>CM051352.1:50128137-51328137 GCA_028015215.1 Gynostemma pentaphyllum
ATTTTTAATATAATTATTATCATAATTTTGTTAATTTTCCTTTGTTGGCTAACGGATATCAAAGTAAGTCAAAAAATTTACATTTTTCATATTAAAATTTTATTTTTTACTTCTCTTTTACATATTTAAATTATAAAGTTTCAAGAATTTTAAATTTTAAAATTAAATATTTAAAGTCTTTAAATATTATAATTGGTCCAATTTTATCACAATTTTCACTTTAATCTCGGAGTTTTTAAAATTTTCATTTCAATCTTTATTTTTTATTGAAAAACAGTGGTACATGAAAAACATTATATGTTATATATAGTTTCATATGGTGTTTTTAATCCTTTATAAATATGGGGGAATTATCAAAATAACAAATAAATATGTTATTATTTATATCTTATAACTTTAAAATTATATTAAAATAGTGTATTATTTGTAGTACATTAAACTATTGAAAATAAATATACAATTGACTTTAGTATTTATTATTTAACTGGTAATTTGAGTTAAGTAATTGTATCCAAATAAGTTACTAGGATCTAAATTCTCATTTTATTATAAGTTATGTGTTAATTTAATTTTGATAATCTATTCTTTGATTTTAATAAATAATTGAAAAATAAATATATTATTTGAGTACAAATAATGATATAAAAAAAATTGAAACACATATCTAAAATTTATTATTTGAGATGATTTGTGTTCAAATTATATCCATTATTAATTTGACATTTTATCATTTGAAATATATATAACTTGTGCTTTTGTAATTTTTTTTCTTTTCTTTTTTGTTTCCAACACACGCAGTTCATTGTTCGTGGGGGTTTCATCTTTGGAGGTGACTTTACCAGCTATCAAATGTTGCACATTTAGAGGAAGCTTAGCAAGTTTAGACATTGAAACAGGAGCAATCAAATGGCAAACTTTTACGCTTCCCGATAACGGTGGGCGATTAGGAGGCTACGCCGGAGCTGCCATTTGGGGTAGCAGCCCCGCTATTGATGTCGTAAGGAAACTCGTTTATGTCGGAACAGGAAACCTCTATATAGCCCCAGCTGAAGTATTGAAATGTCAAGAGTTGCAAAACAATCAAACTACAAAACCTACTAAGCCTGATCAATGCATTGGTCCAGACATTCATTTCAATTCAATTTTGGCTTTGGAGATTCGGTCTGGCAGGATTGTTTGGTCCAAACAAATGGGTGGATATGATGTTTTTTACTTTGTGTGTTTGGTTCCAAATAACCCAGATTGTCCACCAGGTCCTAATTTGGATGCGGATTTTGGAGAGGCACCTATGTTGCTTACTATCAATCCTAAGCCCAGGATTCGACTCGATGTCGTGGTGGCTGTGCAAAAGAGTGGTTTTGCTTGGGCTTTGAACCGCGATAATGGTGACATTGTTTGGTCCAAGGTGATAAAAAAGAAATTAGATTTTTTTTTACTGTCAATCAATTTTATTTTATTTTAGATATTAGATAAAATAGGGAAAAGGAGCTCAACCTTGAAACTCATGAGAAAAAGCGAGATCTACTACTTGAGTTATCTTCGTATTGATGTCATAACTGTTTAGTTCAAACAGGTGATTTTGTCATTCTACTAATACACGAGTAATGAAATTTTGTATAGTTAGCGGGACCTGGAGGCAAGGAAGGGGGAGGTACATGGGGAGCGGCGACAGATGGAAGGAGAGTGTACACGAACATCGTGAACAGCGAACGAGCGCAGTTCACCCTTGCGCCGTCGAACAAGACAACAACTGCAGGCGGGTGGGTGGCGTTGGATGCAAACACCGGTAGAATTCTATGGTCTACAGCAAACCCAAGCAATGAAACAGCGAATGGGCCAGTCACCGTGGCTAATGGTGTATTATTTGCTGGGTCAGTAGCCCCAAATGGTCCAATATATGGAATGGACGTAGAAAATGGTGAAATAATATGGACTTATAATACAGGAGCAACTATTTATGGAGGGGTATCAGTGAGTTATGGATGTATCTATTTGGGGAATGGATATAAAATTGGGCTGTCTACATTCCACCCCACTTGGACTTCTGGAACTTCACTCTATGCTTTCTGCGTTATATGACCTTTTGAAAAGTCATTTTAAATAAATAATTTATATTAAAGAAAATATCTTTGTCTAACCTATTAGCTTAAGTATATGGGTGTAGTACTGATTTAACATATCTAATATGATATCAAAGTAAAAGATCCTGAATTCAAACGTTTGTGATGATGTTTGGGGAGTGTTGAGATATATGATAAACTTCACCTATTAATTTAGGTTTTTAGATATAATGGTGATTTAACATATCTGATATCTCTCACGATGACAGCCACAATGTGACACTTTGGCACCTCTTTCCCTTTAAATTTAAGAGAAAGGTAGGAGGTTGACTAAAGGCCATTAATTTAGAATGGAGCACAATTAATGATCTTGGTATGTGTAACTGTAGCTTATGAAGCATGGAGAGTTTTTTAGTATATTTTGATTTTTAAAACTTTAAAACATTGATTTTAGTTTTTTCAGTTTTAAATATAAACCCCACATGTAGTTTCTATCGAAAAAAAACTTATGTCATAATTATTAAATATGTGATGTGACCAAATTTATTATCTGTATGTCATATATAGAGCATAATTTGTAGGTATGCTAAGTGAAATTACAAAGACTAAAATTCAGGGTTTTAAAAAAATTCATAAATAATTTGGTGACTTTATTTTATTTTAAGATAAAATATCATTTTCTGGACTTTCACTCCAATTTCATTTTTGTCCCTAAACTTTACGATTTGTGCCGTTTTAATCATTTTGTCTGTGTTTTTTTTTTTGTTTAGGACATTAACAGAGAGCTTATATGACATGTAATTGATGATGTAACATTACAGAAATATGCAGTGAGCTTAAATGACATGGAAAAACGAATATAAAGTGAGCCTAATTTCATCATTTTCTCCTAATCTCACTCTAGATTCATTTTTCCACATCATTTAACATTACTGTACATTTATATATTGTCACATCATCAATTACATCTCACCTGTTAGTGTCCCCAACGAAAAAACACTGACAAAATGACTAAAACGGAACGAATAGTAAAGTTCAGGGACAAAAAAATGTATCTTTTGAAAGTTTAGGAACGAAAATGAAACTTAAGTAAAAGTTCAGGATTAAAATAGTATTTTTGACCTTATTTTATCTTTTCCATCTTATGTTTCTGGATAACGACATTCTCTTATAAAACTCGTATAAATCTCATTTTGGTCTCTTATTTTTAAAATTACCATTTTCTTTCCTTTATATTTTTTTTTTATATCTCGAATTAAATTTGATTATCATTCTAAACCCATAAACATTATGATTAAAAAAATAGTAAATTAAATATATAAATATATTTACATTCTATAATTTTCATTCAGATTCTCTCTAGTCTCTATTATCATTTCTGTTTAAAAGTCATAATATATTTAATTCATTTATCTACCATTTACAGATAAACAATGCTTAAACCACATATACCAAGACATACATACACACAGTTACAATTAGCAAAGATACAAATATAAGGCTGGAAAAAGGCTGTTTCCTCTTACACTTTAATAATTAATTATCATCATATTAAATTAAAGAAAGGATTAGGTGTAACTAATCGCCAGAAACCATCTCTTTCAACATAAAAATAAAATGAATGGAGTTGGAAAGTCCCCTCACTTCAAGGGCAATTCACACTTCCACTTACAGTCCACTCAGCTTTGGCCGACAATTCAAAACATCAAGGCTATTATGGTAATTTAACCCGAAATCTTTTTCGAACCGAGAAAATTTTCAATAGTCCCGTTCCACTATTTTTTTATTATCGAAAATAAATACACTTGAAAAGATATTAAAAAAAAATGTAGATGAAAAATATTATGTAATATGTAGAACGAGACTACTAGAAATTACCATTTTCCATTAGTTTGACGTTGACAAATTACCCGTTAATTAATATTCAATTTTCTATCCCCTTTTTTGAGATCTCTTCTCCAGATTTCACTAATTCCCAAAAATTTTTAATAAAAAATGGAAAAGCCTTCATAAGGGCCACGTGCCTAAGACGCGTGAGATTGAGGGACAAACTCGCGGGTCTACCGTAGTAAAATCGGTCAAACACACATAGTTGACTATTCTACATTCAACTTGATGAAAAAGTCAGACTGATTTGTGGTAGATGAACCCGGGTGCAATTTTAATATTGTGGATTTGGTTACATATGATTAGGATTTCCTTTCATTTTGCTCTCTCCTTTGGATTGTTTGGAAGTTCCTTCAGCTTGTTTTCTTCACTTCACTCACTTTCAAAGTTTCCATTTCATTTTCAGATCTTTGAATTTGTTTCAAAAGAATTTTTTTTTTTTCCTTTCTTTCTTTTTCTTTTTTCTTTTGCATGTAAAATTATTTTCAAAAAAGCATTGAAATTTTTTGTTTTTTTGATGATTGTTTCTGTTTCATAAGTTTTTCTGTTTGTTTAAAAATAAAATAAAAAACACTTTTTTTTTCATTCATTTGCATGTTTTTCTAATGAAGAATTCTTGGGTTTGTTTCTGTTTTTTGTTTCCTGTTTTCATTTTTGCTGTTTCAAATGGACAACTTTCTCAAAGTGAAACAAGGGTTCTTTTCCAAATTCAAAAGCTTCTTGAATATCCTGCTGTTCTTCAAGGATGGTCAAACTGGACAAACTTCTGTTATTTACCTTCTTCTCCTTCTCTCAGAATTCTCTGTTTTGGTAATTCCATAACTGAATTAACTGTCATTGGAAACAAAACCTCTCTTTCCAAAAAATTTTCCATTGATTCCTTTTTCACTGTTCTAACAAAGCTTTCAAATTTGAAAGTTTTGAACTTGATATCTTTGGGATTGTGGGGTTCTTTACCTTCCAAAATCAATAGACTTTCATCTTTGGAAAATCTTAATTTAAGCTCAAATTTCATTTATGGGAACATTCCTTCATCAATCTCAACTCTTCATAATCTCAAGAGTCTTGTTTTGGCTGATAATTTACTCAATGGAACAGTTCCTGATCTTAAAGGTCTCTTAGTTCTCGAGGAGTTGAATTTAGGACAGAATCGCCTCGGACCGAAAATCCCTTCTTTGCTTGAAACTCTTGTCATTATCATATTGAGAAATAATTCATTTAGATCTGAGGTTCCTTTATATATCATGAAACTTAAGAAGCTTCGGCGATTCGATATCTCATTTAACAAGTTTATCGGGCCGATCCTACCTTCTCTTTTCTCTCTGCCTTCAATTCAGTACCTCAACTTAGCTTATAACCAATTAAGTGGGGCACTTTCCATGAACACAACTTGTAGTAGAGAGCTTAAGTTTGTTGACATTTCACACAACCTTTTGATAGGAAAGTTGCCTTCTTGCATTGGATCAAATTCGTCAAATCGAACCGTGATTATTTCGTGGAATTGCTTGTCAAATGGAAACTTAAAGTACCAGCATTCTTATTCTTACTGTCATAAGGAAGCAATGGCTGTCAAACCTCCAAATGACAGCAAAAAACAGAAACTGAGTAATAAGCTAGGCCTATTGATTGGAGTCATTGGAGGGGCAGTGGGAATGAGTCTTGTTTTATTATTAGTTTGGACGATTATCAGAAGGAAAAGAGGAGGAAGAAGATTTGAAGAAAATAAAGTACAGAAATCGGCAGCCGATAAACTCTCAGTCCATAGCTCTCCACTGTCTAACAGTAAGCAAATATTTTGTTTTCAGGTTTTGTTTTTCCTTTTACAGAAACCAAACTTATTGTTCTTATTTCAAAACAGGACGTGTGCCACAGACAAGATTACCAGCACTCGGGTTGCCTCCGTATCGCGTTTTCACATTAGAAGAGCTCGAAGAGGCCACAAAAAACTTTGACATATCAAACTCAATCCCTGGAGAATCTCAAGCAAAGGTGAGGAGTTGGTTTAGACTTGTGATAAAAATTCCCATAATCATAATTCATGTCATTTTTATAATAAAGTTTTTTGGTCCAATTTTTGCAGATGTATAAAGGGTGGTTGCCTGATCGTTCAGTAGTTTTAGTCAAATGCTTCAAATCAAAGCAAAAGCATTTACTTCAAACCTTAATGCAGCAAATGGAAGAAATGCAAAATCTGAGGCATCGGCATCTGGTTAGCGTTCTTGGACATTGCACCGTTACTTACCAGGACCATCCCAACTTAGTTAGCACTGTCTTTGTTGTTAATGAATACATATCCAATGGTTCATTGAAAGACTGTCTCACAGGTAATGCTTACAAAAACAAACTCATTCCATTCCATTTGTCTTCTTAATTTAAATTTATACTGTTGGGGTGTGGCCAAAGTTCCCCCTCGACTAGAATTGGGTAAGATCGCGAGTTTATAAGAAAAGACATCTCTTTTTCTATTATTATGAGGCATTTTGAATAGAACCAAAAGTAAATCATACTGACTTAGACTAAGTGTATTATATCAAAGAGAGTAGAGGAAAGTGCTTGATCTTATAAACTCTTGTTTTGTATCATATTGACATCAAACTCAGTTGAAGCATTAAATTGGACTAAATTTTGAGTTTATTTTCATAGATTGGAAGAGGAAAGAGTTACTTAAATGGCCTCAGAGAATGGCAATAAGCATTGGGATTGCTAGAGGAATACAATATTTGCACATTGGCATGACAAATGGCGTCTTTGGGAACGACATCCAGATCAAGAACATTTTGTTGGATGAGACGTTGACAGCTAGAATAAGCAATTACAACATTCTCATGCCGTTTCAGGTCAGAAAGATTTCCGTATATAAATAGAGTGAATCCAAGTCTTGACAATTTTTTAAACCGTCGTCATTTTCAATCTTACTTACAGATGGATGCAGGGACCGAGGTGCTTGTATCAAAAAGGTACCAACTTCTTTTAGTCCTATTATTATCTTCTTTGTGAGGCAATCCAGTGATCTAATAAGATTCTAATGCAGAAGTAGAAATCCAGAAAAGGAAGATATCTTTCAATTTGGAGCCATTCTGCTGCAAGTCATCACCGGTAGACTGATCACAGCCCTGAGTGAATTGGAAAATCTGAAGACTGAGGTAACTTATAAATCAAGAATGAAATGCATTTACCATCTAGATAGTATGATATAGAGAAATATTATCAGATAATTGCGATTCAACAAATTGTTCACATCCTGATGGCTTCTTTATATCTCTTTGAGCAATGGCAGCTAGAAGATGGCTTGGCAGAAAGACTGAAATTACGGGGCGTGATTGATCCTTCAATCCAGGGTTCTTTTGCATTTGACTCACTGAAAACAACCATTCAAATGACTATCAACTGTCTCGACAAAGATCCAATCAAGCGTCCTTCCATTGAAGATGTTCTCTGGAATTTACAGTATTCGATGCAAGTTCAAGAAGGATGGACAAGCAGTGGAAACCTAGGAACTCTCATGTAAATCAATCCATACGGGGCGGGAATAAATGTAAATACACCTTGTATTAACCTCTCTTTTTTCAAATTATTTTAAAGTTTTAAAAGCCCTGTAAGTTGGCAGATTGCCTTAAACGTCCATAATTTTTCATGGCATCTTGTTCAGGTTTCAAACTAAAAAATCTGACTTAACGGCAACCTCAATCATAGGCCAAAACGAGGGTACAGAAGTAAAACTAGTATGAGAGATGCAGATTACAGACCAGATAATGAACTTGAAATATGAATAAATGGTTCATCTGTATAAACCAAGCAAACATCTCACATAATTAATACGCAAATACAAAACAAATCGGTTTTCTTCCCAATCACAATATATATGCAAACATGCCACTCGACTATATTGCCTTCTTAACGACCATTTTTTTTGCTTGTGAGCGGCTTCTCTGTTCTTTTACAGCCATTTTGTCGCTAATCAGCAGTCCAACTCTGTTCCACGATTTCACGTACCCTCCTGTTGTATTCACGCTTGTTCTCACTAAACATCCTAGCAGCTTCAGAATTAGCAGGAGAGTTTGGATTGGGATCACACAGTAATGACTGCAAGGGAAGACATAAATGGTATTAGAGTGAGCGCCTAGTGAATCAAAGAAAAGCAGGAGTCTCAAGCCCTTTCAAATCCCAAATAGTAATGTTCCCATTTTATCATTAATATAATCGCTTTCATAATAACACATCAATCAAATAAATTGACGGTACTACATTGAACATTTTGTCTCCACCTTCCACGTCAAAATTTTCCCATCTTGATGGGCAGAATAGTTGTGGTGTTGAACCATATCCATAAATAATTATCATAAGAAACATAAATTGTCGCCAGTTGGTTACAACTTAAGCAGGTCAAATTGCCATCAGATTAGTTGGAAAATAAAAAGTCATCTAGTCATTTTAACCCGATCCTTCATATAAAGTCAAATCCATGGTATGTCATGAATTCAGAGGTCAAAAACAAGAAGTAAAGGAAAGGGGTTTTGCTAAATGGAGGCTAATGATCATAGAGTAAAAAAAAAAGGTTCACCATTAACATACAATAAAGAGAAAATAATTAGGCAGAACCTGTATAGAGGTAAGTATAGCTGCTACATCATAAATTGGGCTCCACTGATTTTGTAGAATGTCCAGACAAATGCTTCCATCAGCATAAACTGAAATCAATAGAAAACGTCAAACACGAGCAAAAATTGTAGGCTTAGAAACATATAGAGAAAAATAATAGATAAAATTGTCGCAATTGACAGAATGAGAAGCTAAAGTAAAGATAACCCTGAAGATAAACATTTACTTGGGGTTTTAGTTACTTCCTAATTCTCTTGTTTTCACTCATTAGAAATCACTCACATCATTGATAAGCAAATATGCTGTACATATAAAACATAAAGGATGGCAGTTATAAATATTTGAAGAAGCAGGCGCAATGGTGACAGGATCTGTAAATTAATCAGGCACAATGGACAACACACAGTAAGCAACATTGTAAACCACCAAAAGTAGTGATACAAAACTGATACAAGGAAAACTAGGGATGGTCCTCTTAAAACCGCCAATGGAGATAAAAAAATCTTTCTATTTTGATTAAGAATGAATAATTGTAAAGCATTAAACAGTTATAAATAACACATCATAACTTACTATTAGGGTGGAACATTCGAGACACGAAGCGTACAGTCGGTGGCTTATTTGGATAATCCTCAGAAAACTGAAGGGTCAGTTTAAACGTACCTGGTCGACTCAAAAAAAGAGTAATATAAGTTGAATCATCACAAACCACATGAAAAGTTCATAAATAAATATCTTTAAGAACACAGAATGTAACATAATCAGAAACTAGAAATTAACAGAATTCAGAAAATTAAATGAGGTAATAATTTCCTTCCAGTGAATTGCACATTCAGACAGAATAACAGAATACATGAATCCTTTGGAGTACCTACTCATAACTTGCACCACCAAGAGAGATGAAAGCAACTTGATATTGTACATGTAGATGTACTTTCGCAGGCCACAATAATTAATATTGCAAGTTCTGATTATCTTCTAGTTCTCAGCTATTAAAAAAAAATCCCCCAAATATCTAAATAGGGCAAAGTGCTTAAAAATAAGAACTAAGAAGCATGGCATAAAAAATTCCATGCTGATCATAGATGGATTATGGTATTAAAACTGACAAATTGTATGTGCTAATTACTAAATAGCCAACACATTTACTTACAATAACGAAAGGAAGATAAAAGACTAATATAGTGATATGTATTACAGAATAAATGCATTGTAGTTTATTATAGGTAATAACAAAGTGAAATCATCAAACACAGAGTAAATAGAACATAACATGCTTTAGAAGACTAGATCATAATCATAGATTGGATGCTTCTAAATTAGGAGTCTTAGCCCAGAAATTGACTATACCTCCATCCCAAGGTGTATCATCTGGCCTGCAATTCAACAAAAAAAAAACATGTAGAAGTGCAAGGCATCAGTTCGTGACAGAAGTTAACAGTGGATAGATATAAATACTTTGATGTTAAAAATATCACATCATATTATATTTTATTTTATTTTCCCAGCGTACCCAAATATAACAGCATTCCATAGCATAATATTATTGTCTTGGGGAGCACCACTTATGCCTGCAGGAGGATCTTGTTGCAACCTCTTGAAATCTCTCATCAATCTCTTCCTTGCAGGAGTCGACATCCTCACCGGCTGAAAATAAATAGAGACTGACGGTCTTAACTTCACTTTCTTGAACACAAGCAATGCAAATAAAAAATATTAAACCAAGTGAAAGTTCAATAAAGAAACAAGTTCACTCAAATGATAACCAACCAAGTGAAAGTTCAATAAAGAAACAAGTTCACTCAAATGATAACCATGAAATAACCATAACAACAAAGGCAACAGAACCACTCCAAATGCTTACCTAACAGTAAATCAAAATTCCATGTTTAAGCCACAAAGTCTAGAACTTTATTCAACATGAATCAAAACAGAATAAGATCACAAATAAACATTATTTAGACGCAGGATTCAATTTAAATAACTAATTCCCGACTATTGCGAGGTCAAATACTCCCGACGAAAACAAAAACCCTAGATCTTTGTCCTACACTACTTGGCCGGACTCCGAATTATCAAAATTACCTTACAAATTAAGGCGAAAAAGTCCAAAACATCTCAGTAAAAAGGAATTCATCAACACGAAAATCAAGTTAATCATCCGAAAACAAAAGAAAATTCAAAGTAAACAAAAGATTGATAAAAAAAAAAAATCAATTACCTGAAACCTAACGCGGCGAGAATCTTAGCCGCGGATAAAGGAATCAGAAACGAAATCAAAAGAAATATCTCTCGATTTCAATTGAGAATCGGGTTTTACGAGATGGAAAAGGATCGATCGAAGAGAGATTTCCCCGGTGATCGCAACGATCAGAGGCAAAGAGAAAGAAGAAAGAGAAATGGAAATATTGCTTATATTATATTCGTAAGGAGATTAATTTTTACAATTAGATAAATTATCTGATTGAAGATGAGAATACCACGTGCCACTCTATGGTGAGTGGAGATAAGATTAATACATTTAACATACTATTAAAAAAAATATTATAATAGATATTTGTTAAAAAATACACTGCAGAAGTATGAGTTAGTAATAATCTAAAAGCACATGAGTGTGTTTAGGGATGGCAATGGAGTGGAGTCGGGGATTAATCTCCGCCCTTAACCCGTAGGAATTTTTAATCAGCATACCCTCCTATATCTCTTATTTGAAGATAAAAGTAAACATAATATTTAATTTTTTATAATTTATTGTTTTAAAGATTAATTTTATAACAATATTTTATACATTTATCGATAGATAATGAAAAAATTCAAAAAATTACATAAAAAGTTATGGGTGAAATACTCATTTAGTCCATGAGTTTTGGAAGTTGTGTCTATTTGGTCCTCTCGTTTTCAATTAGTGTGTCCAAGTGGTCCATGAGTTTTGGATGTTGTGTCTATTTAGTCCTTGTGTTTTCAATTTGTGTCTAATTGGTTCATGAGTTATGGATATTGTGTCTATTTAGTCCCTGTATTTTTAAGAACTATTAAAAATAAGTTTAATTGGTCCTTAATCTAACATATTTGTTAACTTATTAACGGAATATTGACTTAACGCTAACATAACATGTCTAATTAGCCAAAATACGGACATACAATTAAATATTATTTCAAATCTTGTATCAATCCAGGCTTAAGATTTGACATAATAATTAATCTCATGTAAATCTTTTGGTTAATTAAGCATTTTATGTCAGCGTTAAGTCGATATTCAGATACCAAGTTAACAAATTAATGAACAGTTAAACTTATTTCTGATAATCCTGAGGCGCTTCGTTTGGCATTGCTTTTTCTTTTCAAAATCAATTCCCAAAATTTTCTCACCCGCTAACTTTCTAAATATTTTATAAATCTAAATCTAAATCTATTTTCAATATAAACAAAATGTTTGTACGATATGTTTATAAATAATTTAAATTTAAATTATTATAAATCAAAATTGATTTATAATAAAATTTGGTAAATCATTTGCATGAAAAATAAATTGAATAAAATTCTTAGAAAATAATTATTAGTTGTAATAATTATTTAATTTTAAAAACAATAAATATTTTTTATCAATAGACAATATTTTTCTTAAAAAAAATTGATGGATTGATAATATTTATTTTGTTTCTTTATGTTTTCTTAAATGAACATTGAATTTAGTCTGGTTAAAATTAAAAGGGAAAAAGACACTTTTGGTCTATGAGTTTTGAGTTTATTGACAATTTGGTCCCTGAGTTATAAAAATCGACACTTTTTACCCTTGAGTTTTCGTTTAGCTTTCAATTTGGTCCCTGCCATCAATAGGAGTGTTCAAGGGGCGGGGCGGGGACGGAGAATGCATTCCCCGTCCCCGCTCCCATTCCCCATCCCCGTCCCCGGTAAATTCCCAGTTCAAAGAGGTCGGGGGAGGGGATTCCCCACAGGGAAATCATGGGGTGTAACGTCCCGTTATTTTTGTGATAAAATTTTATTTATTTATTTATTTATTTTATTTTAATTCAAGTAATTAAGTTCATTTATTTATTATTAAATTAGAAATTTGCAATTTATTTCATTTTAATTCCTTTTAATGGCTTTATTTATTTAATTACGTTTTAATGGTGTTAATAATTATTAACGGGCCAATTAATAATTATTAATCACCATTGGGTTAGTTTGAGATGTTCGGGATTCGTTTTAAGCCAAAAGTCTTAAAAAGGGCAAAATCGTAATTTCCAACTTCCTAAATATCTATTTACTATTTGTCATCTTCTTTAAATGAGTCATTGACTCATTTTTGACCAAAACATCACCATTTTCTTCTCCAAACCCGAGCAACAAAGGGAAGAAAAGAGAAGAGGAAGAACGGTCGCCCTGACCGTTTTCTTGCCGTTTTGCGTGATTTCGGATGCGTTGGAAAGCTCTCCCGAGACCTTTCTACCCATTCCACTCTTGGAACGTTTCCAACTCTCTAAGGTAAGCCCTAGATTTCGAATTCTCATTGAACTTCCATGGAAATTGATTCAAGCTTTTGTGTTCTTTCGATTTCTTGCGTGGAACTTCGGTGTTTGTCAATTCGGGAGTAGTTTTATGTGTTTTTGGAAACTATTTCATAACCCTAAAACCGAGTTTCGATCAAACCCTTTCCGTTTGAAATTTACCCTTTTGGGATTGAAAATGGGTTAGAAATTAATGAATGAATGTTTATTTAAATTCAATTCGGAAAGGGATTAATGTTCAAAAACACTATTCATCGATACCCATTGAAATCGGGATTATCGAATTTGATTAAAACCAACTCAAAACGTATTTTGAATTGCCAAAAAGCAGAAAAACCAAACCCGAGACTCGTTTTTGATGATAGGGCCGTGGGCCTCTTTGTGGGTTTTATTGGGTTTTCGTTGCTTTGTATGTTTAGTAATTGTTTGAATGATAGTTGGTTTCGTTATTGATTGTTACGATGTAATTCGTTTGTAGGTGTTTTTGAACTTCGTGGTTGATCGCTCCTTGGAACTTAGGAGCTAAATCATCTTATTAATAAGGTGAGAATAGTTAGCATTTAAATTAAATATGGAAAGCAAACTAGTGTGATGGTTTGAGAGTTTGAAACTAAGATTAGAATCCGAACCTAAGATTAGAGGTTGTGAGTTAGTGCCCTTAGGATTAAGAGTTAATCCTTTAAGTGAGAACTTAGAAATTCTCGAGAAAGACTTTGAATCTTAGAAGATTCTAACTTAGTTTCGTTATGAAACTAAGGTTGGATTATTTTGAAGTCAAAATGATCCAACTTGTAATTTAAAACGGTTAATAGAACCTCGGGTTATTTGGAAGTATAGAATCCAGGAGGACATAGGTTAATCGTTTAAATTATGATTCTAATCTTATTACTAATATCGGAGTTCGATCGTCATATCGTTCATTCGAGTTTCTCAGTTATTTTACTTTTTGTCATTTACTTTATGTCTTTACTTATGCCCATTTACCTTATGTGTATTTTAATTACTTTATCATTTACTTTACTTTATTTAATTGTACAAGCATATGCAAGCATATGCATAACATTTTGCACCATTATTTATTATACTACAACATCTCGCATCATTGAAAAGAGAAAAAGAAAAGAATGAAAAGAATGAAAAGAATGAAAGGAACGGTGGATGAGTGGATTCCCACGTTACCTTCATGCATAAGGTGAATGATGGATGAGTGGATTCCCACATTACCTTCATCATGCATAAGGTTGAATGGTGGATGAGTGGATTCCCACATTACCTTCATGCATAAGGATAAGGGTGGATAGTTTGTAAAAATCCACATTACCTTCATTACATGCATAAATGGCAATTGCGTATCCTATGGATGTACTCATTACTTTTATGCATATGATAGATGAGAAAGAGAGTCGAGATGTTATATTTTTTTGCAAAGTCATTTACTTTTCTTACTTTATGTTATAACAAGTTAAAGGATGAACAATTAGCCTAAGTGTGCTAATTAGTTTCATCAAATGGAAAATATGACTTAGAATGACCTAGACTTTGGAGAATTCTAGGAAGGATTGTGTCGGTTTATTGGACACAAATCGGAATGCGAGTTTGAGGTCTATATTTACTTTTTATGCTTATTATTCTCACCTGGGCTTAGTTTGTTAGCTCATGATATTACAACCAATTTCAGGTAATGCCTTGGCTAGAGGTCGAGGAGAAGGAGGTGGTCTTTGCGTGATCGAGGGATCCTTGGCCTCGAGATGGACTTGTTGGTTTTGTAAAGTATATGTTAATACTTTATGAATTTTCAAACACTTTGATGTTGTATATAGCTCATAAGAGCTTTTGATGTGGTTTTTATGTGATGAAACATTTGAACTCCTGATTTGGACTTAAAGTCCATGAGATTTTATTAGATGTGAAAATTAGGATGTAAACGGGTTTTTTCGGCGATGCCAATTTTCAAACAAAACCACGCCAATTTTTCGTAAATTAAAAGACTTCCGCTGTTTTCTCTGATTTTAATTTATTTAAAAGTGACGGGTCGTCACATGGGGAACGAGGAGTTTTTCCCGTTTTCACCTAAAAAAACAACAAATTACAATTTTAAAAAAATACAATTAAAAAACAACAAATCAGTAAAAAAAAAAAAGCAAAAAAAAAAAAGTATGAAAAATAGTAAAAAACAGTTTATAAAAAAGTTTTATAAAACAGTTTTTAAAAAGAAATTAAAAAAAGTTTTAAAAAACAGTTAAAAATAATTTAAAACAGTTTAAACATAAAAACATTTTAAAATAAATTTATATATATATATATTATTTTCGGGGATTTAATAGGGGAACGGGGTCTGGGACGACATTTCCCGTCCCCGTCCCCATCAGGGTATGTTTCGTCTTTTCACAATGAATTTAATTTTTCTAGTGGTGGTTTTGGGTAGTTTTGATATATTTATATATATAAAAAAATGTGTTTTTTTGAAATAAACAACATTAATTTGTCTATACAAATATGGGAAAGAGAAATGTATTAAAACAAAAAAAAAAATCCAAATTTGGGAAATAAAATCTACAGATATAGGAAAAACCAAAAAATTCCTTCTTGCATCTTCCTCATGTGGGAATTGAAAAACCAAAATCACATCTACAGATCTTCTTCGTCTTCTCCCTCTCGCACGCATCAACAACCCGCTTGGCCGTCCTCGTCTTCTCCATTCTTGACGAATCCATCGTCTCAAGCTACGATCTGTTACTCTTCTTCTTCAAACACAAAACTCAGATTTAGTCTTCTCACATCTATTTATAAAGTTTAAAAAAACTGACCCATCTTTTCTTTTCTCCTTTTTTTGAATAAAGAAAACCCATATCTGGATTTCTCACAAAATTTTGGTATTTCAATTCCAAAATTTATGTTGCTGATTAAACTTCTAAAGATTTCATCTTTAGACTCTCCCTCTCTCGCAGATATGAGAAGTATTTCAGATTTACAGTCACGAGTTCTCATTTGTAAGAAGCGTCTAAAAGTTCGTTTTTTTTTATTATGAGGAAATGATAATTGATAATGCAATTAGGGAGGTGTTTGAGATAAGAATGATTCAAATGTTAAGATAAAGAAGATAGATTTATTTTTCTAATACGAGTGTGAACAAACAAACTAAGAAGATGAACATAGATAATTTTGTATTATTAATTTTTTTTAACTAAACTAATTGAATGATTAAATTGTAAATAAAGGTTAATTAAATTAATATATGAATTTCACATCTTCAGGGAATATACAATAAATCATATACACAGTAAAATAATGTCACATTATTTTATTAAAAAACTAATGCCACGTCATCTTTAAAAATTAATAAAATAATGTACAAGCATCATCAAATTAATAAAATAATGCCACGTAAGCTTTTCTATTAAGTAATTAACAAAGTTATGACGACATGGACCAAATTGAAAGCTAAACGAAAACTCAAGGGTAAAAAGTGTCGGTTTTTAAAACTCAGGGACCAAATTGTCAATAAATTCAAAACGACCAAAAGTGTCTTTTTCCCAAATTAAAATCAAATGTGTATTCATTTTAATTTAAAATCATAATCAATACACATTTGATTTTAAATTAAAATTTAGAAAATATAAGGTTCATTGTAATAATAATAATGACATTATAAAATAGTTAAGTATTCTTAAAATCAAATTATTAAACATTGTTTAGATATTCATTATCTCACAATATTTTTAGAAGTTGAATTTACCAAACACTAATTTTATGTATAAGCTGAATTTACCAAACACTGATTTGATTGTTGATACAACTGATTTTTTTTATAGCACAACTGATAACAATTATTTCAAAAGCTAATGCCAAACTAGCCTTGACATAAATTAAAAACTCAGTGACCAAATAGACACAATATCCAAAACTCAAAACCATTTAGACATAAATTAAAAACGCAAGAACTAAATAGACACGACATCCAAAACTCAGGACCACTTAGACACAAATTGAAAATGCAAGGACCAAATAGACACAACATCCAAAACTCAGGGACCACTTAGACACAAATTGAAAATGCAGGGACCAAATAGACACAACATCCAAAACTCAGGGACCACTTAGACACAAATTGAAAATGCAGGGACCAAATAGACACAACATCCAAAACTCAGGGACCACTTAGACACAAATTGAAAATGCAGGGACCAAATAGACACAACATCCAAAACTCATAAACCACTTAGACACAAATTTAAAATACAGGGACCAAATAGACAAAATATCCAAAACTCAGAGACCACCCTAACACATTGAAATACAGGGTCCAAATAGACACAACATCCAAACTAAGTGACCACTTATATACAAATTAATAACGTGGGGACCAAATGAGTACTTTACCTAAAAAGTGATTTAAAAATCAGGTTTAGGTTCGAAGACGGGGCGAGGGATGTATTTCCCATCCCCAAACCCGAAAACAATTTAGGGGATTTTTTTCCTCATCCCTTGATCAGAGCCCTTAACCCACGGTGATTTTTGTCATCCCTAAGGGGTCGTTCATTTCAATGTTTTATAAGATTATAGAGGGATGAGTATTCAGATAACATTGTTTATTTTGTTGCATTTAAAGATACAATGGTATCTTATATTACATTTAATCAAATAATACATGGTATCTGATCATTTTAGAATGCACCCTCCATCGGTGGGTTTCTGAGATTACATTACAATTGTATTATGTTTTTTACTTTTTTGCCCTTCAATATTGTAAAAAGTTATTTCTATTTTTACATAAAAATACATAAAATAAGTTATTTCTCATCAATAACTAAATTTAGAAACATAAATAATTTTGTTGTTACACTAATTATTTGATACTTTAATAAATTCATTCGTATCAAATAAGTATATAAAATTCAATTTAAATTAAAATGTTAATTAAATATTTAAATAAATAAGTTATAAACTAATTAAATTATAAAAATAGTTTGAGTATACTGATATTAATTAAATTAACATGTAAAATTTATTATTAAAGAACGTAAAATAAGGGTATTATTCAAAAAATTGTTAATTTATTACATTCCCACAGTTAAATACAACATAACAAACACTGTAGTCTTTCATACCATGGGATTCTCATTTTTAATTACTAGAAAATGAACATTGTAATTTTATATTTCTTGCAATATAGGTACCACGTATTTTATATACCCATCAATCTTAGATTACATGGTATTTGAGATAATCGGAAATGAAGAGCCTCTTAATGTGTTTTGGATTTAACTCTTATTATTAATAATAAAAAGAGAGATAATATATTAGAATGACTATCACCATTTCATTATAATATATTTTTTGGGAAAAGAATAATTTTACCCCCTTGACTTGAATATTATACAGTGTGTCAATTTAAACCATAAATTTTTTCAACTGATCAAATAAAATCATGAATTTCAATGAATGGTTCAATTTACTCTCACATCAAAACAAAATTATAAAATTACTCAAAATTGAGTCATTAAATCTCTCGGGCCATTCATTTCGATGTAATCTAAGATTACGAAGAGATGGGTATCTAGATAACATTGTTCATTTTGCTACATTTAAATATCTTAGGGTATCTTAGTTTACATGTAATCAAATAATACATGATATCTGACCATTTTAGATTACGCCCTCCACTGGTGGGTTTTTGAGATTACATTACGATTGTACGTATTATGTTTTTTACTTCTTTGCCCTTCAATATTCTAAAAAATTATTCCTAATTTACATATAATTAATAATATAAGAAAAAATATTTTCAAAACTAAATTTATAAACATAAATAATTTTTTCTTTACACTAATTATTGATACTTTAATAAATTCATTTGTATCAAATAATTATATAAATTTAAATTTAAATATTGATTAAATATTTAAATAAATAAGTTATAAACTAATTGAATTGTTAAAATAGTTACATTAATCTATCAAAAATAAATATTAATTTATAGATTTTTATTAATAAACAAGGGTATTATTGGAACACTTGTTAATTTCATTACAATCCCACTTTTAAATACAACACAACAAACAATGTAATCTTTCATACTTATGGATTCTCATTTTTGATTACTGTGAAATGAATATTGTAATCTTGCATTCACTGCAATTCAGATACAATGTAATCTAGATACTCAAGTATCTAAGATAATTGAAAATGAACAGCCCCTAAAAGAAAAAATTATAATAATTTTACTAACAATAAATGCAAATTGAATCATTATAAAAATTAAGGATATAAATTCAACTAGTTATTAAAGTTTAAACTAATTATTTCACGGAGAATACTTGCCTCTTAACAAATCAGAAGGATCTCTCATCATCTTCATTTTCATTAGTTAAAAAATAATAAGAGATAATTAATATATATTTTTATTAAGGGTAAAATGCAAATAAGACCTCTGTGGTTTTTTCGAAATGCATGAACACCCCCTGTGGTTTGAAAATGTCAAATCACACCCTTGTGGTTACAATTTTTTTTAATCAGACCTCTTCCCTTCAATGTCAATAATTTTCTTTTAGCCATAACTTCTTCGTTTGAACTCCGATTTGGACGATTCAAGATGTTTTAGAATCCTCATTTCAGGCTCTACATAATAGTCATTTCAAAACTTTTAAATGATTAATAAATAAAAGAGTTTATTAACATCAAAATAATATATATGATTGCGACTGTTAACTCTTTTAGTTATTGATGATTTAGAAGTTTTGAAGTGACCACATAGTAGAGCCTGAAATGAGGATTCCAAAACATCTTGAATCGTCCAAATCGGAGTTCAAATGAATAAGTTATGGCTAAAAGAAAATTATCGATATCAAGAAGAAGAAATGATTGAAAAAATTTGGAACCAGCGGGTGTGGTTTGCCATTTTCAAACTACGAAGTGTGCTCATGCGTTCAAAAACCACAAGTCCTATTTGCGTTTTTATCCTTTTATTAATTATGTGGAACCCATTGATTTACTTTTGCTTCAACAAAAAATTAACACGTAAGAAAATCAAGGACTTGTCGTGAGGCGAGTACTTTCCTTATTTCACTATAAGTCTATATCATCTTACATTTAAAACGATACAACTCGCCGCCTACGGAAAATTGTGTATTTTACTTTCCGCTCAACGAAGATAGCTACTCTACGAAAGTGGGTATTTTAATTTTTATGTCAACTATCATCTCTTGTCATTTCAATGGCCACCGTATTTTTTTACGCAAATGTCCCTTTTTCTTAAATATTCTT
This sequence comes from Gynostemma pentaphyllum, assembly GCA_028015215.1. NCBI lineage: Eukaryota > Viridiplantae > Streptophyta > Magnoliopsida > Cucurbitales > Cucurbitaceae > Gynostemma > Gynostemma pentaphyllum. The sequence goes on from CM051352.1 coordinate 50,148,458, forward strand.
TCTTCTGCTGATTTTTTTTTTCAAGTTCATAGTACGAGTATATATAAACTTCTATATCCACTGAGGTTTATCTTTAGGATTGTTTAAACAAATTCATCTATCATTTAAATAACTACTCTCAATGAGCCATAAGTGATTAAATATTAAAAAAAAAATCGTGAGTGTTTGGAGTCAGCTTACACATACTTTAACTAATCTCACTGGACAACCACATAATCTTATTATACTTGCTGTTGGGAAACCCATAAGATAATATTATAAGTAGATGGCCACACATCCTTTGAACACATGACTTCGAGTTTGAAAGAGCACCTCTTAATTAATGGCCAATGAGAATTGGTTACCGATTAAGTTAGCCCAAATGCCTTATTATGTCATTGTGACATGAATTCAGGGTCGTAGTAGGCATAGTGCAACTGGTGCGACAGAAAAGGGCACCCGAACTTTGGGAGCCCAAAATCTTGAATTAAAAATTTAGTATATTAATAATATATAAATGAGAATTTATTATAAGTTGCGTTGATCGACCTTTCTCCCTACAATATCTCTATGTTCTTCAAGACATGAGTTGAACTTCAAAGTTCAACTTTTATATTTTTTTTTATATATTACTTTGATAATTTTATGCTATTATTTTATTTTATTATATTATTTTATTAATATTGTGTTTTAATAAAAATAATTTTGTTATATATAATGTTGTGATTTTTCATATTAAGGATTATATGATTGAGAGCTCAAATTTTATATATCGTACTATGCCCTTGTTTTTTTAGTTTTTTTAGTAACGACTCTGCATGAATTGAGCCAATCACCTGATTATTATGTTAGGGATTAAGTATTCGTGTTAATTGATGTTGTTATGGATTCATTCGAGATCCTGGACTAAAGATCCATACATAACATTATAGTTATTAAACTAAATACATATTATTATAATTTTTTTGATGTAGAATACATATCTATTGTTTATTTATAGAAGATATTTTGGGATCCGATCTACCACAGAAGAGTGAGTTATCTACTTTATTTCATAATTCACATGTTTCATGATATTATTTTGCAAGTAATACACGTAGCAATCAAGACTCTTGATAATGGTGAAACTACAGCTGCGTTTGGTAAACTTTATAGTTGTGTTTCTTATTTCTCATTTATTGTTTCTATTTTTTATAAATAGAAATAGAAATATGTTTAATAACTGTTTCTTATTTCTGTTTCTCATTTAAAAAAAATTATGAGAAAATTAATTTTTAAATAAATTATTAAAAAATATTATATCAATTTCATTTTTTTGATATGTATATTATATATAACGATATATTAATCAATTAAAAAAATAATAAACAATAAACTATAATTTGTTGTTTCTAAAATTTCTACACAATTTTAGGAATAGTTTTTAAAAATAGAAAAACAAAAAATTAAGAAGAATTACCAAACAACTCTATTTCTTAAAAGAATGAGAAAGATAAATAAGCAATAGAAATCGGAAAGATTACCAAACATGCCCTACATTTATGTCGAGATAAATTTTGCACGAAAATACTTGCCTCCTGACATTGCAGGAGGATCTCCTCCTATATTCAATTTCTATTGGATAAAAATAAGGAAAATTATGCGTGGTAGCCAACTTTTGAGTTTTGTTTTCACATATGCTACACTTTCATGTTTATATCAGATTTACCCATTTTTATATATTCTATTAATTTAATGATATATCATTGATGTAATTTTACAACAATAATTTATCAGTAATGTAAATTCTAGTATTAAATTTATATCAATAATATAAATTTACAAAAATAATATATCAATTATAATCAAATTTTCATAAAAAAATTATGGGTTAATTATGTGTTGGGTAATTTTGATATTTTTCAATGTTTGTGGTTTTTTTGAAAACCGAGACTCGATATTGAGTATATGTGATAATAGCCAAAAAATAAAACGATGGGCCCCATATAATTAATAAAAATATATTAATTATCTTTTATTAATTTTTAATCAATAGGAATAAAGATCGGGAGGACCAAGAGGCAAGTATTCTCCAATTTTGCATGTTGTCTTTACATGTTTATAGAATTCATGCACAATTAGTTAAGAGTACAAAATATTCTTCCATCATCCATGAGTAAAAAATCTAGCAATTTTCTTAATAATATTTGTAAAAATAGTCGTTCTAAAAAATATTTATAAATATAATAAATTTTGATAGTGTGAATTAGTGATAGATAATGAATTACATATTTTTACACTAAGTTTATTATTGATACTCATATTTTTCATTATTAATCACTTATTAACATAGTAAAAATTGTTATATTTGCAAATACTTTTTAGAGTTGACATTTTTTAAATACTACATCAAAATCTGCTACCCTATGAAATTTCCTTATTTTATTTGTTTTAAACCTTGATGCCATGTAACTATTATTGTTTTCGGTTATTTTTATTATTTAATAAAAACTGCTCATACTTAATTTTTAATATAATTTAAAATTATTATTCTTATTTTATTATACATTTTAAATAGAGATCTTCAATTTTAGGTTGTGTGGTTTTAGTATCTAATAAAAAATGACTATTTGTCAACATGAGCATAGCTCAACTGGTTAAGCATATACTCCTTTCCCTTTGAGGTCGAAGGTCACCATCATCATATGGCTCGCGGCCTAAAGGCCGGCCCTGACTCGGCTCGGGCTCAGCCTGAGCTCGGCTCGGAAGTCAACGTTTGACGGGCCGGCTCGGCTCGGCTCGTTAATTGTTTGGATTGGATATGAGCCTCCCTTTTTTTGATAGGGCCGGCTCGTGGGCCGGCTCGTTTAAGCCTCCATAGGGCCGATCCAACGAGCCGGCTCAAGCTCGGCCCAAATAAAGCTCGCAATATTTATTTATTATTTAAATAAAATTTTATATTATTACCATTTTTTAAATTTAAGATAAAAAAACTCTATTATAACTTAACAATAGAGTTAAAAAAACAAAAAAAAACTATTATAACTTGACAGTAGAATTTAAAAAAAATTAAATTTTTTTTAATTAAAATTAAGCGCCAGCTGCTCTAGCATGAATAAAAATATTGTAGTGATGCACTTTATTCTCAAATATTCATATATGAAATAATTAATAAAAATATATATTTTTAAAGTTGATACTTTTGTGTAATTACTAAATAAGATAAAATAAAATAGTTAAATTATTTAACAGATAAAATTGTTACTTAAAATAATAAGTTTAATATGTTAATTTTATCAAAACTTGATTTTAAAAAAAAAAGTGATTCGAAAGTTATACACTATTGGTTGTTGAGAAAATATAATACAAAAATGAACCTATATGATAGTAGAGTTTGGCTCGCTCAAATGGCCAAAGCCAAGCTCGGTTCGATGAGCTGGCCTATGAGCCGAGCCGCGAGCCTTAACATTTTAGATTGGCATGGACTATGCGCCGACCAAAAGCAAAGCTCGTTGGGCTCGAGCCTGGAGCTGAGCCTTCTTATGTTTGGCCAGAGCTTTTCCGGCCTATCGTGATGATGGTGAGTCGAAGGTTCGAATCCCCTCCTCTCCCTACTTTGATGTAATAAAAAAAAAAAAGACTATTTATTTAATTATCTCAATTGCAATGCAAATGTCTCGTCAAGAAAGTTGATGCAATTGGGCTATCAAAAATGTCACACGGGCTTAAAATCTTACAATGAAAACCGATGTTAGTAATCTACTAAAACATGCCGCGTCATCAGATGCTAGCCAAATATGCAATTTTCTCCAACTCTACCCCACTTGGCCACCTAGTTTTACCAAATATTTTCTATTCACCACTTTAAAAAATATTTTTCTATCAAATGTATTCGTTACGAATAAAAAAAAAAATGGTGTCCATGGTTTAAACATTGAGGAAATAATATCTACAATGAGAGTATTAAAAATTTCCTTCAAAATAGACGACGTTCAAAATTTAGTGGGTATAAAGGCAATACTTTTTTTTAATAATAATAATTATAAATATCTCTATATCAAAGTAAGTATAAATATAATATTTATTTAAACAAATTAATCACTTATCGACTTGATAAACAGTAATTATTATACGTAATGAATGTATATTGAATAATAATAATAAATTTATGTTTTCCATAATTGGTTTACATATTGTTTTGAGTTAACTAAATTATCAAATTAATTTAATAAATTAGTGAACTGATTACTTTTAATATTTATTATGGATTGATTAGTTATAACATAAATGATTTTCTATGAACTAAAATCTCTCATATCAAACTAGTATCCTTGTTTTGAGTAATTTTATAAATTAGTGAACTCGCTATTTAAATAAATAATCACAAGTAATGACATAAATGAAAATACGTACAGAAAAGATGTTATTTAAGTTAATGTCTCCTCAAAATATGTATACATATATTTATCAATATAACATTTAGTTAAATACTCATTAGTCTTTGGATAAAAAAAATAATCATTAGTCTTCAATTAAGTTTTAATCTCCTTTAAAAAAAAAAATCACTCTATATATCTCATTATAATCTTTTAGCGATTGAAGAAATATATAGCTTTCCATTCCTATCACTAAACGTCATCGTTTTGGTCCCACTTGGACTTTACAACACAAACAAAAAAAAGAGAGAAAAGAAAAAATAAAATTGTCGTCGCCTTCCAGTTGAACACAGTACGGACACCGAAGCCGGACTTTATTATTATTAATATTATTATCTTCCTCCGTGCCCCCAATTCTCCGGTCTAGGGTTTCTGATCAAACGCCAATACAATATGGCTATGCAAACTGGCGTAGGATTTTCAAAGATCTTGATCCTTGTTGGAGCTGGTAATCTTCATCCTTTTCTGATCCCCTTAATTTGATTCGATCAATTAGTTTAATTTTGTTGATTTCATTTTTTACTGTTGTTAATGTTGATATTATTACTTTTTTTTTTGGATAGGATATACTAGCACGATCCTTCTTAAGGATGGCAAATTATCTCATGTGTTGGGTGAACTTCAGGTTTCGATTTTTCTTCTTCTTATTTTAGCTATTTTTGTTTATCGTTATTTTTAGCTATTTTTTGTTTTTTTGAACGATTTCATCGTTTATTTATGGTGATTTTTTTTTTTTTTTTTTTTTTTTTAAACTTTGGAGAATGTTAATGAGAAGAAAGATCTTATCTTTATGAGAAAAAAAAAGTTGGGTGTTTCATATTTTTCACATATTTGTGCTGTATTTGTAGTCCATGGTGAAGGGATTAGAGAAGTCTGGGGATCAATCAGAGGGTGATTCTGATTACTCTGATGCCATTGCTGCTCAGGTGCTGATTTTAATATATGGTTCTTTTAAAGGGTATTTTCATCTTAGTTATGTGGTTATTGAAAATAGACTACTAATTGATTATCAAATAGGTTCGTCGATTGGCAATGGAGGTTCGACAACTATCATCTTCTCGTCAGATCACCATTCTCAATGGAGGCTCTGGGCAAATGGGTACATACCAGTCTGTTTTAAATAGTTTCATTTGCAAATTACATTATTTATGTTCTTTGGTGAAGTGCTAATGATTGTATTGTTAGACTAGTCTAGTCCGTCACTTTATTTTAAATAAAGCCGTTTTCTGTTTCATTGGCCTTTTTTTTATTTATTTACTGATTTCATTTTTTATTAGGTAATTTATCGTCCCTCATACTTCCAGCTGCTACCTTGGGTGCTTTGGGTTATGGATACATGTGGTGGAAGGTAAAATTTAGATTAATTTTGCATGTTTTTCTTTACTTGTGTTCTATCGCTATGTTTTATGCTAATAATTTAACGTAACGCCTGCTGTCATTTTTTTCTTATTATTCTATTATACCAATAAGTAATTACCATTTGAAGCGTCTGATTTTCTTACATAATTTTTTTATCAGCTTGTTGAAAAGGTGCTCTTCATACTTTTTACTTGAACAGGGATTTTCATTCTCAGACCTTATGTATGTAACGAAGCGCAATATGGCTAGTGCTGTCACAAACTTAACTAAACATTTGGAGCATGTATCAGAGGCCCTTTCTGTAAGTTGCTTTACCTCTTTGTATTATTAGAGGGAAAAACTGTGGTTTGGTTATGATCCATTACTTGAGGTTGATTTTTTTTACAATTATGAGTCAGGGAATTTAACGTGTCCTATTCACATCTTTGTTTGAAGAGCTCATTTATCATCTACCTATGATGTAAATGGATGCTTGGTTAATCTGTACTGCACTTTGATGCTTAACTCATACTTCAGATTCTACCGAGTACTAATATCTAATTATTTAACTAATTATTTTCTTTTGATTTTCAATTCTTGTTCTATTGTGCATTAATGTATATTTTTTTGAAGAATCAATTCATTCACCCTTCTATCTTTTATTTTTTCTCTTACGTTTCTTAAAAAAACATTTTTTTCTTTCATACTTGGCTTTTTTTAGAACCTCAAAGATATAATAAACATCATGTTATGAAACTTGTTCATTAAGAAACACATTGGAGATTATACAATTTGTCGATCCCAATCAATAAAGATGTGGCTTGGTATAGCCAGAGTCTGGTTCCCAGGGTTAACGTATTTCCTATTAGAAGCCTACTCTTTGGTTGGGGGGAGGATGCAGAAAGTTTTATTTATTTATTAATTTTTATGTAAACAAAAGGCTTTTGAACTGTTTTGTTAATGCTGGTCTATTTCATCTAACTTTACAGCAAACAAATCTTTTCTAAGCTTAAGATACACTCTAAGATGACAGGCTTCTTTTTTTGGGTGATCACTTGAGTAAGGGTGCTCATCGCTCACAGTGCACCCTGCCTTGTTTTCTCTATAGAGATCACCTAGGTTCCCCCTGAAAACACTTAGAAAAAATAGTGCTATGAAGCAAAATTTATTCCCTTTTTTCCCAAGATGGCTGGGAGAGTTTGTTTTCTCTGTATATTCAATGAAGCTATGTCTGTTTTGTTAATGAAGCTTTGTTATGAGTAGGTGTTCATTTTTTGATAAGAATTATGAGTAGGTGTTCATAATTTGATTTTGGATTAACTTGTGGAAATTGCTACAGTATTGATTAAGGAATGTGTTGATACCTCTTATTTCTTTTGTTGATAGGCAACGAAAAGGCATTTGACACAGCGGATTGAGAACCTAGATGACAAAATGTTGAAGCAGAATGAGCTTTCAAGATTGATTAAAGATGATGTATGTGCTTGAGTGATATTGCTCTTCTGTGATATTTGAGTTTTATGGCATGCAGGCTTTATTCAATTTACACATTTCTTGATATTAGGCATTGGCTAGTGCCCTAGGATTTTTGACATGATGAGTAGGTCCATGGACTTCGTGATGCTCTAATTGTTTTTTTTAAGATTTACAATCCACTTTTTCGTGTATTTTTAATCTACCATTGTACTCTTCTTTCCCCAGGTTTTTTTTATTTTTTTTAAATATATATATATATATATATATATATATATATATATATATATAAAACAGAAAATAATAAATTTTAAAAAAGGAATGCATACATTCTATTCATTTTGAAATATTTGATAAGCTTTAATTTATAAGAAGGAACCAATCCTCAATTGCTTTCTTATCATCCTTTTGGTATTGTCGGTTGGAAGTATCATTCACATGAAGGGGTAGGAGGTGCCTTCCGTTAAATATTTTGAATTTTTTAAGGATCACACATCGGAAAAATGAAAGGACCTAACAAAGTTTAGAAATGCTAAGGGACACTCTCATTACCAATTGGTTTTGAGGTGGAAGCCCACGATTATTAAGATGGTATCAAAGCCCAACTAGCTCAAACAAGCATTCGGTCCAAAAATGGGATCTGACCCAAGGTTGGTGAGCCCAAAAGAGCCACCGTCTTGAGGGGGCATGTTAAGGATCCCACATTGGAAAGATGAAGGAAGCCAACAAGGTTTATAAATGTGGTAATGAGAGGAGTGACCACTTTAGCATTTATAAACCTTGTTAGGTCCCTTCATCTTTGAGATGTGGGATCCTTAACATGCCCCTCAAGATGGTGGCTCTTTTGGCTCACTAATCTTGGGCTACATGAGCTTGTTGGGCTATATACCATGTTAAATCACCAATAGACCTAGAAGCTTAAGATTTTGGGTGTATTGATGATTTAACAGAATTTTTTTAAATTATATTATATGTTGATATGGTAATAATTTGTGAAACAGGTTGCAGGAGTTCAGAAATCTCTTACTGATATTGACTTTGACTTGGGTCAGTTGCAAAACATGGTTTCTGGTTTGGTAAGTTTTCCTTTATAGGAGGTGTCAAACTGATATTTATGTTTCTACCTTAGCAGAGTGTTGATTTTTTCCCTTTGACTGCATTTAACATGCCTTTTATTGTACCTGTATGGAGACTTCAAATCTTTCTTCTCAATTAGTGCTTTTGGTTTTCACATTTGAAATGCGACGAGGAACATCCCCACCCTTGTATTGTGTGCTTGGTGACGGAGATATGGCATTCACACAATCTGTTCATGACATATTTTGATGCTGTTTTTTTAGCATAAATAGTGATATTTTATCGCTTTTTCTCTTTCAGGATGGAAAATTATCTTCTCTTGAATATAAGCAGGTGAGAAAATTTCTCCTTTTTCTTTGACTGTGTCAATTTGACCGGAGTCATTTTATTATAACTTGATAAAAAGTGTGGTCTCCAGCAAAATATGAGAAAGTTAGATGAAGTTTGTCTGTGTATTTACACTATGTAGGTTCTGTAGTTCTCAATTTACTAACCCTAACAGATCTTGTCCATAAACTTTCCTGATTGATCTTTTTTAAGAAAACTTAGTAGTGGGTTTTCTTTAGTATGTACAGCTTACAGATACTGTGAATTTTGCTTATGATTATTTCTTGTTATCAGGAACTTGCAAATGTTGGTGTCTTGTACTTGTGCAACTTTGTTGATGGAAAGAAAGGGAAAAGGCCTGAAACTTTCAAGGTTGAATGGGTTCTTTTGCAAAAATTTTTTGTTTCTTATTGCCTTTATATTTCTTTTTAAATTAATTGAAATTCTGAACAACTGAAATGTAATGAGATTGTTTCATCCAATTGTTGGGTACCTTGACTCATCAAGAAGCACCGACACGGATACGACACGATACGCCATTTTCTAAAAAAACTAGGATACGGATACGGCAAAGAAACGTTGATTACAATATACAATCTTTAGGTTAATTAGATTAGTTTTATACATTACAATGATTTTCACATTAAATTTGTTTGTTTTAGGTTACGATATTTATATTAGAAAGAAATGATAAAAATAAATAAAGATTTTGATGTTTTTCAATCTCAACTCTTATTAATTTTCTTCGAGACGTATCCAAGAAGTATCCGAGTATCGAATACGGATACGTCATCCAAGTTGAAGCCTCCTGAAAATTCTCTCTTTACTTTTGACTTGTATATCATATCTTTGTGTAGATCAGTTTGATTGCTTGACTCAATTATGAATCACCATTTCTTTTGAGAGTTTATATTTATGATTTTAGTTCTTGGACTCATGTTACATGTAGTCTTCAGTTCATGCTCTTCTACGGAACTAATTGTGTGCATTATCCATCCAATTACTTTCAGGATCAGCTTAAACTTCCAGGCAAGACTCAGGGTCTACTGATGCATTCAGAAGATCCTAGTGCGAACATGGTATGTTGTTGTGCACCTTTCTCCCCTCCATTGGTTGGAGCGGGATATGTTTAACGTGATGATTTTCTAAAAAGAGATTTCGTATGACAACCTGACTCCTTTGTCTACAACTTACTAAAGTCTGCCCTTTCAAGTATGAAACAATTATTCCTCTTCACAAATCGCAACCCAATTTCGAATGCCAAAGCACCAAAATGCGCTTTCACTACTTGTTATTGACATTAGTTTTTCAAATTTACTGATGCAGCTAACTTTTGCTAGGGATTAGGTGACGTAGATACTGCTTTTGGATGTGAAATAGAAGTGTCTTTTAACTGAGGATGTTTGAAGGGATTTCAGACATATAGGATTGATATATTTTCCTGTCTTTAAATATGTATTTATATTTATTACTTGTGTATAAATGTCCGAACTATTTTTTTCAGGGCCTCAAGAACATTATAGACTGTTTTGATGTGAGTTGCAATAAAACAAAACCAGATGAGATAGAAGACCGACCAATAACAAGAACACTTCTTAGGTAGACTTCTTTTGCATTCATCTGGCTCTGCGTTATTTCTTTAAAGAATCAAGGTGGGAGTCTTCTCATTATACTTTGAATGGAAAAAAAAAAGTCAATATGTCTTGTCCTACTATATAGTAGATTCCATTTTCAAATTGTGGTAGTTCGGATCAGTGTTTTAAAATTCCCTTGGAAGCTAATTATGTTGGTTTTATTAGATTGCCGCGGTTGGTAAGGGAACAAAGTTAATAATTGAAGATAATATAGTAAATGAAAATCATCAATACTATTTCAATTGCAATTCATTCAACAAACGAAAGGACTCTTGTAAAACTTTAGGATCATGGTTCACAGTGGCTGGGATTCATAAAGTTCTTTTTTTCTTTCTAGTATGATGTGTTTTGCTATCTCACACTTATGCTGTTGTTTTTAACTCACTTGACGCAGGACCTCGTCAACCAGATGTTAATGCTGTGTCCATTCTACCCTCGATCCACTCCACATGATGGTTCAAGTTGTATTTTACGTATATTCCTCGGAGGCATCCTGTTGGCATTATATCTTATATGCAACATCTCCTTTATTTTTCTTCAAAATTCTTGACAGTGCATGTTGGTAACAAGTAAAATACCATCCAATATAGGACATTTTGAGGTGTGATTACCGCAGCTTCACCCAAATAAACTTTAACATTTACAAATTCAATATACTGTCAGAGTCTACAAAAATTATTATTTTTGGAGACATGTGAAACAAGGTTTTGCCTTATAACTGATCAATATTATCACATCTTTTAAGAGTAAAATGTAAATTATGCTGTACTTTTAGGGTAAATTTTACCCGTGCACTATTTTTTTTTAGCACCAACACACTTGTATATAAGACCTATGGAAGGCTCAAATGATTTTTTTTCTTAAACTAATAATTTTAACTAAATGGATAAATAACAATTGAATTAATTTTTTTATTCAACTTCTCCGACACCGTAAGGGACATCGGTGCTAAAAATGATCAGGCACTCGCGAGTTAAAAAAAGAAAAGAATAATTGTTCTTTTACAATTTATCTATAACTTACTGTTCCATGAGCATGAATTATTATTTTACTTAAAACAAATTATTTGCTAAAAAATCTCCAGAATTAGACTGATTCTATTCATGAGCATGATGGATTTATTTTTAGGATATTGATATTAGTCTACAACCCAGATTCATATTTCTTAAATAATTTATTTTTCCTGAATTATTTAATTAATAAATACCTAAAAAATAAGAAAAATAGCTTGAAGGTGAGAAAAAGTATGATTCTGGTGTGGAGGCCTTATCTGTTCATTTTTTTTTAATTATTATTACAATGACAAGTTGACGACAATAAAATGAAACATGGAAATGGAAATTAGAATTAAAGCGTAAGACAATTTCACTTATTTGGCTTTGCCACTATGACACACAAAAGAGCAGTAACTATTTTTTTATATGACTTCTTCACCTAAATCCAACACACAACAATGAAAAGAAAATTTTTACGACCTCAACAAACAGTTATACAATCACATACATGTTCTTCCTTTCGCTTTCGTCGATCGATAGATCCATTTGTCGAGAAAAAACTACGAAATGGAAAGCGACAGCCTAGCAAGGGCGACCAACAAAGCAATCAAGTGCTCCAGAAAATCGTGTCATTCTTGTCACAAATGTCCCTGGCTTATATGATATCATATCCATTCTTGAATATGGCCTTCTCTTCCTTTGATCTCCTGATTTTACAAAGAATGCTCCATTCATCATTAAATCTCCTTCTGATCTCCACGTCCAACTCTTCCACACATCCTGTGGCGAGTACTCTCTCTTTGTTACCTGTAATTGTACATTTTTACCTTTTAAGTCTTTTCTTCTCGGTTTCGGATTTGAGAGAAGCAATGTCAATAGAAAATGAGTTGTTGAATTTTACCTCTTTGGCGAAAACATTTGGAGGAGCGATGAAACGATTGCCTTGACTTATGATTGTCGGATGCTGGCTACCACCGATGGCGTACATGAGCCAATGAGTGTAGTCATTGTTGACAACATGGAAAAAGCCCCATCGGCACCTTGGCATCCTTTGTACCAATCCTTGTCCGAAGTGATTGAATGCTACCGTTATTTGCATTATCGAATCTGCTGAGTAGCTATCGCTTGCTCCGAACAACATCACCTACACAACGGTATGATTACCATTTATCATTGCTGAATGACTTGTTGAAAACAGAAATAAAAAAACTTTTTGAAGGGCGAAATTTTCCTTGATTACCTCGTTGTGGTGAGTGAAATGGCAGTTGGAGATGGTGATGGCTGTGGATCCCATAATGGCATCAATGAGTCCATCTTGACAATTAGACATAGAAACGTGATCAATCCAAACATTCGATGATCCAAAGATGGAAATGCCGTCCCCGTCCGCTCGCTGTCCTTAAACCGAAATGATCAACGGAATCTCTAATAATCCCACCAGTACCAACGACAATGTGATGAATGCGAATACCGTGAATGATCACATTTTTGATAAACTGAAGAGTAAAACCAGCACCAAAAGCAATATGAACATTGACTCCTCTGCCATCAATTGTCTTATCACTAGTCATGATCAATTCTTGAGTAAACCTAATGACCATGGAGCGAGAAAAGATGATCCAAAGTGGTCCTTTTTGAATCACAGCGTGTCTAAGAGTTCCGGGTTTCGGGTTAGCAATATCAGAGTCTGATCCATCAGTGACAATATAGTAAGGTCCATATTTGCCACCAGTGGTCTTATGGCCAAAACCAAGGACACAATCTGCAAGCTTCTTTCGATTTTTCGCCCAATTCGGGTCACATCTCCAACACCTATCAATGGGATTTGTGGCTTTACATGGACCACTGAATCTCTTCAAATTCCTTCTCGTACTATTGCTTCCTTTCACGACCCTATTATAAAAATCAAACTTGGTTAACAAAAAAAAAAGAAGTCTTTAACTTTTTAGAACCATTTCTGTAATCAAAAGACTTACTTTCCAACTTGGGCATTGAGATTCTCGGTAACTTGTTCGGGATTTGGATCAAACGCATCGAGAGCGGCTTTTTGGGCTTCGACTTCTCGTTGTTTCCAGTAATCATCGTACTCTCCAATGTCAGCATATGATGTTGCCATCAAAGACAACGTAAGGAGTGTAAAAATCATTATTTTGTTCATTTTTGCTTCCATTTTCTTTCCCAAAGAAAAGGAAAAAATGAAATTCCCTTTGAAATTATCCTATGATTTTCCCTTAGTAATCCAACCCAAGCAAATGGAATTAAAATCAAGCGAAACACAAAAGGATTCGCTTGAACCTGCTTGGGAAAAGGATTCAATTTTTGAAGCTTTATTTCTTCTCTTTAATGGGGAAATTTAGCAATTTAACTGAAAAAAACTAACTTTGGAAAGATGGAAGAATTAGAGGTTGAAGCTGTTTCTTTATGGCGGGAAGAGGGGAAAACCGTTGGAATTTAACGATTAAAACAGTTATTTGTTTATTTACTACTAATAATATAATCTATATTTTTTTTAAATGGCCAATCTATAGCTGTTCATATTGCTAATTAGTTATAAAACAGAGATGAGAGAATAATAATTAATAAGGGCCAATAGATGAGATGGGGTTTGTTGTCCATATATAAAATTAGAAATATTTTAGAGTTAACCATATTATATTTAGAACATGCATAAACCTTTTGTTTAAAGACTAAACCTACGAGTCTACGACCACATGAGCGGAACTACTGATGTCTAACTAGTTGAAATACTATTATCACTTAGATTTTATAATTTTATTTTTCAAGAAATATCTAATGAAGTCCAAAAACTATACAAGGTTCAAGAGGATTTTAACACCTAGAAAATAATTTGAGAGGGCTAAATAATTAATTTATATTGATGTGTTTTAATTAATATTGTTTATTATTAAATTCCACACATGACCTTGTATTGATATATTATTCAAAACCGATTGAAACTAATTCAATTGTTGTGCACTAGTATCGATCAGTTCAAGTTTATAAAATTTTAAAATAGAAAATGATCGATTGCTTTTCTAGTTTCTTCAGTTTAAATTTCCAAAATTTCAATTTCTTAAAATTAGTAAGTCGGATCAACATTTGTTTTGACAAAAAATCAATGGTCAAAACCAAACTTAACCAGCCAGTTTACCCTTCAACTAAATATTAAGGTAAAGATAGGAGAAAAAATGGTGTGCAAATAAATTACCCACAAACCAGCTGATATATTATTAGGGGGAAAAATCATAATAGCCATTTTTGGCATCAAAAATATTAAAATAGCCACATTTTTTTAAAAATATCCATACTAGCCACTTTTACTATTTGATTTTTCAATATACCTATTTTGCCCTTTTCGTATGGCAGGTATGGCAGGTACGGCCTGACAGTTCTGACATTTTTCTTTCCCAATGCATTATTTCTTTCCCAGATTTTGGTATAGTTCGTATAGCGTCCATATTGTTTCATGTATTTAGTATTTGTTTTATATTTTTATTATTTTTGCATTTTGATTTCATATTACATTTTCGATTTTTAATTCAATTTTATAGATTCATTTTAGTATAGATTCATTTTAGTATATTATTTTGGTACAGTTCGTATAACGTCCATAGTGTTCGTATAGCGTCCGTAGTGTTTCATTTGTACGTCTTATATGTAATATACATGTCATATAACCTGCAAATGAAAAACAAAAAGAGTGTTAATTCAATAATACTAAATGTACAAAAAAGATACTTAATATGCAAACAAAACAAAAATAAATATATATTATATTACGTATATTATAGAACGGACATAAAAGAAAGTGGGTGTGCATTAAGAAAAACTCATAGGTGTGTATAGTACGAATATTTCGTATATTACGTGTAGTACAGATCGTATATCAAGAAAAAACACATAGTTATGTCTAGCACGTATATTACAAAAAAATATATACTTAAACAGACCAGAAAAACAGTATATTACGTACTGTATAGCAAACATATTACGTATATTACAAAACGAACATAAAAGAAAGTGGGTGTACATCAAGAAAAACTCATAGGTGTGTATAGTACATATATATCGTATATTACGTGTAGTACAGTTGTGTACATCAAGAAGAACTCATGTGTGTGTATAGTACATATATATCATATATTACGTGTGATATAGACTGTACATCAAGAAAGACGCATATTTGTGTATAGTATGTATATTTCGTATATTGCGTGTATTACAAACTGTATATCAATAAAAACACATAGTTATGTATAGCGCGTATATTACAACAGATATATGTTTAAACAGACCAGAAAAAAGTATATTGCGTATATTACATATTGTATAGCAAAACAGCAATAGAACGAGAGACCACAAAAATATATGTAAACAGACCACAGAAAAATGTATATTATGTATAGTACGTATAGTATAGACATTACATTACGCAAAACAGAAACAGGCGAGAGACAAAATATGTATATTACGTATATTGCAAAAAAAAAAAACTATATTGCATGCATTACATGTATAGCAGAAAACAAAATATTAAGAAAAAAATACCTTTCGTCAAATCCATGGTACTTTTAGTTTAGATCTTGAGATTCATAACAAAATCATTTAAAAATATTTATTAAAAAAAAAGAAAATGAGAAGAAATTATGAAGAAATAGGGAATTAAAAATGTGTAAAAGTTGGGAGATGACCATTTGTAAAAATGGTGGATTTGTAAAAAAGAAAGAGAAAGAATGAAAGAATCAATAAAAGTTTGAAAAAAAATAATAGAGATTTGATAAAGAAATAAATGAGAGAGGGAAGAAGAAATGAAAAAAATGAGAGAAAAAAGAAATGAGGGAGAGATTGAAGAAAAAATGAGAGGGAGAAAGAAAAATTCTAATATATAGAAGAAAAAATGGGGGGAAAAGTGGGAGGAAAATATTTTCAAAATAAAGTAGAGAGAGAGAGAGATGGGAGGGAGAGGTTAAAATAAAAAAAAAAAAAAAAGAAGAAAGTGAATGGACGGTGGGAAGGGAATGGGAGAGAGGAGAGAGAGTTTTGATTTGGCCTTGGGATATTTTAGACATTTTACCTTTAAATGTGACTAAAAAAAAGAATTAAATGTCATAGCTATTGGGGAGTAAGATCCAAAAAGTGGCTATTTATATATTTCACTCGTATTATTATACATGGCCACCAAAAGGTGAAATTTTACAATCACATTGTTCTCAATGATTGCTTTTCTTTAGGCCATTACAATATGAATATCATGTATATATGATGCATAAAAGTGATTTTTGCTGCAATAGCAGCACTAGCTTAAGCCTTTCTTCTAGTACAATTTACATGAGTTTCATCGAATTACGTACAAAAACACTCTTCTTGTATATATATTTATATGCAGTTTCTACATGGAAAGAACTCCCAACAAGGGGTTTCTAGTGTCTGAATTTTGTGATTTACTTGGATGCTTCCCAAACCTTGTAGTCTTTTCCCTCGATAGCCAACGACCAACTGGATCCGTTAGGAGGTTCGTAATGGCCTGGTCCAATTTTCATTGCAACTTTTTCATCGATGGTGGCCGCATAGACATCCCTTTCTGCCTTCTCAATTTTAACCTGAAAAATTTGTAGCACAAAGTAATTAATGCATAGTTAATAACCGTCTTGTCACCACAAATGTTTACAACAATGTATTGTAATTGGTTATAACTTGTAAATGTCAGTTATACTTACTATACTCCGGCAGTTGACTTGCGTTCGTTTTCTAAGAGAGAGAAGTGCGGCAATTTCAGATTTGTAGTGAGAGAAAATGTGGTCAAAGAATACTGATGGTGTTCCTGGATGAGTCAGGATGTAAGCATAACCTTGCATTTCCTTTCCACCAGGAAATCTCCAATGACCCTACAAGAGAAAACAGTATCATAAAATAACAAGCAAGATGATACGCCCCCTTCTGCTCCAACAGTATTTCATGTTTTTCTTTCAAATATGTTTAAACCTGAGTAGATCCAGTGTCATGATTCTCTATGAAGGTAACGGCACGGGAGGGCCACCATCCAACAACTCCAGGAGGCTTTCCCTTCTGATCTGATAATCGCCAATATTCACATCTATCTAGTGCCTATCATAGATTTTCCAAAAGGTTACAGAAATATTTGCCAAAAAAAAGGCAATATACCCGACACGACTATGCAAAGCGAAAGAAAAGATAACAAATCAAAATAACAGGTATAGTTTTTATAACTGAACCCATCCGATACATATTGATAAACCATGACAGATACAACTACAGAATATATGATATCATAACAATGAGCTTACAGAATGAAGAATTCCTTTGGTTGTAACATCAAATGCCCCAGCAGTTCCATTAGTAGCATTTATCCAGTCAACAATTCTTTGTCTATGAGCATCTTGATTATGATCCATAGCACCATACGTATAGCTCAGAGAATCCCAGTATTCGCCTACAGCAAAGTAAGGTTCACTAGCATCCAAGTAATCCTTCACATAACCGCCCCAAAATCCTCTGACAAAATCAAGCCTCCACCCATCATACCCAATTTCTTTTCTGCATATAAACACACAAAAACATACCATAATTTATGATGCATAGTGACAATGCCCTAATTTCCAAAAGCAGGATACAAAGAGACACAAAATTAATTAGGTCAAAACAACTAGAAAAGATCCCACAAACCAAACGTTTAAAGATAGCCACACTGTTTCATTTCAAGGAGCAAACATTAAAAAGTTTCAAAAAGAGGAAAAGAAATTCAAACACCTACACGTCCCATCATAATGGTGAACATTCCACTTTTCAGAATCAAAGGAACCCAGAAGCTATCATGGAATGGATCAATTTAATTCAAACCCTCCATTATCTAATTAGACAACCCTTTTTATTAAAAACTTTCTCAAATTTTTACAATCAAAGTTCAAAACTTGGGTGCTTGTCTTAGTATATTGACATTTGGTAGTGGAAAACTGTCTCAAGGTATATACCTCAAGTAGTGGCCTATGCACTGACACGGCGTTGAACTCGTGACCTCTTGGTTGAGTCCAAAGCCTTCTCACCACTACTTCCATCCCTTGGGTTCTCAAGTCACACGACTTAATGTTTAAAATGAAAAATTTGTACATGATAATGTCTTCACATATAAGACTAGAGAACAAAATAGGTCAGCAATTTAGTGTTCACCCAAAAAAAAGGTTGATTAGAGACTTCACCTTAACCAGCACAGCCATTCTTTAATATCCTTTCTCACAAAATCTTGCGAATGATCAATGTTAGGCGCAGCATGAAAATTATCTCCACTACTTTTGTTGCCCCTACCCTTCACGACAAATGAATAATCAATTTTTTTGTCCAAGTAGCCAACTATAATAAAAACTTGCATTTAATCACATGAAGCTGTTGAAAATGTATAACAGAAGCCTACACCTCTATATGTAATATCAACAAGACAATACATTTATAAAGTTAAATGATGACATTGACACATCTTCATAGGGTAAATATAGTGTCATGTTCCCTTTGCCTGTAGTCATGCGTCTGTAATGGAATGGGAAAAAAAAAATTTGCATGCATGCACATTTGATCAACGTTTTTACAAACGATAATAAAATCATTAGCAAACTCATTTAACTTGTAATGTCTTAATAGTCAATTACGAGCAAGGTTACAATTTTGGAAACTTCTTTACTATTCATCCTCAATTCATGATGAAATTTTTTAGATTGCATTGGTAGGTATTGCACAATCATTCACACTTCTAAAAAGCATTCATTATTTGTTTCCCAGCATTATACTTTTAGTTCTCATTTCAGTTCCATTACATCATACAATATTCATCATATAAACGGGGGACGGGGGGGGGGGAGTTGAATTGAAGAAAGGTATCTTAAGTCCCAAAGATGAGAACTTTGGAAAGCGGGAGGGGATCCTAGGAAAGTAAAACCTGAAAATGTGGATCATCACAAACAATTGCACGATCGTCCCAGTTTAAGCGACCGCCAAATATATTCCAAACACCATTTTGATTTTGATACTGTGCACATCGGTGATTTAGGACAGCATCTCCAAGAGTCTTTATCCCAACATCATGAAACGTCTTCACAACATCCTTCAGCTCATCAATGTTACCATATCTGAAATAAACCATACAAAAATATTTAAAGTTCTTCCTCGTAATGGTGATACCTTCTACTTTTAATTAACTAATACAAGGGAAAGTAGTAAACAAAATAATTTGAAGTTCTCTTAAGCACATTTCTCTAGATTCCATGCATGAGATAGAACAACAATTGTTGATTCGAATGATAACTGCTAATCAATAAGATGCACTTGGGGGTAGACTGGAACAAAAAATATACCCGTTTCCTTTTCCAAATAAATAAATAAGAATCTAATGAAAATTATGCTAAAATTGTCATATGAGTTATATCTTTGTTACCTGGAATTTAAATTATACAAGTCACTTGGCATGTACCCCTCTGGTGATACAGACTTAGTTGGAGGTGGCAACCATATGACAGTGAAGCCAAGAGAAGATAACTCTGCAGCTTTATCTTTAAGTTCCAAGTACCATCTTCCAGACTTATGAGATTCCCAATTAAACCCTTGGCACAATATTTCAAAACCAGTACCTGTGCCAGAGGAAATTTTCACAGGTGGTTCTACACTTTCAAACTTCTCAATTATTTTCACTGTAAAAGTTGGAGCAGCACTTCTGAAGATACTGTAGGCTTCAGCAGCCAATTTTTCAATTTCCTGAAGAATGGTTTCTTGTGCTTCTTTGCTTTTTTCTTTTGAGTTTTCTGAGAAGAAATGTCACCAACCAAATTTCTTATGTCCTTGATAATTCCATCAGTATAAGTAGTACCTTCATATTCTTCTCCAGCTTGTCTAGATAATTCTGCATCATCTGAATCACTCTGCCTCAATTGATCAGGCAAGCTACCTGAACTTGGGAAAGGAATGTAAAAGTCATCTCCCTTATAGTTTAACCAAGAGTTCTCATTCTGCTTTAGAACAAAAAGAAATCCTTCACATTGTTCTTCTAGGGTAAAAATTCCAAAACATCCTTTCCCCCCATCCTTTGGCTGCAGACAGAACACTTTGTAAATAACAAAATAAAAATACTCTCGACTTCAAAATCAAAATTCAACACCACAACTTGAAGCTTCTAAAATATATGTATCAAGTAACAAATGAAATATGGCTCAATTAGATGAATTTTAAAGGATATACTCAAATTAAATTGCCCAAAATGTGCTCAAATTTAATTGCCCCACTCAAATTTAATGTGCATCATCCAGAAGATTCATAGACAGCAAACCATACTGCAGGGAAAAAAAAAATCTGTACAAACAATTGACCATCTACCATCACTCTCTACCATATTCCAATATCTTGAGAACAAAAACAAGCTTACACTCAAGATTCCTCTCTGCGTATATACCAGTTACTTCCTACTCATTCTCTCAATAATGCAAGAAAAAAGTTGTAGCAATGTACAAGACTATGCTATAACTTTTTTATAGCAAAAAAAATGGAGGCATTTGATGACTTCATGAATAGTTAGATCTAAACTTCAGAAACACAACAAGTTGCAGCAAATGTATTTTATCCAACCTGTAGTAGGGTACGCAAAGCCTTGTCCTTGAATACTTTTGTTTCTGGAGGATGAGGAGCAGCTGGAATCTCCCATTTCTTAGTCTGATCTCTGCAAACTCCCCAATGAACAAGAACATCCCCATGTAGATCAGTGTCCAAATATAAAAGATATTTGCTTGTCTCAGGACACTTTCTGACTGAAACAGTGACCGAGTTATCAACAGTAACTTCTTTAACAGTAGGCAGCTCTTCGAAGAATCCTTCCAGATGCTTCTTTTCCTCTTTTGTATCTCTAGATTCACCAATGCTTTCTTTATCTGTAGAATTTGATGCTTCTGCTTTGACAAGTAGATTGGATAGTTGACCCAAAGCCCCTACAATAGAAGAATGAAAACACGATTATGTAATGCTCCTTCATATGTGATACGACATACAACATCAAAAGTTGGAAGTGTGAACAAATCAAAGAAAAATATTAATAAACGAGAATGTGAAAAGTCAAATTGAAACAAAGTACTGAAAAAATTATAGTATATAAGGATCTCTCTTACCTGGCCATAAACCAAAGCCCTTTTTTATTCCAACTACATTACCATCGTCACTACAGTAGTCTAAAAGAGGCACCTTAAAATCTCTCCCTTTGTGCTGGTACCAAACTCCAGTCTCTTCATCCTGCACCATCAAACATTAGAAGTTCACTTACCAAAAGGACTTTGCATTATTTAGAAATAAGCATGAACAAGCACCAAAGGATAATAAACATCCACAACAGCTAACTATTCAAGATAAGAACCTTTAAAACAAAATTTATTGCTGCAATTCCTTTATTAGAAACAAGATCAATCGTCACTTTGTGCACCGTATCTCCCACAGACGATGTTGATGATTTCTTCAACGGTGTCTCAATTGCATAGTCCTGAGAGTATAATTGTCATTCAATTTTTGCAGGCAATGCAAAAACTGAAATTAAAAGGCAAAAGTAACATACTTTGATAGGTACTGAGCCTGGGGGTATCATCTCTCTGGGAGGTTGATCCCATTCACTGCATCGACTAATTTCAGATTAAGGCAAGATCCCAACAAGACAAACTAATCATCATCAATATTTTAGTCATCTATCTGTATTCCTTCTCATACAAGAATGCACAAAGACTTAATAGTAATTAAGATTTTTTTTATACCCGGTCCAACATTTGGCGTCAGAAAATTCGTAAGATAATAATTAAGATGATAGCTAGCATTAGTACCAAAGTTCAATAATAATTTCAAAAGAATAAAACAAACAAGTACCTGCCATTATAATCAATTAAAGACACACCCCAATGAAGAATCCATTTCCCGGAAAGATTACAACCAATAGTAAGCTGCCATTTCTCCCGATTCTTCACTTGGGCTAATTTAATAAAGATCTTTCCCTCCACCTAAAAGTTAAAAAAGTAAATGCACTTTCAATCAGCCAAAATAAAAAATAAAAAACAGATCTTTCATATTCATGAGGTATAAAAATCAAACCTTTTGGGTGGATTTGAGGGGAAAAGTTTCCTTGAACAAAACATCAGTAGATTGAAAAGATTCAAGAAGAGATTCATTAGTTAAAGTAGCTAAAAGAGGAAGATGTTTATAAGAATTGTAATGGAAAAAGCTCTTACGGCCCTGGAATTTAAGCTTATTGAAACAGTAACTAAAAGAAGAGTTTTTAAGCGCATTGAATTTAGGACGATGTTGGAATCCGTGTTCATCTTTAAGACAGTGATTGAAGAGATGATCAAGTTTAATCGTCGCCATGATTTTAATTCCCAGAGCTAAGAACTGAATCAAGAACAGAGGAGAGAGCGATTGTAGATAAATAACAAGTGTGGACGATATTAATTAAATAATTTATTTATTTTTGTTACCTTATTTGGAAAATACTCGTTTCAAAAGGGCTAAAAAAAAATCAGCTCTCAAATTTTCTTATCATTGAATCTGGTCTCGAGTGAGAGACTACAAATTTTTTTTTTAATATTGATAATTTTAATAAAATGGGAATATATTCATACTACTATATAATAATAATAATAATAATAAGTTATATAGAATTGATCAATCCGATCGAAGTATTTTAAGGAAATTTTATGGAATAATAGATTTTGATATAATAATTATAAATATATTATGCTTAAAATTATTTATAAATATATCAATTTTTATTATTGATTATCATTAATTAATATCAATAACTTATTGTAAGAATTGGTAATTCAATAATCTCTTTGTCTATCTCAAAATTTACTAGAATAATAGTTAACCTTAATTTTTTTTTATAATATTGATCATGAATGTATCAGATAAGTAATTAATTAAAACGAATATATACAAAAGTATATGAAATTATCTCATGGTCATTGGATGAATTATAATAGTAGATGAAAAAAAAACTCACCCCAACTTTAGTAAGTATGAACTCTTATTTACTTTCTGAATTGTTTGTATTAGTTTACAAATAGGTGGAATCTACACATTTATCAAATATCATATAGATAAACGGATAAGAATACATGTACGAGATTTTATCGGTATGGAGATAAGTTTTATCCAAATTTATAGCACATTGTGTTAGTTTAACGTTGTTTTAATTTGCATTGTTGTATGGTGGGGCAAGAGAAGAGGAGAAGTCGCGATATTAGCTCTAAATTTGAGGGGTTTATAAAATTAGAAAAGTACGGCGGGTCGTTTGAAGAATTAGCAAAAATCCATGGCAAAGGGTGAAGAAATCAAAATGTACTTCTCCACGTACACGCAAAGTCCTCTTCGTCCTTACCTTTGCCGTCTGTCTCCTCAAGAAACTGCAAATTATTATTACTTTCATTGGGTTTTTTTTTTTTTTTTAATTCATAAATTGTAATTAGCAACCAAAATAAAAGACATTTCTTTAATCAACATTAATAAATTCTATAAATTGTAATTAAAACCCATTTACTGTGACTCTCAGTTATGATAACGGCCCAAAGGGCTCCATTATATTTATAACCAAGATCGTTTATTTATATATATATATAACATATATAAAATCTA
Source organism: Gynostemma pentaphyllum (assembly GCA_028015215.1). Taxonomy (NCBI): domain Eukaryota; kingdom Viridiplantae; phylum Streptophyta; class Magnoliopsida; order Cucurbitales; family Cucurbitaceae; genus Gynostemma; species Gynostemma pentaphyllum. The sequence continues at coordinate 50,172,353 of CM051352.1, forward strand.
TAACATATATAAAAGTGGGGAAGTGAGGAGAAACATTAACAACCTATTTTACCCCTACTTATTTAAAATATTCCATTTGTATCCTTTTGTTTCATTTTTATTTATTTTAAATTAAATTTACTTAATTATAAAAAGACAATGGTCACTATGTATGGTTGTGTCTTTTCCATCAAAAGACATAACTATATAAAATTTATTTTAAATTAAATCGACTTAATAATTACAAAAAGACAAGGGTCACAATGTATGATCATGTCTTTTCATCAAAAATCAACCATATAAAATTAATTTTAAATAAAATTGACTATTATAAAAAAAAACCATAATCACTACTGATTATGTCTTTCCATCTAAAGACATAACCATACAAAGGGTCATAACTTTTCATTTTGAGTCAATAAACACATTTTTACAATGTGTCTCTCTACGAATAAAACTAACTAGATTTATTTAATTAATTAACTATTCAATCGATAATAATATATCAATTGAGTCATATTATTTCTTACATTTTGAAAAAGACAATGTCGACCACCCTTTATGTTTATGTTTTTTATTTTTCATTTTGAGTCAATACACTTTTTAATTGATTAATTATTAAATAGCTAATAATATATCAATTGGGTCACAATAATTTCTTACATTCTCCCACTTGATATTATATGGTTCAATAAATGATCAGACACCATGTACAAATGAGTTACTCATTTTACTCTTATTTTTTATATTCCATCCGGATCATTTTATATAATTTTATTTCATCCGTACAATTTTTTTACTTAATTATACATTGAATTTTTTTAAGGTAATTATGCAATGAATTAATGTGTAAAAAACGATGAATTTATGTCAAATCTAAGGAGTTTTCGTATTTTTATGTATTCATACAATCAATATGACATTTAAGTATTTAGTTTGAGATTTGTATGATAATTTTCATTCTTATTTGTCACAACTCACATAGTTCGGGGTATTTGCTTAAGACAATAGTTCAAGGGGTATTTGCTTAAAAAAATAGTTTATGGGGTATTTGTCACAAGTTGCATAGTTCATGGGTGGCTTGTACTTTTTTTTCCTAATTTTTTTTTATGTAAACATATGAACTTTGAATTCATGCACATATACTTTTAATAACAATATATATATACTTGCTCTACAATTATATATATAAAAGATAATGTTTTGATTTCAAATTTTTTATAAGAATATTTTCTAATTAAAATATTTGAAATCATATTATTCAATAAATTTTTCAATTGATAACTGGTATTTCATGTGCAAGACACGTGTCATATAACTAGTCTTTTTAAAATCTCCACATTACTAAACATATCATTGTTATTAATTTTTTACTTTCTAGTAAATGAACATTTACATTTTAAGACTATTATACTTATTTTATATCTATGGTCACGATTTTACCAAATATGTCTTTTCATTATGTTGAAAATCGATTTCAGGGCATAAACGCTTATGACCTCTCCTCTATGTCTTGTGGTAATGATTCATCTGATGTATACGACCTTTATGAATGTTGTTGGAAGATCAAAGTCCGCCAAATAGTCTCTTCACAATGCTTGTCTGGTTCTATACTTGTATATCAATTATTAGACTCTGAAATATCTCAAACCCACGAGTTCATATTGCCTTATATCCAAAGGAAAGTTAAGTCAAAATCATGCCTTTGTTGATCAAATTCTCATATAAAAAAGGAATCCATAAAAGATTCAAACCCATTAGCTGATATTGAATCTCATACTTGAAGTTTAATTATGCAAAGTAAAAGAGAAAGATAATGTAAAATCAGAAGGCTTTCGAATGTGTAAATAGCCAGCTGAGTTCCTGTATTTATATCAAAAAGAGGATAAGATTATAAGAGGAAAATCTGGAGTAAATCAAAGGGAACAGTTCAGTGGTTGAACAAATAAAGGGAGGACCATGCTGTAAAAAAGGACAGCAGCCGTTCACTGTGTAAGGATGTCCCATATGTGACTTTGTCTGATACTTCAACATCCCCCTTCAAATTGGATGAAGAACAATGAAGTCCAAGTTTGCTGCATAAGAACAAGAAATGCGAATGGGTGAGAGGTTTAGTAAATGAGTCAGCAACCTGCTCAACAGTAGAAATATAGCGAATTTCTAACTACTTGTTCACGAATGAAGTGTGCATCAAGTTCTATATGTTTAGTTCGTGCATGAAAGACAGGGTTAGAGGCTAAAGCCGAAGCTCCAAAGTTGTCACACCAGATAATAGGAATTGATGTAAGAGGAATATGTAACTCGCTGAGAAGAGATTTCAACCAAATGATTTCGCAGGCAGCATGAGACAGTGCTCTGTATGCACTCTCAGTACTTGATCTAGCCACAATTTATTGTTTTTTTGAAGCCCAGGAAATCAACGAGGAACTAACGAAAACACAATAGCCACCCACTGAATATCTGTCATCAACGCATGAAGCCCAATCTGCATCAGAGAAGGCAGTAAAAGTGAGAGAGGAAGCTAGTGTGATGCTGAGACAAAGAGAATGAGTGCCCTTCAAATATCGCAAGAGGCATTTGAGAGCCTGCCACTGAGAAATTCGAGGAGAGTGGCAATATTAAATCAACTTATTTATAGCAAAAGAGATATCAGGCTGTGTAGTCACCAAATACTGGAGAGAGCCCAGAGTGCTTCGATATAGAGGACCATCAGAAAAGAAATCATCAGAAGAAGTTGCAGACAACATATTTGAAGTAGACATTGGGGTACTACATGGTTTAACATTATTCATGTGTAACTTTGTGAGAATATCTTGAACATATGTATTTTGAGACAAAGTTATTCCTGTTGTATCTTGAATGCTTGTATTCCTAGAAAATAATGCAAAGCTCCAAGATCTTTTAACGAAAAACAGTCTTTAGATGTGTGATGAACTTGCTTATAAGACTTGAATTGATGCTCGTAATAACAAGATCATCAACATAAACTAAGACAATTACAGTAGAGGCTGATGTATGACTGATGAATAAAGACATGTAAGACTTTGATTGGGTAAAACCCCATTTGAGAAGAGTACTAGATAATATTTCATACCAAGCTCTTGGGGCTTGCTTGAGACCATAGATAGCCTTGTGTAATTTGCACACATAATAAGGAAATTGTTTGTTTTCAAAACTTGGTGGTCGTTTCATATACACTTCTTCTTTCAAAGTACCATTAAGAAAAGCATTATTAATGTCAAGTTGATGGGATGTTCCATTGATATGTCACTGCCAAGATAAGAACCACCCGAATTGTAGAACTTTTAATAACAGGGCTATATGTATCAGTATAATCGATTCTTGGTGTTTGAGTGAAGCCTCTTGCCACAAGACATGCCTTGTCCTGTTGACATTGCCAAACACATCTCTTTTCAATTTATAAACCCACTTGCAGCCAACTAAATGAACTGAATTCCTGGGAGGAATAAGGGCCCATGTATTATTATCAGTTAAAGCTATAATTTTTATTTTACATTGTTGTTTGCCATTCTGGAACTAGTGAAGCTTCAGAGAAGGTAGATGGCTCACGTTGAGACCAATCTATAGTATTTGTGTTTTAACAATCAAGGTAAAAAGCCTCTTTGGTTTGCTGATGCCTGTTTTTCCTCTAGTGGTCATGTTGTGAGTATTTGAAGCATTTGGTGACTGAATTGGAACTTCATTAGTTGCCTGAGCTGGAGCAACAACACCATCAGCTGGGAACTCTTCGAGAGCTAAATCAGTCGAGTGCCTCGAGGAGGGGGAGGTAGCTGCATTAATCGAAAAAGTCATTGGAATGCTAGTTGAAGTATTAAGTCCAGTCTTGACAGAAATAAACGGTGTTGGTGTAATGATTGACTCGTTATGAGGATCAAGAGGCAATAAAATTTCCTGAGTGGTCTGAGGGAATGAGACACCAGTCTAGATCATAACTCCTTTCTAATTATGAGTTTAGGCAAATTTTAATAAATTAGTGGAACAAGGGAAGTCATTCTCATTAAATGTGACATGCCTACTAATGTATATTCTTCCATGAACATCCATACATTTATAACCTTTGTGTTGATCACTATATCTAATGAAAAGACATTTAGCAGTATTGTGACGACCCGTCACTTTTAAATAATTTAAATTAGAAAACACAGCGGAAGTCTTTATATTTTAAGAAAAATGGCGTGGTTATGTTTGAAAATTGGCTAGCCAAAACTTGTTTACATCTTAATTTCAAAATCTAAAATACACAAGGAACATTAAGTTCCTATCCAGGAGTTCAAAATGATTTATAATCATAAAAGTAAAGACAAAAGCTCTTAAGAGCTATATACAATTGTACAAATCTCAAAATTATATAAAATTCACAAAACCATGTACATGGACTTTTACAACCACCTAGTCCATCTCGAAGTCATTATCCTTTGATCATGCAGCACCATCTCCTCTCCCTCGACCTCTAGTCAGGGCATTACCTGAAATTTTTGTAATATCATGAGCTAACAACTTAAGCCCAGTGAGAATAATAAGAATAAAAAGTAAAGATAGACCTCAAACTCGTAATCCGATTTGTATCCAAGTAACTCTTACAACTTCCTCACTCAACTTCAAAAACTGGAGAATAATAACTCCCAAAGTTTAGATGAAAGTGATCAAACTCAAATTTCTCCTTAAAAACCTTCATTGAGGTATAAGGTTAAAATCCTTTGACCATAAAAACGTATATCATCTTCTCTTGATATAAAAATATTTAAATAAAAACAGTTTTGTGATGAATGACAATAATAATAGCTCCCGCAGGCTATGTGTAAGCTCTCGTGGCTTTGTGATAGCTCCCGCAGGCTATGTGTCAGCTCCCGCAGGCCGTGCAATAGCTCCCGCAGGCTATGTGGTAGCTCCTGCAGGCTACGTGAAAGCTCTCAGGCTATGTAGTATGAATTTGAAAATCTTGTGATTTAAAATAAAATAAAAGTAAAGTGCATAAAGTGTCGTTCATAAAGTAACGTTCATAAAGTGCATTGCATAAAGTAAATAAACAGAAATTTCGGAAGAACAATAAGTAAACCGAACTCCCGATAATTAAACAAAGCCAATTCTTTCTTACTTAAGTAATCTACACTTCCAAGGATTCTAAAGTTCCAAATAAAATCCAAAGTTCTATTTTAGAGTTCCTTTAACCATTTATCTAAAAGTTTGGATCCTTTAACTTCCAATGATCCATTTTTAATGTCCGATACGATTCTAACTTAGAACTTCCTAAGTTCAATGTTTCCCTAGAAACTCCAAAGTTTCCACTCAAAGAACTAGTTCTTAATCCTAAGGGCACCAACTCACTTTCTTTTACTCTTAGATTCGAATCCTATTCTTAACCTCCGATTTTACAAACCGATCTACTTATTCGGTTTCTAAAGTTACTTTAAATCCTATTTATTCTCACCTTGGCCAAATAAGACTTGCTCCAAGTTTTCAATTCCCACGAAACAACAACCGAGCAATCGCACCTACAATTAACCAATTGCACAACATATTACAACTCATAACTAAGGTGAGAACAAGTGTGCATTTTTGGGTGAATAGTGATTTCGGATGAATAGTAATTTCGGATGAATAGTGTTTTCGGGTGAAAAGTGTTTTTCAAAAATCCGAGCTCAAAATCGTCAATTTCCATGATAGAAATTCATGATTTCAACTTCAAAACTCATTTATAATAAGAAATGAACAAATCCATATAAAAAGTTTTGAAAACTTACTTTTTGGGACTTCCCTTAGAGAACGGGAAACTCCGAAGAGGTAGGTTGGATAGGTAGCCCTCGTCCCTACCAATCCAACTCAACCGAAATCAAGCCGATCCATCGAGAAACGAATGAGAAACGAAGAAAAGAAAAACCTCATCCATGGTGGATGAAGGCTACGGCCATGGAGAAGGGAAGGAGAAGAAATATGTCAACTTTGTCAATTTTGAGATATTTAAAGAATAAATGAATAGTAATTTTAGATATTTTAAGAAATTGGAAATGACGGTTGCGTCCTTTTATGACTTTTGACTTATAAAACGAAACCCGATGCTCTTAAATAAATCTAAAGATGACTAATAATTATTAATTGACCTATTAATAATTATTAATGTCACCGAAGCGAATTTAAAATATTAAAACGATTAAAAAGGATTTCGGGCGAAATTAACTACTAAAATCGAAATTACAAAAATAATAATTAATCTAAATACTTAAATTGAAATAAATAAATAAATAAATAACATTAAATAAATAATAAAATAAAATAAATAAATAAAAAATTTCACTTCAAAATAACGGGACGTTACAAGTATGAAAGTTTAACTTTTGTTTCTAATATGGTCTCAGATTGGGGTAACATGCACTGCCAAAGACAAGCTGATAATTTGGTTCTTTTCCATATAATAATTCATAAGGAGATTTCCCAGTCAACACTGAAGTAGGCATTCGGTTAATAAGAAACACAATAACATGAAATGATTCCCACCAAAGAAATAAAGGCATTGAAGCCTGAGCAAGAAGAGTTAAACCAGTCTCTACAAAGTGTCTATGTTTCCTTTTTACTCTTCCATTTTGTGGTGAAATGTAAGGACATGACATTTGTATATCTATCCCATTTTCTTTGGCAAAACTAATCAAGGGCTTATACTCAGTACCTTCATCAAATCTTAAGCATTTGATATTAAAATTCAACTGTTTTTCAACTTCCATTTTGAGATGTTTGAAAATCAATATTGCTTCACCTTTTGTTTTAAGTGGAAATATCCAAGTGTATCTACAGAAATCGTCTACAAAAGATATGTAGTATTGATGCCCTATCATTAAATTTATTGGTGAAGGACCCCAAAGATTTGAATGAATTAATTCTAATGCTTGTTTTGCTTTTAACAGAGAAAGAGAGAAATGAAGTTTATGCATTTTGTCATACTGACATGCCTCACAAAATGGTTCTTCATCATTTATAGTAGAATTTCCATTACATTTTGCCACCACCTGATTTAAGATTCTAATAGAAGAATGGCTAAGACGTTTGTGTCATACCTTCTTAGTACAAACAAAAAAGGACGGACTACTAACAGACAAAGTAGCTAAATACTTGCTATCACAAGATGTAGATTTCACAAAAGGAAAATAGGCTGAATGATGATGGTTGGATTGGTTCACATTCAAACTCTCAAAAACTGAGGCAACACCCAGTAGCTCAACTCATACAAACCTTCTTTAAGCACCCCTTCCAAGATCACATGATTGGTTAGCTTGTCCTTGACAAAACAAACATTGGAAAAGAATTCAACAACAACATTATCATCAGATGCCAATCTTGAAATGCTTATCAGATTTTTTTGCATTTGGGGAACATGTAAAGTATCAATGAGTTTCACATAAGAGATGTTTTCAGGAATTAAAACCAAACCAGTGTGTGCAATTGGAGTCTCATACCATTTCCGATGATAACACAATGCTCACCAGTATATTCAAAGTTCAAAGACATGTTGGCAATATTTCCAGTGACATGAGAGGTTGCTCCACTGTCTAAGAGCCAATTGGGGACCGTCACAACTTCAGAAGTAGCTGCCAATGCAGCTTGAGCATTCTTGTTGTTGTTAGAACTTTGATTGGGATTGTTTGCCACACACTAACTGTCATACCTGTAAAAGTATATAGAAGCAATATGACCATTCTTCTTACAAACTTGATAAGTAGGCCTATTGTTTTGATTTCTTCCTCCACGGCCACCTCTAGGATTCCACTGATTTGCATACCTGGATTGATTGTTATTTTGGTTAGGATGAAAGTTGTTTTGGTTTGATTGATTGTTGCTTGGATTTGCTGGCTTGAAGCTTGGAGTAACAGTGTAATTGATAGAAGTTTGGTTGACAGAAATGCTCCTCATTGCTCTGAGCCTCTCTTGCCTCTGTTCAAATGTGAGCAGATCTTATTGAACTTCACTCCAGCCAATATTTTCCTTTCTTTGGTGAACCTGTTAGGAATGGTCTCCTAGAACTTGTAATTATTTAATAATAATAATTTATTTAGAATAAATTAAATAAATAAACATAAGTTCTTTATAGTGTCTAGATTGATTCAATTGACGTTATTAAGAATATATGGAAATATATTAATAACAAACATTCAAATAGTAAACCCTAAGTTACTCTTATGAAATAACGACTTAGTATGTGAGTCATACAAGAGGATTAAAGTCGAGATGAGCAACTTAAAAGTGTCTACAGTAAATGGATAACGTTTGGGAACCTTATCCTGGTAACACGTTGATAGCTTCGCATTTTGTTTATAGACAAATGATCTAATCCTGATCATTCATGTGGGAGACATGAAATGGAAGTATCATATGCAATGTTGATTGTATAAGACAGGACCACGATGTTCGATCAAATTTCTCATTAGTACCGTTTACGAGAAATGATCGAATATCAAACTAAGTTTATCAACCGTGATAGATCTCAATCCTGAGTGAAATGCGGACTCCTATTTATGGAGTTATGTTCTTTGATTCACATGGTTGAGAGCGATCTGTAAGAACGCTCAATACACTTCTGTTTTGGGAACATGGCTAGATAAGTAGCTGGGAACTCATTTTCACGAGATGAAATTCATAACTTTCCTATAAATTAACGGTATTAGTGCGATACCTAAACATTTTAGGAACTTTAGGAAACTCCCTTGATGTATGATTCGAGACATGAACAAGTGGCGCCACGACTTCTATTGATCACAGAAGTATATTATCTCTAGTTTGACTAAAGATAATGTTCATTGGAGAATCAATGGAACACAAGGATAAAACGGTAATTACAGGGGCCAAACGGTAAATTTATCCTCTGTAATTATGAGGGTTCCACGTGAAGGATAATATCACGATATAAATAATGATAAACTAAATGGACAATAACTCATCTATAGTGAGGGGAGTTCAACTATGAATCTATAGTGGAATTATTCATAGTTAGATAATAAGTAATTAATCGATTATATGTTAATCACTTAATTGACTAATTATTAAGTCCATGATCTATAGGTCCATCGGTCCCTATGCTAGCCCAAATATCGTAGTCGCGAAATCAAGTAGAAGAAATGGAAATTTTAAGTAAAGTGAATTACTTAAAATAGGCAATATTAATTGTTTAAATATTGAGTATATTTAAACGGTAATTAATATAAACATTATTAATTGTTTAAATAATGAGTTTATTTAAACATGAAATTAATAATGAAATATTATTAATTATACATTATTAATTATTTAAATATTGAGTATATTTAAATGGTAATTAATAATTTGAAATTAATTAACAATTATTAATTGTTTAAATAATTATATTTAAACGGAAATTAATAATTAAAATTAATTAAATTAATAATAAAATATTGTCAATAAAATTATTAATTAAATAATGAATTTATGGAAATTAATAATTATAATATTTATTATTAATTATTTAAATAATGAAAATTATTTAAATGGAAATTAATAATTAAATATAAATTGGATAATATTTAGTCAGGAGAAAATATTAATATTATTAATTGTTTAAATAAAATATTTTATTTAAATGGTAATTAATAAATAAATTAATTAAGTTGGACTTATTAATTTAAGAGAGAATTTCAAGCCCAATTGGATTAATGAACCCAATTGGAATTGGCCCAAAATAATTAATTAAATAAATTGTATTTATTTATTATTTTATGATGATAAAATCGGCCATGACATGTATTTTGAGGAGATAATTGTTTGAATTATATCCTAAAATAATTACATAGATTTATTTACCCAAGATAAATAAAAATAAAGAAAATAAAATAATCTCCTATTTATCCATGACATTTTCGAAATTGCTAGATAAAGGAAAGAGATAATCTTTTTTCTTTTTGTATTTATCTCTATAGATTAATCCTAATGTGATTAAGATTCCTATTTTTCTATAAATAGGAGGGTTGAGTCATTCATAAATCACACAATTTAATTCCATAGAAAGTTGGAACTCTCTCTTCTTCCCTTCTCCCCCCCCCAATAGCCGAAATTCCCTAGTCATTATTGGGAAGAAAATATTTTTCTTCTTCCCAATTTCTTCTTAAGTTCGATCCCACAATCGAATTTCGTTTGATCGATCGGGATATAGCGTAGAAGATCCGGTGTTGCTGAGGATTTGATGCTGTAAAGAAACCTCCAACCGATTCTCCATTAATCAGTCAATGTAAGTTCCGGTTTTAATTTTCGAAAATAAAGCATGAATCTACATGTTCTTCGTGTTTTTATCACAAATTGCATGATATTAATAGTTCCTAAATTAAGTGTTATTTGTGTTACTAAATAAATTCCGCTAATTTAGTAAATCATCCCTTCAGAACCACCACAATATGGGTGTATTCTTCATCCAAACCAGCAATAACATAGGATATCAAATTTCTGGTTGAGACAGGTTGTCTATCAAGAGCTAAGTTATCAACATATTTCTTCATCACTACAAGATATTCATTCATTTTCAGATTTCCCTTACTTGTTTGCTGAAGCATGATTCTGTTGTAATCTTCTTGAGATTTTGATTGTACTCCATAGAAGCTTATAATCTCATCCCACACTTCTTTGGAAGTGTCACGACACATAATTTGGTTTGCAACTTCCAGAGACATACAACTGTATAACCATCAAACCCAGAAGTGATCAGTGTCAGTCCATATATCATGTTCAGGATTTGGCATTATCCCTTCAACTGCCTCTGGATCATCTTCATTTTCTGGTGGTACAATAATGGAGTGCTCAGGACAAGGTGTCTCACTTGTTAAATGACCATTAAGCTTGTGGTTTTTGAGGATTGGAAAAATAATGTTCTTCCATTGAAGAAAGTTTGTTCTTTCAAGCTTAACTGTGCTGACTTGATTTAGCATGATGATAACCGCTGGATTCAGTTTAGGAAGGAGAACATAATAGCCATATTTTATTTCCCTTGAGTGCCCAGAGGGACATGGAATTTGATCCATATTCATAGCTCAGATACCAACTTGAAATTTAATTATGCAAAGTAAAAGAGAAAGATAATGTAAAAAATTAGAAGGCTTTCGAATGTGTAAATAACCAGCTGAGTTCCTGTATTTATATAAAAAAGAGGATAAGATTACAAGAGGAAAATTTAGAGTAAATTAAGGGGAACACTTCGGTGGTTGAACAAATAAAGGGAGGACCATGTCAGAGAAAGGACAACATCGTTCACTTGTGCAAGTATGTCTCGGATGTGACTTTGTCTGATACTTTAACACTCTAGGGCTGTTAGAGTCAACCCATATTTGATAGACGAGTTTAACAAGCCCGGGGTTTGAATTTTTTTAAACCCACGAGTTTAAAGAGTAAAAAGTATAGTTTTCTCGAACCCTTTTAAACTGGAGAAATTATTAGGAATACCGGGCATAATATGCCTTGTGGGTGAAAAGTCGACAAAAACTCAAATCTATAATGGTGCTGTGCTCTTGCTCATTGACGAACTGGTTTTTTTTTTCCAATCAAACTCACGAAACGAATTTCAAGTACTTGAAAAAAAAACTACTGCTTAATATTATATATATGAATAAAACTACAGTTCAATATATTAAATATAATAGAACTATTTTTTTTAATCTTTCATGTGCAACTATTTGTAATAATTAAGATTTATAGAAATATTTATTTATACTTACAAATTTAAAAACGTGTCAATATAAATTCAAAATTAAACTTTTAAATTTGTTCAATTTAAACTTTAAATTTTAATAAATTATTTTATTAATATCATATGTTATTTAAATAAATATTACTGTTGTTGCGCGAAAATGGTAGTAAGTTGACCGTGCTGACGTGCTTCACGTCAATACTGCTCTTGCTTCCACGTATGCAATGAACAATAAATTTATATGAGTCGGAAGCGATAATCCGCGTAGGCGGTGACTTGCGTAGGTGTTGAGCTACGTAAGCGGTCACCTGCGCAAAAGAGAAAGTAGCACCGGTGTGGTGCTTGCTTAACACCCTCCAATGCTTAAGTTAGAGCAGAGCAGAGCTGGTGTGCCAAGCTAAAGAAGAATGAATATTAGTTATCTTTTGGCCATTTCTCATCTCCTATTTATAGAAGTGGAAATGGATGATGTCATCAAGCCACGTGTCACACATGGATTGGTGCATGTGTTGTATATCTTGATTAGGTGTAGGTATGCAAGGGGACTGCGCACCTATGCTTCTCTGAGGTGGGAGGTAGCTACTCATAGCGCAGTTGCGGAGCCTTTCACTTAAATACTTAGTGAAATTAAGCTTACAAGTGCTCCATAAAGAGTGTGATTATTTCACATCTCTTTATATGTTTGACATGTGGTTGCTTCACTCTTCACTGAAATTTCACCCATAACATTTACTTTTGAAGATTTGTAATTAAGTATAAGCGTTTTTATAGATCAATAAAATTAGTTTGGTTAATATTGATATTGATTTTTTCGTTTATATTCAACATTTTCATGATTAGATTGACTTTTTTTTTTTTGCAATTTGACTATGTGAATTTGCTCGTAATAATTATAATTTAGAAAACATATTCAATTTATACCGGTGAATTTAATAATACGTGAAGATTTTTTGAAGTTGTCAATTTCAATTGTAGAATCGTATTTATTTCATAGTTTATATATCAAAAATAATTATCGTAAATCGTTTTATCAATTAAAAAAATATGTCCCATCCTTTCGCATTAGTATTAGAATTTTATTTCCTTTAATATCATTCCCTGCGTTCATGAAAAAAAAAAAGGTTTGTCAATTGGAAAAAAACCGGTTCGTCAATTAGTAAGGCACAACCCAACACAACGATTTTATTTGGTTTAATAAAAAGGGACATGTGTCGACTTTTCACCCACAAGGCATTCCTAATAATTTCTCTTTTAGACATTTTCAATTGATAAATGAAAATGCCAAAAAACCATACTAAAGATTACAAAAAGGATTTTAGTTTCACAGTTATAATAGAAGAAGAAGAATTACAAAAGAGGCAATTTATTCTCCAAGTGGCGGCTTTTATAACAATGATCTCCCAAATATCTTCCACCGCTTCTGGGTATTATCAAAGACTCTCCTATTTCACTCCAACCAAACGATCCAACAAACCATCCTAACCGTATCCTCCCGAAGGATCTTTATTTTTCCACGACGCGAGATGCCACAAAATAAAGCCAAAATGCTCCTTTTAATGTCGTCCGGAGCCACCCAAAGCAAATCGAATATACTAAAAAGATTGTGTTGTGCCACTGCTTGAGAGAGAGTACATAGAATGAAACAGAATATGAGTTGTATCCTCCATTCTAAATTACAAACTAAGCTTTCAAATTTCATACACTAAAAAAAATGATATATCACCCAAGATCTTAGAAAATGTCAAGAGAAAAATGAATCCAATTTGACAGAATTAGTTAGTTGAGTAGTGGGAGAACTGTACAAGTAAAGTTAGGTAAAAGTACCTCATTTTCAAAATACAAACAAAATCTGATGATTCATCAGAATTTTCCCTGAAAATGGTCTTTTCAGTTTTATCTGTAATGATTGTTTCTGTCATCCATCATCCACGGGGCAGATTATTGACGGTTTGGAACCTTTGGGGTTGACCATTTGGTCAAAATAATATTTTGTATGTGGCTTTTTTTTCCTATTTTTGGATACTGAATTTTTATTTACATTAAAGAAAGTGGATATGGTGTAAGAATACACATTTCCAATGAATCATATTATTAAATCAAATGGTTTTTTTAAGTCATGAATGAATTGCTTTAGAGCATAGTGAGTGTGAGGAGATGATTCAACATCCACTTTGAAGCTAACTTTAACATCCCAAAAAGGATGTGTTTGGTAGATGTCTTATGTCTGTTAAACTGTTTTTTAATGTTTGTGTTCCTTCAACCCTATGAAACTCTAAGCGGTAAAAAACGTGAGTTTGTTAGTAATACAAAACTCGGTTTCTGAAACTCATTCTTCTTCGGTATGATGCGTAAATGCGATCAACTGAACTCTATCATGTTTTTTATAAATGGAAATGAGAGGAATGGGGGAAAAGACATTGATCTTTGTTGTTCTGCCCTAAAACAATATGATAATGAAAATAGATGAACAAAATTCATCTGCTATCATACCCTCTTCTCCTCCATTAGTGTGTTTTTTATAACAAAGATGATAGAGCAGACATGCTATCTATAGCATTTTTAACTGTTCACCAACAAATGCTCTTTTTTTTTTTAAAGCAAAAGGATCATCTATCTATACTGAGGTGGAAGGGGTAATTCTATTGATGACAAAAAGAGATGGGTTAACACAACTAGGATAATTACTATTTTTAATTACCAAACAACCCTGATTTTAGGTTTTGACATTGACATTGGGTTTTGGAGATGGATGAGGTAGTTGATGATGATATGGAGAAGCATGAGAACCATTTGCTACCGAAAGGCTCCGTAGTTGCAACCCATTCTTCGGAACTGATCCAGCATTCCTAGACATCGGGCTGGATCGAGTGCGGTCGACTTGCATTGTCTGAAAATAATAAGATGAACTTGCCATGTCCTTGAGGTTTGGAAGAGGCTTCAAGGCTTCAACAACCTCACTCATTAAGGGTCTAATCTTTTGATCTCGGCTTAGGCATTGAGCAGCCAATTGTACTGCTTTTTGAGCTCCTTTTATTGAGAAATGACCTTCAAGCCTTGGGTCTATCAAACGGTAGAATCTTTTTTTCTCTCCTAGGTATGGCCGTGCCCATTCCACGAGGTTATGTTCCCCATTAGGCCGGTTTTTGTCCATGGATCTTCTGCCGGTTAACATTTCGAGAAGCACCACACCAAAACTGTAAACATCACTCCTTGATGTAAGATGTCCTGTGATAGGAGCACTTATCAGACCAAAAGCAATTGCCAGGGAAAATGAAAAGGCACGTGACTGAACAAGGTTGTGCATAAAATTCAAAATTCTACATTTTTAGCATTTGACACCCTAAGATAAGAACAAATGGGCAAAAGAAATGACAAGTGCTTGTAAAATTACTAAAGCTTTACTTAATCCAAAAAATTATAGAAGGTATTATTTCAATCCTAATGGTAGAGAATTTTAAATGGTTGGATGTTATCAAACTCACCAGTCATTACATATTCTGGAGCGGCATAGCCATATGTTCCCATCACACGAGTTGAGACATGGGTTTTATCTCCATCAGGACCATCTTTAGCAAGTCCAAAATCAGAAAGCTTGGCATTGTAGTCCTGAAAGAGAGTAATAGTGTCAGCATGATAAATAATTAATAGAAATATACTATAGGTAGAGTGTTTATCACGTACTGCATCTAATAGGATATTGGATGTTTTAAAATCACGATATATCACAGGCCTTTTTGCTTCTTCATGAAGAAAAGCCAGTCCCCTGGCAGCACCAAGAGCAATTTTCATCCTAATAGACCATGGAAGAGGTAGAGATCCTGCACACCATGTAGTTTTTTAAAAGTGAGAAACGAAAGCATATACACGGTTCACACAATTATTTTTAATCTATGTTCTAATTATGGCAAGTAAATTATAAAGACATTCCAAAACCAATATCTAAAGACTAAGCTAGCCATTTAGTAGTTAACAGGCTAGATATTAAGTCATGAACTTTCTGGCTTTTAAAGAAATCTAAAAGATTACACCATTAAGTCCAAAACCACAGTGAATGAAAATGGCCAATTTAATAGTCAAAACGGAAGTTACATACTCCGGAAAAGGTGATTCTCCAAGCTTCCTCGAGGCATGAACTCATATACAAGCAACCTTTGATCATCTTCATTGCAGTAACCAATAAGTTTAACCAAGTTAGGATGAAGAAGGTCACTAAGAAAGTTCACTTCAGCCTGCCATATAATATAACCCATCAATTGGAGAAAATAAATGGAATCTTCCTAACATCACTAACAGCTTTTTATCAAATATATACAGGACTGAAAATGTAGTCATCAAAACATTCATATAAGAGAAGACAGAAGAGAGAAGCTTCAAACCATCCACTCTTTATGGCCCTGAAGACCATCATGGTTGAGGGTTTTAACAGCAACAGTAAGTCCTGTGCCAGGTTTCACTGGAGCAGTTCCATTTTCTTCAACCCAACCCTTAAAAACACAACCAAAACCACCCTCACCGAGAAGACTCTCGGGTCTGAAGTTCCTTGTAGCCGACTTAAGATCATTGAATGAAAAATTCCGTAGAAGAGGAGAAATTTTAAGTTCCTCTTCTAGTTTGGAAGTAGATGAACTGCTCTCTGCATTACTAACACTTGTGGTTGTAGAAGAGATCTCTCGAGGTGTTGGTTGGTCTCTACTCGTGTCAGCTGTCGACTTACTTTCAGCTGTCACAAAAAACGATCACATTATTAGGATAAAATTGAAAGAAAAAAAAAAAGAGTAATAAAAAGAAGGTTAACAAAGAGAAACCGTATGGAATGCACTTTTGTTTCAAACATTTAATGAAAGTATAATATACAATATGTCATCATACAAAAGCAGTAAAAATATGATCAACTCAGCTCATTGAAAATTAATGTGTATTAGCTTTACCAAAATATGATTCATGTACAAATAAAAAAAACATTGACCTAAAGTAATAATCCCAATCTTTAGGCAGGAAAGGAATGAAAAAATAGTACAATGCAAGCATCTAGCTATTATGAAATACAGGTAAAAACAAATTTTAGATGATTAAGATCAAGAACATTAAATTGTTGTATAGAATACTCAATAAATGTATGTATCATATTCCCAGGCATCTTTAGGTTTTTCATTCTTCAAGAGGTAATTATTATATTCCCCATTCCTATAAACAATAAGGTACTTAACCATCATTAGAAGATTTTCATGCACCATCTCGTGACCAAGTCCATCACCATCCATGCCATTGCCAACCCAAAATATCACCAGCCAGTATTTCTTCAAATTCAAATTCTGACAAACAACGGGACTGGGAAAGATACATTTTTCCATCTTAATTTAGGTTGGTTGATGTCCAATGTATTAATTTCATATTGAATAAACTAACTCATGTGCTGACCAGTCTGTATTTGGAAACAAGGGTTTTCCTAGTTATAAGAAATTGTTGGGAAAGTTAAAGAGCTTAATTGAAGAACAACAGCTCGTGTTTTATACAGAAGCTTCACTGGATACGTATCTCACAAGATGATCAACAGAGCTTCAAGATCCAATTCTGATTTGAAGCCATGTAAACCTATAACTTTAAGCTCTGGATTATTCCCTTGACAACTTCTCTAAATATAATAATCATCAACAATTGTTGATAAAAGAAGTATAACTAATACAAATACAAGACACAAGATGAAGACCTCACATTGTTTAATATCTTCAAGTAGACTGTCGTTATTGTTAATTAGCTTGTAATGATGGATACAAACATAAGCAATGTTCTCAACAACTAAAATGATAAAATTAGAGAACATGTGCTAAACTGAAAATAACAAGTCTTAAGAATCCAAGAAAGGAAGAAATCTAAGTAAATATAAATGAGCAAACTATAGAGAAGATGGCAAAAGGAAAAAAAATGATCTTTCAGCAATAAAAGTCATTACCATAGTTAATACTGGTCCCACTAATAGAACTATCAACTTTGGATCTTGAAGAAATGCAGCTACCAAAAACTCTAAGAGCAATCCAACAACCAGTTTCCTCTTCCACAGTTTCAACTTGTTCCTTATTCTTCTTCTGCTTCTTCTTCCCCTTTGATTCACTCACTTCCTGAGATTTAACTTTCCCATCTTCAACAATTACCTCCATATCTCAGATACCCAGCAAAATCAATACAAAAACAAAACACCATCCAGTGCCAAAAGTAGATAACTTTGCTATAAACCTGCAAAACGTGAAACCCATCAAAAGATCACTCAAATTTATCAACTTTCACTTATAGAAGAAGAAAAGAAAAGAAATTGAAGAGGCCCAGATGAGAAGAAGCTTACCAGATCCCAAAGAATAAGATGAATTTGAAGACAGAACCCTTCAAAAGGCAAAAAATTGATGAACTAGAACAAGAAAAGGAGTTTCTTTTTCCATCAGAAGACAATAAACTAAAACTCAGTATGAGCTCAAACTCAACTGAAAAAATTCTGTGCTTAAAGATTCAGATATCCCCAAGATGGGTTTCAAACAAAAAACAACCAGATTAGTTTTTTAACTCAAAGTTATAAATTTTAGGCAGAAAAAATAGTTAAAAGAAAGAGAGAGAAGAAAAAAAAACATTTTTTCTTTTCTTTTCTAAATATCATTTTCTCTCTCTCTCTCTTCCTTTTTCTTTTTGTTTTTATTTTAATTTTTTTTTTTTCATTTTCCAATGGAATCAAAGACTGGGCAAAAGTTAGAGGTAGCTACCCAGGGAAACGGGCAGGGGTTTGAACTGCCGGTGCTGGTTATATCAGCTGACCGCGGTCAGTAAAAAGGATCGGGCAGGAAATGAGAATGGACCAACATTTCGGGCAGGGAAAAAGGGTGAAAATGGGGCAGTTTGGGCAGGAGATAGAGAAGGTCAGTGGGACCCACAGGGATGTTGACGTGTCTGCCTTCGTGGGAGGATTTGAATGCGCACGTCAAATTATTCGGTGCATTGCACGCATCTCTTTTCCATTCTCCCTCTATTTTTTCAAATTATTAAAAAAAATACTACTCAAATTATTTATTTATATTAATATTATATATATAAAATAATAATAAAAAACTTGAGAGACCCATTCTATCTCTGCCACCCCAATATATAATAATAAGTGTTAGTGCACAATCATTTCAAGCTTTCTATCTATTATTGTAAATTAGTCAATTGCCTAACTAAATTGGAAGCAAAGGGATAATGTGATTTGGACATGGATTTTTATTATTTTCAAATATTAATTTATTATAAATCTGAACTTAGTTTAAATGGTTAAGGATTAGTATCACTTTATATGTATTTTGAGTTTCTCGTTCCCTAAATTGATGTAATATCTATTTTTTTTAATAAAATTGATTAATCTCACTCAAAACTTTCAACTCCATCTAATTAACATACCGATAATAATAATAACAGTATTAATTATTAGCGTCATTATTTTTTTTAATGAAAATGAATTTATCAAATTTTAAATTTTATATTGTCACAACCCCAATTTCCCAAAATATGGAAATTACACATAAAACAGCGGAAGCAATATAAATCATTCAAAACCATCTTCTCATTTCATAAAAATGCAAGAATAAGTACGTTTTGTTCGATCGAACTTATTTCAAAACAAAAATCCAAATAATTCAATAAACTAGTACCACCAAAAGTATTTATAAATCATCATAGAAATCTCAACTTAACAATATAAACAAAATCAAATCCCAGGTCCCAACTAGACAAAACTATGAGAAGAAAAATAACAAATATTTGCCGGCGTGTAAATCCACACCAACCATTCCACCGATCACGAACATCGTCAGTTGCCCGTTTTCTTTCTCTTTTTACCTGAAAAAAAAAACATTGTAGCATCATGAGGCTACGCCCAATGAGTATTAATGTTAAATAAAGAGCAATGCCTTGAGAAACTTCCTAAATTCTTTAAGTCCATTCAACCTCACAACTTCCGAAATTTATTTCTCAACTTCAAGGCAAGATCTCAACCCTAGAGAAATCCCATCATTTTTAAGTTTTATCATCCAATGCCTTAGCTCCACTTATTTCACAATTAAAGTGAGCCCGCACACTCAAGGTATTGAATCCGTGTCACCACGATTCGACCTTTGAGTTATTCTTCTTATGAGTTTGCAAGACTCACAAGCGAACCTACAAGTTTATTCTCTCCCATTGATCAAATGGAATGAACCTACCCCGTTAAGTGTAATTAAGTTGTGCACAACTCTAGTTCACCCCTTAACGGTTTATTCTTCATTAAGTATGGCCCTACTTAATGCGAACCTACAACCACATTATCTAAGGCATCGAATAATGTGATTTAAACAAATGCATCACTACCAGAATGCATGACAAAGCCTAGGTCCAGTTTCTAGCTCAGAAAACCCGCTTTCTCCTAAAACTGACCTTAATATGGCTAATTCTCAAAAATTCCAAATTCTGGAAAAACATTGTATTTACAGCATTTAAAGAGTCTAAAAATGCTTAAAATCAGATCTCTAACCCACAAGATGATCCCCCGAAGAAAACCCACCCTAAAAAGCTAAACTATTGCGGTTTTGCTTCTTTTTCGGCGACAACCGGTGAGGGAATTTTATAAAAATTTCCAGCAGCTTTTTGGGCCTCTAATCAGTCCCAAAATCACCTAGACACACTCAGGAATCGTCTAAAAATAATTTCCCACCTAAACTCCCAAGAAAAGGCCTTCGACTGAACTAATCTCCATCTAAGGCTCTGTTGATCCTATTACTTCATGTTAAATTCCAGCAGCTTTCTTAAGTCTTAAAACACCCAAAAACAAATAAAATAACATCAAAATATCATCATCCAATAACCACAACAAAGCACAACTTGTAAGCAAAAACACTATTCCAACAGCATGCATGCATACACTCTTAAAATCCCGTTTTGTCACCAAATATACAAAATATAATTTTTATCACCCCACAAGCTTAAACATCCAATTAATACTCCAAACAACCCCCAATTAATCAGAATATGAAAACCTTATAAAGAAAAAGCAAGTAACACATGATAGTGATCTAAACTTAACAAAAATACTCACCTTCAACTTGGAAAAGTTAAGGTCTTTGTCCCTTCTCCTCTACAATTCCACAACCTGAAAATCACCCCTAAAACAATCAAAAACCTATCCCATAATTACACAACACTAGGGGTAAAAATCATCGGCGAACGGGCGGGAGAAAGCGGGCACGGCGGCCACCAATGGGTCGCTTCATGCCCAGGTTTTGCAAAGAAGAAAAACCGCGGGCACAACTCACCAGGCAATGGGCCGCCTTCTTTGCTGGCGGCGGCGGCGGCCGTTGCGACGGCGGCACGGCGTCGTGCTTCCTTCTCCGATGCTTTTTAAGGTATGGGTGTGGATTTAATTGAAGGTTCTTCATGAAATTTAGAAGTTAGGGTTTCTAGGGTTTGGGCAAAATTCCAAAGGAATTTCAATGAGATAAAAGAGAATATTGAGGGTTTCCTAGCCAATTGCAACAAGGATTTTTGAATTAGAAAAGAGAGATGAAGGAATTCATTTACCTTTTCTGAGAAAGAACTCTCCACTAACTTCAATTCTTCACCAATGGAAAAACCTAGGATTATGACAATTGGAGACAAGAACGTTAACCAATTGGAAAAATCCCATGAAGAGAAAGGGGGAGGGGCGGCAGCAAGGAGAAGAAGAATGAGGAGAAGACCTACCTTTTTCTTCTGTTGCTCTGAAATTTTCACGTACAGAAACTGTTCTCCTCCTTTTCTCCCTTCTTTTAATTAAAAGCCTTTTTCTTTTCTTTTCCTTTTTCCCTTCCTTATTTCCTTAAAACCAAATATTACATTTAAAATAATTAAAATCCATAATAAGGACTTTATTCTTTAAATGAAATTCTTTTCTAAATTTCCCAAATAAAATAATCATTAAATGAAAATCTTACCGAAAAAAAAAAAAATATCGGGTCGTCACATATATCGAATACATTTTTATTATGTTCGAAGAGAAAATGCATATACAAGTTTGGTTTAATTAAAAATTTTTTAAGAAATATTTTGACCCATCTTAATTTTTTTTATATGATTGACATATCTATCTTTCTGCCGAATAAATTATTTGACTGGTTGAAAGTAATTTTTTTTAAATAAATTGGATTTGTTTGAATATATAAATGAGCTTTATCTCCACTAAATTTATAAATAGTTTTTCAAAAGGAAATCAGCCAAGTTATATTTAAAAAAAAAAGTAAACATGAGAGTTGCTAGTTCAAGGAATAAATGATTGACTTTTGTATCATAAACGTGCAGCCATAGCTTGACTTTCGTCATGGTAGTTTTGATAATTTTAATATTAATTAAGACTTTCTAAAATAAATTAATTAAGACTAAGATATGCATAATTCTTTCAATGTCATAAGAAAATTTACTTCAATTAAGTTTATAAATGACATTCTGAAAATGACGCATCCATGACTTATGTGATATTATATTAATTTAGAAGTTGATGATGCACATATTTTATTATTGTACTTTAAATTGATTTTTTTTTTCGTGAAAGTGAGAAGTGGAAATTTGTGCAAAGGGTTGGATTTAAATATAAGCTTAACATTGTCTTGAACTATGAGACAAGTATTGTATCATTGTGAGGTACTAGAGAAATGAGTTAGAATGAATCATTACTATGTAATCAAATTTAATTAAATTAGGTAAGTACATTTTTTTTTTCTATTCAAATTAATATTTGGATTGAAATTCTACTTAACAAATAAAACCCTATAGATAAACTAACTTAAAGTTTATATATATAAAAAAAAAATTAATTGAAGAGTTACTACTTGATCTTATACTTAACACATCGAGAGATAAAGAATGCTCCCAAATTTTATCATGATAGAGAAGCACGTCAAAATAAATACCATTGACTTGCGAGGTGAAGAACTTTTACCAACATAGAGGGGGACCAAAGATTCTTCATTACAAAGTAGAAAAACAAATGAATTATCATTCCACAATTCCTAGTTTGAAAATAATATAATATCTTCTAATTGAGATATCTAATTTGATTTAAATGCATTTAAATATGTAATAAAAGAACTATCAAATATGCCATAATCATTTAAATTTAAATCAATGGAATATGTCAAGAATCCCTAGATTTTAAAGGTGAAATTTCAAAGAAAGATATTTACCTACATTTACTTAGACATGGATACCGGTATGTAGCTATCCCTATTTACTTTAGATGTATGCATCGTAATAAAAGAAGAAAATATCAACTCATGTGGCTGTGGCTCAATATAGATATAAGATAAATACGGAAAGTTATTCACCGGTAGTATGGAGGGTTTCAAAATTATCGGCAAAAAAACATCATCTTGAAAGAAGAGAGGCACTATCACTAGTTAACAATATGCATCATCTATAATATGAAACATTATCTGTTTGGGAGTATTCGGTATGTGATAACAAAAAGTGATACTTAAAACAAAACTTTATTTTTTTTGGATAAGATGGAAGAGTTAAAAGTCGATATCGATGAAAATATCGATCTTCAAATTTACAGATATATCGATGGAAATATCGATGTCGATAGATATTTGAATATAAGTGATGAAAACGATAAAAACTTAAATGAATACTTAGAATTAATCAATGAAACTTAAACTACTCTTTAAATAAGTCATAATTAATCATACAAGTAAATTATGCACTTATAAATGATATTTAACATTGAGATAATAAAAAAATACTATACATTAAAGAGAGAGAGAAATAGAATAAATTAAAAGTTTTAAAAAAATTAAAGAGAGAATGAACTAAAAGTTAATAGTAAATTAAATAGAGAGAATAATTAAAATAAAAAGTAAAATAAAAAATAAAAGGAAAGTGATCAACGACAGTTGAGTAGTAGTCCAATGGAAATGTCGATAATATCAAAGATATTGTTTATCCCCGTTTAAAAAGTCGAACCTCTATTTTAGAGACATCGACGGATATATCGACATATCGAAGACATTTAAAACGAGTTAAGTGATGATTAAACATGATAGATACTTAGTTCAAATCCCGACATCATCATTTCCTCTCTAATGATTAGTATTTCAAGTGCTTAAATCTTGTACTAACATCCAAACCCACAAGAGAGTATTGAAAAATATATTAGGATTAAATTTACCTCAACTCTAACATTTTTCTCTGGAGATCCCTCAACCTAGTTTTCTCATTCATCATTGCATGTTATAGCTTCTTCATTATAGCATGCCAAACGCTTCTTCGTTTTATTTTTAGATATTATATACAATTAGAGGAGGCAAGACTCAAACATTTGACTTCATGAAAAGATAGTATTGATACCAAACCACTTAAACTAGGCTCATGTCAGCTTGTTCGGTGTCTTTTAATAAAGGAAATAGATAGAATACTGTCAGAATTATATTTGTATGGCTGTATTTCATGTCTAGTAAATTATTTAGCTTGTGGCTTGTGACACCTGTGTGGTTGATAAATGACACTCGTTTTCTCAACAGTACTAATCCCACTGAGCAGATTTCTCTATTACATTCACCTTGCACACAATCTATTACAATGGAAATGTTCAAAAACCAGCCAATCAGAAAGTCACAGATCCACAATATCTCCACTATTTTCCCAGGCACAGTAGCCTAGAAGCTAGAATCTCAATCCAAATAACAAAAAGAAAAAAAGGTATATATTTAGACATTCGAGAATGTACACAAATTCCATTTCCAAGACAAAAGTTACAAACTCACAACACACAGACTTAAAGCTAAGGACAAATTGACACGGGTGTATCATCAATTACATTCCAAATGCCCTAATGGTCGTTGATTGGCCTAGAAACCATAAAAATTCTGATTCAGTATTGGCCAAAAAGGGCGTACCTTGCATCCTTACTTCCAGAACTCGAGATAAAATGTGAATTTTTGGGGACCCATCTCATATAATCCCAGTAGAAATGCTGGAAGTTGCATTTATCCTCAGTGAGTGCTCGGGGATGTAGGTAAGACCTGTCACATAAAAAAAATAACTAAAAGAATTTCTACTTGATCTTTAATAGGAATATCATCACAGGACTTAATCTAGCTAAAAGAGTGTTATTAGCAGACATTTTTTTTTGTTTTTTTTTAAATCAGTGAGTGTTCGGGTAAATTTGCGCACACCTCGACTAATTTCACAGGAGAACCACAAAACCCTACACCATTTAACGTCAAGAAACTCGTATGATAATATCCTAAGTAGGTGGTCATATATGGATTTGAATTCATAACCTTAATTGGCTTAAAAAAAAACCTTTACCACTATAAGACCAACCCAGGGTTAGTTGTTATTAGAAGACCATTGAAACTTAGTTTCAAGGGAAACCAGAAAAATTCATTAGAAACCTCGAAATCAATGAAGATATCATAATTCTTTTTCCTCAGACTCAATAAAAATCAATAATGATCCGCACTGAGCAGATAAGAGCAAAGGTTCTTGTATAGTTATGTGGGTGCAAGTGCAAGCCAGGTAACACGCGCCACTCCGCCTTGGTTGCATATCCATATTATACTCGGGTGCAAACCCGGGTAACTTGAATTAAATAAAAGAGTGGTCATAACATAAGCATTAGGACATGGCCTATCATTTATGCCTAATTATAAAAAATATCAGAAAATTTTCTGAGCTGGTTTAACAAAAAACACATTTGACTAGAATCACGTAGCTTCTTCTCAAAGCAGGTACATATAGAAGAAGAGAATAAAAAGAAGATTGATACCTCTTTCTTTGACATCGATTTGTAATGTGTCCAGTGTAATTATGCCATCAGTCAACGGAAGGAGCTCAAGTTTGATGGTAGCTGTGGATTGAGAAGGAACACATCTGCAGCAGACCAAGCAAACTGTGAGCATTGAAAAAAAAAACATAAAGGGAAAAACCATTTTTCACCCCGGTTTAATTGAGTAAGTCAATTTTAACTCAGTTTTAATTTCATCAAATTAAACCATAAACTTGAATAAATGGTGAAATTATTTCACTTCTCAAAATGAAATTATAAAATTATCCCAAAACCAATCAATAAACCACCCAAAATCTAGCCAACAAAACACTTAAACCCCACTAAAAACGTCTCACTACAAAAAAAAAGTCCAAAACCTGATACCAAATTTTATCAAATCCAGCAAAAAATTAAAAATGTGTCACAAAAACAAAAAACCACATATATGTCTCGTCGTGCTTCAAAAAATAGCAACTCAACTAATGAAGAGTATTATGTTACTACACAAGTTTGGGGTACAATTTGGTGAAATTAAATTTTTAAAGTTAAAATTGACTTATTCAATTAAATACATGGGTAAGGCAGGCAGACCGTGCTCTTTTTCTCGTTTCTCCTTTTTATTGTTCATTTGGAGTGAGATTGAGATGAATCTGAAAAAGATGAGAAAAATAATAAGCCTTCACATTGATCAAGCTGGAATTCAGGTTGGAAATTCTTGTTGGGAACTTTACTGCCGTGAACATGGTATTCAGCCTGATGGTTTGATGCCCAGTGATACCACGGTAGGGGTTGCCCATGATGTTTTCAACATATTTTTCAGTGAGACTGGTTTTGGAAAGCATGTTCCTAGAGCAATATTTGTTGATCTGGAACCCACTGTTATCGATGAAGTAAGGACTGGGACGTACATACAACTCTTTCACCCAGAACAGCTCATATCTGGTAAAGAAGATGCTGCAAATAATTTTGCTAGAGGAAATTGTTGATCTATGCCTTGACCGAGTGAGAAAATTAGCCAACAATTGTACTGGTTTGCAAGGGTTCTTAGTATTTAATGCTGTTGGTGGTGGCACTGGATCTGGTTTGGGGTCATTACTTTTGGAACGCTTGTCCGTGGATTATGGGAAGAAGTCAATGCTTGGATTTTCCATATATCCTTCTCCACAGGTATCTACTGCTGTTGTGGAACCTTACAACAGTGTGTTTTCCACACATTTTCTGCCGGAACATACAGATGTTGCTGTGCTTCTTGACAATGAAGCTATCTATGATATCTGTAGGAGATCATTAGACATTGAAAGACCCACTTACACAAACTTGAACTGCTTAATCTCTCAAGTTATCTCCTTTTTAACCACCTCCTTGAGGTTTGATGGTACCATCAACGTGGATATTACCGAGTTTCAAACTAACCTTGTACCATATCCACAAATTCATTTCATGCTCTCTTCTT
This sequence comes from Gynostemma pentaphyllum, assembly GCA_028015215.1. Lineage (NCBI taxonomy): Eukaryota > Viridiplantae > Streptophyta > Magnoliopsida > Cucurbitales > Cucurbitaceae > Gynostemma > Gynostemma pentaphyllum. Next base: position 50,199,269 of record CM051352.1, read on the forward strand.
ATGCTCTTGTGATATCTGCTGCAAAAGCTTTCCATGATCAGCTATCAGTCCCTGAGATCACCAATGCTGTATTTGATCCCTCAAGCATGATGGTCAAATGTGACCCAAGGAATGGAAAGTATATGGCTTGTTGTTTGATATATCGAGATGTCATACCCAAGGATGTAAATGCCGCTGTGGCTACCATTAAAATGAAAAGTACGTTTCAATTTGTAGACTGGTGTCCTACTGCCTTCAAATGTGGTATTAACTATCAGCCCCCAAGTGTGTTTCCTGGGGGTGATCTTGCCAAGGTGCAGCGAGCTGTTTGCATGATAAGCAACAGCATGGCGGTGGCTGAGGTCTTTTCAAGAATTGACCACAAATTTGATCTTATGTATGCAAAGCGGGCATTTGTCCATTGGTACGTGGGTGAAGGCATGGAGGAAGGGGATCTTACTGCTCTAGAAAAGGACTACGAGGAAGTCGGGCCGAAGACGTCGAGGAAGAAGAGGAAGGGGAAGATTATTGAACCAAAGAATAAAACCTGTTTATCCTTTTCATCGTTTTCATGTTTCAGATTAAACAAGTTGTGCACTGTGTGTTAGATGGTGATCTTGGAGTGTGTTTTCTGTTGTATAATTCTGCCTCTGTTATTCAATTGATTCTGATATTACAGTATTGAGAACTTACATATTTATTTGTATTGAACTGAGGTATCTGTAAAGGTATTTTGTTTGGAATTCAGAAGACAACCATTTCTCTTAGGAGTCGGATTAAACCAAAATATATATATAGATAGATAAAAAAAAATACATGGGTAAAAACTGATTTTCCCAAAAAAATAATAACAATAAAGAAAGAAGAATAAGGTCTTACCCTAATGGAACTCTACTCTGGAGCCATAAATGGGAGCAACCAAAGCCAGCACTCGGGATGACATCTGACATGGGAGAAGATTGTTCCTTTAACGAAACTGACTGGCCTCCAAAATCAACGTTATGTTTTGGATTCTCTGATACAACAGGGTTTGATTTCTGCCTTTCTATTGATGTACTATCACCGCCTACTCTTCCCGTCACTTCATTTAAACCCACGTATGGACTCATAGGTGATGACGGTGAGGAATTCAATGAAATCACAGATGGAGGAGAAGTGGATGAAGCTGGAGCAAGAACTGTCATGGTTAGATCTTCAGATGTTAAATTTGACGCCTGAAGAGTTAAAACCTGAAAATTTAAGCCATTTTTCCATCACTACTCATCACACACAAGGAGAAATCAGGAGTAAGGAACCTGGACTTATGATGCTCAAATTGATACAAACCTGAACGGGAAGCTGAGAAACAATTCCATTGGATTTAGAGGACTCTCCTGATAATGCCACAGAGACCATAAGATCCCTCGAAATTCGTGGTCGCCAACTAGTTGGTTGCTTGAAAAACAATTTTGACTCTGTATAAATTCAGAAAATATTAAAAATATTTTAAGCATTGGCCTTTGGCTTAAGTGGTAAGAGATGAACAGAATGTAATGGTTTAGCAGATTGCAAAAAAAAAAAAGAATTTGTCCCAAATAGCATAAATTTGCATACTAATTACTAAAATGTTTGAACTTTTTAAAAATTACTCAAATAGCATAATTATAGGTCAATAAATTTATTGAACTATTTTTCATGGGTATTTTTAATGAATTTGTTTGTTTTTGCTTTTTTAAGTTCAAGTTCAACAATTTATTGAACTATTTGATTATTTTTCATTATTATTTTCAATAAATTTATTAGTTTTTTTACCTTTTTAGTAGTTCAATAAATTTATTCAACTATAATTATGCTATTTGAGAAATTTTTAAAAAGTTCTGATTGTGTAAAAATATGCTACTTCACTAATTGTCTCAAAAAAAAATATGGCAGAAAATTCAAAGAAACAAGAAAGCAAAGTATAACCCATTTGAACCACTTGAGATAACTCGCAAAAACAAAGATCAGTAAGATACCAGTGTAATTGCACCGGCAAGTAACCATAATTGCATACTGATCAATAGTTGAAGAATTCATCTTGCTCTCAATAAATTTGGAGGACAGGGACAACCTTGACGCTGCATTTCCAGCCAAAACACGAGATGATTGGGAATTTCTTTCACCACCAGCCTTCATATTCCTCCACATAGAAGTTGCTGGTTTGAGAATAAAAGAGTGCTCTTCATTTCTCCTGCCATGAAGAGGCTCTATAAAAGATCACATAACTTTCTTTTTCCCTTTTCTTTTAAAAAATCAAATGAGCAAAAAAATATACTAATCAGAGACTTATATATATATATATATATATATATATATATATATAAGAAATGATGTCTATATACAGTTTCCAAAGGCAACTTAATACTGTTTTTTTTCAAAAACAGTTTTTTGATAGTTAAACTCTGTTTGAAAACTGCTCTTAAAGTGGCTCTTTGCTTATGTTTCAAGAATAGCTTTTGAATGACTTATTAATGTTAAAATTATTGTGCATTTGAGTCATTAATTCACAAATTCAGATTTTAGAAGGTAAAACAGCTTAAATGATTGGCTAATATCTAGATTGAATGAAGACCTTAGGGGTAAGTCTGGCAAACTGTGTTCGTTCCCTGCTTCAATGCAAGCAATAGGTAATGATGATGAGGGGCGTCCACCCTTTGAAGCCTCTTCAAAAACAATTGTTATTGCATCAATGTATATTATGATATCTGGTATATGAGTAGGAGACACATTCTGCAAAATAATAAAGTAACTCTGTAATAATTGGAAAAAGAAAAAAATAACATTCAGGGAGAACAGTTGACAAGCATAATGTCAGTGAAATTGCATATTAACCACATCATGTACTGATCATAACTTAAATGAAAATCTTTTGAAGCATGAAAACCTTTATTTGCACACATAGAAGGTCATCTGTATTGCAATCAGCAGCAAAAGACTGGATTTCAACAGGTTGGATGATTTCAAGTTTTCTCCTCCACCTTCTTCCTGGTATATGAATTCCTTCTAGTCCACAACAAACAGAAAATCTCTCTTGCTCCAAAGAGACACCTCGAAATGATAAAAGGTCTAAGCCCCCAGTTCTTTTATTCTTTGAGAACTTCTGGGTTGAGAACTGATCCCAATCTTCAAGTTCAAAGTTTGGCTTAGAACTTGCAGCTTTAGCAGGTGCAGGAGGTGGTGTCGTATTGTGAGGTATTGATGACATGGAGTAGCTTCTAAAATGGCCAAAAGAGAAAAGTTGAGAGCTAGATGAAGTAGAAAGACTAGACTTCTGAGATACTCCACCAATTCCTGCATTGGAAATTAAGCGGGGAGGAGATAAAGGACGGGCAGGAGGAGGAATGGAGTTATCAAGAGGAAGCAACCATTTTAATAGTTCTCCACATGGATCCAGATTTAAACAACCTACACCATCTTGATTCTCAAATGACGATTTCTGTTCTTGGTATTTCTCAAATTGAAGAATTTCCAATACAGGATCTCTCAAAGTGTCAACACCAACATTCACACGTAAAAGCACCTGCATCCTTCCCACAATAAGACAGAATGAGAATCAGTAGTCAGAAATATTATTAAAGTAAATATTAATATCAGGACTTGGGAGTTTTTAGAGGCAATAAGAACTCCAAGAAAGAATGTGGTGAAATGAGATGAACCACAGATAGCATTTTGACAGAAGAAATGATTATATGAAATAAAAGAAATGCTCCAAAGAAAAAAAATTCATGATTGCTGTCAAATGCAAACTATGCGTTTTCATGGACTAGGAGCTCTTATATGGCACACTGAACAGGTTTCATTACACAATTCAGCCTAACAATCCATGCAGAAGCCATGCCAAATTCTTTTCCTTTATTTCACAATCTGGTTACCATAAATTGTACATCAACTGAATCGTAGTTACTTAAGGTTAATGGTGCTTTGCAGGATCAAAAGTGCCAATACTTCTTGGAGCCTACAGCAAGGAGTATGCTCAAGGAAAAAAGAGAGTCACAACTCTTGATATTTGCAAGAAATTTGTGCAAGTGAGCAGAAACAGATCTCTAGAAGCTTTGTAATACATACCACTATGCTTCCATCAGAAAGAGAGCAGCACTTAAAGGTACCTCTTGCTACACCACCAGAGACATTGGAATCAAAAGTTCCTTGATCAATGACTGCATTTACATTAGATGTGCTTTTAGAAGAATTTTGAGTTCCATTATCCAAAGAATTTTGAAAATCCTTCTTCGACCAAAGAGGATCACTAGACTCTGCTATTCTTACAAAAAAGTGTGAGTTTTCAAATCGTTGTAATAATGTTTCTGTTTGTCGTCTGTGATCTTCCATTCTGAGAAGAGATTCACTGGCAGAAACATCGTCTGACGGAGCAATCTTCTCAGTTGATAGACTCTCACCATTCTGATCTGTACTTTGATTTGGACTGGTAGGCCCATTTGGGGAATCAGTTCCATCTCCCATGAATCCATTTTGTTTTTTGGGGCTTTGCCATTTTCCATTTTTATTCATCACTGCCGCAACTTTAAAAGGAGTTATGATTTCTGTATCCTGTTTATATGCAGACAAGCATGCCAAGATACATACCTGTTCACCTGTATAAGGGTGAAGTCAAAGTGCCATATAAAACTACAGCATTTCTCACATCAAAAGAAACAAATGTATTGAATTCAAAAGGTATATATGTACCTGGAAAAACAAAGGATCGGTCAAGAGTTCGTAATGAATGTACATCTGATGCATCTTTCCAATCATCGGGAAGATCCTCTGGAAAAGAATACCAAGTATTAGATGTACTTTAGAGAGCAAAAGAAAAAGATAAGCAAAAATATTATAGTCATATTAATCATCCCACTCACAACCACTAAATGTACATTTTGTAAAAGATTTAACAGTACAACCATCAGTACTAACCATGCAAGAGCATAAACAGATTAGACTATCAAAAAGAAAAGTACAAGGTAGAAATGTAAGACATCCTCCCAACCTTCAAAAACCAAAGGGAGGTAACACTGAAAAGAAACTCCTCTAATTGATATTAATAAAAAAAAGGGGTGCAATTAAAAAAAGTTCAGATTTACAATGCCTATTGAAGCTAATTAGTCTCACCAACTCCCAGAAATCAGTAAACTAAGTGATTATTCCTTCAAACAATCACGGCATCTTGCTCCTCCAAATCATCTTGCGATACCCATGGGCCATCATTGGGGGGACCTTGATCACTAATCAAGTATCTCAATAAAGAAATTACCGAAAAAGTCCTTGAAGGATCAAGCAGCCAACCGAAGAGGCCCAATCTGCAATTTCTTCTCTCTCAAGTTCCTCGGGAGACTCAAGTTCTAGAAAACTGAGGACACCTTCGAGCGATTTTCATTAGTTTTACCTTTACTGTGAAGCTGTCAGCTACATCAAAAAAGTGAAGGGAAATAGATTTAAGGTGTTCCCTATTGAGCCAAGTATCCTCCACAAAACAGTCTTTGCACCATTACCCACTTTGAAGAAGGAGTGGGAGAACTAGAAGACGCTCTCTTTAAGTTTAAAAATGTTCACCGTGGTCTGCTGGTTCTACGGTTTCTGTTAATTAAAGTACTCCATTCAAATTGTGCAAGCCATATTTTCTAATAACTTTGTACCAAGGGCATACCTTGGAGAATCTCGAAAACAAAGCCAAGAGAGTAATATTTCTCTAATTTTTTAGATTACCTAACCCCCCACACTCCATCAGTAGGCAAGAGGTTTTCCCGTCAACAAGATAGCTTCCTTACCTCACCCTTACTACCCTTCCAAATAAAATCCTTGAATAATTTTTCCACTGTACCAACAATCTTGATAAACATCTTAAAAAAATTATAGTAAGTAAGAAAGAAAGAACGGTAGAGATGAACGATTTCACAAGAGACAGTCTACCTCCCTTAGACAAGACATGTTTCTCATTCAGCCGTTTTTACCCAAAAATCTCTAATTCCAACTCCACAAGAGAATAATTGAGCTAAAGGTAGTGATGATATTCTAAACTATCCCGTGAGTCGAAAACTAAAAGAATATGACAATATCTTCATACTCTAACCTTATGATTAAAAAACACCACATTTATACTATGACATTCCCTAAGCTAGTTCAATCTTAGAAAATGCAGAACCTTAAAACGTCAAACACATGATAAAACATTACTTAACTATCCAATTCAGACAAAAGTAAACTGATAGAATAAGAACATACTGTATGGGATAGTAATCCACCCTTCTTCCTCAGAAACATCAGAATGCTTCACTGAAACAGAGCAATCACTTTTCCCATTATAACCAGAAAAGCTTCCATTTTCACCGACAGATGAATCAGCCTCCTCATCACGATCATCATCAACAACAGAATATTGAGGAAATGGATCTTCAGAAATCAAACCTTCCAAAGTTACAGCTGGTTTAGATACATAATGAGAAACCGGATGAGGAGGAAGATGAGAAGAAGTTTCTTGAGCTGAAGCTCGTTCTGAAGGCGAATTCTGAGTAGATCTTAGCAGAAAATTCATAATCGCATCTACAGAGAGAAACTGTAAAACTAAATAAGCATCGAATTGTAATCGGGAAATTGAAATTGAGAAACTAAAATCGATCGATCATGCTATTTAGCTGATGAATTAAGAAATGGAAAGGAAATGAATGTGAAAATGAAGTGAAAAGTCGGGGGTTTCCAGAGAGTTTTACCTGATCGGAGAACGAGGCGGAGAAGCTGTGTGAGGAGGCGGAGAGATCTAGCGGTGGTGGAGCGCCGAGCAAAAAAACAAATCAGGTGCCGGGCCTAAGATTAAACACGCGGGATAGCTCCTTATGAAATAAATGGGCCTTTTATCAATGATTGGGCTTCACTTTTGTAGGGCTTTTTCGGGCCTCCAAAGTCCGTTTAGTGGAAATTATCAAGAGTGCTACTTATTTTTGAGCTAATTATAAATCTACAAGAAGAAAATATTAGTATTTATAAAGGATTAAGAGATAACTAAAGAAATAGCCACATTTTTATTTCATAAATTAAAAAATGGTCACCTCCTTTATAATTAAATATTTTAGCCGTTTTTTGATTTTTTATATCAAATTTATCCTTAGAATCAGAATGGTACAGCAACTATCACATTAGTATACATTTTTTAAGCACGTTTGTCAATGATATTTATAACATTTCCCCCTCATTTTATCTATTATTAAATTATGTATATCAAAATTATCGACTTAGCTATCCATGAAAAAAAAGATAATTTATTTTTCTTTCTTTTGGATATCGTATTAGATTAGACGAGTGGTGAGTGGTAAGTGGTGACTTGAAATTTTGAGTTTTAGAAAAAGAAGTAAAATACTACGGTTGGAATAAAAAAAAAACGTGACAATTTGTTGCGAGTTACTTGTCATATCAAAAGCTTCAATTCAACGCAGTAAAAAAACAAAAAAGGAAAACGAAAAGCAACAAAAAAATCCAAAGACACGACACCGACACGATAGCCTGACGAGGATACGGATAAGATCAGCGTCGGCTCGCTCGTTTGTTTCTGTTTTTCTCTCTTTCTTCTTCTTCATCTTCTTCATCTTCAATCACCCAAACATTCATTAAAAACCCTTCTCTGCTTTTCTACGTGGATACTCTCTCTGTCACAATGATTAGGTTAAATTAAAATCGTAAACTTTTTATTTTTAATCTGGGTAAAATCACACAGAAGAAAATTCAAACTGGGGACAAAGGCCATCAATCAATCAATCAATCAATCAAATCCTCACAATTTTTGTGAACGTCGTTGGGTTTGGTTTCGTTTTATTCACCGATTGTTCAATTGTCTTTTCCCAACCACGACAAATATATATGGGTATTATTGTTTATCTGAATCACTTTCATTTCTCTCAACAAAATATTTGGTATCACAATCCATGCGATATTTTTCTTTCTGATGCTTCTTCATCATGTGGTCACTCTTTAAATGTGCTCGACTCAAGTAAACTAGCTCATCGAAATTTTTCTACGTTGGTAAATTTCTTCTACCATTTCAAAATCTAGAGCCTTCATGGGATTGAGACAAATCCGGTTTCTGAAATCGAAACAAGATTCAATTTTTCAACAAATTGATGAACCTGGACGATGGAATCTCAACTGGGTTTGATTCAACAATCGCTTGATAACCAGTATTCTCTCTGGGTTCATGAAGCTCTTGAAGATTTGCCTGGTAATTTTACTATCACTGATCCCAGTTTAATTGGTCATCCAATTGTGTTTGCGAGCTGTGGATTCTTGAAGATGACTGGATATCCAAAAGATGAAGTAATTGGTAGAAATGGGAGGATTTTTCAAGGACCCAAAACGAACAGGAGATCAGTAATGGAAATTCGTGAGGCAATTCGAGAAGAGAAGGGGATTCAAATGAAGTTACTAAATTATCGTAAAGATGGGACACCCTTTTGGATGTTTTTCAAAATGTGTCCTGTTTTCAGCAAGGAAGATGGGACGGTTATTCATTTTGTGGGGGTTCAGGTGCCGATTAGGAGGAAATCTGGATGTGGGTTCGGAAGAAATGAGGTTGTTTCTTGCCGCAGGGAGGTCTGCTCTGATTCTGTCATAGAATTTGGTGGTATTTTGAGCGAAGATTCATCACTTGATTCCATTAGTAGAGGTTTGTTTCTTCAAGTCTACTGTTTTGTTACTATCTCATGCTTAATTGTGGGAGGGGAGACAAAAACCTTTGACCTTATAGAAATGAGTAGTGATGTCTAACCAGTTGGCAATGCTTGAACACCTTATTGTTTTCCCAACTTTGTTTTATGGAATAACACTTCTTATTTATGGAAGTAATCTATTCTCCTACCCCTTTTGCATAAAGGTCTTTGCAACATGATGAACATAAATTTTGCAGTGTGTCAATTTGTTGTTATCTGTTTGATTTCGTCTTTGGTTTTATAATGTTTTCGCTACCTAAATATTGCTCGTCGTATTGAGTGGATAGATCTCATAGGAGTAGAGATTGAAGAACCGTGTGAGGGATGTGATGATGAGAAGCAAAGAGCTGAAATTGCTATTAGTAACATCTTATCTGTCCTAACTCATCACAGTGAGGTAACTGGCAGACTGGTTTGCGAAAGGAGATGTAGCCTGCCTGAGGTGGGCATTCTTTGTGCATCCTTCAATATGTCTCTTGGTAGAATCAAACAGAGTTTCGTATTGTGAGTTATTTTGGACCCTGTTTCTTGTGTATGCTTAAATATTATCCCTTATAAAGGGATCCGATTCATATTTTTTTTATCGCTTTTCATTTCATGCTATCTCTTGCAGAACGGATCCACACTTGCCTGACATGCCTATAGTTTATGCAAGTAACGAGTTTTTAAAACTAACAGGTGTTCAAAATTGTTTTGATTATTGTATTTTTGAAAAAAAAATATTGAAAGATTCTGATTGGATGAATGGTGCATTGCAACATTTCTTGCCCTCTAATAGGTTATACTAGATGTGAAGTGCTTGGGCGCAACTGCAGATTTTTAAACGGAGTTGACACTGATTCTTCAACCCAATTTCTGGTATTTGTTTCCCTCTTTCTGTTTTTTTTAATATTTTCCACCCAAGTTGGTAACAAGTTTATTGGAGGTTTATAGGAGCTATATAAATAATTGTTGTAAATCTCATCTCCTTCACCAGATAAAGCAAAGGCTTCAATCCGGACAAGCGTGCACTGTACGGATTTTAAATTACAGGTTGATACTTTAACACAACCTTCTATATCAATGCATAACGTGTATTCTTTATTATTTAAACAAAACTTATAATTATTTTATCTTCAGGAAAGATAAGAGTTCATTTTGGAACCAGCTCCACATATCACCTGTTCGCAATGCTTCGGGCAAGGTATTGTTTCTTTTATTATTTGAGCTTGATTATAAAACTTCTGGAAAGCTATAATTCTTGAATAATTGATAGTTTCTGAGCTTGGAACCTAAGTATTTGGTTATTCTGCTAGTTCCTTTGTCATTTGCTTCTGGAAGGAAATTAAAGACCATATGTGACTTTGAGTGAATTGTGAGAGTTGATTTAGATGCGATCAGAGATCTTGTTTTTGCCACCATTGCTCCTCTTTTTAGTTTTTTAATTATATTAACATTATGTGATCTTACTTAACTTCTTATCTACTCATATTTGTACTTTTCCCGAAATGAATTAACCAGTTAATTTTGTATAAGATAACCAAATCAAATCTTCCTTCGCCTAGTAAGACAAGGATAATGGCAGAATGGCCAAAGTTAATGTGAGATTTACAGTTTTGTTGAAAAGAATAATATTTTTCCTTCAAGTCTCTCCCTTCTGACCCTAGTTGATTTACAGTGCTTTGGGTTTTATTTGATATTGATGATGAGATAGTCTCTAGAGTACATAGACTCGTAGGATGATCATGGAACTGCATTTGGGCCTCAAAACCTCCGTAGATTCTTCTTGGTGGGGGGGTTACTGGCTTTAATTTTAATTTCCATTAATTTACATCGCATGGTGAATTTCCGAAGTATGTGGCATGAGTCTTTGTGACACTTGTTATAGAAATCTAACCTTGTAAAGGTATTTGTAACAATAGTGTTTGAACTTTGGACAGCCCCCTCTTTTTACCGTTACATCTATGTAAGCCAATCATTCAAAAAACTTCTGTTTTATAGCCAATTCTTTGTAAAATTTTGGGGAAAACTAGAAACCCCAAGAAATGTAAGGTTTTCTCGTGGTCTCTTTGCATAGAAACACAAATGATTTGATTCAAAAAAAAAAAAAAAAAAAGAAGAAGAAGAAGAAAAGAAAAGAAACACAAATGATTTGATTCAAAAAAGAAACTGATGGAGGACAAAATCTACTCGAGCCAAATCCATGGCTAAAAGAGGGAAATTCATCCCAAATAGGAGAGAAAGCCCTCAACTATTCTTATAAATATAAGAATCTTATATCAAAACAGATAACTGATCCACATTGGTGAATCTTGTGCAAGGAAAATATGGAAAACTAATGGATTTCGTGTTACAAAATCTTTGCGGTAAAGATTCAAATTGTTAAATTGAATCAACATATGTGAAAAGAATGGCAGCTTATTGTCTTTGCAACTTCAAATTGTAGTTGTTCTCTTAGAAGCTTAAATACTCACTTTTTTTTACTGGATCAATGTTGACTATTATGTTTCTTTTTTTAAATTGTATCCACTGCAAACGTACAAAAAAACTCTTGCTATTCGCTATCTTACCGAGTTTACGGTGTTCAGGTAGCATACTTTGTGGGTGTCCTGATGGATGAAGATGATAAAAAACAGGACGGACATGGGCTGAGCCCTAAGATGCGGCAGCTTAGTACTGTCGGTGCAGTCAAGGTGGCAATGAGGAGCTTGTCGATGACTGCTGGCTGTTCACAGGATTAGTGATCATTCTTTGCTTCTTATCTTGCTCCACCCTTTGACTAGTAATCCTAACTTTTCTCTGTAATCACATCTTGTCAAGAGGTATATGAGAGAAGAAATTATGCAAATTGAAGATCATTGTAATGTTCACATTTTTTCATGTATGGAAAGTGTTTCAACTTTAGTTGAAACAGTAAATTATCTATTTATTTCATGTGATTTAGAATATGTTAATTTGGCTACTAATATTAAAAATATAATGGAATGTATTGAACTAAGAACCAAGGTTACGCTACACCACCTCCACAAGCTAAAAGAATGTATTTTGTCATGTTTTTCTGCTGTTGATATATAAATGTAACAGATGGAAATCATATCCCTCACATTGGCTGACATTAAATAAATTCATCATGTTAAGTTTAGAGTTATAAATGGTTTTTTATCTTTTATTTTTTTAAATTAGTTAAAATCACTTTTTATTTTTTCAAAATGTCAATTAAAAAAATACTAGAAGGTTGATTTTTTTTTATCTATAACAAGGGCGATTCAGGTCCAATCTTGAAATTAATGGTCAGGTTGTCTACACATAGTTCACTCAAATCTAAATGAGGTTAAATTATGTAATGTGACACATGATTACTACTAGATATATGTAATATTAAAGATTTAATCATTTTCTTTCTAAAATCATAGAGACTAAGTCATTATAAAGTTGAAAGTATGGGATCAAAATATTAAGAGTAAAAATCAAATATTTTTGTCACAAAAGAGAATGTTTTAGCTATCACTTTTTGGAATGTAAATGACATGACAATCAAGAAAATTCACCAAAAATAACATTTAGTATTCTTCAAATCAACAATCAGAAATGGGCTTTGTGGCCAAGTTAAATCATTTACACTCTCTCTTCTCCATTCATATAAAATAATATTTCACATCCCTCATCCCTACCTCTTCTGCTTGAATTGAATCATTTACTCTTCTTCCCATTTCACCCCTTCTAAAGAATATGTAAGCAGATTTTCATTGTTTTATCATAGTTTACTCTCCTCTTGGTATGGATGCAAATCTCAACTTGTTTCAAATTGGATATGAAAATAAAGCATGTTTCACTTATTAATTAAGGTTGTGATGTTGATCTGTATTTGTATCTCATGGCCCAAAACAGATAATGCAGAAAATTCAATCCACTGAGAACACACATCACCCAGTAGAATCTCTCAAGATGATAATGATTTATGTTTATCCCGGTTAGCCAAGGACGGTGATCGGAGAAACCGGTGACGTTGTTAACTATTGAAACGATCACCGAGCTCAAGTAATAACCCATAGCTAAAGAAGCCCATGATAGAGAGGTGGCTAATGATTTCATGCTTGCAGGTGCTTCTGTGAAGAAGAATTCTAACAATCCAGCCAAGGAGAAAAGATCTGCTGATCCTAGAAACACATATTGGATAGCAATCCAGAGGAATGAAATTGGCAATGGTTGAGTAGAGTCGAGGAGACCATTTTCAGTAGCTACTCTCTTCCTCTTAGTCTCAACAGTTGCTGCCACTGCCATGGCAGCAATTGAAAATAGTAAGCCAACTCCTATCCTCTGGAGATGAGTGATTCCCATTTCAGTTTTGGTCACTTTTCGGGAAAACGGGACGATGAAATGATCATATATCGGGGCAGGAACATGATGAAGAGGATAGGGAAAATGGGAAGAGATGCTGGGGGGGATTTTTAAAGAACCTATTTTGGTGTTCATTGTTGATGCTTGTTCAACTGAGAATGTAGAGAGTTGAGCTAGACAGCAATTTAGTATAATGGTGCAAGCAAAAATAGGTAGAATTTTTAGCACAATCTTCACTTCTTCCACTTCTTGAACTTTACATTCTAAAGCTGGATGGAATGGTTTGTTTAAAACTGCTTTGTTTAAACACCTGAGACTTTCTGATGGTTCTTGCACCGAGCGATCGATTGAATCTCTTCCTTTGGCATTTGGTTCAACTCCGGCCTTGGCATCTAGAGTGGGGCTCATGGCCATACTTGCTATCGAATTGCGTGAATTCGTGCTTATGCAACGGTTGAATGTTGCAGCAACCAAAACCTGCTCAAAATCCCATTCAATTGTAAGTTCATTGTGAAGTTTGAAAATCTTGTACAAATTCTTACTGATCAATACTGTACCTTGCTGATCGTTGTAAGTGGACTTCCAACCGGCATTTTGTTTCGGTAAAAGGCGGAGCCAGCGAGAAAGACAGGAATGGATAAAAATATGCTGAGCATTGCAATTCCAAAGCCCCATTCCCACCCTTTGTTGTCTTCAATCCAAACCACCAATGTGACTGCAACTAAGCCACCACATGAAAGGCAAAAGACAAAGTAATTGAAGAAAGTAGATATCATTTTCCTTCCTTGTGGAGTGCTGTCATCAAATTGCTCAGCCCCATGTGATGGCAGCGACCCCTTTATGCCGCCAACGCCCAAAGCCACCAGATATAGACCCGCAAACAACATCGCTGCTTCACCGCCACTGGCTTCTTGGCACATGACGCCGTGGTTGGCTCGACGATCACACGGTTGGGGCATCAGTGAAGGTGTCTTAGCTTGTATCAACAAAACCATCAACCCCTGTCCATAAAGTTGGGTTTTTAAGATTTTGCATATAGATATGAGAGAAGCAACAACAACAATAAAGGGAAGATTTTGCAGGGGAAAAAAATAAATCAAAATTAACCCAAAGGGTATAAACGGTAATACAATACACACCAAAAAAATAAAATTAGGGAAATTCTAATAAATGACTTTACTCATAAGTAATGTCAAAAATAGGAAATGTTTTGAAATTTTTTTAAAAAAAATGTATTTCTCAGACTGAGAGTCTATTAGAAGATCTCAGTATGAAAAATGTCATTTTTGAAACTATCAAAAAATTTATTATTTTTAAAAATATCAATTCTTAAAATGCTATTTTTAACCCCAAAATTTCATTACATCATGATTTTCTAACTATAAAGCATAATAGGAGCCAGAACTATGAGGTATTTTTTTAAGGAAAAAAAAAAACCAAGAATGGAAAGTGCTTAAAAATGGAAATTTCTAATGAAGTAGATGAATAGGGGCATGATTATTGAGAGGGGCCCACAAGAAAAAGGGGACCCAAATAAGCCAGATGTAAAGTATTTAATGGTTCTTAGCATGGATCAAGTAAAAATACAATATCCTAGTGTTAGGGCTAGGGCTAGGGCTAGGGCTAATTAGAAAAATATTATTGAGAAAGAGTGATATTAGTTACACGTGTTTGTTTTTCTCTAATTCTATTGGTTAATGCTTTACCTATTTATAGGGACACGTTTTGTCGTTTTGACCATGTAAGGGCCTAAAAAAGGTGTCTTGTCCTTCTTCATTTCATCATGAACTACTCATTGGTTGCATGGATACCATACCATAACTATCTCTCCACATTCCACTCCCCTTTCACTTAAATTTGTCTATTCAAAGTGATTTATTGAGATATATTTAAGGCTGGTTTGGAATACTGTTATTAAACTAAAAAAAATCTTTAACTTTTTCAGCCCAAATTTTTTTTTTATTAAATTATTTCCAGCTGGTCGTAAATTTTCTTAAAAAATTCTAGTTTCTTTAAACTGACTACAAAAAAAAAATAGTAAAGATTAAGGAAAAACACAATCAATAGCATATAAATTTTTCGTGAAGACTCGTTTATTAAAATCTACTATTAATAACAAATATTTGATATAATAGTTGGTCCCAAGGGTTCAAAATATTTCAAGTAAATTAAGGATTTTTTTAAAGATATTATACTAAATTAGAGAAGGGAGACTTGAAATGACCTCATGAGATTAATGGAGCAAAGGTTAACGGATAAATTACAAATTTGACCTTTTGTACTATTTTATCAACATCAAATATCTTTACATTTCAATTTTTTTATTACCATTTGTCATTATCAATTCCACCATCAAAATATTGACATTTCAAAAAAGTGTGACATTGTCAACATGAGCATAACTTAACTAGTTATGCATCGATTCTCTTCTCATGAAGTCGAAAGTTCGAATCTAGCTCATTTCTCCTAATTTGATGTAATATAAAAAAAAAAAAAAATGTGACATGTGTATATTATATCTATATTATTAAATAGTTCCTTACCTTGTTAATTTTTTTAAAACAATACCTTTGTACTAAATTTGCTAAAGAATCTAAATAATCTTCAAAATAATAACTTGCAATTGCCAAAAAAATAAAATAAAATAAAAATTACGGACCCCAGAGAGTTTAAGCCCACATGAAGAGCATTCGATTAGGCACCAACCAAATGTTAGACAAAGACCATAAATGGACACAACTGTGAGGAAAAAGAAGATTGTCTCATCAAAGAGTTAAGTTTTTTTATTTTTTTTTATTTTATTTTGTCTTCAAGTTAAGATAGGGACAATACTTTAGGACAGGTGTCCTTATATAAACTCGAAAGACGGTATCGTGGCGTTGTCCTATTGGACAAGAGTTGTTTTTGGCTTTGAAACCAGTCGTATATAAAAGGAGACAAGATCGAAAGGAAGAGCTAAAGGGAAAAAGAGCAATCAAGAAAAGAAAGAATACAAGGTAAAGAAGATTGTGACTGTGTTTTTTATATGGTAATATAATAAAGAAGACATGGGGTCCTTAATGAGGGAAGCTTGAAATTATCTACTACATGCATTTTCATGAATAATCACTTTAGGGTGGGACCCTTTACCTGTCATCAAATACTTTACAAATATGATCGATTTTAAATCTACCATATGATTAAAAGTTTGTTTTTGCTCGTGAGTTTATTTATTTATTTTTTTATGCATAAATATCTCCCCAATAAACGTCATTTTTGTCTTTTATTGGATTAAAGATATAATTAAGTAATTGATTGATTAATTTCCTTATTTTTTTTAATTCCACTTGGTATACTTGTATGTTTTTTAATTTTGACTAATTAACTTTGATTTTCCATATTCTTTTGTCTTTTCATCTATAAAGCTCTTGACATTTACTATTTTAAATTCGTTTTTTTAAGGCTCCTATTAAATATTAAATTAAATTATGGAGGACAAATTAGAGCCTTTGACTTTATAAAAGAGAAAAATGACGTCTAATTAGTTGATCTTACTTGTTCAGTTGTTTATAATTCATTTATCAGTTAAATTTTTCGTTTTGAAAAATAGCATTATAAAATTGACTAGTATTTTGAAGATATGTTTAAAAAGTTTATATGCATTTTTTTGAAATTGTAAGTAAATAAGTTAATATTTTAAAAAATCATTTTCAAAGAGACCTAATGGAAAGGATTTGTTGAGAGAGAGGTACAAAAAGAGAAATAAACCGTACAAAAGTAAAAATAAAGTGAAAGGCAAAAAAAAAAGTCACAAAAACATGAGAGTAGAAAAAGACGAATTATAAAGAAAAAACAAAGATAAAATCAATCATATATATATATATTATATAAAGAAGAGAAAAAAAAAAAAGAAAAAAAAGAAATAGAATTACCAGTAATTGAATGGTGGCAGAAATAAGGTAGACATGAAAAGGAGTGAGAAAAGCATCAGAAAGAAAGCCTCCAAAGAGGGCAAGAAGGAAGGCTGTTCCCATGAAATCTGTGACATTATTTGCTGATTTTGATGGTGTAAAGTTCATATACTTTGAAAAATACATCACCAAGTTGCTTGCATTTGCCAAAAATGCCAAATTCTCCAATATCTCCACAACTACACAATATCAAAAACCAAACCCATCACGGGTTTTTGTCTTGGTCAGCTTACGCGCACCTCAAACACCGCAATCACTAATATTCATATTCATATAATTTTAAAAAAAAATTAAATTTATTTATATGAATTTAAGCATACCAAGAACGAAGAAAACAGCGATCATTCCACCATGGCGGCCTTTATAAGCAGGACGATTTCTCCAATCTTTATAACCTTCCCATCTATTTCCTTCCTCTTCCTGAAAAAACCCAACAAAAAAAAAACATTTAGAGAGAGAATTAGAGAGAGAAAGAGGAAGAAGGACAGAGACAGACCATGATCTGATGATGTTTTAGAAGAGGAGTTGGGTTTTTGATTGGGTCTGAATGAATCTCTGTTGTGGGATCAGAGAGAGAGAGAGAGAGAGAATACTTGGGATTTGAATTGGGAAAACAAAGACTGAATTTTGGAAGATTTAAAGAGTTTGATTTTGAAGAGAGAGAGAGAGAGAAATTTATAGTGAGAGACAGAGAGAGAGAAGAAATGTGTAGACTACTCTTTAGAAAATGACTTCCATTCCTTCAAAACTCTCCATGTTACCCACAAGAATATTTTTTAATATTATGTTTTTTTATTTAATTAAAAAAAAAGAAAATTATTTAAATATATATATGCACATGGGGATGGGAAGAGTTGGATTCTTAAAAAGGATTGCTTGGTTAAAAAAAAGGTTTTAAATCTTTTTGCATAAAAGAGAGGAAGAAAGATAGATTGGTAGATACAGATTGAAGCATCAAATCCTTTCCACTCATATCAAAACAAAATTTTTAATATTTCATTTTCATTTACCTATTTATTTAGAAAATTTTAACGGGTAGCACATCTAAAAAGTGTTAGTCAATATTATAGATTTTTTTTTATGTGAATCAATGATTAATAATGATCAACGGTAATAACTATTAACACGGAAAAAATCTGTTATATTTGTAAATATATTAAAACCATGTTATATTTGCATTTTTAAATGAGGTTGGTTATGGCTCACCCATCACACCCTTTGTTATTGCTTCATATTTTAAAAACAATTCTCTAAAGTAATACAACTTTTTCAATTGGTTCTCTACCACAAATTTTGTATACTCGTACTCTATGGATTGCTTTAAATTCAACAAATTAATTTAATATTTCAAACCGTGTCTACTTATTTAATGTTTTTTTTTTTTTTTGTAATAATATAGGAGTCCCGATAATTCTATTGATTTTTGAAACTGTTGTATGACGATGTTGGATGTTAACGTTAAATCGTTAATAGATAGAATCAAAGTATACATGATTGTTTGATATGTTCACTTAACCACGTTGGTAGAAAGAATGCGTTATATTTCATTAACTCAACCCGTATTTATTAGATATGAGATTTAATAATTCTGAATTTGATTTTCTTAAATTCATAAGTCTTAGATAATTAAAAGAAAAATATTGAGTTGTTAAAACTTCCTGGTAAGAATTCAAGAACATAAATTACCTAAATTAAAATGGAACAACTAAACATAAATTACATGAATTTAAGTTTATAAAACTCTATCTAAATATAAGGTTACACAAATGCAAATTTTATTAATCCCAAAATACTCCAACTTAAATTAGTGAATATATCATATCAAACACCTTTATATGGTTATTATTAAGAATGAACTATATATGATTGTTGATATGTTCATTACAACCCATGTCGGTAGAAAGAATGCGTTATAGTTCATTAACTCGACCCATATTTATTATATGAGATTTGATAATTATGAATTTGGTTTTTTAAATTTCATAAATTATAAATAATAATAAAAAATTGAGTTGTTAAACCTCCTGGTAAAAATTCAACACATAAAATTACCCAAATTAAAATCCATCAACTAAACATAAACTACACAAGTAATGAAAATTTTACAAGCCAAAATTACACAAACTTAAATAAGAGAATATCTCATATCAAACATTAATAATATATAAATTATCAAATTTACCTCATCTCAATAATTTAAGTCTTTTGATTTATTAGCGATTTAACAGATTATCGACTATTATCTGTACTATAGATTGTAGAGAGATGGAAAAACTGTTTGGGCCACATCTCCATTTTTTTCTTCTTCTTTAAATTTTATCAATTAGCTCTTATTTAGTAATTTTATATTTATGAATGGAGATGTAGGAATAACCACTCCAAATTTTTCTTTTAGATATGATGGGTACTCGATTAAAACGTTATTAGTGGGTAGTACCATAAAATATGGTACTACACTCAAGTCTATAATAGTATTCTATATATATCGAATGATGTGTGATCAGTGAGGAAATTTATAACGCTATTAAATAACTTAATTTTAGAGAAAAGTTATAGATGTTAATAATGTCAATTAATAGTCAAAATTAATTAAGATTAGTGACATTGACTTGGTATTTCTAAACTAGCACACATATTTGATTCAAAAAATTGTGATTTTATTTTAATTTTGCAAGATTCTTGTTTATTACTTTATGTAAAACTAGTTACAGCATTTAGAACTTATTCTTCATTAAATTATTCCTTACACACATAACTATATATAGATTCTTCTACACAATGGCTATTGGATCGATTTTACAATTTTATAAATGAAATTGAAAAATCCAATCTAAGCCGCAGTGTCTGGATAAATATCATACCAAAAAAATAAAATAAAAAAGATATGAAATTCCATAACCAATTTGCAGAATTATTTGAAAGAGATCAAAAATTGGAATCCAAATTGCTTGAGAATGAGAAATTAGAATATTAACAAAGCAAAAGAAAAAGAGTGAGAATTGGTATGGAATTGGAAAGTCACAAAAAGGAGAAAACAAGTCAAAATTGAGCTTTTTAATTTTAATTTTTATAAGAAAGACCAAACTTACCTTCCTCCACTTTATTTTATTTTCCTCTCCAAGTGGTGAAGACCGTTGACTTGATCAAACGTTTAAAAAAAAAACCACAATACCTTACCTTACCTTACCTAACAAACTTTTTCACTCTCTTCAAATTGATTTCTATATTATATTTATATCTTAAATTAAGCCATGTCGTATCGTGAAAGCATCAATTTTTTTAATTTTTGATAAATCAACATCATTTATTTCGTTTTTGTCTTGTTAGAGTTATCTCATTATAGAGTAGGAGATTTGAATTCAGAGTTAAACTCCAGTTGATAATAATATTTTTAACTTAATTTTAAGTTTAAAAAGTAGTTCTAAAAGATAAAAGAGGGTAATTAAGCATGATAATTAAAGAGAGTTATTGGCCTTGCTTTAGGTAGCTAGTATCAATTATAGCTTGTGATTAGTAATTATGTAACTCGAGTTAAAAAAAAATCAAATTTTCAGTACTCTTGAATTTTAAAGATATTATCAACTTAAAATTTAAAAATTATCAAATTTAATCTTAAATTATATAATTAGTTGTAAGTTTAATTTTCTAGTAATTAATTATTAATAATTTCAAATGTAAAATATAAATTATTTTTGTATGTATAAAAGCTGGCAACATACTTTTATATTTTTATATTAGATGCATTTTTTTTTTCCACTTAAACATAGAAAACATAGATGTCAATCTAAAAAAACCTCCGTGCCTTTTGATTATTGTCACAACGTGATTGCGACGCGGAGCGGCCGACATCCTTTATACTAGTCTTTTATAAAGTGGAAGTCGCCATCAACCATATTTGGGTGTGATTGATCACCAAATTAAATTAAAAATAATGGTCTACGAAAATCAAGTTGAGTTCGGGAGTCGTTTGTGTGTAGGGAAGGTATTAGCACCCTAAAACACCCATTTTAAAATGGTTACCATACTTTTACCTTATATTATCTTATTTTAAAATGATGGTCCTTAAATCAAATGGTTTTAAAAAATTGATTTTAATTTATAAAAATAAATGTCTCATTTAATCATTTCTCAACTTCAAAAATGAAGTGAGCAATAGAGATTAAAATGAGCGGGGTTCTGACAGATTAATTGAACAATATTGGAATTTAGAAAATTCCACCTTAAGAAATTGAGGTTTTTACTTCTCAAAATCCATCATAGGAATTGTATTTATATGTTAAAACATTTTAATTAATTTTTATTTAAAATACTTTCCTTTTATTTTTAAAATAATATTTAAGTTTATTTAAAATACTTTTCCTTTATTTTTAAAATGATATATATAATATTGTTTTTTTTTTAAGTTTTTTTTATTCTATATTTTTTTAGTGTTTTTATAGACTTATATGGGAACCCGATAAGCGCAATTACGCAGTCTTCACAAACGTGATGATTTCCACGCACTTGTCGAGTCCCAACAAGCACATCACTCTAGTTTTAGTTAAATAATTACAAATACAATTTTGTGTTGGATAAATAATAAGAATTAGAAATACAAAGTTTTTTTATTATTATTTTTTAAAGGATATATCTATATTATTACTAACAATATGATATAAAAAGGTTATAAATATATTATTGCATATTCAAATCATAACATTTTTTTTAATCTAAGACATAACAGTGTGTCTTTTTCATTTTTTCATTTTTTTTAAACATAAAGCCAAATCAACCTTATATACAATAATACAAAATAAAAAAATATATATATAAAACAAATTTGAAATATGTAATACGTTTTTATGTTTTATTTTGGGATTTCTAGATATTTATTTTCTTTGTTTTCTTTACTAATTGTAAAAATGCATACACAACAACATATATAAAAAAATAATGATAATAAATGAATAAATAAACATACCAATTGTCTCTGATGTTGAAATAATTTTCCATGCATGTTTATATCAATTAATAATTCGAGGAATATAAAAATAATTTTTTATGCATGAATGAGTTATATATGAAATCAAATACATCTATATGCATATA
This sequence comes from Gynostemma pentaphyllum, assembly GCA_028015215.1. Classification (NCBI taxonomy): domain Eukaryota; kingdom Viridiplantae; phylum Streptophyta; class Magnoliopsida; order Cucurbitales; family Cucurbitaceae; genus Gynostemma; species Gynostemma pentaphyllum. Next base: position 50,221,308 of record CM051352.1, read on the forward strand.
AAAAAAAAAGGGTTGACCAAGCTTTCATTTACCTGAGGTATTTCAAGGAGGAGACGGTGGCAAGTGTCAACGAATGAACTCCCCTTTTTAAGAGAATATCAAACGGAGCAAAATTTCTTTTTAATCAAATTTCAAAGTTTGTGAGGTGTTGAGGGTGGTTAGGAGGTTATCTGGTGAGGCGTGAGGTTATGACCAATGAGGGTGGTGAAGAGGTGAGGAGGTTATGAGGTGTTAGAAGTTAGGAGTGACGATGTGAGATAGCTCGTAGTGATGGTGAGGAGGTAGAAAAGAAATAATTGGGAGGAAGAGAATTGAAAGGTGATGGTTATGGAGGCTAAGAGATGGAGAGGTGAGATGATGATATTTTAGGTCTAAGTGATTGTCTATTTATAGGCCAATTGGAAGAGCAACATAAGGAAACAAAATTACAAATTTTCAAACAATCAATTTGCCTTGTCACTAATTAGCACAAATTACAAGCAAAATTTACTCCTTCCAAAATTGCTTTCCAATAAACTTAAATGAGATCTTCAAATGATTTTTTTAACCAAAATTGTACTTGATGCCTTTTATGTATTTATTAAAAATCCACCAATTTTAAATAAGAAAATTTCTTTTTTTTTAAAACCATGAAAAGTTTAGTTAAATATAAAATTTTAAAATCAAAATTCAATTTATCATTTAAAATCAATTCCGAATTAAACCTATTTTCAAATGAACTTCAAATTTCTTAATGAAATTGAGGTGGACAAAATACGGTATCTACAGTTTGTCCCCCTTTGTACATCCTTGAAGAGTTGAGAGGTGGACAAAGGAAAAGATACAGTTTTGAATGGCGAAAATTTCATAGAGAAATATGAATATCAAGATAAACATGGATGTTTTTTTTTTTTCTTTCTTTTTTTTGTAATTTTAAGCAAACAATTTGACCAAATTTATTCAAAAGAAGCATATGTGACTGAATTGAGTTTATGAAGGCTTCAAACTCTACTTAGGAAGAAACACTAGTAGAACTCGAAAAAGGTTAAAGTGACAACGATCTTGGGTTTGTCTCAAACTTCAATCTCTATCGGGACTGAGCCGCAAGTAGGATTCGATTGAATCGAAAAATCTAACGAAACTGGATTTTGCTTAAGGCTTCGATCTCTACTGGGACTAAGCCGCAAGTAGGATTCGATTTAATTGAAAAACATAGTAAAATGTAATGAACCTAGGTTTTGTTCCAGGATTCGATCTCTACCAGGACTGAGCCGCAAGTAGGATTCGATTTAATCGAAAAACAGAGTAAAATGTAACGAACCTGAATTTTGTTCCAGGCTTCGATCTCTACCGGGACTGAGCCGCAAATAGGATTCGATTTAATCGAAAAGACAAAGTAAAATGTAACGAACCTGGATTTTGTTCCAGGCTTCGATCTCTACCGGGACTGAGCCGCAAATAGGATTCGATTTAATCGAAAAAACAGAGTAAAATGTAACGAACCTGAATTTTGTTCCAGGCTTCGATCTCTACCGGGACTGAGCCGCAAATAGGATTCGATTTAATCGAAAAGACAAAGTAAAATGTAACGAACCTGGATTTTGTTCCAGGCTTCGATCTCTACCGGGACTGAGCCGCAAATAGGATTCGATTTAATCGAAAAAACAGAGTAAAATGTAACGAACCTGGATTTTGTTCCAGGCTTCGATCTCTACTGGGACTGAGCCGCAGATAGGATTCGATTTAATCGAACAATAAAGTAAAATGTAACGAACCTGGATTTTGTTCCAGGCTTCGATCTCTACCGGGACTAAGCCGCAAATAGGATTCGATTTAATCAAAAAACAGAGTAAAATGTAACGAACCTGGATTTTGTTCCAGGCTTCGATCTCTACTGGGACTGAGCCGCAAATAGGATTCGATTTAATCGAAAAGACAAAGTAAAATGTAACGAACCTGGATTTTGTTCCAGGCTTCGATCTCTACCGGGACTGAGCCGCAAATAGGATTTGATTTAATCGAAAAAGATAAAAAAAATGAGATGAATATGGCTTTAAAAGACTTTGAAATTTATCGGGTCTGAGCCGCGATATGGATGAGTAAAAATGAGGTGAACCTGGCTTGACCAGACCTCTACTGGGATTATTCACAGTAGAAAAGGTGAAAATGAGCAAATCTTGTTAGAAATGAGTTTTCTCCAATTTCAAATTTAGATAATTGGGGTTTGTCCCAGTCTCAAGGTGACAAAATCATGATGCTTGATAACACCAAAAAAATAATGACCTTTGAAATGCAAAGTGTGAAAACTTGTGCATGCATGGTTGTAAATCAATCACATAAATCATGTGGTGCATGATGCATGTTTGATTTTTTTTTTTTAAAATCAATGTTGAAGAAAGGCTGAATCTCATAAAGATTAATCTTAGTGAAATGCAAGATATTTTTATTAAAAATCAGAGAGAAATGAATACATGATGAGTTCCCTTAAACTTGGAAAGATGTTGAAAAATATGTGAAGTGATGTGAGATGCATGCCTGATATTTTTTGTAAATTAAGGAGCTAAAATGCAAATTATTTGATATTAAATGATTTGTCATGGAAATCTTGAATCTTGTGATGGCATGAGAAAAAATCTGACTATCGATGAAATGTTCATATGCTATGCATGACATGCAAATGGATCATGAAACGGGTGGGTTAAACCGAATTCTAGCTCATGTTTGACTTGATAGAATGAGGAAGCAAGGTTGACCCAATTATCCCATTTTAAACAACATGAAGACTTTCGAACTGCTTCAAGTGAAGGCAATTTTTTTATGCCAGAGTGAGATTTTGAAACTTTGATAACAGGCCTGCCTGGGATATATGATCTTTCCTTTTGTCCCAGTGTATGATTTTGATAAAACCTCTTGCAAAATATTCAATGATTGACTTGAAAGTGCATTCAAAAGATGAGTTTCTATTGCAGTCTTATGCTTGATGGACACACCTATGCATGCTAGAAAATGGTAAGTTTAAAAAAATTATGTCGGTCATGTAAAAATGCTTGAGTAATTCTTTTTTATTTTTCAAATATGTAGAGTGAGAATGCAATGAATTAGATGAAACATGTGAAGATTTTTACGCATGTAAAAGATGCAATGAATGCTTTTGAGAAAATAACTCTAATGATAATGCATTTCATTGGCGTATGAGAATGTGATAGTTAGACTGAAATCATGAAGTATGTGTAAAATGTCTGACGATGATGCGATGATTGCAAACAATTTCCTCTTTTAGCTTGAATTTGAGAATGATGGTGAAAATACTCGAGCAATAGTTACATAATAAACTTATACCCATTAATGAAATGCATATGCATGACTTATACTTAAACAGAGGTCATATGATGCCTTATACAATTGTGTAAAATGCAATTTATGGTGAATGCATCCTTGAAATGTGATGTCTATTTTGGTGCATGAAAACATGTGGCTTTTTGATCAAAGAAGCAAATGCATGAGGCCTTTTTTTTTTTTTTTATCAATGATGCAAACGCATGCTTTTTTTTTTTTTTTTTTTTGTCAACATACCCAATCTGATTTAACCGTTTATTTCTCCATGAATTATTAGATGACATGAAATCATAACAAGCAAAGTTAACTCATGGTTTGAGGGAAGAATCACATTTTTTTTTAAGTGAATGCCCCCATTAATGATTGATTCTCCCGCATTCAAGTGACCTATTTTTCACTGCTTTTGATGCCTCAAAAAGTAATTCTGACTTAAATGAGTTATGGCGATTTTCGGTGGGTCATTTGAAAGTAACTCATATGTTTTGAACAACTTGTAAAAGTAACTCATAATGTTATTCCATTTAATCAAATCATTTTTTTCATCTCAAACTTGCAATAAACAAACATGTTGAATGTAGGATGCAATTGAGTAGATGACTCTTGCATTAAAGGCATGGGGATGGGATTTTGGATTAAAATCATGAAAGCTGAGAAGATATATGAATGTGGAGATTGAATTTCATGTTCAAAGGTAGTCATGAAAAATGCGTCACGACGATCACAAGGCATGTAAAATACGAAATGTATCAGTAAAAGGTGGGAAAGTGGACAATTCCTTGGACATCTCCAGTAAGAAATCGATGGTCTAGCTTTCTTCCTTTTTTTTTCTTCTCTTTTACTTTCAATGCACTGGATAGATTTTCACAAATCCAAAATTCAAAACTCTTTGACATGATAGCAAGAGAACTCAATGATTGATCAATAAATCAATGATTCACAATAACATGATATTCTTCCTTATTCAGCTCAAAAAATGGAGCAAACGCATAATATTGTTTCAATTGAGAACTTGACAAATTTTCAATTGATCTGGTTATCTCAGAATTTGATGGCTCAAATTTTGCTGAACTGTATGACTTGGGTACTTACATTTTTTTTTTTTTTTTTTTTTGTCTTTTGCTTTTTGCCCCTTTTTTTTGCAATATATCTGTATTGAAAAACTAAAAGTCAAGTCATGACTTGTTCAGTGAAAACTTCAATGAGAAATTTGATAATTATTGACCAAAACCCAGGTAGATATATTCTTCTTCTCGAGGCTAAACAATTAATTTCTCATTAATTTATCTGATACTGCCGACAAAATAAGGAAAATTCAGAAATCTTCATATCTATTAGATGATGAAGATGAAAAGCCATCTTGAGAATTGCAACTCTCTTTCTACCTTTTTTTTTTTTTTTGCAAAGCTTCTAATGTCATCCTCTCTGGTTCAGTCGACATGCTTCTTATCCACCCACTCTTCAGATAGAAACTTTCACTACCCAGTCAAAATTTACTCTTTGATTGGCACATCAAATTCTTACCGTTAATGTCCTTGAGAATTGATCCACTTTATTTTGGGCACAAGTGACAGCTGAGCAAAGACAAACATTAGGTTAAAATGGAATGGGTCAAGTAGAAATTTTGGAGGTATGATAATGGATGCAAGAAACATGCATGTTATCCCAAATTTGAGATGTAAAGATAACTGACTCAATGTTCTAACACTATTTCATTACCTTAAAAGTTACTCCTAGCATATGAGTTAAGGCTCTAAAGGGTAAAACAAGGCTTGATAAATGTGAGTAAGGAGAAGAAAAATATCAATTGCACTAGTGTCATGTGCAGAGGGGTTGCTAAATTGAAGAAATGGTTCAACTCAAAGCTTGAGTTTGTGTGGTTCATAAAAAGAGGTGGGTGTAAGGTTTGACAAAAGGTCAATTGTCCCAGTATAATACTGTAACAACATGCCAATAGGAAATGTGTTTCAATTTTACCATGCATAATCGCGTGAAGTTGGCGAATATCAGTAAAATGAAAAGGGTCATTTGTTCCACTGTAGTATCACAGGATGGGTCAATGGAAAATTACTCGGATTACAAACCGAGCTTTTATGGCTAGCAAAAACGAGGTTATTGACCTGTCAGTGGGTCGGTATAGCAATGAGGTGAAAATGTTCAGGGGGAAAGAAAATGATTACGATTTGAGCATATGAAGACCGAGAGCTAACATAGTGAACTCATAATTATTTGCGGGATTATGGTGACATTCACTCACTCACTCTTTCTTTCTTTTTTTTTCATTTTTTTCAATTTATTCTTTTTTTTTTGTCTTGATTTCTTCCCACATATATGAGTATGCTTCGTCCATTGTGATTTCAATTTTCTAAATCACCCATTGAGAAAGATGAAGCTAAACAAATTGGACTATTTTGACAATTTTAGAATTTTTTTTTTATGATTTTGAGAATGCAATGCACGGTTAGGATGAAATGTCAATAACTCTTTTTTTTTAATGTATTGGAGAAATAAAGACCTAAATAATTCTCTCTTTTTTTCGATTTTTTTTAATGCTCGGATGATATGGAAAGAGTGAAATATGTTAGGATCCTAATGCATGAATTATACGATGTCAAGTGGAAATTAAGCACAAATTTATATATGCATGAAATGATAATTCTGTTTATCTAAATGTGAATCGAATATGCAACATGACGCATGACAAGGATTAAACTCATATAATCTATGATGAAATGTTTATGAAACTTTTTTTTTTTCAATAGTCCAATTATGAAGATGCATGAATGACTTCTAATCTTTGTACAAAATGCATGAAGACCTCGACAGAATTATTGAGCAATTTTTTTTTAAGTATTGATTCATGTCAAAGAATAATTTGATCCATGATTTGAATGGAATGTTAAAAACTTATTTTTTTGATGATTTTTTTTAATAACAAATGATACATGAGATGAATAAATTTTTTATTGATTTTTTGTACGTTTTGCAATGTTTTATGTATGTGGAGAACATGAAGAAAATGTCGAAATTGATGCATGGAATTGTAAAAATGTTTTTGAATTTTTTTTAGAGTGAATATGTAACATGATGACTAATGAATATTTTATGTAATGAAATACTCTAGGATGATTCAAGTTTTTTTTTAGAAAATCTATGGAAAATAAATTCCTTATGAAAATATGCATAATGATATGTGTTGCATGTGAAAAAGCATGGTCAAAATTAGTGGGTCTTTATTTTTAATTTTTTTAATGATTTTTTTAATGGATGAAAACAAATTTGAATATAATTTTTTAACCCGAATGCGATGCATGCCAATGAGATATGATGTATGGATGGTTTTTTTTTTAATTATCAATGTTTAAATTAAAACAAATGTGATATGCATGAGAAATTATGTCTTTTTTCTTTTTCTTTTTTTTTAATTTTTTTTTGCCTTTTTTTTTTAACATAACTTTTGTTAAGTACGAAAAAGAAAGTAAACAAAGATAATGTATGAGAAAAATAAAATGTTATGTATAAATTAGGGTGAAGATGAAGAAATAGAAGGATTTTTTTTTTTGTTTATAAACAAAATATAAGGAAAAGGAGTAAAAAACTATTGACTATCTGAAATAAGCATAAGAATAATGTAATGACAACATGAGGGTGATAAATAAAGGAAGAGAACCTAAAGCACTAGGTTGGCTTAGGGTAATTATGAGTGTAAAGTTGAGGTTCTAATCCACTTAAAGGATATTAGGCTCCCAAATTACCCATGATACTATTCCAAATTGAAATTGTAAATGGATAACTTGAGTGAGGAATTTCATACCGCCTATACGAGAGTCGAAACTCCACGAAAGCAACAGATACTCAGTCCTCGATCTAATCTTAAAGGGTAGAACCCGGGTAGGAGGTCCGTGAATATGTGTGTGAAATGAATGATTGATATGTAATGATGATAATAAAAATAAACAATAAATAATCAGTAATTAATTTACAACTAAATAATTAATATACAATAAATAAAAAAACGAAATAAATCAATACAAAAATAATATGGACCAAAAATAAAGATAATATATAATAAAAATAAATGGCTTGACTCTCTAAAGAAAAAATGTCCCCAGTGAAGTCGCCAAGCTGTCACAACGTGATTGCGACGCGGAGCGGCCGACATCCTTTATACTAGTCTTTTATAAAATGGAAGTCGCCATCAACCATATTTGGGTGTGATTGATCACCAAATTAAATTAAAAATAATGGTCTACGAAAATCAAGTTGAGTTCGGGAGTCGTTTGTGTGTAGGGAAGGTATTAGCACCCTAAAACACCCATTTTAAAATGGTTACCATATTTTTACCTTATATTATCTTATTTTAAAATGATGGTCCTTAAATCAAATGGTTTTAAAAAATTGATTTTAATTTATAAAAATAAATGTCTCATTTAATCATTTCTCAACTTCAAAAATGAAGTGAGCAATAGAGATTAAAATGAGCGGGGTTACGACCGTTAATTGAACAATATTGGAATTTAGAAAATTCCACCTTAAGAAATTGAGGTTTTTACTTCTCAAAATCCATCATAGGAATTGTATTTATATGTTAAAACATTTTAATTAATTTTTATTTAAAATACTTTCCTTTTATTTTTAAAATAATATTTAAGTTTATTTAAAATACTTTTCCTTTATTTTTAAAATGATATATATAATATTGTTTTTTTTTTAAGTTTTTTTTATTCTATATTTTTTTAGTGTTTTTATAGACTTATATGGGAACCCGATAAGCGCAATTACGCAGTCTTCACAAACGTGATGATTTCCACGCACTTGTCGAGTCCCAACAAGCACATCACTCTAGTTTTAGTTAAATAATTACAAATACAATTTTGTGTTGGATAAATAATAAGAATTAGAAATACAAAGTTTTTTTATTATTATTTTTTAAAGGATATATCTATATTATTACTAACAATATGATATAAAAAGGTTATAAATATATTATTGCATATTCAAATCATAATATTTTTTTTAATCTAAGACATAACAGTGTGTCTTTTTCATTTTTTCATTTTTTTTAAACATAAAGCCAAATCAACCTTATATACAATAATACAAAATAAAAAAAACAAATATATAAAATAAATTTGAAATATGTAATACGTTTTTATGTTTTATTTTGGGATTTCTAGATATTTATTTTCTTTGTTTTCTTTACTAATTGTAAAAATGCATACACAACAACATATATAAAAAAAATAATGATAATAAATGAATAAATAAACATACCAATTGTCTCTGATGTTGAAATAATTTTCCATGCATGTTTATATCAATTAATAATTCGAGGAATATAAAAATAATTTTTTATGCATGAATGAGTTATATATGAAATCAAATACATCTATATGCATATAAAAAAAAAAGGGTTGACCAAGCTTTCATTTACCTGAGGTATTTCAAGGAGGAGACGGTGGCAAGTGTCAACGAATGAACTCCCCTTTTTTAAGAGAATATCAAACGGAGCAAAATTTCTTTTTAATCAAATTTCAAAGTTTGTGAGGTGTTGAGGGTGGTTAGGAGGTTATCTGGTGAGGCGTGAGGTTATGACCAATGAGGGTGGTGAAGAGGTGAGGAGGTTATGAGGTGTTAGAAGTTAGGAGTGACGATGTGAGATAGCTCGTAGTGATGGTGAGGAGGTAGAAAAGAAATAATTGGGAGGAAGAGAATTGAAAGGTGATGGTTATGGAGGCTAAGAGATGGAGAGGTGAGATGATGATATTTTAGGTCTAAGTGATTGTCTATTTATAGGCCAATTGGAAGAGCAACATAAGGAAACAAAATTACAAATTTTCAAACAATCAATTTGCCTTGTCACTAATTAGCACAAATTACGAGCAAAATTTACTCCTTCCAAAATTGCTTTCCAATAAACTTAAATGAGATCTTCAAATGATTTTTTTAACCAAAATTGTACTTGATGCCTTTTATGTATTTATTAAAAATCCACCAATTTTAAATAAGAAAATTTCTTTTTTTTTTTTAAAACCATGAAAAGTTTAGTTAAATATAAAATTTTAAAATCAAAATTCAATTTATCATTTAAAATCAATTCCGAATTAAACCTATTTTCAAATGAACTTCAAATTTCTTAATGAAATTGAGGCGGACAAAATACGGTATCTACAATTATTATTATTGTTATTATTATATCAATTAAGTGACCCAATAATTAGAGTTTTTATAGCTACTAGATTCTTACTACGTGCCCAATAATTAGAGTTTTTATAGCTACTAGATTCTTACTACGTGCGTCGCACGTGATATTCTATCTAATATAAAATATTTAAATATTTAACATATTTTTTCTTCTATAAATCTGTTTTTGAAATGATTTTTTTATTAATTTTTTAATTACTAAACGTATTATTATTTTCTATTTAAGATTTAAATTATTGTATACTTTACTAATTCACTGAATTATATGTAGTTGATTTTCTTTTTATTTAAGACAATTTTTTTTAATTTTTTTTTCATATGTACTACCAAATAAAAATAAAGCGTTTGTTTTAATATACTTTTTTTTTAAGTTAATTTATTCATTTCTAATTTTAATTATAATTCAAGAAATTATATTAGTTTTTCTAGTTGATTTTAAATTTATAAATTTTTCTAAATATTTCTTATTAAAAAATATAAAGTTTATTTTAATATTATAAAATACTGTACCCTTATAAATTCAATAAATTATATTTTGTTGTAATTTTTTTTTGATATTAACTTAAAAAACAATTTATTTTTTTAGTTATTTTTAAAATTAAATCATTTATTATTTGAATACTTAAATATAATTTATTTTTTTATAAATGAGTGATAAATCTAAATAATTAATAGTTATTCTAATATCACATTCAGTTTCACATGTTGTACTTTATTTTTCAACTATTTTGTAATTTGATGGTGTGAAAGCAATCAAAAGCCAATGAATTTATTAAAAAAATTGACAATTTCTTATTAATTGATTGATAAATATTTTAATATTATAAAAAATTGACATAAAAAGAAAAGAATCAAATTAGGTTAATATATGAGAAAAGTAAAATATGAAGAGAAAAAAAAAGTATCATCACTATGCAAAAAATGTCACTTTACAATGTAAATCTATTATTTTTACATCTCCAAAATTTATTTTTCTGAAAATATATGAAATGTGGCATGCAATTGAAAATAAATAGTGGGTATAATAATCTAAAAATGTGATATTTAGTACAAAGTGGAGTATTAATAGCAATGACATATTTAGTAATTTTGAGATATTAAAAGGGTATATATAATGATATTATAGTAATTTCAAGATTTTAAAAATGATATAATTGTCCAGAAATGTTTCTCAACCTTCCTCACTTTTATATATTAGAGATATACGAAAATAATTCTTTAGGTTACGTAATGAAATGATAAATTATTGAATTTATATTTTTCATTTATTAGCCTTTGAATAAAGTTTATAAAGTTGAGATAGATTTTATTAAAAGTTAAGTTAAAAAAAAATACTTGTCTAGGTTTAGATGTGAAATCTTCATTAGTCAAAGGTTATTTTTGTTATATATAAAAAAAAAAAAAAAGAGGATGTAAATCTAAAAACCACCATGGGTATATTGAAATGGGAAGGAATTCTTTTGAGAGAAAAATAAGAGATGGGATGAAAATGTAAAATATGACACAAACCGACAAAGATGATTTATATTTGGATGAAGATTTGTAATATCGAATTCAATCTCTAATAGAAGTACCAAATTAATTAGGGTTAACTATAATTATTACAAAGGAATTATGTGTACAGCTCAACTCCACGTAAGCACAACCCAAGATATAGGAACCAAAAAAAAGACATCGGAAAAAAGTGTAGCCGGAGTTTACCTAATGAGTGTTTGACACCAATGTGATGCAGACCAAATGTCTTTTGATGATTAAGTTAGAGTCTACGATTTGCCAGAGTTTCAATTAGTATAAGTAGTGTACTTTTTCCATCACAACCCCTCTATTAATAAGATCTTGTAATGATTAAGTTTGAACGTGGTCGTCAGTGCTAGTGACATGTTAGGTTAACTTTGTCGTCAAATTGGATATGATTGTTGGAATAAATTCAATAATTGGGACCACACGTGTAATTAATTACATGTGTATGCTATTTTTAATTAGCCAATTAAAGTGATCTATTAAAGTTTTAATATTAACTTAATAAGGTAATTAAATAATTCTATGGATTTTATATATATATATATATATATATATATATATATATATATATATCATTCGATATTTTCAATTTGATGAGGGGACAAATTGAAAATATTAAAAAAAGCAAAACTGCTCAATGAGTTATTTGGAGTGGGTTATAGTCTTAATTCCCAGTAATTCATATCATGTTAACTTCTTCCCCCACCTGAGAAGTTTTTTTTTAAAGAGACCAGTGAGTTTACAGAGGAATTGGAAAGCCATAACTCTTAATTCTTGCTTTCATCCATGGATTCAGGTACGCTTCCCCTATTATTCTCTCGAATCGGTCATGGATCTATTCCTACAATGACAAATTGTAAGTGTGAGTGTAATCTTTTCTCGACAAGTTCGACATGACATACAGTTATTATCAATGGTAATATCAGGATTGATAGGGTGAAGCTTTGGCCATAGCTATTCTTGTCTTAGCTTAAGGCTCCATTTGGTATTGCTTTAGAACAACTTATTAGAAAAGTTTAAACTCTAAATATTTTGTAAATCTGAACAAAAAAATTGTATTTGTTTTAGAATAATTTAAATTTGAGTGAATATAAACCATTGTAATAAATTTTTGGTAAATCTTTTTTTTCAGAATAAACATATTAGATTTTAATTACAATTAAAAAAATAATTATCAATTATAATAATTATTTCATTTTAAGAAGAAGTAGACATTTGTATCAAATAGATAACTTATTTCTTAAAAAATGATTGATAATATTTATTTTGTTTCTTTATTAGAGTTTTCTTATATAATTTTGTATTAGATTTTTTTATTATAATAAATTGTTTATATGAACTATTGTAATTAAATTGATATAATTTATAGTCTGACGATTATTATAAGAATTTACAAACGTCTTCTAATTTATAAAATTTAAGGTTTGTTATAATAATTACGTCTTTATAAAATAGAAAAGTACTCTTCAAACAACTTACTAAATATTACTTAAATAATTATATATCTTATGTCACAATATTTTCAGAAGTTGAATTTACTAAACACTAATTTTTTACATAAGCTAAATTTATCAAACATTAATCTAATTCATGACACATCTGATTTTTTCAAAAGCTACAGCTATGCCAAACTAGCCATAATACTAGGTAATTTTTGTACATAATCTATAACCTCCTACTTTATTTTGATTAGTGTGTAATATAATTATTAATTTAAAAATTCACCAAATACCACATATATAGCATTCCTAAAATTACAAGAATATTGTAGGTTTTAGATTAGATCAAAAGAGAGGACGATTTCTCATTGATGTGGAAGGATTGAAAACACATGAAATAGTAAATACGATTCATGCATTTGTTCAGTTATATGTATTTTTCATTTGTTTTTGTCTCAAAGTATGTAAAAGACAAAAATCAAAAAATTAGAAGGAATGAAAAAACAGATTTCGTCGAATGGGAAAAACCATCGTTTTTTTGGAATGACGAAAATGATTGGTGGGAAAAATAAGAAAAAAGCAATATATCTCACTCCTATTAATTTTAATTATTAAGTAGCTTCCAACATGAGCATAGCTCAATCAGTTCGGCATCTACTCACTTTCCTTGAGGTCGAAGATTCGAGCCCCCTCCCCCAATTTGAAGTATCTCAAAAAAAACCATTAAGCAGCTGATATAATTATCAAATTCTATTAATGAAATTGATCTACCATAATCATATATTGCTTGAATTATTTTTATGCCCACATATTTATAAATCAGCCCACCCAAGTATTAAATTACAAAAATTAACGATTAAATTTCCCCTAATTTTATTTTATAAAGTGTTGGAGTGGGGATTGAACCATTCTCTTTATTGAAGGTGAAATTACATGGCTTAACCAATAAGTTATGCCATTATTGACTCATTCATCCGGTTAAAACAACATTAATGCCTACTAATTACTATCTTAAAAAAAAACAACAGAGCAAGAGAAAACATGACCTAAAATCTACATACTAAATTATTAAGATTTAGACTATTAGTACTTTTTTTTAAAGATATTAGTGTTTAGAGACAACGGGCATCCACAATCACCATTTTTATATGATATTGTCTCATTTGGGTCTAGACCAGTATGACTTTAGTTTTAGTTTCACCCAAAAAGTCTCATACTGATAGAAATATGTCTTTAATCTCTTATACCCATGATCATCTCCGCTCCATATCGATGTGAGATTTGTTCGCATTCTAACATTTAGATAATATTGGGTGACACCTGAGGAGGGACTCTGAACCTTTAAATTTATGTAAATGAATATTGATGTCTTACTAGTTGAATTATATAGTGACGAGTATTAATATATTGTAAGTTTTTTATTTCAAATATTATAGAGTTTCGATAGTGGTGGATATTAAAAAAATATTAATAAATTTTATTAAAAATATTATTAGGGCATATGACAAAGCAGTCAACGGCAGGTATTATATCTAACACGTTTAGTCGAAACGTAACTGGCTCATATCTTGGGGTTTGAATAAATCACGGATTATAATCTTTTTTGGACCAAAAATTAAGAGGCCAAAAAAATGAATTTAAAATAGGTCACGTTGAATTAGAGAATAACGAAAGAGACCCCTTTTCGGAAAAGAAAGAGAAATTCAATTGGTTTTGAAGCTCAATCTCAATCGCTGTCAGTGAAGATATCTTAAGATCGATCCTCACTTTGGACACCAAAATGGGTATGTGTTTGGGGAGTTGAACTTGGACAAAGGCTTCTTTTTTTTAATGAACTTGGACAAGGTTAATACGTGGGAGGGCACGCGCCCCCTCTATTTATGTAATAATTATTGTTGTAGGTGAAATTACATCAATACACGTGAAATTTCTTAACTTGATTAAGGAATGCACAATTGACATGTCTATGTCTCTTAAAAAGATAAAACTACGTCTACGTCGCCTAGAAAGGTACGTCTACGTCGCCTAGAAAGGTACGTCTACGTCACCGCATAAAGCTATGTCTACGTCATCTAATAAGCCTACATATTTAAGACCAAGAAGCTACATTATACGAGTATCCAATCAAAAGACGACACGTGACATAACAAACACACGACACGTCTTTGGGAAGCAACATGTGGCCCAATCACGACGCGACACGTGACACAATAATGTCACCAACCTCTTCTCCTCTAAATAGGAGAAGAAATTCATTCATTAGATAACTTAATCTACTATAATTCTCTCTGACACACTGGCTTTGCTTGCTTTGACTTAAGCATCAGAGGGTGTTAGGCCGACACCATATTAGTGCTCTCGTCGTTTTTTGTGCAGGTACATACAATGCTCGTCAACTACTTAACACACCGCCTACGCAACACCTCGAACTCGTCTCATACTTTAAATTCGTTACATACGTAGAATCTCTCAATTTTTACGCAATAACAAAAATATATAATATTTAAATCACAACGATTTGAGTTCTATAAAATATATATAAATATTATCAAGTATCAACTAATTACGATACAAATGAAGTGGCATGTTGGCAAACTCGTTTTCTTACCCTTTAGGCTTACCTAACGCCAAGTTCCCATCCTACAATGATTCATTATTATTTTGCAAGTTTTATTTCATATATTTTTTTATAAAAATTTTATATTGTAAACACAATATTTTCAATAAAATTTTCATTATTTACTATCTATCTATTCAATTATAATTATATTACGAATAGAATGATTTTTTAACATAAAAAAACTCAATAAAGTAAAATTTATTAACTTAATTTTCAAAAAATTAAATATCACTAATGATTATATAGATTTTATTTTCATAGTTTGATGTTATAATTTAATAATTATATGATTGCATGTTAGTAATATTTTCAGTTTGATTTATGTTAATTTTGATTAAAATCGATAATAAATTGGTTAGAAAAATTGCAAACTGAAAATGAACGCTCATGTGTCAAAATCAAATTGGCAAGTGTTGAATCCGTTTTGAATAGCTTAAATTAATGAATTTCAATAGATTTTAGTTGGTTTCAATTCAACTTCTATCGGTTTGGGAGTTTTAAATTGCGTTTTAATTGTATGCCCCCTTAATTTAATTTCTAACTCCGCCACTGTATATTGGTATATATTTCGAAATACTAATTAAATGTAGTTTACAATTTTTAATGTTATTTGGTGGTATGATAAAGAGTACTTTTAAAATTTCTGAAAATATCTTTGTCTCGGGTCAATTTGATATTATTATAGCTATTAAAATAATTATTAATAGTTGTATTATATTATACATATAAAAATTGTATAATGAAGTAAATTAATATTTGATAAAATCAATTTGTAAAAATATTGTGACATGTATAAATAGTTTAATCCTTTTTTGTTTCAAATCAACTTTCAAAATCTTTGTTATTTTAAGTGCTTTTTACAAAAATTTAACTCTATCAATCAACAAAAGCTATTAAAATTCTAAAAATAAATACATATATAAAATAAAAAGAATCAACCGATGATATTTTTTATGAGTAATTTTAAAAATAGTAAATATTTTAAATGTTTCAAAAATGACATTTTTCAGTCTAATAGACTAATTTCAGTTTGAGAAATGCATTTTTAATAAAGAAAAATTTGGTATTTTTAAAAAATGTTAATATTTTAAATATCATTTTTGTAAAACCGCTAAAATCACTATCAAACGTAGCCAACATCTATTCTTAGAATGTAGTTAGATATTATTCACTTCCCCACCTTTCTTATTACCATAAATTATAATATGCATCCGCACCTTCCTAAATAGGTAAGAAATCATGGAGTTTTGTTATAACAATCCAAACTCGAAATTCTAAACCAACAACTTTCTTACTATGATTATTCGGTACATGTATCAATCTATGAAAGAGTGAAAACAATTTATAAAAGCTTTTAATAAGTTTTTTTTTTTTTTTTTTTTAAAAAAGGTAAGTTTTAGAAGTATTTCAATTTAAAACACTAACTCTCAAACCCATTTTTAATCATTAAAAAGAAAAAAAAAATATATAAACCACCTTTAGATTATAAAGATGGTTATATTTACACCCTTAAAATTTCGATGGGAGCAATTAACACTCTAAACTTTATAAATTATGAAAATTACATATATTTTTTTTAATTTATTACCTCATTTAAATTATTAAATTACTAATTACTATTGTAAAATCGGCCCCATCATGTCCAACCTCATATTTGATTTTGTCCTCTGGAGACGAGAAGTAAAATAATTTTTTAATAATTTAATGTGGTAATCTATAAAATAATTTTTTATGGGTTAATTTAATACATTTTACATAAATTAGGGAGTTGATTTTTTTTAAAATTAAAAGTTAGAAGATGTAATTATTATAACCCTTCCTTCTCAATTTATGTAAACGTCGTAGTTTTGTAGGAAGTAAAAATTAGAGGGAAGAATGAAAAGGAAAAAATAAAAAAAAAAGGAATCATAGATGATAGAAGAAAACAAATGCCAAATATCCACCGATTTTTTATTTTTTATTTTTACAAAGTTTGAGTGCTTTGGTCAACAGATTATTTATTTTCTGATTCTGACGTAATAACACATCATATAATAATTTTAATTACAGAAAAATCCAAAAAAGAAAAAGAAAATAAGGACCAATTGCAAATTACAAAATGAGGGTCCCGTGGAGATGGTGGTGCCCACATTTGGGGTTTGAATATATTTATTTATTTTGGTTGAGTAGTAAAGTGACGTGTCACAGACCATGTGAATTACGATTTAACAAAGGTCAGACAATGACTAAAGGCGCCCTCGCCGCCCCGGCGCTCGCAATTCCAACACTACCACCGTGTTAACTTATAATAAATATAATCAATGTTTCTGATTTCGATTTTTCTTACGTTTTCCGACAATACCATCCACTCTCTGATTTTTTTTTTCTTTTTAAAAATCGATAGGTTTCCAAACCGATTGCCTATTTTTATGGGAGCAATAACTAATATAGTATATATTTACGTATTAATTATTGAAATGATTACTCTAATAATTATAATTTATTAAATTATAGTTCAATAATTTATTGAATAAAAAATTAAAAAAAATCTTTAAAAAATAACATAAAATTTCAATAAATTAGTAAAAATAATAATAAAATTAACGAACTATTATTTGAATAATTTTTAAAAAATTCTAACATTTCAATAATTAATATACTAAAATATGTTATTTAAGATAATTTCTAATTTTTATTTGATATCATTTTAATTAGTAAAAAATTGTTTCTCCATGATTAATTGATTCAAATCTATATAAGTTTGTAGGTGCGAGACTATTTTCTTAATTTGATGTAATATTAAATAAAAATAATTTAATTAATTTAATTTTCATGAAGAAAATTCTTAAGATACGTTTAAAATATTAATTAATTCCAAATATTTAAACTTTTAACATCCATACTAATCGAACGAGATTAATAATTAAAATAAGACAAGAGATAGCATTAAATTCGATCCAATTTGATTTGTCAAATAATAATAAGGCTGTGCTCTGAGGTGGGAGAAATTATTCAGAGAGGCCGTCTCAATGAATGTATAACACAACGCGTGGCATAATAAAAAAAAATCTTTTACAACAATCACTCAAATAAAATGAAGGAAACGGAAAGTGTGAAGCGATTTTCTTTTCCTTTTATGTTTTTTTTTTCTTTAAAACAAATCCTTTGAACCGTCAGAATAGTGGGAGTTTCTTTTTCCTTTATTTTTTTTAATTCACATCCTGGAACACTTTAAAAAAAAGGATCAAATATATAAATAGCACATTTCAACCTCTTAATTTTACAAATAGCCACTTTTTTCATTTTGTTAATCAATAGCCACACAAAAATAGGAAGATACTAAAATACCCCCATATCAAATCTTCAACATCAAATCATTCTTTTTCCTCTCTCTCCTCTCTCTCCCTTCTCTTCCTTGCTGTGCATCTTTCTATTTTTTCTTTTTTTTAATATTGTCACCTCCCATTCTCTCTCTCTCTCTCTCTCTCTCTCTCTCACTCTCATTCTCTCTCATCTTTCTCTCTCAAATATTCCTATTTTTTAAAAAATAAATGTTTCCCCCCATTTTTCCCCCATTCCTCATCAGAATTCTTTTCCCTCTCTCCCCCTCATTTCTCATCTCATAAATATAGCTCCATTTCCATTTCTCCCTCTCTCTCTCTCTAAAATAAAAAATAAAAAATAAAAAATAATAAAAATGTACAAAATATACTAAACAACTATGAACAATATACCATAAATTGGGAAGAAAGAATGCATCGGGAAAAGAAAATTTACATTAGAAAAGAAAAATGTCAGAAGTGTCAGACTATACGTAATATACAGACGTATCAGAATGTCAGAGGTGTGTCAGACTATACCTGACATACGAAAAGGGCAGATTTGGTATATTATAAAATTCAATAGTAAAAAGTGGCTATCCCCATAACTTTCTAAAATTATGGCTATTTGGTTAAATGTGATCTCAAAAGTGGCTATTATGAATTTTCCCCCAAAAAAAAATTACACAAGTTTTTGTTTAATTCCAACTTTTCAATATTAAAAGAAAAAATAATTTAAACCTTCAAAGTAAATAATATATATTTTATTCAAAGTGTTGGAGTTCGAGATTGAACCACATTTTTAAATACTAGTCAGAATTTACATGCATTGCACGTAATTAGTGAATTTGCAATTTAACTTTTTATTGTTTTATATCGAATAAAAATAAATCGTTGGCAATTAGTATTAAATATTACTCAATACTGAAAAGAAAAAAACAATAAAAAGTTAATATGTTTTTTTATAATTATACAAATTATTGGTTTTTTTTAACCTACGTTATTGTTTGTTCAAGTTATGTTTTTTATGAAAGAGAAGGATGATAAATTATATAAATTCACGGTTTTTTCATGTAAATTAACTTAGTTTATAACTCACAATAATTAATACAATTTATTAACAGGACATATTTCAATGTCTCACATTAAAGACTAAATTAAAATGAATAACGAAATGAAAAGTTTTCTTTTAAAATTGAATAAATTCTTTGAACTTTTAAAAAATAATTAATAAACATAACTAAAATATATATAATTAAATAATTACATTTTATGTAAAATTTTATTTAATATTGGAAAATTTACTACATATTAAATTGGGGTTATATCACCTGTATTGCATGGTTTATATTGTATGTTTTAAAGATGTTTTTTTTTTCTATTTATTAATTTTGTAAGAATTAATTTATTTAATATGCTTTTTTTCTCAACTAAACAGTGGGAACAAAATCGATTTCTTCCATAATACTTTTTTCGACTTAAATTTGTGATGGTGTGAAATTTCTATCATATTCAATGATTTTTTTTTAAAAAAAAGATAAATTATAATAAGTAGAAAAAAATTGAAATGTCTTAAAAGTGAATGAGAAAATAAAATTTGAACATTTTCCTAGCAAAGATTAAGGAACAATATCTAAGGTTGTTAAAAAAGTAAAAAAAATAAAGGTCTCAATTTTGTTTTATGCAAAAATAAAATAAAATAAATCTTATTTTGGATTAACCTTTTTTTTTTACATCGGAGTAACATTGATTAATCTTACTTGAATAAAAAAAAATACACGATTACAAATGCGCTTATCACATGCCTCATTCCCTCACCTTGTTGCACTCACGAAAGCCGACTTGCCATTCTTTCTCTATTTGGTTTAATTTTTTTTGTCTTCAATGTAGTCATCTCCTTCATCTCTATTCTCTACCATCTCAATCCATCGGTTCAATTTCCATCCCTTCATTTCTAAGGTCAAACAATCTATGGTTCTTGCTGCTTCCAAAGAAATCTTCTTACTCTCCAACTCCATTGTTCCTTCTTTGTCTTATTTTTCACTTCCTCTACATAACAACTTGATTCCTTAATTTACCTCCTCTCCTCTTTTCATATTTATAGAGAAAAATACCTATAGATTCATAAATTTGTGATACCAAAAACTTGAATGGAATTAATTAACATTGATAAGATTAAAATCCTATGTAAATCTAGATACATGGAAAATAACCTTTATGCAGTTCCTAATAAATTGAGTTTTACATTCATGAATTAAAATAAATAGATCATTTAATAAAAATCAAATAATACTTATACTTTAAAATTATAAAATTAAAATTGAATTTAAATAATTAAATAAGGGGCAAAAGGGGAATTCAAAAGTTTCTCCCCTTAAGCCCCTTTTAGAGGTAGTATAGATAAAACTATACGCTTTAACCAATGGACTATGCCCTGGTTGGCAAGTAAATAATATTTTCTGAAAGTAGAGAAAAATGTAATTTTTTTTTTGTGAAAGGTTAATTTTCTTCCCCAATTTATTTTACTTTAAATTTAATTTAAAATTACATTTTGATGGATTTTTTTTTACTTGTCAACTATTTTTTATAATTATAAATAGAAAAATACACTAAGTAATTAATTTTACTCGATATCACATTTTAAATAATTATTCTAATATCCCATAAATCATCTATAATATAAGAGAATGATTGACATGAATTTTTTGAAAAGTTATATAAATTTGATTATATATATTTTTTATCTAAAAATTATTTGATCAAGTAATAAGTTGTATACTTCATTAATGAAATAAAACATATACGGTAGATGTAAAAAAGTTAATATTACACTTTTACTATTTTATAGTTATAATCTCAAATTTTATTCTTTATTTACTAAAAATAATAATTTTATGTTCAAATATATTTTCCTTTTAACCCTATACATGAATTTGTTTATATTATGGTAACAACTATCCAATGCTTCCTTCACACACACAAAAAAGAAAAAAAAAATCACATTTCAATACGAAGGATTAAATTATTTTTTCTTTCAAGATCGAAAAGTTGAAAGAAAAAAAAACTTATGTATTTTTTTTAAAGTGTTCCGGTGTGTGAATTAAAAAAAAATGTTTCTCTCCTGGATTTTATCCAAATAAAATTCAAATCAATTCTCCTTTATTATTATTAAAGATATTAGGATTTGAAATCATGGATGATTTCATATTTCACTTAAAAAAATTCATTTCTAGTATTTCAAATCACGGAATTTAAAATAATTTCTCGTACTTTCTTGGATCTAAACAGAGGGTAAGAGAAAAAACTCCCACCACTTTGACAGCTCAAAAAATTTGTTTTAAGAAAAAAAAACATAAAAAGAAAAGAAAAGTGATTCACACTTTCCGTTTCCTTTGTTTTATTTGAGTGACTGTTGTAAAAGATTTTTTTTTTTATTTTTCCACGTATCGCACATTCAGGAGGCCGCCTCTAAATAATTTCCCATGAGGTGGTCTTAGATCAATTGTTGTCTCTCTATAATTTTGTCACATTCTCAATGCGAAGAATTTGAACCCAAAAAAATGATTGATTTTCTTTCTTTTCTATCCATAGTGAAGGAAAAACGTTTAGGCTTCATTTGGTAACCTTCTCTGTTTCTAGTTTTTGCTTCTTATTTCTATTTCTTGTTTCTTATTGCTATTTTTTAAAAAAGGGAAACATAAACATGTTTGATAATTGTTTCTTAATATTTGTTTTTGGAAGAAAAAAAGAAACAGAAATGGGTTTGATAATTATTCCTTGTTTCTGTTTCTCATTTAAAAACAATAAAAATATGTTGAAATTATTACAACTTTAAATGAAATATTTAAAAAAAAGTATATCAATATATTTTTTAGATATTTATAATATATTTTATTAGTCAAAACGGACAATGTAATAATATTTCTACACAATTTTTTGAAGGGTTTATAAAAAAATGAGAAACAAGAAACAAGAAGTAAACAAACAACTTATTTTATTAAAAAATGAGAAAGAGAAACAAGAAACAAAAATTGAGAAGGTTACCAAACGTGCCCTTAATATCAACCTTTTATTTCTCTCTTAGACTATGTTTGTCATCAAGTAAACCAAAGTTGATTCATGCTCATTGAATTAATGCAATATGTTGTGGGTGAAAATACATTATTACACGTGGAATTTCTTGACTTGATCAAAAAATGAACAACCGACATGTTTATGCCACTTTGGAAGGATAAAGTTACGTTATTTGGAAGGCTACGTCTACATCGCTTAGGAAGGTACGTCTACGACATCTAGTAAAAACTAGTCTAAGAAGTTACATTATTCAAGTATCTAATCAAGAGACGACATGTGGCATAAAGAACACGTGGCACATCCTTGGGAAGCAATATGTGGCCCAATTCCGACGCGACATGCGGCACGATCAATGATGTCATCAAGTTTTTCTCCTATAAATAGGAGAATAAACTCAACCATTAGGTAAACAAATTCTACTCTAATTCTCTCTAACACACTAACTCTAATTTAAGCATCAAGAAGTGTTAGGCCGGCACCACACCGGAGCTCTACTCCTTTTCTATGCAGGTATATACATTACTCGTCAACTACTCAGCACACCGCTTACATAGCACCTCCAATGTAGCGCACAACTTCCGACTCATCCTTTCTTCTAAGTTTGTTGCGTACATGAAACTTTCTATTTTTATGCAACAACACAATATAATCTTGAAATAAAAAATTTCTTCCTTTCATGATGCAGGAAATTATTTTTCCACCCAAAATTTTATTGATATAAATTGGGATTTCTTGCATTCATGTTGTGATTTTTTGACGTTTATTGTTTTGTATTTTCCTTCTTGTTATGAACGAACTGCTTATCTCCCTTTTTATTTTTATTGCCTTCAGTTGGATGGACTATTTATTCCCCCTTTGTTTATCATTGAATAAACTTGTAGTTTCCTCAAGTTGTTTATATCTTTTTTAATAACTCAAAAACAAGTTATAATGCAATGAATTTTTTTTTTTTTGGTTGGTTGACTGAACTTAATTTTACTTAAGCTGCCTACGTACCCTTTTCTTAATTAGGGATCAAGTCATAACGTAGTTCAAGTACAATGATGATTTTTTTTTTGGTTAACTGAACTCAAAGTTTCCTTTAAGCTGCCTACGTACCCTTTATATGAATAGGGATCAAGTCGAACGTAGTTCAAGTACAATATCATATAGTTTAGGCTCGTACGATTAGAAGCTTTACATTTTAAGCATAATATCTTTTAAGAAACTTGCCGTTTATCGGGCCAATCCGTAGTCCATCTTTATCAACTATCTTGTATGCTCCATTTGTGTAGACTTCCTTCACAACATAGGGTCCATCCCATTTGGACGTGAACTTATTCCCTGTATGTCGAGTTGTGATGATGGGTCTTCAAACTGAAAGTACAAGATCGCCAACTTGAAAAGATCGAGGTCATACTTTTTTGTTGAAAGCTTTAGACATGCGTGCTTGATAACATTCTAAGGATTGTTGTGCATCAAGCCTCTTTTCATCCAGTGCTTCTAACTCTTGAAGACGTATCTTAGCATTTTCTTCCTCAGTTAGTCCTTCTTGAATTGTCATGCGTAAGGACGGGATCTCTCTTTCTAATGGGAGGACAGCTTCCACTCCATAAACAAGAGAATAAGGTGTAGCTTGAGTAGGAGTGCGGTAAGTAGTTCTGTATGCCCACAATGCTTCTCCAATTCTCTCTTGCCAATCTCTTTTCGTCTTTGAGACAACTTTCTTCAACAAGTTGCACAATGTTTTATTAAATGCCTCCGCTAATCCATTTGCTGCGGCATTGTACATGGAAAAATTGTATTGCTTGAAGCCAAACTTTTCGCATAATTTGTCAATCCAGCTGTTAGAAAATTGTTTCCCATTATCCATCACAATATAGCGAGGAATTCCATATCGATAAATGATATGGGTGCGAATGAAATCTGCTACATGTTCTTTCTTTGCTTCCTTTAACGGGATTGCTTCGGCCCATTTTGAGAAATAATCAGTTCCGGCAAGAATATAAGAATGTCCTTCGACGACGTAGGTGTTATTGGTCCAACAAGATCAAGTCCCCATGCTTCAAAAGGCCAGAAGCCACAAGAGGGATGTAATGGCTCCTGGAGGTTGATGTATAAAGTTAGCATGGAATTGACAAGCTTCACATCTTTTTGCATATTGCATTGAATCTTGAACCATCGTAGGCCCATAGTATCCCGTTCTTTTCAATTGATAATAGAGTTTTGGGCCTGATTGATGAGCACCACAAACACCTGAATGAGCTTCTTCTAGTGCTTGAATTGATTCTTCTTTTCCAAGACACCGAAGGAAAAGTCCTTCATATGATCGACGATAGAGTGTATCTTTATAATAGATAAAACGAGCTGCTCTTCTTCGTATTTCACTCTTTTGACGAGGGTTTGTAGGGAGACTTCCATGCTCAAGATAGTCAATGATGGGTTGCCGCCAATCTTCCTCTTCAATGACATAAACCGATATCATATTTGCTTCTTGAAGATTATTTTCAACAGGGAGAATGATCCATCTTCGACAGAGGGGGATATTTAAGATTTCATCCTCAGAAATTGTGAGCGTAGTAGCAAGATTTGCCAAGGCGTCTGCTTTATTATTTTCTAACCTTGGGACATGCTCTAGGCTTACACTTTCAAATTTTTCTAATAAAGTCTTAGCAAGATTGAAGTAAGGTATCAAGTCCTCATGTTTCACATCATACTCTAATAATAATTGATTAATTACCAACTTAGAGTCACCGTAGATGTCCACATGTGTTATCCCGATCTCTAACGCCATTTGAAGACCAATGATGAGCGCTTGATACTCAGCAACATTATTAGAACACAATTCAGCAAATGCAAAGCTATATGGTAGCATGTGTTGTTCGGGTGAAATGAAAACTACACCTGCTCCCGCCCCATTTCTCCGTGATGCTCCATCAAAATACATAGTCCAAGGATCAGTGGTTTCAACGTACAAAACTTCTTCATCAGGCAAATTTTCAGATAACTTCCAATCTGATGGGGCTGGATGATCTGCTAGAAAATCTGCTACTGCCTGCCCCTTAATCGCCTTTTGTGGAACATAGACAATGTCATATTGTTGAAGCAAAATTGCCCATTTTTCTAGTCTTCCAGAGATAACAGGTCTCGATAAGATGTATTTAATCGGGTCTGCTTTTCCCACCAAGTGCACTGTGAAAGCTTGCATGTAATGCCTCAATTTATCAATAGCGAAAAAGAGTGAAAGACACATTTTTTCGATTGAAGAGTAGTTTAATTCGGCTCCAGTCAAAGTTCTGCTCAAATAATAGAGTGCTTGTTCTTTACCTTTCTCACTTTCTTGTGCAAGCAATGCTCCAAGTGACCTTTCTTGCGCAGCAATATATAAGATCAAAGGTTTTCCTCTTATAGGCGCACCTAAAACTGGAGGATTAAGCAAATATTTCTTTATGCTATCAAAAGCATTTTGACATGCTTTATCCCATTCAAACCTTGTATCTTTCTTCATCAATATTTGGAAGGGTTGACAACGACCCGCCAAATTTGAGATAAATCTTCTAATATAGGCTAAACGTCCCTGGAGACTTCTTAATCAGGCAAGTTTTGAGGTTCTGGGCATCCTTTGGATAGCATCAATTTTTGATTGATCAATTTCGATTCCTCGATGTCTTACAATGAAGCCAAGAAATTTTCCTGAAGTCACACCAAATGTACATTTGAGGGGATTCATCTTTAAGCGATATTTTCTTAAGCGGTCAAAGATCAGTTTTCAAATCGTGTAAATGATTTGCCCTTTCTTTTGGATTTGACGACCAAATCATCTACGTAGCATTCAACATGTTTGTGTAACATATCATCAAAAATTCTTTACATAGCACGTTGATAAGTGGCTCCAGCATTCTTGATCCAAATGGCATTACTTTATAGCAATATATTCCCTTTGGAGTGCGAAATGCGATCATTTCTTCGTCTTCAAGAGCCATTCGGATTTGGTTATACCCTGATGAGCCATCCATAAAGGATAAAGTTTCATGACCTGTGGTAGCGTCCACCATAATTTCGTGATGGGCAACGGAAAATCGTCTTTTGGACATGCATTATTCGGATCACGAAAATCGACACAAACACGAAGTTGTCCATTTTTCTTCTTCACAGGAACAATATTCGCTATCCATGTTGGGTATTGTACTTCGCGAATAAATCCAGCTTCAATCAACTTATTGACCTCTATTTCAATTTGAGGAATAAGTTCGGTCGAAAGCGACGTTGTGTTTGCTTAACTGGTTGATATCCTTGTTTAATCGCAAGATGATGGATGCAATTTTTGGGTCAAGTCCAGGCATTTCTTTGTATGACCAAGCAAAGACATCTTTATATTCCGTCAACAATTTCATGTAATCGCCTTCTTCTTCTTGAGAGAGCAACACGCTTAGAAAGGTTACACGAGGCGCTTCCATCGTACCAAGGTTTATCTCCTTAAGTTCGTCAACAGTTGATTGGCTCCCATCTTCTAATGTTATTGGAGCTTCATCAGCATCCTCCTCGAAGCCTCCGAGTCCAAGTCTCTTCAATAGTAATATGATGGCAAGTAACATTATCTTCTGCATAATTCTCATCATAATCTTCTTTTGTTGGATTGGTAGAGATAATGAAATGTCGCTTCACTCTTAAAGGACCCTCTGTATTTATTAAGACGGAGGCTTTTCTCTTCATTCGTGAGGGAATGACACTTCGAATTTCTTTCATATCATCTACTCCAACCAATTGTTTCTCTTTCAAGGGTTTCACTTTACTTTCACGTGACATGCAATGAAAGACCGAATTTTGTCCCTTATTTTCTTCATTTGTCATAGATACACTTAATCTTTGAAAAACTGAAGAACGAGTTGAAGTATGATGTTCATCTTTCTCATATTTTCTAGATGCACTCAATCTTTCGAAGACAGATGGACGAGTAGTTTGAACTTCAAGGCGATCAAAGACAGAGATCCTTTCACTAACTTCATTCTCTTCTTGTGAATCGTCAATTTCTTCTGCCGAGATATAATGCATATCTTCAACTCTCTCTTTCCCCTTCCTAGTTATACGAATTGGTTCTGAGTTTGTATAACCAATTCCAGCATTGGAATGAGGTACATCATAACCTTTCTTCAAAAGGTTCTTTTGTGTTTCAGAGAGTCCTGGTCTTTCATTATCAAAGATCTTTAAACTTTCCAGCTTCTTGGTGCAAGTTGTAAAGTCATATCCCGCATTTGCTAGAAGTTTGTATGCCTTAGGATCGTACACGCCTTCAATCCGTTCATTAGGATTATAAGTATCTTTGTTGATTACCTTTTCGTCAATATATTCCACCGATGAATTCTTGACTCTTTGGTTTGTCATCCTTGTGAGAGGTATGGTAAAACTTTCTTTCAAGAATTTAACATCTTCAACTTTTACCTTTTTTGAGCACTCGGTGAATGGTGATTGACCCTTCTTCCTTCGGGATAAAGGGATATATCTCAAAATAGGAGAAGGTGAAGGTTGTAAAGGTTCTTCTCTTGGGGAATCTTGAACCTCAGGAGTATTTATACTTGCCTCAAATGTTTCTTCCATCGACTTTACTTCCACTTCTTTAGGACTTTCAATCATAGGAATCTCCCCGCGTATAATCTCTTCCACTACATCACTTTGTGTATAAAATTTTGCATCTGCAAAGTGAGATTCTGCTTCTGTGAAGATATTAGTATCAGCCTCAACTTTCTTCACACCGTCTTGATGAAACTTGAAACATTGGTGTAAACTGGAAGTTATTACCCCATTTCCATGGATCCAAGGTCGACCTAATAACAACTTATAGGTGGTCTTAGAATCAATGACATGAAATATGGTATTAGCTTTTAAATCCCCGATGATGAGTTCTAAGCGAATCATGCCTATTGCTCGTTGTCCCCCTTGGTTAAAATCTTGGATCATTAAACGGCTTTTTGAAAATTCCTCTATTGTGATGCCTAATTGTTTCATTGTGGATTTAGGCATTATATTAACTGCTGAGCCATTATCGATAAGAATTTGACTAACTCTTTGCTCATGGAGATATCCTGAAACAAATAAAGGTCTATTGTGAGGCTTTGAACCCAATAGTAAATCTTCATCTGTGAAGGCAATAGATGTACAACATGAGGTACATGTATATGTTCGAGAATTCAGAGATTGAGAAGCTTCAGAACCTTCATCAGAACCTTTTAGTGCTTCAATAAGATTGTGTTTCACCTGTTGTGGAAGTAAAAACAGATCATTTAGCGTGAAAGAAGATAGATCATTCAAATTCGTCACATCTTGAGCCTTATCTATAGAATGATCATCACCACTGAGTATGTTAACTGTATTGCAAGCAACAGTTTCACAAACTTCGTCTTCAATATCATCAAAGAAATCCTGTGGGAAGAATTCTTTCAAGAGTAATTTCCGTTGCGGAAGAATAATATCTTTGCTTTCTTCCACCACGAATTTAGGCTTCTTACTCTCCTTCTTCCTTGATTGTTTATTCTTCTTTCCACGCTTTATTCTGGATGGAAGGGATTTCTTCTCAATACGACGTTGTTTCCGTTGCTTTCGACGGGTTACAAGAGTCCATCCGAATTCATCTTCATTGTCTTCAGGCTTGATTTCCTCTTGCAGACTGGTCTCCTCGATTTTAGATTTGAACCAAACAACAACTGGTTCAAAAGTTCCAAACTGAATTAAGGTTGCTTCTAGATTTTGCAAATTCGGATCATTTGTAGTTGATGCTACCGCAGATATGATTTGACTGAGCAACCTCATCAAGATCCAACTCAATTTTTCTTTCTTGAGCCAACCTTAAGATTATTTCTTTTAAGACAAAGCATTTCTCCACCTGGATGACTAACGACTTCGGTGGAATTTACAATAATTGGGCTCATTTGTTCTTCCCATTTCTTCAGGTCTTTTGCATTCCTGGAAGTTCAATGAGTTGATTCTTGAGTAATTGTTCTAACATGTCAGGGATGTCGGAATCGAAATGGGTAGATCTTTTCCTGTCTTTCCTTTAGAGTTAGACGACGCTTCTCATTTCCTTGTCGTCTTTCATCCATCTTCTCTTTTCCTTTTGGAGGAAACTTAAATGGGGTTGTGTTGACAACCATGGAATCTTTGGTGGAGCTTTTTCTACCTTGACTTCCTTCTTATCTTTTAAGAAATCGGGGACGAAAGTTTCCTTATTTCCCCTACTAGCAATGCTTAGCTCCATATCGTGAGCGCGAGTTGCTAGTTCTTTAAAAGTGCGGGGTTTTATACCTTGCAGGATATAAAGCAATCCCCAGTGCATGCCTTGAATACACATCTCTACAACAGATATTTCTGTGAGACGATCTTTACAATCAAGACTCAAAGTTCTCCAGCGGTTGATGTATTCAACAACAGGCTCATCTTTTCTTTGTTTGGCATTGGTGAGCTCCATCATACTAACCGTTCGCCTTGTGCTATAAAAGCGATTCAGAAATTCTTTTTCTAATTCTTCCCAACTATCAATGGATTCAGGCTCCAAGTCAGTATACCAGTCAAAAGCATTTCCCTTCAGCGTTCGGACAAATTGCTTGACCAGAAAATCTCCCCGAGTACCAGCATTTTCACACGTTTCAACGAAATGGGCGATATGTTGCTTTGGATAACCCTTTCCATCGAACTGTTGGAATTTCGGTGGCTGGTAGCCAATCGGCATTCTCAAAGTATCAATCCTTTTCGTGTATGGCTTAGAATATATAAGAGAATTCCAGACGGCCCTCCATATTGAGATCTAATGGAGTTCGTTATCATATCTTGGAGTTGTTGGACCGATAATGAAGCAATTGAAGTAGAGTGTTGAGGTTGGTGTTTTTCTTGAACATCCTTCCTTTTATCTTCAACAATCTTCACATGTGAAGGATTATGACTTGATTCAGCTACATCATGATGTTCCAACTTATTCATAAGAAAAGAAATCTTCGAGTCTCGTTCATCGACTGCTTTTGTCAGCATAGAAATTCTCTTCTCCATATTAGCCATCTTGTCTTTGATACTACCGGTATCAGCCATCATGACAGACATAATCTCAGCATTCGTTTGATCAGTAGGTCCTTTGATATTTTCAAGAGGATGAGAAGATATATCTTCAGTTTCACGATCAAAAAGAGGGTTACCTTGGATGTTAACATTCTCTTCATGATCAGGTACTTCCAGTTGCTTCTTCATTTTGCTCTTAGCAACCGAGAGAGATTGGATTTCTGGTAATCGAAGATCTTTGGAACGATTACGAGTGATAGGACCCAATTGAGAGTCACTTGAAGTGGTCTTTGAAGAAATCTTCTTAGATGCCATAGTTTTCTTGATGTATGAATGAAAAAGAGATGAGAGGTAGAGATGGTCCCACCGGGCGTGCCAATTTGTTCACACAGAGATTTCGATATGCTGAAATAAATGCGGAATAAATAATTTGTATTGATTAATTTGAGTAGTTACAATCTCTAATAAATGTTCCTCTGATGCTTTCTCAAATGTATAAACTTTGACTCGAGGGTCAATCGACGTATTCTCGGATCAAATGGTTGGTTGGATGAAAATCTTCTATCTTGAACACTATAGTTCTTCGGGCTTGTAGGATCTTGATCTTCAAAGAATTTGTCTTCGAATATTCCTTCAAGTGGTCTTGGATCTCTATAGTCTTCAAGTTGATCGATCTTCGGGATTTTCAATCTTCGGATTCTTCAGAGTCTTTAGTCTTCGAATTCTTCAGATTGTCTTAGATTTTCGTGTTCTTCGAATCGTCTTGAATGTTCAGAGTCTTCGAGATTATCTTGGATCGTCAGAGCCTTCTTCAGTCTTCTCCTTCTCCAAAGTTGTCGTTGAATTGTGAATGGCCTACTCTATTTATAGAGTTTTCAATGGGCCTTTTTGGTGGGTGGGCTTAATTTGATAATGGGCAGAGTCTACATAAGACAATTTGATTGGACCAACTTACATCATCAAATGACCATGAAAATAGACACGTGGCGTCATCTTATTTGCCGATTTAGTGTCTTTAATTTTAAAATAGAGACACGTGTCAAATTACGATTGGTCTCTATGTAAAATTATCATAATTTGGATAATTACGTGACGAATTGTAATTGGTTTAAATTTCTCCTTCTACACTTTATTCAGAAAAGATTAAAAGGAGCAGAAGCCACTAAAGTTTTCCATTTCAAATTCAAATCGATGATTTTGTCAAATAAAAAAAAATTACATTTTATTTGTTTTTTTTCTAGGAAAAAAGAGAGCTAGGAAGAGGGAAAAAGCTTTCCATTTCTGCATTTGGGGTTGGAATTTAATTTAGTTTGAAAAAAGAAAGCTTTCCATGTGGGGTACCAAATTTGCAAATGAGGGTCCCTACATTTGGGGTTGGAATTTAATTTAGTTTTTTTTGTTTCTGGGTGTTGCAAAGTGACGTGTCACATACCATGTGAATTACGATTAACAAAGGTAAGACTAAGACTAAAGGCGCCCTCGCCGCCCCGGCGCTCACAATTCCAACACTAACACTCAGCCTCATCAATGACCTGGCTGAGATCCTAACAGGGTCTACACAAGGTCGGTCCTAAGAAAATAAGAGCCCGATGTGAAAAATTATTTTGGGCCTTATATCATGTAACTTTAATATAACAAAATTATGAAAATATAAAATAAAAAAATTATGAACTTTTAATCAAAAATGCTACAGTCATACTAAGCCTTAATGGGATTTGGCAGACAGCGTGAATTGTAGCAATTTTTTTTTTAATTCAATGTAAAATCAAACTTAAAATTGGGCCCCAACATTTGTCTAAGCCCAAATTGGCTTTTGCAGCCGCATGAATTGTAGCAATTTTTAAAAAAAAATTAATTCAATGTAAAATCGACTTCAAAATTCTACCAAAAATTAGGGGCCCTAAGGCCGCACTCCTCGCACAATGTTAGGACCGCCCCTGGGTCTACTAAACTTTATTAATAAGTGGGCGGACCTAAACCAGGATTTAACTTGAAATGATAAGCTCAAACCAAGTTTTTATTGGTTTTGGAATAAAATACGGTAAGTCGCTCGACTTTTGTTGGTTTGGCCCGACCTGTTCAAGTTTCTAATTAAATTTTTAATTGTATTTTTAAAAATCTATTTTTAACTTTTTAAACTTAAACTTAACTCTAAAATGAGGGGAAAAAAAGTTAATTTAATAATTATATATAAGATTATATTAAAATATTGAAAATAAAATAAAATATTTATATTATATTTAATAATTATTGATATATATACACATATATATATTATCAATATCAATAATTTATAAAAAAAAAATATAATATTTGAGATAGTTTTTAATTTTTATTTGATATATTTTAATTCGTACAAATTTGTTTCTCCATAGTTAATTGATTCAAATATATATAAGTTTATAGGTTCGAGACTATTTTCTCCAATGATGTAATACTAAAAAACGCTTAATTAAATTGATTTAATTTTCATGAAGAAAATTCGCAAGACATATACAAAATATTGACAACGTTTAAAATATTAATGATTTCCAAATATTGAAAATTCTAACATCCATACATATCGAACAAGATTCATAATCCAAATAGCATTAAATTCTGTCCAATTTTATTTGTCAAACAATAATATGGCTGAGCCCTGAGGTGGTCTTATATCAATTGCTGTCTCTCTCTTTAATTTCTACACATTCCAAATACCAAGAATTTGTATAGAAGAAAAAAATTGATTGATTTTCTTTCTTTCTTTCTTTCTTTCTTATCCACAGACAGTTTGAAAAAAAAAACATTTAATGTCAACCCTTTTTTTCTCTCTTAGACTACTTGTCATTTAGTTAACCAAAGTTGATTCATGCTCATTGAATGAATGCAATATAATCTTGCAGGAAATTAATTTTGGACCCAAATTTTTATTGATTTAAATTGGGATTTCTTGCATTGAAGATTATGTGAAATCATATTCTTTAAAATACTTGGCTTTAAGGATCTTTGTCAGGAGGGAAGTTGGCAAATAAAACCTGGACAAGGAAATCATATCTCAACAATGAAGCTTAAAAGGGTAAAAAGGACAATACACAGGTTTTGAATTTAATGTTAAATCCCTTATAATTACAAAAATTGCTATTGGAGTAAATTAAATTTTAGAATTTAAGGACATTAGAGTAAATATGCCCATAAAATATGCTATTCTAGTTAATTTCTTTATTTTATATGACCCTCAATTTAAAGAAAAAATTATCCCTAAATTATACACAAATACTCTTTTGAACTATTTTTTAAGCAAATATCCCTTGAACAGGCTGAACTATGCAAGTTGTAACAAATACCTCTTAACTATCCTCTTAAGTAAATATCATTTGGAACTATGTGAGTTGTGACAAATACCTCTGAAGTTTTATAAGTGTTTAAAATAAACCTTTTGTTTACACACCCATTAAATTTTTTTTGTTCATCTTAATGTTAACCAAAACTTTTATATATTATATCATCAAATTTAATATGGATGAATAAAAGAGTTTATTTTCAACACTTATAAAACTTTAGGGGTATTGAGACAATAGTTGTCACACACTACATTGTTCGGGGGATGTTTGCTTAAGTTCAAAGGTTATTTTGTCACAACTTGCATAGTTTAGACTTAGAGAGATATTTAATTACTTAAAAAATAGTTTAGAAGGTATTTATAACAAAAGTATATACTTCAGAGGTGGTTCTTACTTTCTTTTTTCCCTTAATTTTTACATAAGCCCAATTCCAACCCTAAACCCTAATGTAACGTTATTACTTTTTACGAGGGAAAAAAATAAAAAAAATTCATCCATGAATCCTTCTCCAATTGTTGTCCTTACAACCAAACTCTACCCAAAACAAATAAAGTCGGGTTCGGTTACGGTTCATATAGAAGACCCTGACAATATAAATCCTGACTCTTGTAGAATTGAAATTTATGATTTGAGCAAAGATAAATGGAGAGAAATCCAAACAACCTAATATGTTTGGATGTTTTGAGGATTGCTTTTCTCCATTCATCCTGTATTTTCTCTCGAACTATCGCGCTACCATGGACTGTTTGCTATCCCTCGACATTTCCCGAGAGACATTCCGCAACCGGACTGTTGGTAATTCGATTATTATTTATATCGAAACGGTGTCGGGGTTTGAAACAGATCAATTGTTCTCTTTATATGCAAGGATGATAATAATTATAGATCGGTTGTCGAAAGCGAGCTTGACCCTATATGCTTGAGGGTGGTGAAACTCCAATTATCGATATTTGGGGGTTGGAAAGTGATGAATCCGGTAATGTTTTTGAATTCTTATGAACTTTTCATGGTGACCAGTGATTCTTACAATATACATACTCGAGAGATCAAAAGCTTCCGTTCGGAAGGTTTGGCCGAGGTTGCACCTTTACAAAGACTCACTTATCTCTCAAAACAGGAATTAGAAATCATCCTTTATCTAATTAGGTTTCTTTATTTTCAGTTTTATTGGGATTGCTTGGTTTCATTTTTAATTGCATTTGGCTTTGCTTCTTTACATCAATTTCACTCATCGATCCTATTGTTTGTAAAGAGTGTAATTAAATGACTTTTAAATAAGGAATATTTCAGGATACCATAATTTTCTCCAATATTTTTAAATAATGTAAATTGCAAATAACACCCTTGTGTTTCAGTCAAAATAATGAATAGTCCCTATAGTCTAGAAATGATAAATCACACACATATAATTTCAAATTATGTCAATAAGTCTCCTCTTCTCCAATGTTGTAAACTTTCTTTTAACATTAACTTATTAATTTAAACTCCGATTTAAATGATTTAAAATATTTTAAAATGATAAACATTTCTCATGTTGTTGACCTGTAATAAACTCAATCAAATACATAATACTAATCTTTTAAACTTTCTTTTCTCCCATCATTCTCAAACTTAACTCTCCATTCAATTAATAAGCATCCATCTTAAATAAATTCACTAAGAAATTTTGCCAATGTCTTAAGCATCATCACCAACTTCGTCATTTTGAGAAACTCGATTTACAAATAACAAATTTATTAAGATTATAAATGTTAGAAAACTATTTTATGATAAATTTTAGTTTCTTTTTGGCTTTTGTTTGACTTAAATTAAAATAAGTTGTTTTATTTATTTTTTTCTCTTTTTGGCTGACACATTTCAGATCTCTTTTTTCTTCCCTTTCCGTTGATGTAACTCTTGGGGAAGATCAGCCTGTTATCCCTAGAGTAACTTTTATCCGTTGAGCGACGGCCCTTCCACTCGGCACCGTCGGATCACTAAGGCCGACTTTCGTCCCTGCTCGACGGGTGGGTCTTGCAGTCAAGCTCCCTTCTACCTTTGCACTCGAGGGCCAAATAGTTTCACCCAAGCTTCATCCTGGTCATGGGATAGATCACCCAGGTGCAAAAATGGGATATGCGTTTGAAACGGTTGATTTCCTTCCCTTTTCTTATAGGAAGTGTTTGCTATTTTGTCTCCTACTTTTTTCCATGAAAGGTATGCCTTTCACAACCTCTAAAACACCAGCTAGTTGATTGAGAAAATTCAGGGATTGATTGAGCAAATTCTTTGGGTCTTGGCTGGCCATTTCTTCACAGCTCGTGATTTCTGGAATATTGTTAATATATTGGGCTGCTATTCATATCTCGTTTTAATCTTTTTACATATAATATTTGTCTCTGGTTGTTAGTAATATTTTGTGGCAAGACTTGTGTTTGTGAGTGTCCATTGAAGTGCTCAACCATCTACGTACATTTAACAAATCTTCAAGTTGGAAGATTTTTGGGAAAACAAGTCTAACAACTACAAATCGAGGAAGAGAGTTCTCGTAAAAGTTCTTTACAATAGGAGCTTGTTGTGAATGTCCTTTTCACAATGGGAGCTTGTGATTGAATCCGCCGAATAAGACGTCGTTACAAGGAGCAATCAAAGACAAAGAAAGAAAAAAGGGAGTTTTTCTTTTTGTTTGTGCTTTTCTACTTTAAATTATTATATTGAACTTTAAACGGATTTAGTGGATCTTTTTCTAGGCTGGTGCCCCGTGAGTTTTTACCAATTGGAGATTTCTCACGTTAATCAATTCTCGGTGTCAATCTATTTCCCTCTCTTTGCATTCTGTCATTTCTGTTCTGCCTAGCACAGAGCCTTTGTTGTAACACTAAACAATTTTCTAGCTTCAAGTTTTAGATCATTGAGATAAAATTTAAATTTTGTGTGTTTTTATCAATTTGCATTATTAAACGAAATGAATTGAATTAATCCGAATTAATCTAAGAAATAAGTCTAAACAATAACTCATTGAGTCATTTGAAACAAGTCACGGCACATAATATAGGAGATCATTTATGAAAAACTATTCTTTTTGTTCAATTTGTGATTGCTATACATAGGGGTGTTCATTTTCCTCCCGTTCCCAACAGGGACGGGGATGAAAAATTCTCTGTTTTACTTTTAAGACGGTGAATGCAATCCTCGACCCTGTTCCGCGTTCCCCGATTAAATCCCCAAAAATAATATATATATCTATATATATTATTTTAAAATATTTTTATATATTAGCCCAATCTCTTCCCTAATGTTCATAGATATTAGCTCAACTCTTCCACTAGTTTTATTAAGAAATTCATTTGGAGAATCATCTATTTTTATGTTGTTGGATTTGACTCATTTGAGTAAGATAAATAGTTAAATTTTGATAATTGTATTGAAAAATTTAACCCTATTAGAGATTTTATTTTAAAATTTAAACGGGGAAAATTCCCCGTTTCTCATGATTTTTCCCGTAGGGAATTCCCGTCCCCGACCCCTTAGAACGGAGAATTTACTGAGTACGGGGAATGCATTCTCCATCCCCGCTTCGTCATGAACACTCCTTGCTATACAGCTGAATAACTTGTCATTTTAAGATCCCAAAAGTTGAAAATTTCCTGAAGTCACTGACGGACCTAAAGAAGGACCAGAGGGGGCACGGTCCCCCCCCCCCCCAAGCCAGTCATAATTTATCCTACAATTTGCTAAATTTCCATTTAAAATACTTTTTTGGTTAGTCCACAAGATCCAACTCTATAAACATATTCATTCCAATGTAATTATTTTATTATATTTATTAAAAAATTAATATCTTAAAGATTCTTATCTCAACTATCTACTAAGTTTTTTTACCTCTAAATTATATAAAGTAATTTAATTAATATCTCTTATAAAAATTTAAGGTATAAATTGTAAACGTACTCCTTTTCTAGTTTACTCTATTTGATGTAAAAATAAAAATACATCATTATATTTACAACGATATATCAATTTTTTTTCAGAATTCATCTCAAATAGTATATTTAAATAGCGTACGTAGTTCACTAATTCATTGGACTTGTCACGACGTGATCGCAACGCGGAGCGGCCAACGGTCTCTATTGGTTAGAAAGAGAGAAAAAGATGGAGTCGCCACCAACCAAATTTGACGGTGTGATTGGTCACCAAATTAAAGAAAAATAATTGGTCTGCAAATACCAAAAATTGGGTTCGGGAGTCTATTGTGTGTAGGGAAGATGTTAGCACCCTACAACACCCGTTAAATAACGGTTACCAGATTTTATCTTAAATTATCCATTTTATTTAATTTATAAAGGTCCAAAAATATTTATTTTATTTTAGGTTTAAATGTCTCATGTTTTACTAATGCACACTTCAAGAATGAAGCATGAATTAATAATTATGAGTGGCGCTAAGGCCATTAGAAAAATTATTGGAATTACTTAGGACTTCCAAAATAATTTCTCACCTCAAGATTGCATAGAAAAACACTACAAAAAAACTGTCAAAATGCGACCAGAAATTTGCGACCAAAACAAAGTGGTAGCTTTAAAGTGACCAGTTGGTCACTTTCTTTGAAGGTTGACTTTAAGTGACCATTTGGTCACTTTTTTTGCGACCAAATTGCGACCAAAAGCAGATGTAGTCATAAAAAATGGCGCGTAATTATGGCGCAAAAGAAGCGACCACTTGGTCACAATTAAAAGTGACCACTTGGTCGCATTTTTGTGACTAAAAAATCGTTTGGTAGCAAAAAATGGAGCGTAATTTTGGGGGAAAAAGCTACCAAGTGGTCACAATTAAAGGTGACCACCTGGTCGCAATTTTGTGACCTTTTTTGGGGAGTGGTAGCTTAAAATTGGAGGGAAAAAAGCTACCAAGTGGTCACAATTAAAAGTGACCACTTGGTCGCATTTTTGTGACTAAAAAATCATTTGGTAGCAAAAAATGGAGGGTAATTTTGGAGGGAAAAAAGCTACCAAGTGGTCACAATTAAAAGTGACCACTTGGTCGCATTTTTGTGACTAAAAAATCATTTGGTAGCAAAAAATGGAGGGTAATTTTGGAGGGAAAAAAGCTACCAAGTGGTCACAATTAAAGGTGACCACCTGGTCGCAATTTTTGGGACCTTTATTGGCCATGGTAGCTTAAAATTTTCGCGGAATTAAGCTACCATATGGTCACATTAGAAAGTGACCGGATGGTCGTAAATTATGTGATTTTATATGACCAATAATTTATAAATAACTATATTTTAACACGTGCATTGTCTTATTTTACAATTCAATAATTGTATACTTAAGAGTTTTATGTGTATTAGTTAAAATGGTTGTTAATCAATTTTTAAATTATATTTATTTTATGAACAAATAAAATATTTAATATTTGTTGATTTTTTCCCACTGTATTTATGGGGTAATTTCCTTTTACTTTATCTATTTTGCCCCATAAATACCGTCGGAAAAAATCAAGAAATATTAAATATTTTATTTGTTCATAAAATAAAATTACATTATAAGCTTAGAAAGAAAAAATAAAAATAAAAATAAGAATAGATGATTGAAAAAATTACCAATAATTCCAAAATTTCAAGATGTGGTTAATTTTATTGATTCCATTTCTTAACAATAATAATAATGTCAATTAAATAAAAATTATTCACTTTCAATTAATATAAAAACTCTTCAAGATCAATAAGCTATCTAAACGCCTTTAGATTTTTCTAAAATTTGTGTAGAGTAAATAATAATATTTAACCTCGTCTTGAAAATATCTGAATTTTGATACAAAGAGAGAACAATAATATTGTACAGATGATGAAATACGATGAAAATGAAATTAACTTTTTATCTTGAAAAACAAGAATAAAATTATCTATATCTATTAAAAAAAACTCTTAAATAGAATCAAATAGTTCCAAATCAAGAATTACAAAAATTTATCTCGAAAATCATGAATAAACATATCAATGAATATAACAACATGGAAACAAGAGTTCCCGTCATATGTAAATATCAGAAAGTAACCCAATATAAAAAAAAGTATATACATATTAATTTTTGCGACCAAGTGGTCGCAATTTCACAAAAAAATGTGACCATATGGTAGTAATTTGGAAGGGAAAGGCGACCAAATGGTCGCATTTTAGGATTTAGGGTTTAGGGTTTAGGATTTAGGGTTTAGGGTTTAGGGTTTTTTAGGGTTTAGAGTTTAGGGTTTTGGAGAAAAATGCGACCAAATGGTCGCATTTTTAAAAATATAATAATATTTTTTAATAAAATTACATGTGGAATTGCGACTATATGGTCGCAATTATGGGCGATAAGTTTAAATGTTCATGAAATTTAAGGCGGTTAATTTAATAAATGCGACCATATGGTCGCAATTGTGAACGGTGAACCTCGTAATTGCGACCATATGGTCGCAATTGTTGACGGACGCGTGAAATGACAACCGTCATTGGTAATGGTAGGATCGGCACCATTTGGTCGCTTAATAAATGCGACCAAATGGTCGCATAAGTATCTGGCGAAAGCGACCATATAGTCGCATATGAATGAAAAAATGCGACCATTTGGTCGCTTTTTTCCCAAAGACGCGTGATTGTTCATTTCTGCCATAATTACAAATTTGCGACCAGGTGGTCGCAAATTATAAATTTAAATTCCCATCCCCTTCCTTTCCCCGTTTCTTTTTCTTTTTTCGGTTTCTTCTTTCTCTTCTTTTCTGTTTTTCTCCCATTTGCTTTGCCGCCATTCTCTTTTTCTTCCCCTCTTTTTGTTCTTTTCTCTCTTTCCCTATCCCGTTCCCCGTTATTTCTTCCCGTTCCCATTCTTACTCTAAACCGAAAACCCTCAACCCCCACTCCCGGTTTCGATTACACGAGGTTAGTTTTCGTAATAGATTTAGTTTTGTTAATTTAATTAGTTTTAGTTTAATTTAGTTTTGTTAATTTAACTTAGTTTTAGTTTAATTTAATTTTGTGAATTTAAATTAGTTTTAGTTTAGTTTTGTTTTGTTAATTTAATTAGTTTTAGTTTTTGTTTAAGTAGTTTAATTTAATTAGTTTAGTTTACATTAACTAATTAATTAGTTTTAGTTTAATTTAATTAGTTTAGTTTACATTAACTAATTAATTAGTTTACTTTAATTTTATTACTTTAAGTAATTTTAGTTTAATTAATCTAACTTAGTTTACTTTAATTCAATTAGTTTAATTTACATTTAATTAGTTTACTTTAATTTTATTACTTTAAGTAATTTTAGTTTAATTAATCTAACTTAGTTTACTTTAATTCAATTTAAGTAGTAATTAATTTAATTACTTAATCTAATTTAGTTTAATTACTTATTTAGTTTATTTAAGATAGTTTACTTTAATTTAATAAAATTAAACTAAATTAATTTGTAATTACACTAGTTTAACTTTTAATTTTAGTTTAATTGATGTAATTTAGATTACTTTAATGAAATCAATTAATTTAAAGTAGGGTAATTAATTCAAATAGTTTAATTTCAATTATACTTAAGTAGTTTAAATTAATGAGTTACACTAATTTAATTAATTAATTTTAGTTTAATTATTACATAAAAATTGTTTAATTACTTAATTCTAGTTACATTTGATTAAAGTAAAGTACAATTAGGTTAATTGAACTAAAATTAATTCAATTAAACTCAAGATTAATTAATTAAAACTTAAATTAACTAATCAATTACTTGGAATTAAAGTAAATATAAATTAGCTTAATTGAAATAAAATTAATTCAATTAAACTTAAGATTTATTAACTAAAAATTAACTAATCAATTAATTTGAATTAAAGTAAATTAAAAT
Organism: Gynostemma pentaphyllum; assembly: GCA_028015215.1. Taxonomy (NCBI): domain Eukaryota; kingdom Viridiplantae; phylum Streptophyta; class Magnoliopsida; order Cucurbitales; family Cucurbitaceae; genus Gynostemma; species Gynostemma pentaphyllum. The sequence goes on from CM051352.1 coordinate 50,262,961, forward strand.
TAGCTTAATTGAAACTAAAATTAATTCAATTAAACTTAAGATTAATTAATTAAAACTAAAATGAACTAATCAATTACTTTGAATTAAAGTAAATTAAAATTAGCTTCATTGAACTAAAATTAATTCAATTAAACTTAAGATTAATTAATTAAAACTAAAATGAATTAATTTTAGTTTTAATTAATTAATCTTAAGTTTAATTGAATTAATTTTAGTTTAATTGAATTAATCTTAAGTTTAATTGAATTAATTAGTTATAACTAATCAATTAATTTGAATTAAAGTAAATATAAATTAGATTAATTGAACTAAAATTAATTCAATTAAACATAAGATTAATTAATTAAAACTAAAATTAACTAATCAATTAATTTGAATTAAAGTAAAGTAAAATTAGATTAATTGAAACTAAAATTAATTGAATTTTAGTTTAATTGAATTAATCTTAAGTTTAATTGAATTAATTAGTTATAACTAATCAATTAATTTGAATTAAAGTAAATATAAATTAGATTAATTGAACTAAAATTAATTCAATTAAACATAAGATTAATTAATTAAAACTAAAATTAACTAATCAATTAATTTGAATTAAAGTAAAGTAAAATTAGATTAATTGAAACTAAAATTAATTGAATTTTAGTTTAATTCAATTAATTTTAGTTCAATTAATCTAATTTTACTTTACTTTATTTCAAATTAAATGATTAGTTTATTTTAGTTTTACTTAATTAATCTTAAGTTTAATTGAATTATTTTTAGTTAAATTAATCTAATTTTAATTTACTTTTATTAAAATTAATTTGATTAGTTTATTTTAAATTATTTACTTAAATTTATGTTAGTTTAGTTTACATTATTTCATTAATTAATTAATTAATTAAATAAACTAATCAATATTTTACTTACGTAATTAGTATTAAATTAGTTTATTTTGGTTGTAGGATTATGACGGGCAGACGACGTCCTCCCCAGTCAGACGAGCCTGACGATGCGGGTGACGAGGGGTCTCCGCGGACGCCATCGGCGTTGCCCTGATGCGGAGCCGACTACGGAGGAGTTGGACATCCTCTTCGATTCACGATCACGCGACTTGCCGCCACGCTCGATGATAAGAGTCCCTGAGACCGAGTCTTCGACTCTGGGCTTAGCATCAGGTATGCGTCCGGGTCCGGCGTCCTGGTCCCAGATCGGGCCGGATCCAGTGGCCCCCGACTTCATGCACTCACCGTCTCGGGCATGGACTACCCTCCGGATTGAAGGGGATACGTAAGTAATTTTGTTTACTATTTCCCTAAAAGTTTTCTATTCTTTTTAACTAATAGTTTCTAATATATAGCACAATAATTTTTTGTGATTTTGCAGAGTCTGTGCGATACCGACCGTTTCAAAACGGTTTCGCGAGGTCCTTCAGAGCATGCCTCTACCACCCTTCCTGGACGAAGATTCCGACGACGGAGAAACGCTCGGATGTACGACGATTGGAAGGTAAAAACATAATTTATTTTCATAATTAATTAATTTTGAAATTTATAGAAATAAATTTATTACTTGAACAATTTTTTATTTCAATTTTTTCAGGGCAAGTTTCCTTATCGATCCCGATATCACCGACAGGTAGATTGTTCCCCCCATGGGACGAGCCACGTCCGGGATCGATTCAAGGACCTCGTTTCGGCGCGCGAAGGCAAGCAAGAAAACCGCCCCGTGTGGATGAGCCCGGAGGACCACGCGCGGCTTCGCTAGCTTGATCACTCCTCAGGGCAAGGCAAAGGTCAAGCCAGGAATAAGGCCAACCGCGTGAAGAATCCAAAGAAAACACACAATGGGCGCGGACCCACGACGAGCACCATCGTCGATTGGTATGCTTTTTTTTTCCTCGCTCGCTTTCTCGTTTTCTTTTTTCTCGTTTTTTTTTTTCAATTACTAATTAATTTATTATGTTTTATTCTTCACTATTTGATTTTTTAGGAAGCGAAGCACGGCGCCCTGGTCCTGCCCGATGAGCCGCACCGAGTTCTTCACACGAAGAAGGACGGGGCGTTAAATCGACGATAAGGCGAAAGAAGTTCAGGTATTTAATATTTTTTTCAATTATTATTCTTTCTTTAAAATTTTTCATACATTATATATTAACCATTTTATTTTCCGAATTTTAAATGTTTAGGAACGTTTCACGAGTCCTTGACTCGGCGGTTTGCCCACACCAGACTCGCAACCGACTCAGGAGGACCGTATAGAGGCGTTCTTGGAGGCCGCTTGGAGGGGTTCGGCCTGATGGGTCGGTTCCTGGGCTCGGCTCGACGGGCGACGCCTTTATGCGGATGTGCCCGGCCTCGGCGGAGCGGAGCGAGCACTAGCTCCTACGCCTTCTCCTGGGTGAGCAAGAATGGCACGCGGGACATGGAGGCTATGCGTGAGGACTTCGTTGCTCGAGTCGCTACTATTGAGGCCGACATACAAGGCACGAGTCGAGGCCGACATACGGCACGAGTCGACGCCAGGGTCGCATCCGCTTTGGCCGCGTACTTGGATCTCTAGCGGCGGCCGCTTCTACATCGACGCCTCCCCCCCCCCCGCCTCCGCAGAGTTCTTTAGGATTCTTTCGATTGTATAAAACATTTTTTTAATATTCGATATATATTTTTTTTATTTGAATTCCAATTTTTTTTTTATGAAATTTTAATATTAATTAAATAAATAATTAGTAATTAATAATTAATAATTAATTAATAAATAATTAATAATTAATAATTAATTAATTATTAAAATTTAAAAAAAAATCATAAATGCGACCAGGATGGTCACTTTTAGCGACCATCCTGGTCGCATTTTAACAGAACTAAAAGTGACCATTTGGTCGCATTTTATGCGACCAGGTTGGTCACTTTTTATGTGACCAGTGGTCACTTATCTTTCACATAAATTACGACCCGGATGGTCGCTTTTTAAGTGACCATCCTGGTCGTATTTTCACCGAAGCGAATAAGTGACCATTTGGTCACAAAATTTACGACCATTTGGTCACTTTTTTGTGACCAAATGGTCACTTATTGAAGATAAAATGCGACCAAATGGTCCCTTTTATCGCGACCATTTGGTCGCATTTCAAAAGTTTGACTTTTTTTGCTACCAAAATTTTTTACGACCAGGATGGTCGCATTTTTGTGACCATGCGATCGCATAATTGAAATCCGACCAGCTTTTTAGCAACCACTCTGTTTGGTCGCATTTTGGTCGCATTTTAGGTGAAAAACGACCATTTGGTCGCAATTTTCTGGTCGCAAATTGGCTGTTTTTTTGTAGTGAAAAGACTTCTGTACTTCTTGCATCCGTCATCAGTATTTTAATAAAAGAATTTGTTATCCTATATTTTAAGAAAATTTATTTAAAATTTTGGTTTGTTAATTGTTTAGGGATCATTAATTAGAGTATAGTTTAATATTATTGTTGATTTAAGATTGTAATTAAAATTATTGAAATGATTAACTATTTACAAATCATTTATATTCATTAACAGTATATGATTTTAATATGATACTTGATCATTGGTTATTTATATATTGTTATTTAATTTTTATTCTGATGTAGTAAAATATTATTAATTTTTAAAATAATTTTATTGTTTATAGTTTAAAATAGAATGGAAATTGAAATTAGAATTTATTTTGAAATTAAAAAAAAAAAAACATATATATGGATTAGAATATAAATTGAGATTTAAAAAAAATGCCATTTAACAGACTGTTCCAAACTTTATTTTTATTATTTATTTTTTAAAATATTGTTTATTACGTAAAGGACTATAGCAATGATTATAGTTAAAATATTCTAAATTATATATGATGAAATAATATTTAAGATTTGATTCAAGTATTAGTTTACATGAATAAACAAATTATTTATTAATTTGTATAAGTAACATGGAATTAAACTCAGACTCCTGAAAATAATTCTTTAATTTTGAGGGTGTTAGGAAACAGACTCCTGACTTCCTAATATTTTTAAATCAAATAATTTTATAAATTTAACATTTTGTATTTTTTTTTATAAAAGATCGAGTAAAGGAAGAGAATTAAAATATAAAACTATACAGCACACATTCAATTTAAAGATGACATAAATCTGTTAACAAATATACAAGTAAATGTAATCAGAAGAAAAACAAACAAATAAATAAGAAAGATAAAATAAAATCACTACAGTGAAATTGGATATCTAAAAAAATTCCACCATAACTAAATTCAGTCAAATCAATTTTTCATTATAAATTGTAGACAATAATATCTCACATTTTTATCAAAAATAAAAATTTAACATTTATATTACAATTAATATTTTCAATTTCCAAATTTAAAATTTATCACTGATGCATTTGATACAATACCTCTTAAGTAATCTGTTGCTTGCCAATCTTGCTATTGCTTCTCTTAGTAATCTACTGTTGATTCCTCTCTGTTGTTTCTTGGAAATTTTGAGATGGAGAATTTTTAAAATTGAAGATCTTTTTCTCTCTCTTTTTTTTTCCTTCTCCGAGTTCACCATATATATAAGAATGTAAAAGAGGAGAAAGAGAGAGGAATCCTGGCATGATAGAGAGAAATATGGAAGTTGGGTTGTTGTGTGAGTTGAGAAAAAATAGGATTGATGTAGTGGGAAAAAGAGAGGGGAACGTGGGAGTGAAATAGAGATTGAGGAAAATTGAAGATTATCTGATTTGGTGAGATAGAAGAAAGAGAATGAGAAAATTAAGGGGTTTAGAAAAATTAGTTAGAAGAGAGATTTTTATTTATTTTTATATTTAAATATTTAAATTTTCATACTTATTATTTATTTTATATTTTTATATATTATTAAGGAAATATTAACTTATATTAATAAAATAAAAATTATCATGATAAAATACAGTGTCTACAGGACTAGTGCAATAATTTAATGAATTAGGAAAAAAATATTGTGTTAATTGATGATTTTGTGTATAACCAACTTAGTAATGAGAGTTTTAGTTCCTAAAAACTCATTTAGATTATTAATTTAAACAAGAAATAAAAGTTAAAATAGTAAATATTAAATATAACCTATTCACTAATCTAGTGAATTATTTCAATAATTTAGTGACCTAGAAGTAATATGTTATTTTGATAAATTTATATAAAAAAAATTGTGCTATACAAATAATTATATATATTTTCTAGTATTTGAGTAACTTCCCCCATTTCTTTTTCTAGTATATGAATATTATGTTGATGCTTTTAATATTACTTAAAATTTCCTCCACTATCTATTATTTTTAATTGATAAAATATTTAAGGGTAAAGTACTCATTTAGTCCCTGAGTTTTGGAGCTCGTGTCTATTTGGTCCCTACGTTTTCAATTTATGTCTAAGTGGTCCCTGAGTTTTGAGTATTGTGTCTATTTGGTCCCTGTGTTTCAATTTGTGTCTATTTGGTCCCTGAGTTTTCAATTTGTGTCTAAATAGTCCTTGGATTATTAGAAATAAATTTAATTCTTTCTTAATTTGTTAACTCATTAACATAATATCGACTTAACGGTGATATAAAATGTTTAATTGATCAAAATACTGACATGAGATTAATAATTATGTCAAATTTTAAGCCTAAATTGATGAATGATTTATTCATATTTTCGTATTTTGACCAATTAAACATGTTATGTCAGCATTAAGTCAATAATATGATAAGAAGTTAACGAATACGTTAAATTACGCACCAATTAAACTTATTTCTAATAGTTATTGAAAATCTAGGGACCAAATAGACACAATATCCAAAACTCATGGACCACTTAGACACAAATTGAAAACGCAGGGACCAAATAGACTCGACATCCAAAACTCAGGGACCACTTAGATGCAAATTGAAAACGCAGGGACCAAATAGACACGACCTTCAAAACTCAGGGACTAAAGAGGTACTTTACCCAATATTTAATTAAATCATTTTTTTTAATATGAAAAAGTTAATACATTAGTTTTTCAATATTTACTCAGAGCAATTTTAAATAAGTTAGATTTTTTAGTATATATGATTTGGGAGTAATTAAATTTAATTTATAATTATTGATACGTGCCCCCTCCTAAATTAACTTCTAGATTCGTCACTGGCTGAAGTCCAAACTTCTGCCACTAGATTTGAACAGTCCTCATCCTTGGCCTAAAAATTCCTCAAAATTTGAAACTGCTCCTTGAGGGTGTATTATAACCATTGGAAGCATTCTCAGAAAAGTGTATTAAAATTGGTCTATGATAAAAAAAAGGCTTAAGAATGAAGCATTGCCACAGAATCTATCAGATCGTTCCATAACAAGAACCATTATTTGAAATTCTTCTTAACAATTTCCATGACACATGACGATTACTTTCTTCCGGGACCCCTCCTCATCAAAATGGGCTTTGCTGAGAAATCAGGATATCAGCCCAGTCTGGCTAGTGGGCTGTTGGGCCACCTCAATATTCTAGCCCAACAAGATTGAATTCCTTGTGTAACAATACATAATAGATTTTGCTACAAGTCAATGAAACCTCCCATTAATTGGATTTGTAAAAAATAATCTAATCTGTTGCCTTCTTGTATGAAAAATTGAGCTTCGACTTGTTCACATTGATTTTAGACGACATTTTAGGAAAATTTGACTGTTTTATTTTTAATTATTTTGTTTTTTTTAATGAATTTATTAGTTTTTCTACCTTTTTTAGTTTAATTAATTGTTGAACTAAATTCTGACATTTCAATAATTAATATGCATCCTGCACAAAATTACAGGAGAAGAAAAATATGTTAAAATGAACAAACCTGCCATTAAAGATATAAAAATTCAAAGTAATAATGATAATAATAATATTTAATATGTGAGTTTTTTTTATTGTTAATATGTGAGTTTTTATATATCATACTTAGTAGTATTTTTTAAACATATTACATTAAAATGGGGAATGAAGATATAAAAATGGAACATTGATATCTAATTAATTGAGTTAGTTATTTTCAGGTTGACTCAAAATTAAACTCTAGTTTGTTGAACTAATAATAGTTTAAAAAAACAAATAAAAAGGTAGAAAATAATAAAGAATGGAGACTTATAGCGATATTTGATCTTGATAATAAAGAAGAGAGAGATCGAGGAGTAATTCAATATTGAAGATTAAGATGAGTGATTTATGTAAATTTTAGTTTTATAGGTGAAAAAATGAATTACAAATATAAAATACCATTGAATTTTCATTTTCTTGTGTAGAAACAGAAAATGAAATTCATCATCAAACTAGGCCTACAATTTTAGTTTTTAATATTTAGTCACTTGGGTGCTTAAGTTTTAAAAATAATTCAAAATAGTCTTCGTCATAGTTATATTAAAGGAACGCTCGATGGAGATGTTAAATAATGACCTTATGTGACCTTCTATGGTAACTCAAAGCTTTTCTTCATAAATATTGCAAAATATAAAAATAATTCTTGATAAATTGGGGAAAGGAAAATATTTCCAAAAGTACCGTTATTAAAAACGTGATCTGTTGAAGAGACGTTTTTAGTTCTTGGACTAGAAGCATCTATTCAACAAACGCTTTAGACCAGTTGTTTTTTTTTTTTTTTTTTTTTTTTAATTTCCAATGGTACCCAACATTTTTTCTAATTCCATGAAATAAATTTCTGTTATCATTTAATCGTTATAAAAACATAATGTAATATAATTAGAACAAAATAATGTTATAATAATGAAATTAGAACTAAATAATGTAATTATAACAGAATAATGTTATATAAAAAAACAAAATATATCATCTAAATATGCTAATGAGGGCCGCAAGAGGGGGGTCGCCTATTTTGAAATGGTTGATGTCTTTGTTGTGGCGCCTCTATTGTTGGTGTCCATGTGGAGCTCAAACTGTGGAAGGTCCTGCCTCATGATCATAACCGCCCTAATAATGTGAGAACCGGGAGTCGGTATGAAAATGGGTGAAGAAGGTCCTGAAGAGGGAGTCGGTGATGGAGAAAGAAATATGAGACATGTGTTATATGTTGAATTACACTTAGTGTAAAAGAAATAATAAAATCATTACCATGGAGCCAATAGTTGTCCCTTGGAACGTTCCCTTTTTTTCTATTCGGCTCAAACTCGTCTGTAGTACAGAAGACGAGTTTCCAACTTTTAAGTTAAAACGTTTGTACAACAGACGATTTTGCTCCTGCTTGACCAATATCGTCTGTTGTATAAACGTTTTATTAATTATTAGACTAAATCATCTGTTTTATAGACGGGTTAGAGTTCCACCTCAGCGCCACTTCACCAATCAAGTCACAGTCATTAAAAACAGCAATATTTTAGAAATAGTTTCTTTTTCATAATATTTATGTCAATTTTTTTAAAAATGACAATATTCCTAAAAAAAAATCGGTAACTCAATGGTGAATTCAATTCAAGTGAGAGATTTATTAACTAATTTTCAAATCTCATAAATTTAATTATAACTTTTTTTTACATAGGGACATAAACTAAATCTAATAAAATTCTCAAGAATTAAAATATAAATTAAATTATAATTTGTTGATCTTTCAGAAATTGCTCTCTCAGTCTCTGAGATTTTGCGTCTCGCTGATCAGATGGACATACGTGATTTCATCCATACCAGGAGTTCTGAAAATTGTTTGGCCCATGCTCTCAGCTCAAATCCCTCTTCTATTTGGGTAGAAGACTTTCCCCTGTGGATCTCTTGAATTTCGTGAGGAGCTGTAGTCCTCTTTCTCTTTGTTTTGTTGTTGCGCTGTCAAAAAAAAAAAAAAAAAAAAATCCTATATTGAATGATTCATTTTATCCTATTTTATTAACTTTAACTTTTAGATTTATGCCAACATAATATAACATAGTTCAAGTGGTTAGATAGATCGAAAAGTTTGAGTCTCCCCTCTCTCAATTTATGTAATATTTCAGGAAAAAAAATACTTTTAGATATATCAACTATATAATATGGTAAAGGGAATGAATTCAACTCTCTTTCTTCTTATTCTCTAGCAATTTCAGCATTTCCATTTTTTGTGTTTCTTATTTCAAATTCTAAAGAAGATGATATAGAGCAAGTCATACTCTCAAGTCCAATTGATTGTCCCACTGTAGTCAAAACCATTACGTGGTTTTGATCCAAAAAGTCTTGGTTTAGTAAATCAAAAGGTAAAAAACAAACCAAAAAAAAGTATGAAAAAGCGATTATTTTTCTTTTTGATGTTAACATAAAGTGGCCGATATTACCTCGTCTTTACTTCGATCCTAAAATCAAAAGTGTTGGGGAATAACGGTTCTCCACCGTTTATATATTGATATGATATAATCTATTTTAGACCTAAATCTATATAGTTTTGTTTTTAATTTCATCTAAAAGATTTCATATCATTAATAAGAGATGTTGTTCTCTCCTTATATACTCTTGTTCTATCTAATAATATGAGATTTTGTTTGCTCTTAACAACTCTCCCCTCGGATAAATGACCATTGAGTCTCTCATCTATTCGTCTACTCAGTGGCGAGACCACTAAGGGCCTTGGGGGGGGGGCAAAAATTAAAAAAAATATTGAATTAATTACAACAATAACCACTTTAATTCACCCAATTACAATAATACTGGTGGTTATGATTTTATTTCTTTTTTACCTAAAAACCACCATTTATGGTGATGATCTGGTGGTTTCCGATTTCATCTTTTACCATCTTACCCTTTTTTTCTCTCCTCATAACCATATCTTATTAATTGTAAATCATTTATATTTATAATTCATTTATTTTATTTTATTTTGAATTCAAATCAAATCAAATCAAATATATTTTAATTATAGGAAATTTTATTGTATATTGAATTTAAATCAAATCAAACCTAATTATGATTTATTCTTTTCTTTCATCGACCTCAGCCGCCTAATGGAACCCTAATCTCAAGATTTCGAAATCAAAGCCAAAACCATAGTTTCTTTCTCTTCCTTCGTCAATTTTGTTTTTCTGTAGGTTATGGCTTCCAAAAGAGAATGCCGATTTCATAAAAAAGAATGTCGATTCGATCAGAGCATTAGTGGGCGGCACTATATGTGGAGTAGATTCTGTTACGATCGATTCGTTTTCTAATTTGAAAATCATTACGAGCTTCAGCGTTGGATTGGATAAGAATGATTTGAGAATGTCAAGTAAAGAGGATTAGGGTTACTAATACTTTTGATGTTATGACTGCTGATGTTGGTGATGCTGCAATTAGATTGGCTTTGATGGTTTCAAGGAGGATTTGTCAATCAGATTGGTAATTTTAATAAAATGTTTATTTATATTCAATATTTATTTTATTATTCTATTTACATATCTTTAAAATTGTTACCTCTTTTTCCATCTTCAATTTTGTGCTCTAAGGTCGCCATCGATTTTCTTTTCCGTCGGCCATGGAAATGAACTTCAAGGTTTTTTTTTCTAAATTTGATGATTTCTTTGATTTTTATCCAGATTTGAAGGAATATTTAAAAATGTTTATTTTTGTTCAACATTTATTTTAATTTTCTACTTTCATATCTTTAAAAACTATTCTTTCTTTTTCAATTTTGTGCATTCGCTCTATCTCTGAATGAATCGTTTTTCGAGTCAGAAATAGGGTTTTGATGATAGAACTATCGTTTATTTGCTTATATATATATTTGATGATTTCTTTGATTTTTTTTATCCAGATTTGAAGGATTTTATTAAAATGTTTATTTTTGTTCAATATTTATTTTAATTTTCTATTTACATATATTTAAAAACTGTTACCTCTTTTTCATCTTCAATTTTCTGCCTTCTATCAATTTTGAGTACACATCAATAAATGTTTACTAAAAGTAAACAGTTTATAAAAATTTGTTCCTTTCAATTCTCTGGCGAACTCGCTTCCTTTAGATTTTGTAGAATAAATTTCTTTTAATTAAATGTTTATTTTTTATCTCTGTATTTTGTAGGATGACGAACAAGAAAGACATTCGAATTTTCCTGGAAGAAGATGTTAGAAGTTTGAAGACTTTTATTTCACTTTTTGCTATAGTTTTATTTTTGTTTAGATTTGATTTTTCCATTAATGTTGTAAAATTTAAGGGATTTTAAAAATTTCCTTAAATTTTGCACAAATTAAGGAGAAATTAAATCGGGGTATGTTTTGTCTTTTCACAATTGGCTGGCGGCGGTTTTTGGGTAGTTTTGATATTTAATAAAAACGTCTGGTATATTTAATATATCCATATTTATTTTGATTATTAGTGAAATTAACTCAAAAATATTTTTTATATATATATATTTATATAAAATTTAATTTTGCCCCCCCAAAAATTTGATGCTTGCCCCTTATTTTTATAGTACTAGTATTTTATCACGTGCGTCGCATGTGATATTTTTTCTAACATAGAAATATTTAAAAGATTGACATATTTTTTGTTTGATTTTTCTATGGTTTATAAATTTTTTTCAAAATGATTTTTTTTTTATTAATTTTAAAATTATTAACATATTATTATCTTTGGTTTAATATTTAAATTATCATATAGTTTACTAATTCAAAGAATTATATATAGTTGATTTTCTTTTTATATAAGACAGTTTTTTTAACTTCTTTATTTTTAAAATTTATACTATCAAATAAAAAATAAACTATTTGTTCTATATACATATATTAGTTAATTTTTTCATTTATAGATTATTTATTTCTAATTTTAATTAAAATTTAAGAAATTATATATTTTTTTCTCTTTGATTTTTAAACTATTAAATATTTTTAATTGAATAATTTAAAATTTATTTAAATATTATACCGTTACTAATTCAATAGATTATATTTTGTTGTAGTTGTTTTTCTTATCTTAAATTGTAACAACCCGTTACCAAGTAAGGGTATTTTGGTAATTTCCCAAACCTAAAAATTAAAACCACAAGTTTACTTTAATATTTTTACATGATTTTGATCGTATCGTTATTACGATTCCAACGCAACTAACGGATCATCATTCGGAGTCCCGGTGAATGAGTTATGATCGTTTTAGTGTAGTAGCATTTTCGTAACTATCATAACTCGGGATTAAACCCTAAAAATTCATCTTCTTCCTTCATTCAGCTGAAATCAGCCTCCATTAATCTTCTTTTCTCCAATTTTCGATCTAATAAAATTCTCCAAGCCATATCTTCCTCATCCGGACTCCGATTTACGCAAGTAAGCCGTCTATTTCGATTGATTCTTCATTCTCTTTCCATTGAACTTAGTTTCGTAGTAATCAGACTTATGTAGAAAATATTATGAGCCAAAACCAGTTCGGATCCATTAGGTTTTTATCCGATTTTGATCAATTTATTTTGTAAATTTTTCGTATAGATGTACTTGCAGTGAGGATGAGATTTGAGAAAGGTTTATTCAACTTACAAGAGAGGTTGTAAGTTTTCTTGGAAAGAAGATTTTTAATTCTTGAAAAAATTCAAGAATCTAAGGTGAGTAGTTTTGTTAAACTTTGATCGAAATCATGCGCTATTTTCTTTTTCTTTATAAGAACTCTTAAATCTGATTTTGTGAGAATTTGGAGACTTTTTAAGATGATTTTTACATGATTTGGGCTGAACCAATATTTACATCAAATTGGAGTTTAATGAGAGTACTCAAGTGATTTGCAAGCATGCCTTTGGATTTGTTGTTACCTATAAATTCTATTATATGTTTTGTTGGATTATTTGATGATTGTAGGATATTTTATACCCAATTTTTGATGTTTTAAGGCCTGGAAAAGCTGCTGGATTTTTATGTTGAAAAGTAGGAACGATAGAGCCTTATGTGGAAATTAGTCCAGTCGAACCCTTTTTCTTGGGAGTTTAGATGGGGGATTAATTTTTGATGATTCTTAAGTGTGTCTAGATGATTTAGGGTCTGTTTAGAGGCCTAAAAAGCTGCTGGAAAAATTTATTAAATTTCCCTATCGATTAGGCGCCGAAAAAGAAGTAAAACCACACTAGTTAGGCTAGTTTGGCTTTTTCGAGTGGGTTTTCTTTGGGGGACCGTCCCATGAGTTATGGATCTAATTTTGGGTGTTTTTAGACCATATCAACGCTGAAAATATAATAAATTTCCAGATTTTGGAATTTTAAGTTTTAGCCTATTTAAGGTTAGTTTTAGAAGGAAACAGGTTTTTCTTGGCTAAAAACAGGACCTAGGCTTTGTCGAGCATTCTGGTAGTGATGCTTTCTTTAAAATCACATTATTCGATGCCTTAGATAATGTGGTTGTAGGTTCGCATTAAGTAAGGCCATACTTAATGAAGAATAAACCGTTAAGGGGTTAATTAGAGTTATGCACAACTTAATTACACTTAGCGGGGTAGGTTCACTCCATTTGATCAACGGGAGAGAATAAACTTGTAGGTTCGCTTGTGAGTCTTGCAAACTCATAAGAAGAATAACTCAAAAGTCGAATCGTGGTAACATGGGTTCAGTTCTTTGAGTGTGCGGCTCACTTTAATTACGAATAAAGTGGAGCTAAGGCATTGGGTAACAAAAATTAAAGAATGAGATTTTCTCTAGAGTTGAGATTATGCCTTGAAAGTTGAGAGTTATTTGGAAGTTGTGAGGCCGAGTATGGACTTAAGGAATTTAGAAAATTTCTCATGGCATTGCTCATCTTTTAACATAACTACTCATTGGGCGTAGCCTCATGATGTTACACTGTTTTTTTTTTAGGTAATAAGAAAAAGAAAGCTGGCAACTGATGATGTCTCGTGATCGGTGGATCAGTTGGGAGGATTTACACGCTGGCATTGTTTATTTCTTCTCATTAGTATTTTGGGTTGGATTTTGTTATTTTGGATATTTTTTCATTTTAACATTTGTTTATGTTTAAAAAAGTTGAGAATGGTTGAGAATTTTAAATTGATGTTTTTAATCAATTTGGTGTTTTAAACAAATAAGATCGATCGATTGTGAATGAATTTTGCTATGATTTTTAAATGAGAAGAGTCTTTGGTTTAAATTTTAGCTTCCGCTGTTTATTTTTGCAATTTCCATGTTTTGGGAATTTGGGGTTGTTACATAAATGTTTTTTTTTTAAACAATTTATGTTTTTCTTTATTTATATTTTTTAAAATTAAAGCACCATCATCTTTATTAAATAATTTAATATTTGAATACATAAATATAATTTATTTTTCATAAATGAGTGATAAATCGATCTAAGCAATGAATTCATTTTAATATCACATTCATTTTCTTTTGTTGTACTTGATTTTTTAATTATTTTGTAATTTGATGTTGTGAAAACAATAAAAAACCAAGGAATTTATTTTTAAAAAATCGACAATTTCTTATTCAATTTGAGAAATATTTTATTTATCTAAAAAAAAAGAGAAATGTTTTACTAAAAATGTAAATAGTCATTTAATAGAAAGTTAGTGGAGTATAAATAACAATGACATTTTTAGTAATTTGAAGGTTTTAAAAGGGTATATATAATGACATGCTAGTAATTTTAAGATTTTAAAAGGGGATAGGTAGTCCAAAACTGTTTCTCAAACTTTCCTACTTTTATATATGAAGGATTTAGGACATTTTAATCTTTTAAAAAAATAAACCTAATATTAGCCTACATTTGAGTTTGTGACTATTAAATTTCCTATCTTAATCTCTATCCAATTTATTGTTCATTAATGTGAGTTTTTATGGTTTTAAATATTTTTTTTTAAATAAATAGGATAATTGTTGATCTTTCTTGAGAATTTTGTTGCATCCATATATGAGTTATACATTGTATAATTTATTGTTAAGTTTAATTAAATGAAATTTTCAATTAAATACATTTTTTTTACTTGTATATTTTTTTTAATATTACAATTATGTAATGATGATTTTATGTTCAACATTTATAAATAATTTAAATCATATTTATTAGGTAAGAAGTGAGTCTAATTTTTTGTTTATAAATAGTTTATTTTTTCTAAATTATAAATAATAATGTTTGTTCAGTGAAATCTAATTTTTATCAATACCTATATAGTTTTATGTTCATGAGCATCACAATTGTTTTAATTTTATTTTTTTAGACTTGTATTTTTAGTACAATATTTCAAACTTATTAATTGTTATATAAAATTAGTTAAACATCTCTATGATACACAATAAAGTTAATTTTGATTATGATTATTAGTATTGGATTTAAAAAAAAAACATTTGAAATGAAAAATCAATCGGAATGATTTGAGAGATTAATATATTTTTTTAATATACTAAGAAAATATTTTAAAATTTGCCTCTATTTTAAACATGTATATTTTTTAATTAACATAAATTCTAACAAACAAAATTTTTATCTGTTTTATAATTTTATATTAGGCACAAGTCAAAATCTAATCAAACCTTAGTGTAAAAAAAAATGTTATAAAAAGAAATTAGTACCAAGACTCACCATTTTGTTCACTATCGAGGAATCCATCCACATAGTTAAATCCAGGCTAATACAATTGTTCTGATTAAACATACATTTATACTACTGAAATAGTAAATAAGGAAAGGAAACACAGTTAGAAATATACTTGTTTAGATCACTAAAGATCCTAATCCTCATATTAACCAACCAATACACTAGAGTTTTTAGTTTCTTTTAAAATAAATAAAAATACAAGAATCGACCCTGGGAACCACAAAAATGAAACTCTCACCAAAACCCCAATACAGAGACCCCTCTCACACGAATGGAATCATGAAGACGACATTCTAACTCTCTTTTTCTCTCAAATTAAATACTAGTAAAAAACCATACCAATTATGTCACCTATGGGTAAAACTAATTACTAGTTAAACTACAACTAAATATAATAATCAATTTTAATATATTTATAAATACTATATAAAATTCTACTATCTAATAAATTTTCTCTCAAAATTAAGGTTGCAGTAAAATACCCCTCCATAATTTTTTTCTTAAAGTTCTCTTTTTACTATTATTTTAAATATTACATTAAATTAGGAGAGATGAGACTCGGACCTTCGATCTCATAAAAAATGAGCAGGTGTATAACGAGTTGAGGTATGCATATGTTAGATTTTTTTTTCCTTCCTACTATCTAAAGCCAACAAAATGTGGCCCTCCTGCTCTAATTTTCTCTCTATGATCTTTCAAGTTTTTGACATCATATCATATAACGGTAGTCGTTTGTTAGGTCCCATGATTTTATCTAGTAGCACTTTAATCAACAAGCTTACTGTTTTTTTTAAAGAAAAATCAGTCATATATAATGCCAAGTGACTTCAATATGAGGAGGTAACATTGATGATAAGATATCAAATCATGTCATTTAGGGATAAATTAATGTGTTTTCTCTATAAATAAATTATATTTTTTGTCTTTCTTATGCAAATGTTGGGTAGATGATTTAAATTTATAATTTGATTAGAGATATTGTAAAAAAAATTATTGTTGGATTAAACTGATAATTAATTATTTTGAATCTATAATTCTTTTAGTCAAGACATCTAATTCAATCTTAATTATTTACAAGACAGACTGGTCGAAACTTATTTAATAAGACTTGGAATAATGTGACATATCACATCTTTACAAATCAAATTATTTCCTCCCTTCAAATGTGCAAGTTGTAGATATAATGCAAGAAAAGGGTCTAAAATCCCTCAATTTTTATGGGGATTTTTTTTTTGTTCTGAAATCTTTTAAACATTGTAATTTAATTCGTAAACTTCTGAATATATTAATACTTAAATTTTACATTAAAAACTATTTTAATTTTTGTCATTATCTTTTAAAATCATCGAATAGAAACTTTGTTTACATATGATTAAATAGAAACTCAACATAATACGTTTTTGTTCATTTACTATAAAATTATATTAGATATTGGCTAAGATAGAAGTTTTTTAGATACGTACTTATATCTATATCATTATTTCAGTTTTTTTAATTTAAATAATATTTATTTCGAATAATTCATTAAAATTAAAAAATAAATTACTAAAACTAAAAATGGGTTATTAAAATTAAATTAACAATTAAATTGGTAGTAAAGTGAGGGTTTTAATTCATAATTAAAAACCATTTAGATGATAATTAATGAAGAATTTCAAAAATAACATTTCATGTATGAATATTTTTAAAAATAGCAAAAAATTTGAAAATTTACAAGAATAACATGAAACACAACTTATATATGCCTTCGAAAAATGTCATTTTAAAAATATTTAAAAACTTTTTTATTATTTAAAAAAAAATATTTATTCATAAAGTGCAAGGCCGGCTTAGGGGTGGAGCAATTGGAGCGATGGCACTGGGCCCCTAAATATTGGGGGCCCCAAATTTATATGGTTCATATATATATTGATTCATATATATTGGTTCATATATATATATAACTAAAAGCATATTTCTTCACGCTGTAAAATTTAAAAAAAAAAAAATCATGGACCCTAGATGAGATTAGGAAGACAAAGTTATAAAAAAAATTAAAATTTATCAAGAATGTAGATTGAAGAATGGGGAAAAAGAAAAGAAAACCAAAATTTCTAAAATAAAAAACCTAATTGGAAAAAGGACGGTGGGAGAGATCGGAAAACATGAAAGAGATAGAAATGAGAGAGAGACTCAAGATCGGTGGCGTTAGAAACTTGATATTTTCTTTTTAACCATTTTTTTTAAGTTCTTATGAGGAAAGGAAATATCGTTATCATCAAGATAATTTTTTTTAAAATTTTTTCATATTAAAGTTCTATGCTAGTGGGCCCAAAAATATTTTTTCGTACTGGGCCCTTATTTTTCTAGGAACGGCCCTGATAAAGTGTCATCTAGTGATTAAAAGATCCATTTATTTTCAATAATTTATTGAAATTGAAATAATATATTATTTTAAATAAATTATTAAAAATTATACTATATAAAGATTTCCATTCTATTTTTCGGTTATTCTGATTACTCCCTCCATTTATATTGTTGGGAGAAAAATCAAATTAGCCACTTTTTATGGCTCATTTTCATAGATAGCCCTATCTTGAAAACTTAGAGTATTTAGTCACTTTTTTACTATTCAATTTTTAAATATATCAAAACTGTTGAGATGGAACCCCATGATATATTAAGAAAAAATGTTATTTCTGTATATCGAGTATAGTCTGACAACTCTGACACACAGTTTTGTATATTACGTATGTCTGACATTTATGATATTTTTCTTTCTCAATGCTTTTTTCTCCAATACATTTTTTCTCTCCCCGTTTTTAGTATATTCAATATATTGTTCCTAGTTATTTATTGTATTAATATATTTTATATATTTTCAGTATTTTGGGTAAATGCTTTATACTAAATATTTTGATTTTGATCTAATTTTGTAGATTCATTTTAGTATCAATGTTTTCAATATTTTTGTGGAAAATGTTTTGTCTCCTGGTATAATTGGGTACACCGTCCTCCGTTTTGTAAGTGCATTTGAGAAAAAATAACGTATATGTAATATACGTAATATACCTATCATTTAATGTGCAAATGAAAAACAAAAAAGTGTTAATTACACAATACTCAATATACAAAAAAAAAATACTTAATATGCCAACAGGCAAAAAGAATTGTATAGTACGTATATTACACAGTGTACGCATGGTAAAAAAATAGAACATAAAAGAATTAGGTGTGTACATCAACCCTTCATCATTTTTGTATGCCTAGATTACATAATGTACATTTAGTAATACAACAGAGCAGGTTGAAGAAAAACACACAGTTATGTATATTACGTATATTACAGAATTATACATTTAGAAAAACAGTATTGATGAAAGAGGGTGTTCGTTGATTATTTTATCACTTTTGTACGTTACGTATATTACATAATATATATTTAGACAAACAGACATAACGTATATTACAGCTATTGCAGATAATACTTTACGAATATTACAACACATAGCAAATAACGTAAAATCTTCACACACAAAATTCCACGAAAAAAAAAACCTTACATTTTGTCAAAATCTTCAAGATCTAAGATTTTAGAGGAAAAAAAGAACAAAAAACGTAGAACATAGTTTATGAAAAAAATGAGAAAGAGAAAAAAATTAAAAGATAAAGAGAGTATATTCGTAAAATCTGAAAAAAAAAAAAAAAAAATGTGCTTGGGAGTTTGAAGAAAATGAAAATAAGTGGATAAAAAAAAGGCCGTAAATGAAAAAGAGAAAAGAGTAAATGAAAATGATAGATTTTTGAAAGAAAAAAAAAGAGAGATAAAAATAATTTTTTTTAAAAAAAAATTATGATTTGGTGTGAATGATTTGACATGAGGGTATTTTAATATTGTTATGTGGTTATCAATTAATTAATTTAAAAAAAAAGTGACTATTGATGAAAAAGTGATGAAAAAAAAAGACAATTACTGAAATAACATATTTTTGCATACTAATTACTGAAATGTCAAAACTTTTCAAAAATTACTCAAATAGTATAATTATAGTTCAATAATTTATTGTACTAAAAAAATTAAAAATTTTAATAAATTCATTGAAAATAAAAAAAAATGACCAAATAGCTCAATAAATGATTGAACTTGAACTTAAAAAATCAAAAAACAAACAAGTTCATTAAAAATATATCTATGAAAAATAGTTCAATAATTTATTGAATTATAATGATGCTATTTGAGTAATTTTTAAAAATTTCCGATATTTTAGTAATTAACGCAGATTTATGCTATTTGAGAGTAAATTCTTAAAAAAAAGTATTAATTTTTTCTATATTTTTAGTGTCTGAAATCATGTCAGATTTCGAGATGGGTCTAGAAATTTTTAAATTTTAGCTACCAGAATAAAAAAATATACATTTGAAAAAAGAAAAAAAAAGAGAGAGAGAGAGAGAGACAGATAAACGATAGAAATACAGTGCAAAATTTCAGAGAGTAAGGGATAACAATAGACAGTGTCCAACCTTCTTCAACTTAACTTTTTCTCATTTTTGTCCTTTTCTCTACATTTTTGGGAGCTAGCTTTCTCTCTCTCTCCAATTTTTCATAATATTAAAAAATCGGAGAAAATTTAACAAATAAATGACACTTTTAACCCATATTTTAAAAATAGCATATTTCAAAATAGCATTTAACATTTTTGAAATTTTTTAAAATTGGTTATTTTTTAAAATATTAATTCTTAAAATGCTAAAAAATGGGTTACTTTTACATATGATTCAGCACTCAAAACACGTTTATAATCTAATAAAAAAATATAATTTTTTTCATCTCTTTCACATATGGGATGATTTTTTATTGAGTTATAAAAGTGTTTGGGTGCTTATACAGTTACTAATAAATTACACCCATTACCATTCACCACTTTCTTACCCTACTGGAATCTCTCTCAAAAACCAAACACAACACTCATTTTTCACTTATATTATATCTAAACCAAGAAGGTTTTTTTTTTTTTTTTTGGGGAACATTTTTTAGCCTTAAAATCTGATAACCCAAATGCACTGAAAACTCAGCTATGGATTCTAAAATGAATTTTTTTCTTGAAGAGGATGAAAATCCTGAGTCCCTTTGGATTACCTCCAAAGGTGAGAATAAGAAGAAAAGGCTTAGTGTGGATCAAGTTCAACTGCTTGAGAAGAATTTCAACGTGTTGAACAAGCTTGAACATGACAAGAAACTTCATCTTGCTAAGGAAATCGGTTTGCAGCCTCGTCAAGTTGCTGTTTGGTTTCAAAATCGACGAGCTCGATCTAAGAATAAAAAAGTCGAGAATGATTATGATTCTCTCAATTCTGAATATGATAAGCTTCAGAAAGATTATGATAATCTTCTTCTGGAAAATCAAAGATTGAAAGCTGAGGTATGTCCAACTGTCTTTACTTGTATTATTCGTTGTCTTCTGTTATAAACTCGTGATCTTCCTCACTTCTAACTGCTCACACCCGAACCAGATGCATTAAGACCAATTTAGAGCTATATCCATATGGTCTTTATCGTTCTTAATATTTACCGGGCTTCCATCTCAAAACCAATTTGTAATGAGAGGAGTGACCCAGTCTCCTTCGTATTTTTGATGTGGGATTCTTAACAATTGTCATCTAGTTTCAATCTAATTCTCTTACACAAAATTCAAAAATAGGTTGAGGAACTAAGATGCAAAAGGATTGCTAATGAGAAGATGAAGAAGAATCCGTTAGAACCGGTCGAAGCCGTGAATTCATCAGTTACAGAATTTGGGAAATCAAATACAAGATGCTTCACAATGGGGTCATGTAGACGGGAAGAGGGTAGCAGAAGTTCAAGCAAAAGTGATAATTTTTATTCAGAAAGTCCTGCCATGGAAAACCAATCACAAGCAGCAGATTTCTTTCAAGTTGAACAAGAAGAAAATTTGGGAAGCTTTGGAAAACTAGAAGATGGAAATTATGTTGAGGAACTCATGGATTCTTATAATATTATTACTGCAATTGAAGATCAACCTTTCTTCTTCTGGTCTTAATGATATCTTCCACACTTTTTTTTATTTTAGATATATTATATCAAATTAGGGATGGAGACTCGAAACTTTAATCCCACGAGAAAAAAATAAGTGTATAACTAAGTTATGCTTGGATTGATAATATATTAGATGTATTAAAGCTTAAGTTTAATGAATGTAATTTCATGCCGTGAAAAATAATAGCTGTCATTTTGGAGTGATTATTTATACTTTTGGCTTTGAAATTCTTCACATAAAAACCGGAAAAGAGAGCCGGTTTTGGCGGTGAAGTAATGAAGAAAATTGTTTGCATGTGGAAAATAACAAAGATATGTCCTTGTTTTCAATGCTTTTTGCAGAAATTGGAAAGTGGATTCTTTTGCACAGATCCACAAAATTTCTAAAAAAAAACCATAGGTTAAAGTGAAACACTTGGACCAAGTATAGTTTTTCACTTGTCCAAGAAAGAATAACATTCAAACTAAAAAGAGACCAATGCAGAAAATGAGTTGCTTCCGGATTTGATTTCATGTTAAAGATCCCACTTTTATGATTTAAATAATTTTGTTTTAGGTTTAAATACTATATTTTGTTTTCACTTAGTCCGATATATAGGATCATTCGGTTTCGGTCAGTTTTTGTCCCAAACTAAAACTGAACGACATTAGGTCGTTTTTAGTTTGAAAAATAGAGAAACCGAACCGACTGATTATGATTGTAGAAACCGAAACGATTCTATATCGGGTCTAGTCTATATCAATTTCGGTTCGTTTTGATCAGATTCATTTCAATTTTGATTTAGCTTGATCTATTTTATGGTTCAATTTTCAATTCAAAGATGGGATTGGTTCAAATTGATTTCCATCACATTCAGTTTAGTTTTGAGATTTGATTTAGGATATCTTTTTATTATATTTATTAATATTTGATTCGATTCCGTTTAGTAATTGATTTTATATTGAAAAATCGAAACCAAACAATTATTGTCAATTTTACTATCAAAATAAACCAACCACAATTAAACCGACCGATTAGCTTCGGTTTCAGTCGGTTTTTCAGTTTTAAATTGCACCCCTAATAATATGGTATCAAAACTTTCAAATTTTCTGTTTTAGACCCTAAATTTTACCTAATACTTTTGCTTCAATCACTGTCGATTTTTTTTAACAAAAAAACTCAAGAAGTTGAAGATATGAGAAATTTACTCCACCCACTCATTAAAGTAAAGAAGTTGTGTGTTTCATGTCTCTAGAGTAAACGTCAATTGTGCAATATTTTCAAAGATTGACAAAAAAAATTCAATTGGAATCCAAACAAAGAAAAAAAAGTAATGAAATGAAACAAGCAGGTGAGGGAAAGTCCAAAATTTCTAAATTGGCCCCATATTTCAAAAGTTATTGAACTGGCAGAATGGACTTTTTTAGCCTCCTATTGCTTTGATTTGCTTATTGATTATGACAGCTCCCTCCTTCCATTATTGATTAACTTTCAATCTCTAAATCCTTTTGTCTCAGTAAAAGACTCTCAATTAGTTTCTAAGACTGATTGAATGATCAATCTCCATCATAAGATAAAAGATTGAGATTCCATCATATATTTTATATATATATATACCAATTTCGAATATGTGGATACTCCAGCTCAAAGTTCTCATGATCCACATTTTGTCACGTCCTCCTCAAATATAAATATTTTCTTTTTTACAAATGTATGGTCACGATTTATATTATAGTGCTTTTTTATATTCATAATCATAAGTTTTCAAAATCAGTTTGTTCGTACCTCAATTAATTTTATTTGAGAATCACACGATTTTATAATATTTGGTATCGGGTTACACATAAAATAATATTCTAGTTTCTAGATAGATATCCACACATGAATTCGAAACCATGATTTCAAGATTTTAAGATAAGCTTTTTTTTACTATTAAGTCAATCCATGATTGGTTTATTATTGTGTATTTTTAACCAAAACAATTTTAGGTTACGTGTTGATTTCTGAAGCCATTGAATGGGCATCTTCTTCTTTTTTTCTGGTGAAATTTCATTTTCACGTGAAATATGAAGATTCTTGGCTGTAAGATTTTAGACAGCAGTTAAGAAAATAAATTAAGTTTTTAGATCTAATGAATTTAACAGTATTGATGTAAAAAATTTATAGTAAATAGAAGAATAAAAAAGTTGTTATTTAATTTGTAATATAAAATATGCAAAAACAGAAGCACGTGCATTTTCAAGACACCAAAACACAAACTGGAATTTAAGATTTTACTGTTGGAATGGAGGCTGAATTTTGGGCATGTGATTTTAGTTATTTAGCTATAAATCACAATCAGTTGACAATAATGAAGGTTTTTTTTTTTGGCCTTTCGTTTTCCTGTCTTGTCAGGTAATATTGTATCCAACAGATGGGGTCTTTTTTGCACATCCAGATGATAAAAGGTGCTACCTGTCTAAAAATGGACGGTGCCGTTATTTCACTCAAACTACTATTGTATATACTTAATCATTTGAATTCTCTATATTAAATTAGAAGTATGAATCTCGTCCACCATCTATTCTATCAAAAAAAAACTTTATTATTAGCATAATGAAAATCTCAATTTAGATGTTTAGGTTCATTTCATACAGTTTTATTGAGTGGTTTGAAAAAAGATTGAGATTTATTGGGAAAAAAAATCAACTTTTAAATATATTTTTATTAAATTGTTATATTTAAAAAAAAAAAAACATGAGGGGTGTTTAGGGTTTAAATATATCTTGTACTTTTGAGAATTCTAAGTATTTTTACTGTTTTTAAAATTGAAAAACATGAGAGGTGTTTGGCTCGCGGGTTTAGATAAAGGATATGGACTACACAAGCCTAGCCCGCGTTTATCTCCTGATTTTGCAACCACGAATAGTGGATTATCTAAACCGATCATTCTTAACAAATTCCACATTTTAACATTAATTCAGATTTAACAAACTCATTGTTTTGCACAATTCAAACTCAAACTTAACAAACCTAGATTTAAAAACCTCAAGCTTAGCAAACTCATACTTAACAAGCTCGTCCAAACTCTGGAAGACAGGTTTAGATTGGATGAATATGAATTCCTTAATCCAATTAATGTTCGGTATATAGATTTAACAACTACATTTAGGTTCCTTAAACCTATGAATTTAGAAATCATCTAAAGTATGGAATTAGTAAAACCTTCTAAGTTCGTTCATGAATATGAAATCTAAACAAAAACCTACTAACAATACTGCTATATAAATCTAAGTTCCTGAAATCTATTTTCTGACACATCCAAACATATGTTACACAAACTTAAACTTCTCGATTTTAGGCTAAAGAAACCGAAATTACTCAAAGTTTCCTATCAAAAAGTCCTAGATCTGTTCTCCGCTTTGGTGGGTTGGAATAGGAGATGAAAGTGTACTGTATAGAACTTTTGCAAATTGCTCAACATAATACTGGGTAGCATGGATCCTGCAATAAGGAAAAATGGACCAGCTCGATTAACTTAATGAGCCCATCATCCGCTTTCTTCTTCCAATCAGCCAGCAAATTTCAGTACATTCTGAGCTTTTAAAGCCTGCTTCCCAAAGATGCATTCCTAAGAGGAGATAACTGCTGTTGTTTTACAGAACCACACATACTATGAGACAAGTAGTAGTTAGAGTTGATTTTTTTCCTTCTAAATTTGGAGGCCACTCCAATTGTCAAAAGAGAGAGTTCGAATCAAGAGAGTTGCGCAAAACGCACCCTTTCGAATCTCACCCTCCTCAAATCCCCCTTCCCTGTTATTGATTGGCAAAACCTAATACCAGATCTAGTCCAAAGGCCTTAAAACTCATTATTCCACAATGTCAAGCATGTAGACACTAATGATCAACAGTTTCACATATTGTTGCAGCTGAGGCAATTCATGGGGTGGGTGGGGTTTGGTTCAGTTTCTTCACATTTTTGTGCCCAAAACAAGGTAATATTTATGCTAGTGGACAAATGGAAGGAACCGAAGCACTAAACCATAGTGTGTGAGTATGCAAGAATGAAAGTTGTGCAAGTTTTAGCAATCCAAAGATCAATAATATTACCTTACTCTTACATCTGCTGACATTTTAAGGATCACATTCATAATTATCAAGAAAAAGATTCACGATTCTGCAGGAGGGTGAACTATCACAACACCAGCATTTACAGATAGTCAGAAAACATTTTTTTTTTTTTGATAATAAACTGGCTATTTCATTGATAAGTGAAAAAGCCCAAAAAGGCAAATACAAGAAAGCTAAAAAAAGGAGAATTTCTCCACATAGTTTTCACGAAACAAACTATATATTGACAATAGTCATCTCCGACATGACTATTCTTCATATACGCAATAAGAGAAAAAATCTATTCATCCAAGAAAATTGTATATGACATTACTTGAATCAAATTATCAAAATGCCAACTACAAGATAAATTCAGACTAAGATCAAACAGGCCTCATTCATCATTGTGAAACATACATATCCTTGCACCTTTTTAGTTGATTCATGACCTGAAAGCTTTTCTAATCAGTCGAAGAATGCTCCACATGAAAGTTGATACAATGAAAAGAACAATTCCAGTGATAATGGCTTCCTTAAGACCAAGATTCACCAACAAGTTCACCAGAAGACCAGCCAGTACAACACCAAAGAAATTTGCAGAGACACCTGACCAGAATGGCATATCTAGTATAGAAGCTATGAAGGCACCAGTCCAAGCTCCTGTTCCAGGGAAAGGCACAGCCACAAACAACATTAAACCCAGCCATTGAAACTCTTCAACAGGCGCAGCTTTCTCTTTGGCCCTCTCAAATAACATGTCAAGGAATCGAGAAGCCGACTTGTTCTTCCCAGCAAGGAAAGTTGCAATTTTCTTTAAATATAGTATAATAAAGGGCACAGGAACCATGTTCCTGCAGTTAGAATCCCATATTCTGTTAATTCCATGTAAACAGACCTTCACATTCAATCATGCTGAAAAAATTTGTGGTTATTAAATTCTAAACAGCCACTTAACCGAAGAAACTCATGAAACATTTCAAATGTCCAAAGCAGATAAGGAAAACATTTACATTTCAATATTCCAAATGCAGATAGAATCAAGTATTTTCCTTCTGAAAATTCAAATTTTAAGACTCACCCAAGAACAGATAAAACGGTTAGAACTGACGGCTTGAGCCGCAACCAATATCCAACGGGAATTGCGCCACGGAGCTCGATTACAGGAAGCGTAGCAAGTGAAAATACCACAGCCTCATCAGGCCAGCCAGACCTTTTCAAATAGCTAGCAATCTTTAGGCCAAAGTTCGAATCTTTAATTGAATCAACAGCAGCTTTAGCATCCCCAGAAGCAGCAAACCAAGCAAGGGATAGAGAAGCCCAAAACAGAACCAATAACATAACTTTGATTGGCTTCTCCTCAAAAGAGGGCACAATCTCATCTTTTTCAAGAACCCCATTTGAAGAAACTTTAGTGACAGTAAGACAGTCCCGGGAAGAATTGAAAATGGGGTTAAAATGGTGGAAAGGGTGAAACTTTATACATGGGTTTGACTTAAAAAGAGATTGTTTACTTTGAACAATGGAGAAATGATTGAAATTGGATGAAAGGATTTGATGGGTCCTTCTTAGAGATAATGCTGGCACGAGTGGAGGAGTTGATGCTATGAAATAAGAAGTCATCGATTACTAGAAGAGGCTGAAGAAAACGAATTGGGTCAAAGGGAATTCGTAGAGTCAATCAGCTGATAGTGAAATTGTGGCATTATAGGATGACAATTGACAATGCAATTCAAGAGGTTTTAAGAGATTGAAAAAATTACCATTTTCAATTGAGATTTCTCCGCTCCCAATCTATGCTCATGATTCTGCCTTCTGGAAGGAATTGGAAATGTGAAGAGTGTAAATTGAGTGTGTGAGTGATAGGCGTAAGCAAAACAACAAGAGGGAGGGTTTACCGAGGGAGAGGTTTTGTTTGGATAAGAGAAAATACGTATTACTACACTTTGGAAAAGAAAGAAAATGATGAGATGCTGGGGGTTTAGTAATTTTTTTTTTTGATAGGAGGAGTTATTAAATTTTGATTTCTATAACAGTGTTCTGAGGTGTAGAGTATGATGGGTCGTTTGATTTGTTAAGTAAATGGTTGTAAACACTATGTTTGGTTTGTATAAAATATTGAGTTTACTAAGTGTAAAATGTGTTAAAATTGTGAAAATGAATAGTTTTGTTAATAGGTAGGTTAATAAATTCATCATATTGGGTTTCAAAACTGGGAAACAAAAACTGGTTAAGGTTGTGTAATCCTCAACTCACTACCCAAACGGCCCCTGAATTTTAAAAGTTTGAATTTTATATATTGTGTGTTACAAATATTTGATATAAGCTTGAGACTATTAAGTTTACCTAATAAATACGAATTAGTTCATAAAAATAAATTATGGATTAGTCTACTAACACTCATCCCACATAATCTCTTCATTTTCTACCAAACATCCATTAAGATTTAATAAATGTTGAAACATTTAATATCTAAAATAAAAGGTATTGAAGTATTTTATATTTTCTTATCAAGTTAAAGTTTTAAATCTCTTCAAATTATATCAGATGTAAAAAGTATACACCTGTCAATTAAAATAATGTTTATGGTTTGAAAATCCTTAATATATGGGAAAGAAATATATAGCTTTGGAATATATAAATATTAGGTTTAAGAAATATGATGTAAAATCAGATCAAATATCTAAATTGTATTGAACATACAAAAATTAAATCGAAAAAATCGAACCGAGTCAAACATAGTAGAAATGAACTGAATTAGATTGATTAAAATAGCCTTCATATAAAAACTGAACTGACTGGTATATCATTTAACAAAATTGATAGGTACAATTTGATACCAAACTTGAATTATGTGATATCCATGTTATCAAACCGCATAAGATCAGTCACTAAAGTAAATTTTAATATTCATTAATAATAAAGATCATTAAGACATAATAGATCAAATGATGGGAATATTTTTGTATAAAAAAAAATGATAGGAATATTTTTATATTTAAAAAAAAATTAAGAGCGAAATTGACATAAATTTAAAAAAAAAAAAGAAAAAAAAAATCGAAGCTTGAACACCCAATCCAATAACATGTAGAATGCTGGGGGTAAAAATGTCCAAGACCCAGAAGTCAAGTGAAATGAAATACAAGGCTAATCTAATCAAATCTATAGCGATGTTCCAGTTTTAGGCGCCATCAGTTTTCTTCCGTCGCCGCTCTCTCTCGCTAAGCAAAAGATCACAGTACGAGATGAGTCGCAAGAGAGATAAGCCTTACCCTTCCCGCCACTTTCCTTCCTCCGTGGCAAAGAGGCGGCGCCCTCTGCCACCGCTACCAGAGGATGAAATCGACAAGCCCATAGCAAAGCCTGCTCCGCCTCCTGCCCTGGTTGTTCTTGACCTACCTTTACACTGTTCTGTTCTTGACTTGAAATCTCGTTTTGAGATCTACGGATCCATTTCCCGCATCCGTATCGACCGTGATTGTGTTGGTTATATCACGTATCGCACTAAGGAATCTGCTAATGATGCTTTTTCTGCTTCTCTTGACCCTTCATTTGGTATCACCTTTGATTCCAAAAAGGTAACTTTTTTTTTTCTGTTTCTTTGATTTAGAAAATGCCCAGTTAGTAGTTATGGTTTAATATAAGATTTTATGTTCAAAGTTTGTTTTTTTAGCCATTTTTAAGGTCTAAAGCCGAGTTTTTTTTGTTTAGCATGATATCAAAACAGGAGGTCTGATGTGTTATTTGATTTGATCTAGTATCGTATTATTAGTTCACATCTTGGGTCTTTCATCTTTGTTAATTTCCAACCTTTCTGGGTGGAGAGTCGATTTTTTTTTTAATAGGAAACAGAGACATCATGAGGGTCGGAAACAGAAGGTCGGAAATATCTTAAAAGACTAAATTTTCTTGGAACTTAATAGCGTTATTTTTTTGGTGATTAAAGTAATGAGCTTTGGGGTGGCTTTAAGGAATTACTGCTTTTCCAATTATCATTTTGGATGATGAAATTGAAAATTTGGGGATGTGGTACAGGTAAAGGTATTATGGGCGACTGATCCACAAGTGCAATGGAGGCAAGGAATTAATGTTGGTGTTAACAAGAATAACGAATTATCTTCGAAGCTTTTGCGGGCAGAGGTACCACTGAGCAGACATGGAAGAGTCAATAAGCTTTCTTCAACTATTGTGAACCCCATAAACAGGAATACCGATTCAACTTCAAGTTCAGGGCTAGATGTGCCTTTCAGGGGTCGGGAAATCGTCGCTTATGACGACATTCTCTAAGTTAAGATTTTGTTCTATATTTATTTATTGATCGATTGCTTTTTGGGTGTAGATTGTTTTCAAGTGTATGCGTAGTTTCTGCTAGCTCCCCACTCCCCCTCCCCCACCCTTCAAAAGTCTTATTCATTGAAGCCTATCATGGTCTGAGTCTATGCTCTAATGTTAATGTATATCTACCATTAATGGAAGTAAACCCAAGCTTCTTGCTTAGCAGCTTACATCTCTACTGTGTTCTTTGTGTTGAACGGGAGCTGAACTGAGTACTTTTAACTATGCCATCTCAAACTGTACAAGTATATGATTTTATCTTCAATTCAGGAGGGGAGAAATGGGAGGGTGGGGTTTGAATCTCTACCTTCTTTGTAATGGCTTGCCACTACATCATACGCATTTTGCACTTCAAATTATCGAACTTTCTTCGAGTAGATGACATCTAAATATTAAATGCGGATCTCTTATGTATCGTGTGTATTACATAATATTCTTATACAAGGTTTATAATGGAGATGGAGCACCACACATTCAAATTGGAGATGTTTGATTTCACTTGGATTTCCTTCTTAAAAACTTACCTGCGTTGGCTTTGAAGTTTCAACTTGAAAGTCCTTGAGAAGCAGATCGAGATTTTCATCTAAAAATACAATACAGTTTCTGAGCTTGGCCACGGCTTAAATGGTCACATGAAAACTTTATGCATCATAATTTATAACCCGTTTTTCTATTTATTACATTTATGTAACATTTATATACAATAAGGGAAATATTTAAAAAAAAAAAAAAAACTAAGAATATTGATTTATGTTATATATATTTAGTAACTATTATGACTCATGAGTAGTCTCCTAGTGATAAATGGATTGGAAAAAGATGAATCTTGTATGAAGAAATTCATGTATGGTTTAAATCCTTCCACATGTAAAAGAATAAAGATTACATTAGACACCAATGTGATTTAAAAAATGGTTTTAAGTATTCTTACCATTTATATAATTATAAATCATACCTCTCTACCGATTAGTTGTTTCTATTCAAAATATAATGTTTGAAGCTAACTTTGGTGAGTTAATCCGATCAGTTCATAGATGGTTAGTAATCACGTCTGTACAGCCAAAATTTAAATATGGTTTTAAATGTTCTTACCATTTTATACCGTTACAAATCACATCAATTAATTTTAACGAATTTGAGATATATGTTAAATCTAAGTTTACCTGTATAGTACTTTTAGTAACTGATTTATTTTACCATAACTGCACTCAAAGTTAATAATAAGCAGCTTTAAGATTCCCGCGGCACGGCGCCATCCAAGCAAACAAATGATTGCTCAAAAAATGACGGCTTGAGAGATTTACAGTACGAGATTACTGGTGGTTTCTCCGACGTTGTCGGATTGATGGAAGATGATGATGACGATCAAAAGATATGGAGTTGGGGAGCAGGAACTGATGGGCAGCTCGGCACTGGAAGACTCGAAGACGACAACTTTCCACAGCTCCTTACTCTTCCAAATCGCATTTCCTCACTCTCTTGCGGCGGCGCTCATGCTATCGCTTTGACTTCTGGTATCTGATTCTCCTTCTTCCCATCTCTTATCTTCGCTTTCTTATACTGGGTTTTGCTTTATTTTCATGATTTGCGTTTTGCAGGTGGTAGGGTTTTGACATGGGGAAGGGGCAATTCTGGGCAGCTTGGTTTAGGGGATAAAGTTAACAGCTTGTGTCCTAAGCCTGTGATGGAATTAGAAAGCTACTTCATTTCTTATGTTTCTGCTGGATGGAGTCATTCTGCCTTTGTTTCAAGTTACAATCTTTTATAGCAATTTGAATTTTTAGATTTGATTGCTTCCCTTTTAATTATATTTCCCCCCCCCCCCCCCCCCCCTCCTTTTATTTTGATTTTTTAGATGAGGGAAACCTTTATACTTGTGGGGATGGTGCATTTGGTCAGCTTGGGCATGGTGATTATCAATCAAGATGTTGCCCTGTTCAAGTCTCGTTTTTCGCTGATAAGCGTGTTTGTCGGGTTGCGTGTGGTATGCGACACACGCTTGCATTGGTGAAAGGTATGTATGGTGATATTTTAGGTCAGTGAAAAGATTTGTTGTTTTTTTGAACCTTTGTTCATGTTCTTCAGTTTTTGCAATAAAGCTTATGAATTTTCTTTTGTTTATTCATTGCTAATGAAACTTGCATGATAGTTACAATGTAGGGTTATGAGTAGTTTTTGTTTGATTTCTTGAGATCCCCGCCCCCCTCCCTCCTCCGGCCACTGCGAAAAAGAGAGAACAAAACCAGAAACAAAATTACAATCTTCTACCTAATTCAACACCTGGAGAGCACAAAACAGAGAAATGAAGCTTTAGAGAACTTGAGAATGAATGTCTTTAATTTTCACTAATAGCTCTGCATGTGTATTCTTGGAAAGGTCAAGGTCAACTAGCTTTGTACAGACATTTCAAAATTTAGTAAAAACGAGGACGATGCAGGTGGTTCAGGTGTTCAAGTTTATGGATTTGGAGCTGGGAAGCGTGGTCAATTAGGTATCTCGAAGAAAATTCAGTCAATTAATCTTCCTGTACTTTCTTCAGGGTTGGAAGATGTTGAAATAGTTGACATAGCTGCTAATGGAGATCACAGTGCCGCATTAACCAGTGAGTCCCATCAAAATTTCTTTATATACATATAAAATCACTAATATATCTTTATCTATAACATCAGAACTCTGAGCCATACATGTTTTTCCCCTATACAATAAGAATTGCATGGGAAATATTTAGACAGTACTGCTCTTACTCAACCTAGACCATTTAAGAGGGCATTCAGGCCTGTAATTTCTGATATTGTCATCATCTGTTGGCTAATGCATTAGCTGATGGGCATCTCTACACTTGGGGAAGGGGATTCGACAGCATGTCAGATGCATATTCTCCTCAACATATACCTTCATCACTATCTTTCAGCAAATTTGCTCTCGGATGGAATCATGCAGTGGTTTTAACTGGTATCGACAAACATTACAGTGATTTCACTTCTTATTTCATAGTTACTCCACCAGTATGTTTTTAGTTTTGCCTCCATCATTTCCCGGTATTTCCCAGTCTAGGTAGGTATAAGATTGTATTCTCGTCAATAAGTACTGGCCCTTACTATCTTAAACAGATGGAGGGGGCCTTTATATGCTTGGTGGCAAGCGTCATGGAGTATTGAGTGATTCTGATAGAGTGAATGCTGTGAAGTCTTTACCTGGTAATGAAATTTTACCCTACCATTTGATATTGTACCTTTATTTTATCCATTAATCCTGGTGTCATAATAATAACTACAAAGCAACCAACTAGTTTTTTATGGTTAAAATTATATGTTTCAACAATTTCACTCTGCTCAAATGTGGTGTCCCTTTAGACGAGGCGAAACCTAATCTAGTGCTGAAACAAATGGCTTGGTGATCAATAATTGAAATGGGATTCAATATATTTCAGGTGATCCAAAAGACGACCATCTGCATACAGTCCCTGCTTTAAAAGGAATAAAAGTTGTGCATATCGCAGCTGGAGCCGAGCATTCTGCTATAGTAACAGGCATGCATTTTCTAAAGAAGTCTAAAAGCATTAAATCTCTGTTGACCTCCTTTCATGTTCCATGTTTTTTGTTTAATGGTTGCAGAGGAGGGAGCTATAAAGACATGGGGTTGGGGGGAGCATGGTCAACTGGGCTTGGGAGATACAGGTGATCGCACCAACCCACAAACGGTTAATCTTGGTCTCAAACCTGATGTCAAAGTGTATTGTGGTAGTGGCTTTACAATTGCCATAACAGCATCCCCATGCTCCTCCAAACCGAGAGCTCGTTTGGATGTTTGATTCACACGAGTCTAATTCGTCTCTGAACTCTCATTGCCATATATTCTCAGTGCCGCTACCGATTTTTCCAGCAACCGTTTATTCAGGGCTTTAAATTTTTAGGGATAACAAGTTTTTGGCAAATGGTGTATATACTTGTAGAGAATGAACCTTTGGAAATTAATGTTTTTTCTCCCCTTTTGGTTATAGAAACAATAATTGTGTGAATAAGAGAAACGTTACAAGAGAAAGGATGGGATCTCGCTCTAATAAAGTGATGAATACTTACGGCGACTGGTCCATTCAAGATGTTTGCATATTTGAAAGTTCACTTTGAAAAAATAGTATCTTCTTTAAAGTTATGAGTAAAATTAAAAAAAGGAAAATAACTTTTTAGACAAGGAAAAAAAACATTATCAGGACTTCACGAACCCATGTAACCACCGCTGTCACAGTACGAAATGAACCTCCAATGATTCTTATTGAATAGGGTGCCGCCTACATTGTAATTTTTACATGAGTGGGAAAATGGGGTTTTGTTATGGGGCCGCCTAACCTGAAAAAATGGCATCTAATACTACAAAGAAAACACAAAAATGAAACAATTAGAAGCTTCACTCTTCAGAAGGGCAAGAAAAAGAATATAAACCGCCTGGTTTCTTTTGAGATAGCCATCAGCTCCTATGTAACAATGAGAAGATTATTCTCATATCCACTACTGTTAACAATTGTGCGTAAGGGATCAACCTTCCATTGGCCATCCACAATGAATTTAATCTGCCATGCCACGAAAAATTGTTAAGATGTTTGATTGTTCAAAGGATTCAACATGTGAATAATATAACCTCCAATCCAATAAACAACTCACCTCATAGTTTCCTGGATACAACTTTAGGGACAAGGAGAAAACACCTTCACTGGACTTTTCCATCTTCCTCTGCAGAATGACAAGCGTTTCACTTAAATGTAAGGTTATGAAAGGAATTGAAGAAACCGCAGACATGTATTATTTAATCTATGAGTTATGCAAAACACAACACTCGTAACAATACTTCGTCATCGGCATAATTATGGAAAATTGAGCCACTAGAAACCTCAATGACCATTACTTTGTAAAGATGTACACTAATAAACCCCATTTGCAACTAAAAACTTCGATATACTTGCCTAACCATTAACATGACCAGCTACAACCACATTTATACGAAATAGCTATCTTGAAAACAAAGTGTCACATTTGATTTAAAGGTTGCCCAGAGTTCCATTGTTTTATAGGACTTCAACAGTACTTTTAAATGTACTTGCTTAAGTTACTTACAACCAACAAAATAAAGACAGATAATCAAATAAGAATTAGTACTAACCTGTGATGCCCAACCATCGAATGATCCAACTAAGAGAACCTCTGATGCAGAAGTGGGCCAATTCACATAAGCAGTACGAAGCATTTGCAAAGCTCTGCTGGCAGAATTGATCCTCTTCTGTTTCTCATCTATTGTCTTTTGCGCATTACTATAAGGGAACAAAGTCATGATGCTTCCATGGTTATGGTTAAATAAGAAAAAGTCATTAAATAAAGCACAACTTTTTCATACATAAATTTCAGAGCCATCTTTCCTTCTGCAATAGCTAATTTTGCACGTATGGACCGTAGCTCGTCCCTGGTCTTTAGGATCTCATTTTCTTGAAACTCCCAGGCATCCGAAAGCTTCAGCAAATCATCAGAAGATACACTTTGACCCTGATGATGATGATGATGCAAATTTAAACTTTTAAAAAATATCTTTTATTAAATTGCTCAACAATCAAGAGATAATCTTTATTTATTTTCTTTTATCTATACATGAACAGCCAGCATCTTTTATTTTATGTGATACTGTAATGGGAAATGAAGGGATTGCTTAGGACCTTTCTCCACTCCCATAATAGAAAAAGAATATACTTTCATCCATTTCAATTCAGAGACATGTAGATAGTCATAGTTTATTGGATAACAAGACCAAGCAGCAGAATAAACCTTCTCTGTCACAAATGTATTAGAAGATCTCAATGAGTCCATCATAGATGAGAGCTCCAACTCGAGGTGCTGAATGTGATTCTGTACTTGACTGAGATTGATTTCTTCCTGCCCAGAGTTTGATTTGATATAATCCCCTCTAGATCCTAAAGTTCCATTTCTTGAAACATCCAATGGTCCCCCACTCCTTCCCTTGCTTGAAGCAATTTCAAAATCTGCACATATTAAAAAAAATCAGTTGATTTAAACCGTTAAATAACAAATCAACCAAAGAATAAATGAAAAACCTTGAAAGTCTCCATCTTGAAATTCTCCTCTGTAGGTGCTCCAAGTTCCCCGCACCTTAGGACTACTCGAGTCCCTGAAACCGTTAATTCCCGAAGAAGAAGAATTCTGACTAAGATTGACCCCTAAATCATTCCACTTGCCTTCTTCGGCACATACTGATGTCATGATAGTGCTTCCTTGTAGATCAACAGCTGTCTTTTATAAAACAAGAATAATCGCAAGTTAAGATTGAGCATTTAGAATTTCTGATGAAAGAAAATTAAACATATACTAATTTTTAAATGAAATAACTCATGGCAAAGTCAATTATGACAAGCCAACAAGAAAGAGTTCCTACATAAAATTCAAGTTATATATCTTCTCTCTCATTACTTGAGTGAGTAGTCCAAAGAATGAAAAATTTAACAGCAATTTTCTTTTGTCCATTTACTAGAATTGTGGAATTGAGAAACATACAAATCATTGGAAGAAAGTAACTGCATTAGCTTTAAACTACATCTTCTATTACTGGCTACTCCCTCACTTAGATGGTGGAAAACAGTCTTTCAGATTATTACACCAAACATACCTCCTTTGCGGTTGTTTCAGAACGCAAATCATTTTTACCAACAGAACTGGGGAAACCAACACCGAAATTTTCATTTCGTTCTTTTTCCAATCGACTCAACATACCCTCAATTCCAGACACATCCTCAGCAACCATTTCCCTGTGAAACAAAAAGAATATAGTTTAATCACCCTTCAAGAAATATACTGTTGATTAGAAAACAAAAAACTAGATTTAAGGAAAATAGTCTGTATATATTATGCAGTTCAAATGACTCCAAAGGTTCCCCGATTTATATAGCTTTGCTTCAATTTCTCAAAATGAAAAGAAAATTAAAAAAAAAAAACTTTGTTTTCTTTATGGGAAAATGGCATTGAGGTTGCATTGGATGAATTGGTAAACAAAACCGGGGGGAGAAGTATCACAGCTGTCCCTAAAGATTGCTGAGAATAAGTTTCAAGTTAATATCTTTTTCACATATGCATCATTCACAAAGAATTATTTTTGAATAGTAGTTCCTTAAAAAAAGAAAGAAAGAAAGAAAGCTATCATAACAGAATCCTCACAGCGATCTACCAATCAATGAAGACGACGACGACGGAGACGAATTGCTGAATTCACCAAAACTTTCACTTTCCCAAACATCAAAACTGTTACCCTCATCAGCTTCATCATCCAAATTCCATCCCAAAGAAAGCCAACCACCTTTCTTCAAAACAGCTTCCACCAAATCCAACCTGCCAGCATCAACCAAATCTTTCTTACTCGGAAACGATTCCGGGTTCTTAGAACTTTTCATAAACTCCAATATCTTCTCCTCCAATGTAAAATCCCCATCAGGGCAATCACTATCTAAACCATTACACCTCCTTAAAATCCCAGAACAATCACAATACATACCCTTTGAAGACAAAAACATAAAGCTCCTTCCTTTCGTAGCAGTAAGATTTAAAGGAATGAACTTTTTACAAAAAATCTTGCAGTTTCTTGAGTTAGAAACAAAAAAAATGGAGGGAAAAAAGAAAGGGGTCAAAGAAGGGAAGGAAGTAGAGGAGAAAAGGGAAGGGGGTAATGCGTTAGTGAAAAAGGGCATGGTTCAGGCATTTCGTCGAATACCTGAAGGGCGTAGTGAAAGAGATATAAAGCGAAAGAGGAGAGAAAACGGAGAATACAACCGATTAAACTGTAGCAATAACTAACAGGCCTTTGCGTTAATTTTGGGCGGGGAAGCGAAGAGCGTTGTTTGTTGTTTATCGAATGAATGAATGAATCGAGTGTTTGGTTATGGTTGGAATTCTATCACTATTTCGGGTATTCGAGAAAGAGGGATAAAGACAAAAGGTAGAGATTTTTTTTTACTGTCAACTGTCAAACTCAAAGACGCATAGCCAAAAAGTTTTGTTTTTTTTTTTTTTTTTTTTTAATTCATAGAATTTGGTTAGATTTTAAAATGAGCTATTTAAATATCTAGCCATTAAATTGATCAATTTTCAAGATTTAATCAGTTGAATATTTTTTAAAGTAAATGACCACTAGGAGAGAGATCTAAATAATATGTTAAATATAAGCAAATTATCAAGATTACATCTCCAAAAAAAAAACATACTATTTTCTTCAAACCCAATTTTTTTTTTTTAATTCATAGAATTTGGTTAGATTTTAAAATGAGCTATTTAAATATCTAGCCATTAAATTGATCAATTTTCAAGATTTAGCCGGATGATTATTTTTTAAAGTAAATGACCACTAGGAGAGAGATCTAAATAATATGCTAAATATAAGCAAATTATCAAGATTACATCTCCAAAAAAAAAACATACTATTTTCTTCAAACCCAGTTGAATATTTCCACCATTTTTTCGATGAATCAGCAACATTACTCGTATCATCAATATCCTGTATAAAATAGATGCAAACACCTCTTTATTACTATCTTGTAGAAAACAAATGTAATGTACATATTAACAAAAACCTGCACTCCTTCCTTTCCAGCCTTATTAGCATGAAAAATGTACAATAAAAAATATTACCTATTCTCCTTCTCTAGCCTCGTCAACCTACTGTACTTTACATCCAAATGTAAAGTGCACTGTTCATCTTCATACTGTACTTTACATACAGTGTACTGTACGCTTCATTCTTGTTCATCTTCATCATTTGAAACTCATAATCCCAGATCCCACCAGACCAAAACATATGTTTCCACCGTTGCCGAAAATCTTCTTATCTTCAAATGGAGTTCTTCATGCTCTTTGGAAACCTCATCCTTAATCGGAACTTCACCGTCGGATGATCCATCACCTTAATCATCATGTGTGTCCTAACCTTCACATTGGAGATCGTATCATCAATATCAGTTTTCTTATGCCAATATTAGTTCCAATTACCAAGCGGTTAGCAATATCAGCTTTTTAATTGCTAGTATCGTCAATTCATTAATCACCATCATGCCAATATCTATTTTCTCATTGCAATTTGCTTCCATAGTGTTGTCGACCACTAGATCATGAATTGGTAAATGATTTTTTGATATTTGGAGGCTGAATGGAAATTGAAAGTTATGGAGGATTTACTGAAACTCTAGAATTATTAAGATAATATATAGAAAAAGAATGTGAAAAATAAAAAAATATCAAATCAAATTATTATAAAAAAAAAAAGTAAAAAGAAAATCTGCAGTGAAAAAAGAAAAAAATATATTTAATACAATCAAAGGGTGTAGTTGGTATATTAAAAATAGAGAATCTTTAAATGGTTAAAAAATGAAATTATACACTAAGTGGCTAGATAATAAATTCACCCTTCAAATTTGGCTATTCACTTTAGTTTAACAACGATGTTCAATAACTATGTGGTTTACGAAGTATTGTTAATTACATCACCCTACTGGGGTGTTTGGCATTGCATTCTCGAGTATCTAAATCCCGCAGTTATTATTTACATTGGCATCCTAAACCCACCATAAATAAAAATTAAATATTTAATCTAGTGTCTTTAAATTCTAATTATTTATTTCTAAATTAAAAAAATATTTTTAATTTTTTTATGATACGTTTTTTTAAGTAAAATATTATTGTAAATTTTAATTTATTTTTTACATCATTATTTAATTTTTTTTAAATATAATAAGTTAATTAAATAAAAAATCAAACAATTTTTTCTATTCTCATTCATGCATACCAAACTAAGGGTTCTCATTCCCAGACATCACATTTCCAAGCATCCTATTGTCATTCCCATGCACCAAACACCCAAATTTAGAACACGAGTTTATTCTATGTTATCATGTGTTTAAAAAATTTTAAAAATTAACCGTGAAAATTTAATATATATATATATATATGGGTGCAAATTGTAGATTTTACGTTTTATTAATGATGATTTATTCTATAAATTACACTCATTTTATTAATTTCCTTTTGTTGTTTTTAATAGAATTGAAACTCGTAGTATAATAAATGATTAACTCCATAAATAGTCACTTTTGAACCACCCAATTACAAAAATAGCAAAAAATAATTTAATTTAAAACTAACCATTTTCTGATCCCTTAAAATGATATCTCCTTAAATTAGTCACCATATCTTTTTTTTTTAAATAAAACATATCAATTTGATTTAAGATATTATAAATTAAATTTTGCAATCTTCTATTATCTTTTACCATCTTCTACATTTAAATAAGACATATCTAGCATCTTCTAAGCCACAAAAATAGAAAAATTATGCAACATAAATTATGGCTTAAATTTTGATGAAGAGGAAGATTTCGATAAGTTTAATTTTTTTGATCCAATTGAGAGGAAATTGTCGATGTTCCCGGATGGTTGGGTGGTTGTTTATTTTGTCTCAGGGTTAGATTTCAATTTTGTTGATTCCATCACATCTGCATGGTTAAAATTGAAATTGTTCTTTGAAAAAAAAATAGGATTAACTCTAATGGCTTAAAAATTGTTAAGACTAAGGATGCAGGTCAAGTTTTTCATTTTTTCAATTATGCTTATGAGAATGTTGTTGATTTCTTACTTGGGGGTTTATGAAAAAAAAATCATATAATTTATAGCTTAAATTTTTGGTATACATTTATTGTATCGTTTTTTTGTTATATACCAATTTGGTAACTTTATACCACTTCAACGAAAAGAAGAATTTAAAAAAAATGATCATCAGCCATTGAAGTCGAGCTCGTCAAAAAGAAGATGATTTTCTAGGTTTGTAAATCGTATCAATATGTTACTCGTTTATTAATTTGTATAGATTGTGTATATAAGTTATACTGAATTCGATAGTATATTCTCCATACACACTTTATACAGATTGTGGAGATGATCATAAGGTAATTGAAGTCGAAAAATGAAGCTCATTAATTCGGATGAGGCATATACAATAAGAGGTAATTCATTTAACTTACTTTCTGTTAAATTGTATATTTAATAGACATACACTTTATACTACAATAATTATTTTGCATGAGGCATTTTCCGGTAAGAGGTTCTAATTTTTGTCGAAAGGTCAATTCTTAAATTATCATTTATGGTAAATTTGTGTACATGAATTATTTAACTTATATTATATATAAATTATTTGCTAAGAAATATATTTGACTTTTTGAATTGGTTTTTAATTGGCAGTAAAATGAAAGATGAAATTGTGGAGATTTGATAGAATCCATGTTTATTATTACTAGTCGAAATAACGTGCGTTGCACGTGATCATGCA
The DNA here is from genome assembly GCA_028015215.1 of Gynostemma pentaphyllum. Lineage (NCBI taxonomy): Eukaryota > Viridiplantae > Streptophyta > Magnoliopsida > Cucurbitales > Cucurbitaceae > Gynostemma > Gynostemma pentaphyllum. Next base: position 50,304,213 of record CM051352.1, read on the forward strand.
TTGTTTTAGTTATTATTTTTTTTAAAGCTTGAATAGTAAAATATAATTAGTTATTTTTTCATTATGTGACTATATAGAATATGGAAAAATTTAGAAAAAAAATTATAATTGAAAATGAAAAGCACCAATAAATGTCGTTGACCATTATCTCCTAAGGTTGTTTAATTATATATAGAATTCTTGGAAGAAAAAGAGTCATGTTTCTGTTATTATTATATTATTATTTTATTTATCTCGAGAAAATAGTTAAAGAAGGTAGTAATATTTTATCAAACTTTTCCATTTCTCAATGCAACTACTATTTATTTTCTTTTCAAATTTGCAGCAGAATTTTAATAAAATAGTAATGCCATAGAATGTGGGTAAAGAAACGGATGGTGAATTGTCAAATTTATAAGTATAGAATTGGTATACTATAAATACGATAGTTAAGATATGTAATTAAATAAAAATGGATTAAAATTTCAAATTTAAATATATAAAATACAATTTAATTCAAGAGGGATAGAAATGAAAATTCAAAAGTTTCTCTCTTAAGCCCCTTTGTGCTAGAGTACTTAATTTTAGTTTTTATTAATAAAGATTCATTTTAGAACCTTTATGTATTATTTCTTTAATTTCATCTATTTTTTTTAACAATAGTATTTAAACTTTGATAATAAAATCCTTACTAAAGTCGTCGAAAACTGAGAACAAAGAATGGGTTGGTTGTTATTTTAAGGTCAAAGAAACCACCTCACTTGATCATCTATCTAGGTAGTAATTTAAAAATATTTTTTCATGACTTAAACCTTTTTTTTCTTCTTCTACCAATCGGACTTAAGAAGAAAGGGAAGTTCATGTTAATCACAGTGATTTATTGACAAAAGAAAGATATACCTGCAAACCAAGTTAGATTTTGATATATTTTCTATAGTTCAGATTTTGATGAACAATATCTCCAGTTCAGCCAAGACAACAAAGCATGTCTTATTCTGAACTATCAATAGATTATTCAAAGTAGAATGTTTAAAGTCCATGATACGTCTTCAAATAAAAAGTAAATCAATGTAGTAAACATTACTCTTTCAATTATATTAACACAAAAAAAAAAGATATTCACCATCTCCGAATGCTAGAAACAATACATTTTAACTTCCCCATAACATTTTTCCTTCCAATAAATGTTTTTTTTTTCCATTGCAATTGTATCTTCATAGGATTGAAATATAGCTACCAATTACTTCAATCTTCTTCATCTTGATGTATGTTTGAGAGATGAAGCAAAATAGAGATTGCACGACATATAGAGAATTTAGCTATCAATCCTCCATTCTTCTTCTTCGTGTACTGTTTGAGAGAGAGAAAACAAAATAAAAATTGCATGGTATATAAAAAGGAGTGTGCAACTTGCTTTTTATCCTTTCATTCTTCTACGTCAACTTTCTCCAGCCACCTAGTTTATTCACTACATATTTAATGTTGTAATTTTAAAACTCATGCTCATCCCTTATTGAATGAAAGAAAGAGAGATAAAAAAATTATAATAATAATAAAGGATGGATATAATGAATTCATATGCGTTGGAGAAGGAGAGTTTGAAAGGTCAAGAGTAGTTTGATATTTTCCAAACTATGATTCAATGAATTTTTTTTTAGATTTTCTATGCAATTAAGGAATTGGGAAGTGGAGATGGCCTAAAGACTTTCGTGAATTGAGAAGTGGAGATGGCTTAAAGACTTTTGTCAAAGTGTTTGGCTAGGGGGAATGTTTTCAAAATAATTTATTTGTTTTTAAATTGAAAGAAATTAAAAAAAAAAAAGTAGTGTTTGGTAAAAATGGAAGTGAGAGATTCTCCACTTATTCTCACTTTTAATATATTAAGATAAGATATAATATAATCAATAGTTGCGGGTTTTCTTATCATACATGTGAAACAAAATCAATTAATTTATAATTTTGTTATAATATTTTTTTAAAAGAATGAATAGTTAACCCCGTGTTCATTATAAATTTAGAAAAGTAAAATTGCAATAGTATTTAGGAAATAGTTCATGAATTTATTAAATTGGTACAAAGAACGATGAAACTCGCCTATAGAAACATCAAAATTTATATATAATCTATAACAATTTGATTGGAAGGCCATTTTTTATATAAAAGTGTGGGAAAAATTATGGAGCTCGTTTGAGTTCACTTTCTACTCTATGGAAAAGAAAAATCAAGTTGATTGTTAGATGTATTTAACATATTATACTTATTTATGTTGTTCATGTTTAAAATCTACCAATTGTTGGAGAGACATGCAATCTCTAATAAGAACTTGTATTAACACAAAATTCTTATTTTACATGAGGCTAAAAAACACTCAATAACAAATTCCCCGTGCAAATGTAAAAAAACATTTCAATTATTCCCTTGAAATAAACCAACCATGGTGATACAATATAAGAATACAACCATGGTAAGTAAAAATTATTTCCATTATTATTCCCTCAATGAACTTATTCTAGATGCAATTTTGTCCTGTATACAAGCAACAAATGAGATCTGTTGTTACCTAAAAATGGAGATAGCTTCCACGTAGGCAACGAACTTAATTTATGGGACGAGTCGGAGGTAGTGCGCTGCTTCGACGGTGTGCTATGTAGGTACCTGCACAGGAAAGGAAAAGAGCACCGGTGTGGTGTCGGCCTAACACCCTCCGATGCTAAAGTCAGAGCAAACAGAGCTAGTGTGCCAGATAGTAGTAGTAGAGATTAGTTACCTAATGAATGAATTCCTTCTCCTATTTATAGGAGATTAGGTTGATGACATCATCGTGCCACGTGTCGCTTCAGGATTGGGCTATGTGTTGCTTCTCAATTACGTGTCGCTTGTGGGTTGTGCCACGTGTCGTTTCCCAAGTGGATACTTGTATTCAATCTTAAGTATTAGGTCTATGTCGAAGACTGCGTAGCCAGGTCTTTTCAGGTGCATGGACTTTATGCCTAGGTACCAGGGTCAGACGAGGTGCTTCGGACCAGGTGCTTCGGACCAGGTGCTTTAGACCAGGTGCTTTGGACCAGGTGCTTTGAACCAATTTTGTCAAGTTGTAAAATTCCATGTGTAATCCAATTTCACCCCACAACAGAGGCCCCCTACTCCCGAGTTGAGTTGAGATCCGAGTTCAATGCTGCTTGGGAGTAATCTTTCAAGGTGGAATTTTTCCTTGGTGATATTTCTGAAAATATCATAAGTGTTGAACTTTGTAGCTTGAATTTTCTACCATTGCAATCGTCAAAATTTTGAGAGTTTGTAGATCGAATTTTCTCCCATTGCAATCGTCAAAATTCTGAGAGTTTGTAGCTTGAATTTTCTCCCTTGGTAGGTTGAAATTTTTCCATTAAAAATTTGAGAAAATACTAAGTGTTGGAGCTTGGTAGGTTGATTTTTCTGTCCTTGGTCGTTTTGGAGTTGGGTTTTTGAGAAAATACTAAGTGTTGGAGCTTGGTAGGTTGATTTTTCTGTCCTTGGTCGTTTTGGAGTTGGGTTGTATGTCCAAGTCGTCACATTTAATTATCACATACTCGCCCCCTTTGATTTTAAGAGTAAAAATTCTCTTGAAATCGAAAAAATTAAATTCGAATTACAAAGCTTGAGAAGTAAGGGGATTGATAATAGTGTAAGGAGGAATAAAGAGGGTAGAATAAGAAAATGATTGATAGAGAAGAGGGAAGGGGAAAAAAAAAATAATAATAATAATTATAAATGAATTAAAAAAAAAAAAAAAACTTTTTTTTTTTTTTTCTTCATGTCGAGGCAATGACTTTATAAACTTCTTCTTGCGTCGAAGACAACTTTATACATTAATTTTTTTTTTTTTTTTTTTCAACTCCACTTATTGGTGGTTTTACCCGCGGGTCAGGTTTTGACCCGCGCCCCTACTCACTTTTTTTTTTTTTTTTTTTGCAGCATGTGCATTTACCCGCGGGTCAAGTTTTGACCCGCGGGTTTTTACTCCCCCAACTTGTCTTCTAATACTCCTTTTGTCTTCACCCCTTTTTTTTTTTTTTTTTTTTTAAGTAGACATGCGGGTCAGTCTTTAACCCGTGGGTTTTTGACTGACCCGTTTCGTTGACCGGTCAACAGTCAACATGTTGACTTTCTTTTTTTTTTTTTTTTTTTTCAACCAAACTCAACTTTGTTTCTAAGAGTTAACTTCTCGTTGAGTTTTGATTGATTTAACTTCCAATTTTCTAAGTGTTCTTCGTAGGTGTAGCTTCTACAAGGTGTTGCTCTTAGTAGACTTAGAATTTTTTAGTCGTTTTAAATTCTTCTACCAGCTGCGGCTCGTGGGAGCCCTGCACTCCCTGATAGACTTAGAATTTTTTTTATTTAGCTCTTCCACTGTGGCGGACTTAGAACTTTTTAGTCATTTTAAATTCTTCTACTAGGTGCGGCTCGTGCGAGCCCTGCACTCCCTGATAGACTTAGAATTTTTTTATTTTAGCTCTTCCACCGTGGCGGACTTAGAACTTTTTAGTCGTTTTAAATTCTTCTACCAGGTGCGGCTCGTGCGAGCCCTGCACTCCCTGGTAGACTTAGAATTTTTTATTTAGCTCTTCCACCGTGGCGGACTTAGAACTTTTTAGTCGTTTTAAATTCTTCTACCAGGTGCGGCTCGTGCGAGCCCTGGCTCCCTGGTAGACTTAGAATTTTTTATTTAGCTCTTCCACCGTGGCGGACTTAGAACTTTTTAGTCGTTTTAAATTCTTCTACCAGGTGCGGCTCGTGCGAGCCCTGCACTCCCTGGTAGACTTAGAATTTTTTTATTTAGCTCTTCCACCGTGGCGGACTTAGAACTTTTTAGTCGTTTTAAATTCTTCTACCAGGTGAGGCTCGTGCGAGCCCTGCACTCCCTGGTAGACTTAGAATTTTTTTATTTAGCTCTTCCACCGTGGCGGACTTAGAACTTTTTAGTCGTTTTAAATTCTTCTACCAGGTCGGCTCGTGCGAGCCCCGCACTCCCCTGGTAGACTTAGAATTTTTTTATTTAGCTCTTCCACCGGTGGCGGACTTAGAACTTTTTAGTCGTTTTAAATTCTTCTACCAGGTGCGACTCGTGCGAGCCCTGCACTCCCTGGTAAGACTTAGAATTTTTTTATTTAGCTCTTCCACCGTGGCGGACTTAGAACTTTTTAGTCGTTTTAAATTCTTCTACCAGGTGCGGCTCGTGCGAGCCCTACACTCCCTGGTAGACTTAGAATTTTTTTATTTTGTTGTAGTAGATTCACAGAGTTGGCCCCCATTCGAGTAGAGTTTTATGTCTTGAAGTCTAACTCGAGTCTAATTTTTCTCGAATGATTTAACTCTAATAGATGCAATAAGTAGAAAAAGTGCAATCTTATTAATTTTATTGTCGAACCCCTTACAATAAGAAAATTTAACGAAATTGAAAACTAAAATAAATAAAATTTAAGTTGCTTGACATCCTCATGGGTGTAGTAGAGCCTTTCTGATGAGATCAATTAATATGTTGATGCCTTGACCAATACCTCAATGACCTATCATGGTCTTTTTTAAGGCTTGGACTCTTTTTCAATAGTCGGACCTCCAAAGATTGTCTTTATTTCTCCATATGAAAAATTTTGATTATCACAGTCTTGGTCTTTCTCACCTCCTTTTCTTCTCACGAATTCTTTCAAGTACCCTTTTTGAATAAGGGTCTCAATTTCTTCCTTGAGATCGAAGCAATCAGAGGTGGTATGTCCGTGGTCTTTGTGGAAGAGGCAATACTTGTTTTTGTTCCTCTTATTTGACGCTGCCATCATCCTAGCGGGCCACCTCACTATGTTTCTGTCTTGGATCTCCATGAGTAGTTGTTCAATTGAGACCGTGGTGGGAGTGTAGTTTTTAAATTTACTAGGAGGAAGACTCTGCTTATCAAGTTGGTCTCCCGACCTTTTTCTTTTTTCGTCATCATGACGTTCAGTACTCTGGGAAAGGTCTTCTGTTCTATCTCTCTTTTTGTGCTCTGATTGTTTGATATTACCTCCCTCATCCGGGAGCTTTTCTTGCACTAAGTAATTCTCCAAAGACTCATGTACTTTTGTGCCCTAGCAAGAAGCTCTGGTGTACGTGGTGTGTCTTCTTACCAAGTGACCATAAGAATTTTTCATCTTTTAAGCCGGCCATCATAGCAGTTAGAGCTATGTCATCACTGTAACCTTCCACCTTCAATGCCTCACTGTTAAATCTCACTACATAGTTTCGGAGGCTCTCCTCCGACTTCTGACGCACAGTCAAAAGGTACGTGGCTGGTTTTTTATGATCTCTTCCACCAAGGAATTGAGTTACAAAAGACCGAGTAAGGTCTTTAAATGAAGAGATAAATCTTGGCTTGAGCTGCCTATACCACCCTCGGGCAGACCCCCCTAGTGTAAGAGGGAATGCCCTGCATTTGATAGCATCTTGGACTCCCTAGAGCTCCATCCAGGTCCGAAATGTATCAACATGCTCAATCGGGTCTTTTGAACCATCATAAGTCGTCATAGTTGGCATTTTAAACTTAGTAGGAAGTTTTACCTCCATGATGTCATCTGTGAATGGTGGTTCAGTTTGCTCAAGGAGATCTTCTAACACAAGAGGAGCTTTTCCACGGTACTCTTTCTTCATATGTCCAAGCTCGTCTTGGAGTTTCTTTAGCTCTGGTGCCCAAGGCTGTGAACTTTCAGCAGTAGACCTTGCTATACTAGTTTGTGCTTTTCTTTTTTCGTTGAGCATTTCTCTAAGATCAGACCTTCCTTTCAGGCTTGGATGCCTTTTGAGAGAAGATTTATTGGAAGAAGGAGAAGTGTCCCGAGTATGTAGCCTCGACTTCCCCTTCGAACCACCCTTCTCGTGATTCCGCGACTCTGCAACACCTTCTATAGGCTCTTTTTCTTTTTCTTTCTTCGATAGTAAATCATGGTTGTCAGTGGGGGCTTGGTGATCTGACCTTCGTGTGAGTATCTCTAGTACTTTTCCAAGATCTCGGTTCACACCTCGAACTTGCTCTTCTAAGACATCTACCCTTCTGTCTGGCACAGACGCAACCCTTACCACTTCTCGATTCTCTTCAGCTTGTTGTTGTCGTTCTCTATTGCTACGAGTTTGATATCTCGTATTACGAGGGTTACGGTTCTCACCGTCATCCACATCATCACCGTGTTGACTTCTTCGACTCATCCTAAATGGTAAAGCACTTAGTTATGTACTTCCCACAGACGGCGCCAAATGTTGTTACCTAAAAATGGAGATAGCTTCCACGTAGGCAACGAACTTAATTTATGGGACGAGTCGGAGGTAGTGCGCTGCTTCGACGGTGTGCTATGTAGGTACCTGCACAGGAAAGGAAAAGAGCACCGGTGTGGTGTCGGCCTAACACCCTCCGATGCTAAAGTCAGAGCAAACAGAGCTAGTGTGCCAGATAGTAGTAGTAGAGATTAGTTACCTAATGAATGAATTCCTTCTCCTATTTATAGGAGATTAGGTTGTTGACATCATCGTGCCACGTGTCGCTTCAGGATTGGGCTATGTGTTGCTTCTCAATTACGTGTCGCTTGTGGGTTGTGCCACGTGTCGTTTCCCAAGTGGATACTTGTATTCAATCTTAAGTATTAGGTCTATGTCGAAGACTGCGTAGCCAGGTCTTTTCAGGTGCATGGACTTTATGCCTAGGTACCAGGGTCAGACGAGGTGCTTCGGACCAGGTGCTTCGGACCAGGTGCTTTCGACCAGGTGCTTCGGACCAGGTGCTTCGGACCAGGTGCTTTAGACCAGGTGCTTTGGACCAGGTGCTTTGAACCAATTTTGTCAAGTTGTAAAATTCCACGTGTAATCCAATTTCACCCCACAACAAGATCCAACATAAGAAAAGAATAATTAATTTGCATTGTGAAGTGAGAGAGAAACCGAATTTCTGTTATAAAAAAAAAAAAACTAACTTTCTAAAATTAGTGTTTTTCTTTAGAGAAACTAAGTAGGAAGAATAAGAACATAAATTATTTACACTCCTCTGTAGAGCTTGTCAATATCCCTCTAAGTAAGACAGTTATATCAGAATGAAATAGTAAGATAAATGAACAGTACACATTTTAAAAAATAGAATGACAAAATAAGCAAAATTGTCATTTGAAAACGGAAATAGTTCATTGGTCTCGTTCGATTTGCAGACACACAAGATGGACAAGAAGATGATTTTATACATGAAAGTTGAAGAAAAAGTGAATATATTTCTTGCCCAATATACATGCACCTCGTAATTCCTCTACTTTTTAATTTGTTAGATTAGAATACGATTTTGGGGAATCATCTTTTTCATTTCCAATGTACACGCACATTATGGTTCCCTTCCCCGGCCTCTCAGTTTAATGAAACCATTCAAATATAAGTCATTAATGCAACAAAAGTCTTAGTAATACAAATGAAATGTATATATAAAAAAAGGGTAAAATGGGAAGTGAAAGATTCTCCACTTATTACCACTTTTAAGATATTAAGATTATAAAATAGTATTGATTTTTTTCTAATCTTGTATATAACTCTATAATAAATATGTGTCCTAAAATCGTTAAAACTAACTGATAGAATAATGTAATTTATAACTTTATAAATTATGTGGGGGTTTAAAATTGTTTATAAACTACATAAATGTGATTTAAAAACTAGAAAGAGTGATTTATAATTATTATGACATTGTATATATTTAATTGGTTGTCTTAGGGTTTAAAAGAATGCTTATTGCTCATTTATGAGAAATATACACTTTTTTTAGTCAAGAAATAAGCACTTTTAATCCTAGAAAAATGGGTGGTAGAATTTCATCAACAAAATTCATGGTCATACAAATCAATAAAATTCGACCAAAGGGTTAAACGATTACCGATGTGGTGATAATTGAGAATGAAAAATAGCTGAATGTATAATATGTTTGTTTTATTAGAGTATAAATATCAAAATAGCCACATTTCTTCCCCTCTTTTTCCCTATAACCACCCTTTCTAAAACATCTTAAATTAGCCACCCTTCAATATAAAAAGACATAAATGCCCCTAATGTCAAATCATCATTTCTCTCTCCTCCTCCCACCGTCTATTGCCTTCATTTTTCTTTTCTTTTTTAATATTAAATCATCTATCTCCTCTCTCTCCACTTTTCATAATTATTTTTTTTAAAAAAATTTCCTCTCATTTTTCCCTCCATTTTCTTTTATATATTTGATTCTCTCTCCTTCCTCATTTTCCTCTCATTTTTTTCATTTCTTCTTCCCTCTCTCCCTCATTTCTTTATCTATTCCCTATCATTTTCTTTCAAACCTCCATTGATTCTCTTTTTTTTTTCTTTCTTTTTCACAAATCCACCATTTCTACAAATGTTCATCTCACAAATTTCTTACATTTTTTTTTAATTTCCTACCTCTCCTTATTTTCTTCTCATTTTTGTTTTTTATTTAATATATCTCTACTTAATTTCTTCTCGATCTAGTTTTTTCATAAATATATTTCAACGTTGTTGGTTCCGAATCTCGAAAATCTAAACCAAAATAAGCATGGATTTGATGAAAGGTAATATACATATTTAGTTTGATTTACGTCTTTTTTTGTTTTATGTAATATACATAAATTCTTAATATTTGTTTTCTGCTATACATGTAATACATGCAATATGCGTTTTTTTTTCAATGTACGTAATATATATATTTTGTCTCTCGTCTGTTTCTGTTTTGCTTATGTACAGTCTGTACTATACGTAATATACATTTTTCTGTGGTCTGTTTAAATATATATCTTTGTATATACATGTTATACATAACTATGTGCTTTTCTTGATATACAGTCTGTAAGGCACGCAATATACGAAATATACATACTATACAAACTATGTGTTTTTCTTGATTTACACCCCCTTTCTTTTATTTTCATTCTGTAATATACGTAATATAATATATATTTCTTTTTATTTTGTTTGCATATTAAGTATCTTTTTTTTTACATTTAGTATTATTGAATTAACACTTTTTTTTCATTTGCAGATTATATGACATGTATATTACGTATAGCACGTACATTCATATGTACAAAACATTTTACATGAGAGGAGAAATTATAAATAATATACTAAAATGAATCTATAAACTTGAATTAAAAATCGAAATATGTAGTATGAAATCAAAATGAAAAAATAATAAAAATATACAACATATACTAAATACAATGAAGAACTATGGACGCTATATGAACTATACCAAAACTGGGAAAGAAAGAATGCATTGGGAAAGAAAATGTCAGAACTGTCAGACTATACCTGCCATATGAAAAGGGAAAAATAGGTATATTGAAAAATTGAATAGTAAAAAGTGACTAAATATCATACTTTTCAACCACATGGATATAGGGGAAAAGTCTCTCTTCCAAGTGGTTATTTTGATTTTTCACCCGTTTTATTATTATTATTATTATTAAATATATTTTCTTTGGTATAATGTATATTTTGTAAAACAATTTGAGATCAAAAGAAACTTATTACTAGAGTTTTAGGCAACTATGAGATATAAGGATATTAACATGTTTTCTTTATTCTATATGTATTTGGCTTGAAATTTTGTTATTTGTTAGAAAGATTTGTTGAACTTGTTATGGGTGAAATTTCATATGAATAAAATAACTACGTGTCAAGTAACTAAGAAGACAAGTTACATAATCAAACTCTTTCGGGGAACGTGTGTAAGCTCAGTTGTATGAACACACCACGCTTGACGAACCTGACCAATACTATTTATGCGGAGTGAGTGCGCCACCTGGTAAGGTGCATATCCGACTCTATTGTCAAAGACCACGAGGTACAAGCTTGTAAGTCTGTCGAAACATGAACTCATCATGGTGTAGCATTTACTAAGTACCCACATGAGAAGCTCTGTAGCTGCATGTTATGTAAAATCGTGATACGCAAGTGCACGCAGTCTAACAAGTAATAAATGATAAGTAAGATATCGTTCTCACGAGGATTAGTAGATTAAGTAAGTGTTTAACAAATAATTTAATGAAGATAAAAACAATGATAAATTTGGGGTGATATGGTTTATGAAGCTAAATAAATAAAATTGTGAAATTATGCAAAACTAAATAAATAAATTCTAAATTAATTATGGAAAATAAGTACGATGGTTTAAAGTTGCTGAAATTACTCCTAAAATATGCAAGAAGATTAAAGTGATTAAACTATGTAGTAACAGGTGGTTGGAAAATCAAGAATCCCCCTAAAGAGTTTTAGAATTCATAATGCTGCAGCAGTGCTGTGGGCTGTGCTGCAGCAATTTGTAATAACAAATACACTTTTTATGCAAGTAAACCCAATTGTTCAAGTGACTTCGTCAAGCCTAACATGATTCTAAATTCTAACCCAATTTAAATCCTATGTCTAGGTAAAATTAGATTAAGAAATATGTTTTAGTGTTCCGGTTTAGGCTTTAGGGTGTAAATACATATGTCTATGCATTACTAAAAACAATTTCAAGAATCGTTAACCCCTATCAATCAATATTTTTCCATTCAATTTTAACCTTTTTAGAATTAAAACTAAACAAAACAATTCACTTAGGTTGATCAAGCATAAGCAAAGAGACAAAAATATCAAAACTATTGATTGAGCATAAAAATTGAATTAATTCAAAGTTATGAAAACTAGTCCCCCTTAGGGTTCATCTATCAATTCCAACCTAAGAAATTTAGTTAATAATAAAACGTAAATTAACAAAAGTGTTCTTCAAAAGTAAACCTAATTCTAACATAACTTCAATTCAACAATGGAGAAGAAGAAGAAGGAGAAAGAATAATTAAAAGGAAGAATAATCCATAGAGGAAGAGTTGCAAACAAAATTCCCCTTAGGAAAAGCTTCCTTCCAAGTCACGTTCAGCAGCTTGCTCCCTCTTTCTTTCACGTTGAAGTCTCTGTTTCACGTTCTCCCGTCTCTCCCCCAGTCTGCCTCTTTTAGATCTTGGTTGATTCTTCCTCTTTCCTTTTGTTTTGGGCTTGGGCTTCCTATTAATCTCCTCCAAATTTGCTTCTAAGTTGGACCCCAATGATGGGCTTATTTTATCTGAAGAAAATCTGTTGAAACGGGCTTAAAAAATAGACTTTTTAGGGCTTAAAATCGTAACCCTACTGCTGTCCAATTCTGCTTCAGTGTGCTGCAGTACTGCTGCATCACTGTTCCAAAATCTGCACTTTTTCCCTTTGTTTCTGCATGAAATTTGCAACTCTTTAAGGCTTTCTTTCATTCAAAATGACAAGATTAAAATACCGAAAGCCTAAAACACTTCCAACATATTATTTAAAGTATGGGTGAAACCGGTTCGGTTCGGTCCGATTTTTCAATTAATTTTAAAAACAGGACCGGTTTGGTTTATAATAGGAACCGGCCTGGTTTTTAACGATTTTTGCCGGTTCGGTTTTCGGTTTTTTTCCGGCTTTTCTAGTATAGGCCATTTGCATTTAGTTTTTAAAAAAATCCTCTAACATTGAAGGATGAAACAAAAAAAAATCAAACATAAACAAAAACTTAGTTGAAAAAATTAGATTAATAAATATATAAAATATAAATTAAAATAAAGTGATAAATAAATACATAAAATAAAACAAATAAATAAAAATGAGGTGGAAATAGGGAAGGGGTATGAGATTTTTACTTGTTTTTTAGAAGCCGGTTCGGTTCGGTTTTTGAATTATGGAAACCGGGACGGTTCGGTTTTTTACGGTTTCAGCCCGGTTTATTTTTTCGGTTTTCGGTTTTTTCTTTCACCCCTAATTTAAAGTGCTAAAACTCGAGTTTTCTCAAAGTAAGCTTAATTAAAGAATGATGTAAAATGAGTTCAAAGTGTGCACAATCTGAGCAAAGTTCAATCAAATAATTATCAAATAGGCATTAAAATAGGACAAAATAACTCTATTTTATAGAGTTATCACTGTACTAAGTGTACCAACCTCCCACCTCGGAGAAGCGTTGGTGCGCGGCCTCTTAGAATGGCACACCTACACCCAATCAAGATACAACACGTGGATCAATTCGTACGCGACACGTGGGTTGATGACATCACCCATTTCCACCCCTATTAATAGGAGAAGAGAAATGGTCAAAAGGCAACTAATATTTATTCCCAATTAGCTTGGCACACTAGCTTTGCTCTGCTCTAACTTCAGCATCGAAAGGTGTAAGGTCGGCATCACATCGGTGCTATTTTCTCTTCTGCGTAGGTGACCACCTATGTAGCTCAACACCTATGCTGCTCAACTGTTACGCAAGTCACCGTGTACGCGAGTTGTACCTCCAGCTCTCCTAAATTTATTGTTCGTTGCACACGTGGAAGCAAGAGCGGTGTTGGCGCGAAACACGTCAGATCGGCCATCTTATTACTTTTTTCATGCAACAACACAACTATTTATTGGTTCTTTATCATTATTTTGGACGGGAAATGAAAATCCATTTTTAATTATTAATCTTGAATATTAAATTAAACTTCACTCCTAATCAAAAAATCAATATTTCTACATTAGTAGTTCTTAAGCCCAAGTCACCGTCAAGTTTCTAGCTCTAACTTCCCTCTAATCGTGTTTTTAATATCTAACCCAAAACCATATTTTCTAAGTTTAAAATCTTAAACTTGTTTTCAATTGATAAATAGCCAAATAGATTAAAACATTGAAAACTTAAGAACACAAATAAAACAATTAAGAGCGCATCCAAGGCTAAATTCAACAACCAAATCATATGCATCGACTAGCTACATATCTTTTAAAAGAATCACTAGATACTAATAGGGTGGTTGGTTGACATAACTACTAATTTGAAGGTTCATCACTTAAAAAATAGTAAGAGTTCAAATCCTCCCAATCTCAAAAAAAAAAAAAACACATTTTTCTATTAGGTCTTATAGCATAGTCACTAGTTTAAAAGATTCATCATCTAAAGAGACGTGTGAGTTTGATTATTGACCTTTATATATATATATATAATCAAAAATTAAATAATCCATCAATTATTTTCATAAATATTTTAGGTTTTATTATTTTTTAAATTTCACATCTTAAATTATTATATCTATAAATACCAAGAAATAAGCAAAGGGATTGGGCCCCATCTGAAAAGCTAACTCGCAGTTATCAGCCGTAGGCAGATTGATTAGGCCCATTAAATTTCATTTTACTGGCCGGGCCCATTGAAAGAGAACTTATAGATATCGGGCTTGGGTTGAAGATATTAAGCCCATTCAAATTTCACACACATAAGGATATTTATATAAAATTGTGACTGTTAATAAGAAGCTAAAAGGAAATTAAAAAAGAAAATAATTTTTTGATTTCAATTGAAGGAGAAAATATAATGAAAATCACTCCATTATAACTCTAAAACACATTAACTTCCAAAATTTTAACTTTAAGTGTAATTAAAATCATATCAATTTCTATATATTAACTTTTTATTCATTAGTATAATATATTTTTACCCAACGAGATAGCATAGTTAATAATTATAGACATAGAACTAAAAATCATTTTGGAAATATTAATGAACAGATTTTTCTTAAAATGAACTATACAATCAATAATTATGAAATTTATATAATCAGGAGAGAATATTCAAACCTTCAATTTTAAAGAGGGATACAGATGTTTAATTAATTAAGATATATTTGGGAAAAAATTCTTTTAAAATAACCACTTTATAAATTGGATCTTGATTTGGAACCAAACTAATATTTGATTTATTCGATGGGGGAATAGCAATTAATTGCATCCTTAAACAAAACCGACCCACCAATTTGATATAATTTTCAAACTCTATGATAGTGTTAAAAGATTCCATACATATTCGAGTAATCGACGCAAAACGCGAATAAATTATTAATTGCATCCTTTGAACTAAGACTAGAACCGGCCCACCGTCTTGAGATAGTTTTCACTATTATGATTGTATTGAAAAGATTCCATACTACTTTTGTTTTAACAAAATTTCAAGTGTAAATTTTAATAATAATAATAATAAATTAATATGACGAGATGATTTCAAGTACTCTCCATGAAACAAAATGTATCAAAATCGTGAATTTGAACATATCTTAACTGGTCAAAGTATATATTCTCCTTACATGAGGTCGAAGTTTCGAGTATTCCCTCCCCTGATTTAATGTAATATCTCAAAAGGAAAAAAAAAAGTATCAAAATCAACTAAACGAGACATACATATCAAACTATCATAGTAATGTTGAAAATAACATAATAAATTAATAGAATAAGGTAATCATATTAATTTCTTTAATAATATATTATATTTATTATAAAAAAAAATAATTATAATGAGATCTTACTATTTTCAAATTATTTAGAAGTATGCATAATTAGAGTATTGATTTTTTTCCCCATAATAAGACATTTATCCTAATGATGACAAGTAACTATACAACTTACAAGAATTTTTTTTAAATGGATCGGCCAAATTGATAATCGATAGCATGATAAAAATAGAGACCATTAATTTAAAATATAACTCAACTGATTAAATATTTATATTTTTTTATAAAATTAAATTTATTCGTTGTCTCTTCTTTAGTTTAATATAATATCTAAAATTTTGATGAGATATTTGGAAATTTAGAAAAACCATATTTCGGACACGTGCGGCGAAGAAGCACGGTGTGAACACCCGCGAGAGAAAGCGCGTGGTGGATCTGTACTGCAGCGTAAAGTATAGAATCCCCTGTAATGGAGTGATACATGAAGGACACGTGGAAAGTAAAAAGGTTGGTTTAAGTAAATTACGAGTAATGATTCATCTCTTTGCAAATTGCAACGAGCCCCTTTCTCTTTTCAAATTAGTCCCTTTCAATATAAAAACGAAAAACGAAAAAAAATAAAATTACAAGTCAAAATTGCCATCTTCTGGTCAATTTATAATCTAAATTTAATGACATATTTGAATTATATTTTTATTAACATCACACTATATATTATTTAAAATCAAACGATAAATTACAAGAGAAAAATCAAGGTGTACTAATGTATCTATAATTTTATTTATAATTTAAATTATAAAAACATTAAATCTCGATGTGACAATTAAAAAATTAAAATAAAATAAATTAACATTAAAATAGAATAACTTAATTAAATTCTGAAATATTTTTAATATAATCATTAAAAATGACTTTATTCCACATTTATTACAACTTATGTTGTATTTATTGAATCACACATTAAAGATTAAATTTTAAATTGATGGAACATAGCTTATTTGGTTAGATATCTAGCTCTTTTATCCCCTAAACTCGTAGGTTTGAGTAATATCAATAAGAAATAAAAAATTTAAATTAATAGAAATTATAAATTATAAATTAACACGATTATATTAAATGATTGGTATAAATTGAATTTATTATATTTTATTTTATTAGGTTTGATTAACTTTAAGAGAGAGAGAGAGAGAGAAGTCTGTACGATTTTTTAAGACTCGAAAGCCCGTTACAAAAGGTTTATTAGTTCAGCATTTCTTTTTAACTTTACCTGCTATTTATATAGCTCACGTTTTCCACGTTTTCTAAAAAGTTCAGGCTTTTTTTTTTTAAGAATAGTTTTAATAACATTTTCTTAAAAAAGAAATGGAAAATATTTCACTATTTCATTTGTTTCTTTTTTACCAGTTACTCGATAAACATTAATGATTTTCCAAAAAAAAAAATTAACGATAATTTAAAGTAATAAATTAACTGAAATGTGTTATATTTTAAACTTAATATATATATAAAGTGAAAACATAGAAACAAATGATATCTTTTTAAAGATTTTTTTAGATTAAAATAGAAGTCTTAGATGGTAAAATGATTTAAAACCATAATCGTTAAAAAGAAATCACTAAGACAACCTCTTGCATATTTTCAAGTTAAAATGTTAATCCAGTTTCTTTTACTAATTACTAGACTTTTACCACGCGTCGACGCGTGATATTTTTTCTAACAGAGAAAATATTTATAAGATCGAAATATTTTTTATTTGATTTTTCTATGGTTTATAAATCTTTTTCGAAATGATTTTATTAACATATTATTATGTTCTATTTAATATTTAAATTATTGTATATTTTACTAATTTACATAATTATATGCCTTTTTATATAAGATGATTTTTTTAACATCTTTATTTTTAAAATTTATACTACCAAATAAAAAATAAATTGTTTGTTCTATATACACATGTTAGTTAATTTTTGCATTTATAGATTATTTATTTCTAATTTTAATTAAAATTTAATAAATTATTTATATTTTTTCTCTTTGATTTTTAAACTTTTAAATATTTTTAATTAAAAAAAATTAAATTTATTTAAATATTATAAAATATTCTACCATTACTAATTCAATAAATTATATTTTGTTGTAGTTGTTTTTTTTTAATCTTAACTGTTTTTTTAAACAATTTAAGTTTTTTTTTTAATATTTTTTAAAATTAAAGCATCGTTACCTTTATTAAATCATTTAATATTTGAATAATTAAATATAATTTATTCTTCATAAATTGGTGATAAATCTAAACAATAAATTCATTTTAATATCACATTCATTTTCATATGTTGTACTTGTTTTTTCAATTATTTTATAATCTGATGTTGTGAAAACAATAAAAAAACCAGGGAATTTATTTAATAAAATTGACAATATCTTATTCAATGAAGAGAAATATTTTATTTATAAAAAAAAAGAGAAATATTTTATTAAAAATATAAATAGTCATTTAATAGATAGTGGAGTATAAATAATAATGACATTTTTAGTAATTTGAAGGTTTTGAAAGAGTATATATAATGGCATGTTAGTAATTTTAATATTTTAAAAGGGGTATAGTAGTCCAAAAAAGTTTCTTAAACATCACCACTATTATATATTAAGGATATTTTCTTCAAAATTTCGAATAGTTTTAAGTTAAGAGATCAAGTTTATGGCGATTAAATTAAATAATTTTATCGAGTTTAAACGTTTGTCATTTTAATTACGGGGACAACTTTATCACATTCACCAAATACACTTTTTACTTTTGTAAATATGTGAACTATTGAGGATGGAGAATCTTCTGTTTTAATAGGGGTGAGGTTGAGACCAAAGGCAGAGCCATATTCAATTGAGGGGGGCAATTGCCATATTTTATAAAAATGAATAATTTGCATGTAAATTTTGATTTTTTCAAGAAGAATACATTTTTGTCTACTTTGCCCACCTTTAATTTCTTAAAACACACCTTTATTAAAATTCCCCCGTTGAGACTCTAGAATTTTATAAGCTCGATTGGGCAATTTTACCATCAAATAAATAATAAGTATTAATACATGAATAAATTCTATTATTAAGACTCTAGAATTTTATAAGCTCGATGGGCAATTTTACCATCAAATAAATAATAAGTATTAATACATGAATAAATTCTATTATTACATTTATCATGTATTAAATTTAATTTAATAACTTTATCGTTATCTTTATAGAAAATGTTATTAAATCAAAGAGGGTGACATAGAGAGGAGAGATGAGATCCACCTAGTACATAAAAAATAACATAGTATTAAACTCTAAATTCACGTAGTTAAGTAATAGTTAAGATTAATTTCGATTTAATTATAAAGCAGAACCAAAGAATTGATTAAGAATTAATAACGAAACGTGGACAATTTTTAGGTTGATTTAATAACAATGATGCATTTTCATATCATGAAGTTAATTTTTAATTAATTTGGAACCTAAGTAACGTATACGACTTCAGACACGTGGAACATGAGCTAAACTCAGCTCAGCTTGAAGACAAGCTTACTTTAATTTTCACAAAACTTTCTTCTGATTTCATGTTCAAATTCCATTATTAGAAATAATTATAATTTTTTTAAAGAAAAATACGAAATTTAGAAGGGAAAATATGATATAAATTAGGGAAAAGGAAATCAATTTACACCCTGAATTTTAGGTGTGTGTCAATTTAAACACTAAACTTTTAATGTAATCAATTTACACTCTGAACTTTAATTAATGAACTAATTTATACTCGTTAATTTAAAAGGGGAAGAGATTCATTTGAATATTATATCTGAAAAGGAATCTATGATATGAAAATTCATTGATTTTTTTTTTTTTACTCAAAATTCCAACAAATTTTCTCTTGACAGTTGATATCATCAGGGGCGGAGCCACCTTATAGCTTAGGGGGGCAATTGCCCCCCTCCCCCCTCCTCAATTTTTAAAAAATATATTTTTTATATATAAATAGTAATATTTTAAGTAATAAATTGAATTTTTATTGTAATTAATCTATTTTGCCCCTCTTAATTTTTAAAAATGAGCTTTATATAATTTTTGTCCTCTTTACAAAAAAATTCTGGCTCCGCCCCTGGATATCATCATCCTTTTTCAATATAAAAAAGCTCAACCCATTTTATTATAAAGTAGAATATTTTAACTTTCTACCACTTCTTCCAATTTAATGTAATATCTAAAAGAAATTTAACCAATTACGATGGATTGTTACTTTCGTCATTTCAATATATATTTAGTGAAAATTCTTTTATATACATCTTGGCTTGATAACAATTCAATAATTATTTATCTCATCTAATTGTTCTTTTTATTTTAACAAAATGTACTATTTTAAAAGTATTGGTAAATGTAATATCTTTTTTGTATGTAAACTAGTAAATAATATAAATCAATAATAATCACTTGATCAGATGATTACCATCAATCCTAGTTGATCACAAATTAATATGTTAAAAAATTTATATTTATAATACTTTTTAAGTAAAGTAAGGTTATATTTGTAAAAATTAAAAAAAAAAAACATCTTAATTTAATTGTCTTTTTCATTCTCTCATTGCCTCTTTTTTATTATTTGTCAACCAAATTAATTGAAAAACTTAGAATTAAATAGTGAAGATAGTGAAATTACAAAAAAAACAAAAAAACAAAAAAAGGGTTTATTTAGTGGTGAGTATGTAAAAAGAGGTGGAATATTTAAATTGTAAAAATTATTTAAATTGACAGAGTTGATTTTGAATAAAAAGTAAAATTTGACTAAAATAGTTGAATATTATATGGTTAAAATAGTTTATTTTTTAATGTAGACTTCCCATTGGGATTTGTTTCAATGATTGATTAATTTAAAATCAAAGCATAGTCGCATGGAAAGAGTTAAAGTGGAATAAAATATTTATAAAAAGACAAGAACAGAAAAACAAAAACAAAAAAAGAGTAAAACAAATCGGCTTAATGAACATAAAATGAAGCCGTGAGAGTTTGATATTCCAATAAAATTGAGTGGAAACGCGTTTACTTTCGAGTATAAACTTTAAAAGCGATAATGAATAATTACAAAGCCTTCAACCACAACCACAACCACTCGTGGATGATTCTAACACTCGTACGGTTGGTAAACTAATTTCATATAAAGGGTATTTATGGTAATATTTATTGCAAATGTTATTTATGATTTTTAAGTGTACCCTTTTATCCACACACGTGGCTTGGCTAGTAGTTATTATGCCCCCCTTTAATTTTATATAATATAAGGAAAATAATTACCGTTAGTATCAACCTATACTCATCAGCTTACATGTCAAATTTTTAATAGATCAAATATGAAAGTAAATGACAAGTGTATAGGTTCTATTAATAAATATATGAATCCTATAAATATTTAATTCAATAAAAATATAACATGTATATCGGTGATTATGTAAATATTCTCCCTAATATAATATAGTAGATATTTAAATCAATTTAAATCATTTATTATACTCTCTTTCAATTCACTCCACTCTAAATGAATTATTTTAATCTCTTTCATTATTTCATTTTATATGTTTCTTTTTAATAAAATAGGTATAAAATACTATTTTTTTAATTTATAATAGTGACGGGTGGGATGAGTTGAATTTAATGTTATTAGATAGAAGAAGGTAGGGTGTTATCAGTTTGGTTTATATATCAGTTTTTGGATAAAAATATGATACCGAATAAATTAAAAATGAAGAAAACTTTGTGAATTGAAATCGAATCAGACACATAATAAGTTTTAGTTTTTACGTCTGATCGGTTCAAAGAATCAATAGGTTTGATCAGTTTCGGTTAGACTATGGTCGATTTTAGTCAATTTTGATCGGTTAGCTTTCAAAATTGAACCGATCAATTGATTTTTCTTATATGAAAAACAACATCGAACCGAAACCGACCAATTTGGTTCTAGTTCAGTTGATTTGACAATTTTAAGTTGCAACTCTAGTAAGGGTGTGTTTGGAAGTGTTTTTGTCTTGGCTAAAAGTGCTTTTAAATGAGTCAAAGTACTTTCTAGATACAGTTTTATGTTTGGAAACAAAACACTTTTTATAGAAGTCAAAAGCATTCCAAAGTAGTTTTTGAAGAAGCAAGTAATAGGCGTTTTGAAGTGATTTTAATTTTTTAACCTTTATATTTCTAATTTCTTATACACATTTTATCTCTTTAACTTCTCTCTAGACACTTTATCTCTCTAACATCTCTCTATATATTTTCTCTCTTTAACATCTATATATATTTTCTCTCTTTAATATCTCTCTACACACTTTCTCTCTCTACACATTTTCTCTCCCTTACTCCTCTCTCTATATACTTTCTCTCTCTAAACTTCTCTTCATGCATTATCTTTATCTAACTTCTCTTCACACATTTTCTCTCTATAAACTATTTTTCCACACTCTCTAACTTCTCTTTACACTTTCTTTCTCTAATTTATTTCTACAAATTTTCTTTTTACATATAATTTCTCTAACAAGAACTCTAAACAAGATTAAAAGAACTTTTTAAATATTATATCCAAACAATAAAATAATATACCAAGCACTTTCTATCATAGTACTTATAAGAAAAGTACTTTGATTAAAATCACTTATTTCATATACACTCCCAAACAAGCCCTTACTATGCTAAAAAGTGCTTCGTATTATAGTGTTTTATTGTTTGGTTCTAACATTTAAAAAGTCTTTTTAATTTTATATAGTTATTTTTAGAAAAAAAAAGTGTAGAGAAATAAATTATGTAGAAATAATATAGAGAGAGAAAGTGTATGAGGAGAAGTTAGAGAGAGTGTGAAAAAAGAAGTTAGAAAGAGAAAAAGTGAGTATAGAGAGGTTAGAGAGACATTAGAGAAAGGAAGTTTGTAGAGAGAGATTAGAGACATAAAATGTGTAGAGAGAGGTTAGAGACATAAAATGTGTAGTGAAATGTTAGAAAGATAAAATGTGTAGAGAAAATTTAGAGATATAAGGTTATGGGAGGGTTTAAAAAATAAAAAAACACTTCAAAAAGCATCAATACTTGATTCTTCAAAAAGCGCTTTAAAGTGCTTACAAAATATTGTCAAACTTAAATATTTTATTTAGGAAGTGCTTTTGATAATTTAAAAGCATTTTTGCCTGGACCAAAAGCACTCTCAGACACATTTTAAAATATGACTCTCATATTTGAATTGGATGGGGAAAACGGGTGAAATGATGAGAATTGATTTATAAGATCAGAGAGAGGTTGAGGTAGATTATGGTTAGGGAAATTTCACTAGGTGGCAGAATTTTTAGCAATATTTATAAATATAGCATTTTTAAAAAGTATTTGTAAATATAGCAGATTTTTAAAAACCCCTATTCATATAATCAGAGATATCAGTGATAACTTATAAAATAATCAATGATTACTATCAGGTAATCAGTGATTCCTGCACAAAATATCAGGATATCAGTGAATCAGTGATTACTAATAAGTGATTACTAGTGGCAATTTTGTAATATTTTAGGTGTGAATTTAATTTTTCTGCTATTTTTGCAAATATGTTTTTTTACTGTTATTTTTACAAATATGTTTTTTTACTGCTATTTTTACAAATATTGGACCTATTTTTACTATTTTCGCAAGAGCCCCTTATGGTTATAACATCTTTTTATAAGTAAAAAAAAAAGTTACATGAGTTTCCTAAAAATAATAAAGATAATAAATAATGAGATAGATTTTGAAATAAAATGTTAGGTATAAGGTTTAAGATTAAAGCAGAATTTTCAAAAATTATTAGACTAGAAGAGAAAAAATATTAAAATTCGAGGATCGAAGTAGATTTAAATCTAAAATATATAACACAGTCAAAAGGAACCAAGAATAAAATATAAATCACAATAAATAAGGATAATTTTTTCTTAATCTACACTGTTTTTTTTTTCCCTCTATAATATATATTATATTTGATAAACATTGAAAAGATGTGATATGACTTTTGGTCCTTTACGTCTCATAAAGATATATATTAATATTGAATGGAGGATCCCTTTTTACTGATTTAGTTAATGGATTCTTTTAGATCGTTCTAATTAATATCGTCATCATTGCAAATGATTGAGATTTTTTATATTAATATAATAAAAAAGGAAGAAAATTAGAAAAATTAAACGATACAAGAAAAACATTTATATTTACTTACAAAACAGATACAGTTACACTTACAACCACATGAATAATTATCAAAATAGAAAATAATATTATTGACGTCATGACACACATCACAAAACCACTAATGCCCTTTTTAATTTTAACTTCCTTTTCATTTTAAAAAGTCTTTTTCTTTAAATATTATATTAGATTAGAGGAATGGAGAATTGAACTTTCGATGTTATACGAACCGAGAAGATACCTAACCACTTAAATTATATTTAGATTAAACTTTTATAAAATTAATATGGTATTATTGTTAATTATATAAATGATATATGTGAAAATCTTTCACATAATATTATCAATCGTATTAATTCCCACCCTATAAATAGAGTGGGATACCTTGATCAATCTTCAACCTTCAATAAATAAATCAGTTTTGTGATCAATTCATCTATCATAAATTCAATAAAAATTAATTTACAATTTTGAAATCAATGCTAAATAAAGTCTATAATAATATATTTTTATACACTGACACTACAAAAAAAAATTGCCAAATTGCGATCAGAAGGGTTGCATTTGACAAATTGCGACCAGAAAAGCGACTGGAAGTTGCATAGCCAAAAAGTGTGTTGCCTTGAAAAAATTGCGACTATGGGGTCACAATATTGCGACTCAAAGTTTTTGGGTCGCAAAAAAGTCAACCATAACAATTGCGACCCTAGGGTAGCATCTATTTGCTACTCTGATCGTTTAATTGGCCTGTAGCGACCATAGCGTAGCAATATTTGCTACTCTGGGGTCGCGAATATAATTATTTATAATTTTTTTACATAAAAAATTGCGCCCCAGAGTAGCAAGCAAATATTATTATATATTTATTTTTAAAAGAATCTTTGCAACCCTAGAGTAGCAATATTTACTACTCTAGTGTCGCAATTATTAGAAATATTGCAACCATGGGATAGCAAATATTTAAAATTTTTTTTTAATTTTAATAAATAATTTTAAATTAAATATTATTTAAAATTATTTTAATAAATTAATATTAATATAATAATTGATAGTTTATTATTTTAATTTATCAATTATTATTAATATAAAAAATGGAATAAAATAATTAAATATATAAAATACCAAAATGTATAAATCCAAAAACTACTGCGGGGGTGGGGGAGAGGGTGCTGAAGATAAAGGGTCGGGGTCATTTGATCCATGAGGATTGAAGAATGCAGCCAAAGCAGCTGCAAGCTGAGCCTGGACCTGCTCCTGGACAAGTGCAGCGACCGAAGCCTCGACCCGAGCATTGATGGATGTACGCATCTCATGCACCTCTGACTGGAGCTGCTGAACCTCACTCCAACTTACAAATGAAAACAGCAATCTCCGAACTCATTGATGCAACAGTTGCGTCGGTCAATTCAGTACAAGTCAAGTCCCTAAAAAAACACTCAACTGCGCAAGCGGCTCCCAATGTGTGTTGGCTTTTTGGGCCTATTAATCTCGCTTAATTACGTTTTGATGATAACAAACACTTAGTACTAATCAATTTTAGTATTTTAGTGTTGTGTTTTGTAGAGCGGAAAACAACGAGCACGGCGCTTTTTGAATCGTCCAATTCCGAGTTAAATTGGAGAAGATATGGATTAAAGAAAATTGGTTTTTTTTAAATATATATATTATTATATAATATATTTTCGGATTTAAAATAAAGGAAAAATAAAAATAAAAATGGGAAATGTCGCAGCCGTCCGATCGAAGCATCAACGCAATCCAACGATCCAGTTTTTATTATTATTATTATTTTATATATAAATCGGAAATTAAAAGAAATGGAAAAAGAAAAAGCTGAACTAATATCAGCAGTTCGATCTCCACTTGAGCGCCATCCAAGCGTCCGGATGACGCCACATCGCGCGTGTCCTTCAACCGCTGACGCGCCCCTGCGCATTGCTGTACCGCGGGTCCCACTCAGCTGAAGCAACCAGCCTTTGCGTGACACGTCACCCAGCTGTTTCCCAATGCCAGCTGATTTACTTTTTCCAGATGCAGCGAATTGACGCCTTTGCCCCTGACTTTTGGATTAATACCGCATGCGTCCTGACCTATATGTTTTGACCATGCTGACCGATTTTGAAGTTGCTCTCTCAACGTATCTGCTGACCGAATTGCCCCTGCTGACCGGATAAATTAATATTATATTATTTATTTCAAATTTCAGAATTGCTCCAGCCATTCAGATAGTGACACGTGGCCCAACGGATTAATTGCTTCTTCTTCCTTTACAAATGGCCGAATTTCAGTTGAAAAAAAAATGAAGAAAAATCTGATTTTGCTCTCCATTGTTAAAGGTCTTCAAGCTATTATTTTACATCATTTTGGGATTTTATTTTGAGTGGTTTATTTGGCTATTAAGAGCCTTGTAATATTGTGAGCTTTGAATTTCACATTCAATCTTTTGAGAGATTTGTATTTGTGTGAAAATTTATAATTCACACTTGGGTCGGTTTCCTAGCCCGTGAAATAGGAACGTGGGTTTGTTCTTGATCCCGGAAAAAGAACGGTTCGGGTTTGACTTTGATCCCGTGGAAAAGAGTCAGGTTTGATCTTGAGCCCGCAAAAGGATTGGGTTGTACTTCCTCCCGGAAAAGGTAATAAATTCCCGAGAGGCGCTCGGGGAGTGGACTAGGCCGGATTTTGGCCGAACCACTATACTTCTTGGTGTCATTTCTAACCCTATCCTCTTTATTTATATGCACATTGTTAATTGCTTCATATTTATTATGCATATGAATTGGGATCATTAATTATCAATCTTTGAGAATTAAATTAATTATTGCTTCACATATTTGTAATTAGAATTTATTGAAGCAATCTTGATTGTTAGAAATTGATTGTGGTTTAATATTTTCTAGTATTATAAAAATTTAGTTTACTTTGTTTAAGGGAATTTTAGGATAAAATTCATTTTAATTGTTTGAGCTTAAAAAGTCTAATTAACTTGTTAATTAGAAACCATAATCGAAAAAGTTTTTAAATTAACCTAAAACCCTATTCACCCCCCCTCTAGGGTTGTCATACCGATCCTACAATGTGTACGCTCTAGAAATGGCCTGAACGCGACAGACATCAATCGTTGCATGAATACATGACAATCGTGGCTTTTCATCCAGAACATTATATATTTTTGGCTATCTATACTGTTAGGAATGGTGTCCTAGAACTTGTAATTATTTAATTATAATAATTTATTTCGAATAAATTAAATAAATAAACATAAGTTCTTTATATAATCTAGATTGATTCAATTGATGATATTAGGAATATATGGAAATATATAAATATCAAAACATTCAAATAGTAAACCCTAAGTTACTCTTATGAAATCACGACTTAGTATGTGAGTCATACAAGAGGATTAAAGTCGAGATGAGTAACTTAAACGTGTCTACATAAAACGGATAACGTTTGGGAACCTTATCCTGGTAACACTGTTGATAGCTTCGCATTTTGTTTATAGACAAATGATCGAATCCTGATCATTCATGTGGGAGACATGAAATGGAAGTATCATATGCAATGTTGATTGTATAAGACAGGACCACGATGTTCGATCAAATTTCTCATTAGTACCGTTTACGAGAAATAATCGAATATCAAACTAAGTTTATCAACCGTGATAGATCTCAATCCTGAGTGAAATGCGGACTCCTATTTGTGGAGTTATGTTCTTTGATTCACATAGTTGAGAGCGATCTGTAAGAACGCTCAATACACTCCTGTTTTGGGAACATGACTAGATAAGTAGCTGGGAACTCATTTTCACGAGATGGAATTCATAACTTTCCTATAAATTAACGGTATCAGTGCGATACCTAAACATTTTAGGAACTTTAGGAAACTCCTTGATGTCCCGATTCGAGACATGAACAAGTGACGTCACGACTTCTATTGATCACGAAGTATCTTATCTCTAGTTCGACTAAAGATAAAGTTCATTGGAGAATCAGGCTGGGAACACAAGGATAAAGTGGTAATTACAGGGGCAAAACGGTAAATTTATCCGCTGTAATTATGAGGGTTCCACGTGAAGGATAATATCACAGATATAAATAATGATAAACTAAATGGACATAACTCATCTATAGTGAGGGGAGTTCAGCTATGAATCTATAGTGGAATTATTCATAGTTAGATAATAAGTAATTAACCGATTATGTGTTAATCACTTAATTGACTAATTATTAAGCCCATGATCTATAGGTCCATCGGGTCCCTATGCTAGCCCAAATATCGTAGTCGCGAAATCAAGTAGAAGAAATGGAAATTTTAAGTAAAGTGAATTACTTAAAATAGGCAATATTAATTGTTTAAATATTGAGTATATTTAAGCGGTAATTAATATAAACATTATTAATTGTTTAAATAATGAGTTTATTTAAACATGAAATTAATAATGAAATATTATTAATTATACATTATTAATTATTTAAATATTGAGTATATTTAAATGGTAATTAATAATTTGAAATTAATTAACAATTATTAATTGTTTAAATAATTAATTTTTATTTGAACGGAAATTAATAATTAAAATTAATTAATTAATAATAAAATATTGTCAATAAAATTATTAATTAAATAATGAGTTTATTTAATGGAAATTAATAATTATAATATTTATTATTAATTATTTAAATAATGAAAATTATTTAAATGGAAATTAATAATTAAATATAATTTGATAATATTTAGACCGGAGAAAATATTAATTATTTAAATAAAATATTTATTTAAATGGTAATTAATAAATAAATTAATTGAGTTGGACTTATTAATTTAAGAGAGAGTTTCTAGCCCAATTGGATTAATGAACCCAATTGGAATTGGCTAAAAATAGTTAATTAAATAAATTAGAATTATTTATTAATTAATACATGAATTTTCGGCCATATGATGTATTTTGGGAAGAGATAATTGTTTGAATTATATCCTAAAATAACTATATAGATTTATTTACCCAAGATAAATAAAAATAAAGAAAATAAAATAATCTTCTATTTATCCTTGGCATTTTCGAAATTGCTAGATAAAGGAAGGAGATTATCTTTTTCTTTTTGTGTTTATCTCTATAGATTAATCCTAATGTGATTAGGATTCCTATTTTTCTATAAATAGGAGGGTTGGGTCATTCATAAATCACACAATACAATTCCATAGAAAGTTGGAACTCTCTCTTCCTCCTCTCCCTCCCTCATTGCCTGGAAATCTCCTTAGTCATTGGGAAGAAAATATTTTTTCTTCTTCCCAATTTCTTCTAAAGTTCGATCCCACAATCGAATTTCGTTTGATCGATCGGGATATAGCATAGAAGATCCCGTGTTCTTGAGGATTGATCTTGTAAAGAAACCTCCAACCAATTCTCCGATTTTACTCAATGTAAGTTCCGTTTGATTTTAATTTTCGAAAATATAAGCATGAATCTACATGTCTTTCACAAATTGCATGATGTTAATAGATCCGTTATTAAATGTTAATAAGTTTACTAAATAAAATTCCGCTAAATTTAGTAAATCATCCCTTCAATTGGTATCAGAGCTAATTTTAATTATCATGCAAATTTGTGTTTTTTCGAAAATTTGGTGGGTTGCATAAAAAGTTGTTTTATGTATGTTTATATAAATTGTGGAGGTTTGCTTATTGACTGTTTAGGTATTCTTGAGGCACTTAGGATTTTTAAATTTTAGTAGAAAATTTGTAAACCCTAAATTTTAGGGTATAGGAAAAATTTGTAATTTTCCCATACCCATTGATGGTAAAATCGGCTACACCAAGGGAGGAAGAGAAGAAAATTTTTCCCCATCATTCATGATGCCCACGCCCAAGGATGAGATAAGGTAAAGATATGGTAAGATATTTTAACATAATTATCTTGTTATCTCAATTTAAAAAATTTTAAATATTTAAGATAAGGATAAAATCCTTTTAAAGATTATATCTCTATCTTAAATTATAAATTTAGAAATTGAGATAAGATTACATGGAAAATATTTTCTTTATTTTTCCATATAATTAAAAGATAATTATTTTAAAACAAGTATTTATGGAAATATTAAGGAGATAATATTTGCCCCATAAATACCCATCCCACGCCTACACCATGGAGGAGAGAGAAAGTTGAAGCCTCAAGTTCTAGAATGGAAGATATAATTAAGTTGTAATTCTAATTTTCCGTTTTAGAAATAGTGCCAAGAATACCGGTCAATTTAGCTATTTATTATTTAAATTGTTTATATGTATGATATAATTGTTTTTAAATAATATTCATGCATAAGAGTATGTCATGTAGAAAATCCCACCATAGGTTGTATGATTTTAATTAATTGTACATACATGCATCATGATATAATATGTGTTATTATATGCTAATGTATGTGAAGCATGCTATAATTTTATTTTATAAATGTTATTATCGAAAATTATATTCTAATTGTTTTAGAATTAAAAGCATGCTTATTTAGTTAAAATTCAAAAGTTAAATCTAGTTTAAAAGTTGAATAGAAACTAAATGAATTATTTGTAATATGGAATTATTGTTTAAACAATTGGGCCAAAATCCATATAAGATAAACAAATAGAAACTTTTAATTAAGGGTTAATTAAAAATTAATAATTGAGATTAATTAAATTGAACGGATCTCCGGCAGAAAAGCTCGCCTGGCGATGAGGTTTCATAAAGTTCCCCTAACACCAGGCGCCTCTAACCGGGAGCGATCCTGGGAGAAAAGTTCAAATTAATAAATCAAAATTATTAAGACGGCGCATAATGTGATTAGTTTTAATTAGGAAAACTTGAACAATCACTTTATAAAATTAATCTAACCAATTTAAGAGTTAAAGTTGATTAGGTTAATTAAAACTTGGATTAATGAGTTAGCCTGAATTAGTCTAAGTTATGAAACCCTAACTCAAAATATTAAGTGGGAGAAGGAAACATGTCAATGAATCCTATGGTCTCCACTAATGGGCTCGAAATGTGAGATTTATACATGGCCTCGTAACATCTGCTGCAGTGTTCATTCCCATAGGAAGGTTTATTGTATAAATCAATATCAAGTTGGGTCTCCTGAAAGGGATAAAGAATTTTAAATGAGATTGATTGAAGATGAATCTACACTTCGTAGACACTCTTCAATTTTATTTAAAAGACTAAATTAGTGGGTCACACTTAAAAGAAATTTGATAAATTGTGTTATCAAAACTCTGGACCAAATACACTGAAACAATGACATAGGAATATGAGTTATTCGAGGTTGTCAATTGTTCGAGTGGCATCTCGTTTTAATGATGGTAACTCGACCTATCATTCGACTGCACTTCACCTAGTATCATTAAAATATCGTGACATAGTAACATGTTTTAGGGCTTTTCTGTTCATTAATATGTTCGCATTCATGCATCATATTTAATTATATGTCGAAACTTTGAGTATTTGAATGTTGAAAGCATGTTAGATTACTAAGATAAGGTTTATTTAAATTTTCAAGTAAAATGGCATCTCGCTTTAGTCACAATCCTTGGAAAGAACAAACTAAATGGAGATAACTACACCTCCTGGAAAAATGAAATGAACACCATTCTCGTGGTAGAAGACTTGAAATTCGTTCTTAGTGAACTTAAACCTGATACACCTGCTACCAATGCTCCTAAAGTCAGAAAGGACGATACGAAGCGCCGGGTCCGGGCCAATGAAAAGGCCCGTGTTTATTTGATGGCCGGGATGAGTGACGTCTTAGCCAAGAAACATGAACCAATGGAAACGGCTTTGGAAATAGGCGATTCGTGCGGGGCATGTTTGGCCAACCATCAAAACAAGCACGTCATGATGCTATAAAGTCAGTTTATAACACTCAAATGAAAGAAGGCACATCTGTTCGTGATCATGTTTTGACAATGATGAACTACTTTAACGTAGCTGAAACGAACGGGGCCATGATTGATGACGAGTCCCAGATAAGTTTTATATTGGAATCTCTCCCATCGAGTTTTTTCAGTTTTAAAAGCAATTTGGTCATGAACAAACTGAGCTACTCCCTTACCCAATTGCTAAACGAACTTCAAACCTTCGAAGCAATGAAAAAGGAAAACAAGAAGTCAGGAGAAGCAAATGTTGTCTTCAATGCTTCTAAGAAGAAGAAGAGCTCTCGCTTAAAAAGACCAAGCTCAATGCTAAGAAGAAAGCATTTAAGGCCGAGACCAAAGAGCCTAAGGGGAAATGTTTTCATTGCAACATAGATGGACATTGGAAGAGAAATTGCCCCAAATATCTCGAAGAAAAGAAAAAGGGGAAAGAAGGTAAATTAGATTTACTTAGTGAAAAATTTGAGAAATTTATTTTGAATGGTTGATTCAATAGTCACTAACACAAAGTTTTTTTTTAAAAACTTTACAGTGTCACTTGATTCTTCAACACTTCTGGTTTGAAGATGACTCAAGATAGAAGTAGATTAGATTTACTGTTTTCAGTCTTTAATTTTTCATATTTCTAGTTTAGTTTAGTTTTAAATTTTGAATTATGTAATAAATATTGATTCTCACCCTATAAGAATCAAATTAGGAATATTTTAATAAAAGTCGTTTAGTTAAATATTCCTTTGCAATTTTATTACAACGTTCCAAAGTGTGATTGGATGGTTATTCAAAATACTTAGAATAAAACAAATAAATTCCAAATCCAAATTCTAAACTACTAAATACCTAAACAAGTTATGAAGGTTTAAAAATGTTTAAATGTTTAAGTCTAAAATCACTTAAATAAGTTAAAGGATTAACCTCTTAAAGATGGTTCTCAAAGAATTTGAGATGATAACCATGTTAATCTACAAACTTAAAGAAATAAGTGAAATTGAGCATCTTTGATTTATCAAAGATAACTGGACTTAAAATCACTAAAGTTCAACACTTAGATGTTAAACTTAAGTGAAAAATGAACAAAGAATCAATTTCTAGTATTCCAAACATTCAGTTATTTAAAAGGATGTTTTAAAGGAGCACTTACTGATATGGAATAAACAATATAGAAATTGAAAGTAATAATTAGTGAATTATTGAATTCACAAATTATTAAGGAAAAGTTGATGAAATCGGTGATACTTGAAAGTTTTAAACCTTAATTAAGATATAAAAGAATTACAATGATTTTATTTCACAATAAAAACAAGTAGTTATTTAAAAGTTTAAATTGTTAAACTACTTGTAGAACTTTATTTGAGTGGGAGCGTCATAATACGAACCAAAGGACTTTCAAGTCCAAGAGAAACTCATTGACTTCAAAATCAATGAATAAAGTTCAAAATAAGTGAAATAAAAATGACATGAATTTTCAATAGTTGAGTTGAAAAAGG
This sequence comes from Gynostemma pentaphyllum, assembly GCA_028015215.1. Lineage (NCBI taxonomy): Eukaryota > Viridiplantae > Streptophyta > Magnoliopsida > Cucurbitales > Cucurbitaceae > Gynostemma > Gynostemma pentaphyllum. The sequence continues at coordinate 50,337,091 of CM051352.1, forward strand.
TCACTTATACTTATATATTATTTTGGAAATAATAAGAAGTATAGAATTGTAATCATTAAACAAATGAAAGTAATGGAGAACTACTTTGTAGTGGGAGCTTAAGAATTTCGAGAATCCTAGAACCAATGTGACTAAAATAAAATTTACAAATAGTATGTTAGTGCACATAGATAAAATGGGAGATTTTATGAGTTGCACGGGCTCAAATTCGAGCATGAATTTAATTCCATGTAAGAATTTGACAAAATACTTTTGCGAATTAAATATCAGATGAGTTAAGTATAAGTAAAATGAGTTTTTACTAACTAAACTCTAGATTCGCGTAATTACTAAGTCGTTAGTAAATGAAAAGTGGTTGAAGATGATAGTTTCAAATCAATAGTTAATAGAGTTTATTTTATGGCGATAAATTATGGAATCTATTAAACTTAATAAAACTAACATCAGACAAAAGAAATACATACTAAACAGGATGAAAACGTTCTCGATAAAGCATTAAAATGACTACCATGGCTAAGTAGTTGATAGTCATCCAGCAGGATGGAATTACAAGTCAAATCTCCAAAGATCTAGGACAAGTGGGAGATTGTTAGGAATGGTGTCCTAGAACTTGTAATTATTTAATTATAATAATTTATTTCGAATAAATTAAATAAATAAACATAAGTTCTTTATATAATCTAGATTGATTCAATTGATGATATTAGGAATATATGGAAATATATAAATATCAAAACATTCAAATAGTAAACCCTAAGTTACTCTTATGAAATCACGACTTAGTATGTGAGTCATACAAGAGGATTAAAGTCGAGATGAGTAACTTAAACGTGTCTACGAAACGGATAACGTTTGGGAACCTTATCCTGGTAACACTGTTGATAGCTTCGCATTTTGTTTATAGACAAATGATCGAATCCTCGATCATTCATGTGGGAGACATGAAATGGAAGTATCATATGCAATGTTGATTGTATAAGACAGGACCACGATGTTCGATCAAATTTCTCATTAGTACCGTTTTACGAGAAATAATCGAATATCAAACTAAGTTTATCAACCGTGATAGATCTCAATCCCGAGTGAAATGCGGACTCCTATTTGTGGAGTTATGTTCTTTGATTCACATAGTTGAGAGCGATCTGTAAGAACGCTCAATACACTCCTGTTTTGGGAACATGACTAGATAAGTAGCTGGGAACTCATTTTCACGAGATGGAATTCATAACTTTCCTATAAATTAACGGTATCGGTGCGATACCTAAACATTTTAGGAACTTTAGGAAACTCCTCGATGTGTCGATTCGAGACATGAACAAGTGACGTCACGACTTCTATTGATCACGTAGTATCTTATCTCTAGTTCGACTAAAGATAAAGTTCATTGGAGAATCAGCGGGAACACAAGGATAAAGTGGTAATTACAGGGGCAAAACGGTAAATTTATCCTTTGTAATTATGAGGGTTCCACGTGAAGGATAATATCACGATATAAATAATGATAAACTAAATGGACATAACTCATCTATAGTGAGGGGAGTTCAACTATGAATCTATAGTGGAATTATTCATAGTTAGATAATAAGTAATTAACGATTATGTGTTAATCACTTAATTGACTAATTATTAAGCCCATGATCTATAGGTCCATCGGGTCCCTATGCTAGCCCAAATATCGTAGTCGCGAAATCAAGTAGAAGAAATGGAAATTTTAAGTAAAGTGAATTACTTAAAATAGGCAATATTAATTGTTTAAATATTGAGTATATTTAAGCGGTAATTAATATAAACATTATTAATTGTTTAAATAATGAGTTTATTTAAACATGAAATTAATAATGAAATATTATTAATTATACATTATTAATTATTTAAATATTGAGTATATTTAAATGGTAATTAATAATTTGAAATTAATTAACAATTATTAATTGTTTAAATAATTAATTTTTATTTGAACGGAAATTAATAATTAAAATTAATTAATTAATAATAAAATATTGTCAATAAAATTATTAATTAAATAATGAGTTTATTTAATGGAAATTAATAATTATAATATTTATTATTAATTATTTAAATAATGAAAATTATTTAAATGGAAATTAATAATTAAATATAATTTGATAATATTTAGACGGGGAGAAAATATTAATTATTTAAATAAAATATTTATTTAAATGGTAATTAATAAATAAATTAATTGAGTTGGACTTATTAATTTAAGAGAGAGTTTCTAGCCCAATTGGATTAATGAACCCAATTGGAATTGGCCAAAAATAGTTAATTAAATAAATTAGAATTATTTATTAATTAATACATGAATTTTCGGCCATATGATGTATTTTGGGAAGAGATAATTGTTTGAATTATATCCTAAAATAACTATATAGATTTATTTACCCAAGATAAATAAAAATAAAGAAAATAAAATAATCTTCTATTTATCCTTGGCATTTTCGAAATTGCTAGATAAAGGAAGGAGATTATCTTTTTTCTTTTTGTGTTTATCTCTATAGATTAATCCTAATGTGATTAGGATTCCTATTTTTCTATAAATAGGAGGGTTGGGTCATTCATAAATCACACAATACAATTCCATAGAAAGTTGGAACTCTCTCTTCCTCCTCTCCCTCCCTCATTGCCGAAATCTCCTTAGTCATTGGGAAGAAAATATTTTTTCTTCTTCCCAATTTCTTCTAAAGTTCGATCCCACAATCGAATTTCGTTTGATCGATCGGGATATAGCATAGAAGATCCCAGTGTTCTTGAGGATTGATCTTGTAAAGAAACCTCCAACCAATTCTCCGATTTTACTCAATGTAAGTTCCGGTTTGATTTTAATTTTCGAAAATATAAGCATGAATCTACATGTCTTTCACAAATTGCATGATGTTAATAGATCCGTTATTAAATGTTAATAAGTTTACTAAATAAAATTCCGCTAATTTAGTAAATCATCCCTTCATATACACCGACTAAGATTATAAACGTATCTATCTGGGAATTTGATTGATTTGATCCACTCAAATAATGCCTTTTTTCCTCCGTCGTCAACATGTACTTCGCTTTTGCAGAATGATCATATCGTTAGGCTCCAACTCAGGGCGATGACATATCTCCCAAATATCATAACGTGCTTTCAGATTGTCCTTTATTTTACCCGAAACGTTCAGAATAGTGTTGAAAACATTATCGAAGAAATTCTTCTCAATATGCATTACATCCAAGTTATGTCTGATTAGTAGATCTTCCCAATACGGTAGATCCCAAATACTCCGTTTCTTCCATCCTGTGTTTTTCCCAGCCAACTTGTTTGCATTCTCTACATCTTCCCCTGTAATCTTCTGCATGCCTAGTGCATCTATACCTTGAAGCATTTGTCGTCCACTAAACATTATAGGGGGTAATTCTTTTCGTGCACGTCGACCTTTCTTCCAGTCATTATTGTTAGAACGGAATGAATGATTCAAAGGTAGAAATCTTTTATGGCGATTGAACCAACAAGTTTTTCGAACGTGTCTTAGAGAAAATGCCTCTGTGTCAAGCATGCAATGTGGACATGCGTATTTTCCCGCCGTACTCCATCCTTTAAGAGGATGAGAAATATAAATTAACTATATATATGACTAAACAAGCAATTACCAAAACTAAACACATAAAAGTATTAAAATTATATTTAACATACTTGATAACATTGAATACGCTAGGAAGTCACTGATCGTCCAAATTAATGTAGCGCGCATCAAGAAATTTTGTTTCCTTGATATACCGTACGCCATAACACCATCAGTCCACAACTTTTTCAACTCTGCGATAAGTGGTTGCAAATACACATCTAGTTTCTGTTTTGGACTTTTCGGACCAAGTATGATCACTGTTAAAAAAATCACCGGGTCTTTCATGCACATCGAGAGTGGCAAGTTATACAGGGTCACCATCACCGGCCATAGTGAATATTGTGCTCCTGATGCCTCAAACGGGTTTAAGCCGTTCGTGCATAATCCTAATCTCACATTTCTAGGATCTTAGGCAAACTCTGGATGACAATTATTCAAATGCTTCCACGCCACAGTATCTGAAGGATGTATCATAACTCCAACATCTTGTGAATGCTCATGATGCCATCTCATGGAGAAGTTGTCACATCCGATGCATACAACCGGTTGCGGACGCAGGTTAGCGGTAAATAGAATATGCGGGTGTGTGGAATTAGGCTGCGTTTTCCTTGTTTATATCTTGGATGAAAGCGAAATTTGCAGTGATGCAGTCTCTCATCCACATCCCAGTATATCATGCAGATTCCGTTTCGACAAGAATCTATTTTCTCCATGGGTAAACCAAGACCCTCCACTAGCTTCTTCGTGTCGTACAAACTCTTTGGCATCGTGTTTTTTGGCGAAGCGCATCAACGAAACCATGATGTAATTGAATCAAACCCTCTAATCGGGATGTGGTACTGCGATTTTATATTTAGAAGTTCCGTAACAGCAGCAAGTTGACTCACCTCACAACCTCCATATAACGGTTGACTAGTTGTCATGAGCATCTCGTGCATCTTATGTGCTTTTGGATTCATTTCCTCCTCAACGAAAGTTTGTTCATCATTTTCTCTTTCACGATTAATTTCATTATCATACTCTGCACCATCCATTATCATCTGCTGCATTTGACCAAAATGGTGTTATTCATTATGGATTGCAACATCAAAATTCGAGCTGTTTCATTCGTACTGTCGAGATTCTTATAATGCAGCGTCAAACATTTTCTTCGTTTCACCCTAGTACACTCAGTGATAATAATTTGGCACAAAACCCCGACTATAAGGATGTTTCTTCATATCAGGAACGGTATGATTTTTCTGTTGTCTCATTTTCTACATGGACATCGTAGTTTTTGACCATATTTTTCGTAATACACAGTTGTCATGCATGCAAAACTCAACAAATTGTTGAAACCCATCAACAAATTCATCATTAAAAAACCCTCTATTAAACGAATATACATCCACTCTCTCATTTTTTTTATGTTGACAAACAATGTTTGGAGGGGCATTTTATATAGGGGTGAATCTGTCATTTTGCAACCAAGTCATCACAAATATTGGCGGGAAGATAAGAAATATCCCCGCCAATTTATACGACCCTATGGTGGCAATTTTGGGACCATCTGGTCGTAAATTGCTCGTCAAAAATTCCCGCTAAAATTTAGTGACTGGGAATGTGGAGAGTTGTTTTAATGCGACCTCATGGTCGCAAATGTTTGCGACCCCAGAGTCGCAGTCTTCACGCCATTTTTTATGACGTTTTGTTTGGTTAGGTCGCAAATTGGTCGCAACATTTGCGACCCCACCGTAGCCCTAAGTCAACACTTAGTATGCGACTTGTAGCGCAAAACGGCTACCTCATCTATCTGGTCACAAATCGGTAGTTTTCTTGTAGTGTGATAAGAGGGGAATGAGAATAAGAGTTCGTTTGAGATAATTTTCTAAAAGTATTTTTGTAATAGTTATAAAAAACACTATTTTCTATTAAAATCACTGGTATTAAGAGGGTTAATTCTCTCATCATCTTCATTGTACCTAATTAATAATTATTACTTTTTATTTCATTATAAACACAATATTTAGAATATTAATTTAATTTTCACATATATTATTTCAAAATTTTGTCTATTATGTCCATTCATAATTGGAAGGTAGGGCCGAATTTTTGTTTTTTGGATTTGTCCAAGCACAAAATTGTATTGATAAAACTTTAGGTTCCCAAAGAAGAATGACGTCCAATAGTGGAGTGGAAGTGGAGGTATTTTTTTTTTGCCCTTTAATATTTTTCAAATTACAAGAGTATGGAAGAAAGTTGGCCGATTAGGAGTTGCCAAACTTAGGTGTTTTTTGTTTTTTTGCTTTCCTTCTATAATTTTAATATATATACAATTAGAGGAGAGAAAGACTCAAACGTCGGATTTATAGAATATATATACCAAATTAGATAGGGAAGACTAAACGTCCGATTTGATAGGAAGAGAGTTAGAGTTAGGACTCTTCCATGAGGGAATTCATTTGTGTCAAACACTATTACCTCTCAAATTCTCATTTTATATACCCATTCATTTGTTAAATATTATTATAAATAAAGATATATTATATAAGCGGAGTCAGAAATTTCTTTTTTTAGCACGATCTTTTTTAAACTATTTTTAGAAAAAAGATTATAAAAAATAGTTGTTGGTCTACTAATGGTAATTCAATTTATCAAAATTTGATTTTAACTATCCCGTAAAAATTTAGTGAAAATTAATTCTTAATTTTAAAACATACAAAACTATTGTTTTTAAACATAAATTCTTAAACAAACCTAGTATATATTAATTGTTTATTTGATAATTTAACAATTACCAATAAAAAAAAGCGTTATAGAATATAAATAACTGTAAATCTAATAATATTTTATTAAAACCCATGTGAGATCACTTACCTATAATATTGTTATACGACTTTCTCGACACCAAATGTTATAGAGTCGTATGATTGTCTTGTGAGATTAATTCAAGTGTGCACAAACTAGTCGAACACTCACGATTATTAAAATATATATATATATATATATATATACCAGTATTAAATGTATATTAAGTATGTACTCTTATAACAGTTAAAAATATTTTTGACTAATGGAAAACATTTTCAATTTGATTGTAGGATAAAAAATATTTAGTTAAAGTAACTATTTTAAGACATTGGATATTAATTGGTCAGGAGGGGATTTTCTTAATTTTTATGTGTTTTTTTTCTCGATAAAATATAGTAGTAGATATAATATATGAATTTTTAATAAATATATGAATTTTAATAGTATGTTTTATCAGTAAAAATGAGATACACAGTAAAGTTAAAAAAAACACTTCTTAACACGATTAGTATGTAAATATTTTCAATTTTAGACCACCCTACATTATTAGTGGGAGAAATGAAAACGGTCTTACAATGTGAACAACAATGAGGTGGAGTTTGAGTTGACCTATTGACTGGTCTTACATCAGAGATAATGTGTTTCAGATTTTTCTTAATTGTAATTATAACATCTCGTTGTTAATGTCCTATACTTTAATTAATTTTCTTGATAATCATTGAATAATGGTGCACCCATTCTTCATCTAAACGTGTTCATTTTTCTTCATTTGCAATAAACAATATTTTCCTTTATGTAATCTTAGATACCTGAGTATCTTAAATTACTGTAAAATGAATAATGTAATCAGGATATTCATCCCGCCGTAATCTTAGATTACAATGAAATGAACGGCCCCTAAGAGTATAGCTCTCTATTATTGAGACTTTAATTCCTAAAATAGACAGTAGGTTTAAAGTCTATTTTAACCATAAAATATTGACCTTTGTTATTTTTTAATTTAAATTTTCAAAAATTTTAAAGTTCTGTATTCTGTTATATATAGTCCTCATTTAAATATAGGGTCACATTTTGTTATACTCATTTGCTCAATATACATTCTGAAAAATTTAACTATGAATAGGTTATGTATCTAAAATACATATATGCAACAAATAGATTGTTCATATTATTTTTTTCATTGATTTAATTATTATTGATTTAATCCTCTAATTACGATATTATGTGATGTGAACGACCACTAGAAAAAAATTCTAAAAATGAATAGACAATGAATTTATGATAATAAAATCCATGAAACCACTGTTGGTGGAATTATTTGTTCCGTCACTATCACTTCCAATTCTCATTTATAAGTCAATCAAAATATAGCCCATTAGTTAAGACATATAATTCCACACTCAAGAATGTGGTTCAACCCCCACCCCGACACTTTGTATAAAAAAAAAAAAAAATTCCTCATTTATAGTAGTATGCATGGATAAATTACCCTTTTATCCCTTAATTTTTTTATAAAAATTAAAATCTAATATAATCTCAATCAAATAAATTTGCAATTACAAAACCTTCATTTGGTCTTAAAAAAGAAGAGAAATCTGAAGTGAGAGAAAAGAAATCAACTTGGGTGGGGAAGATGTTATTAGATTTTTTTAATATATATATTTTTAATTAAGAATTTGTCACAAATGACATAAATCTGCATATACTAATTACTAAAATGTCAGAACTTTTTAAAAATTATTCAAATAGCATAATTATAGTTCAATAAAATTATTAAACTATTTTTCATGGGTATTTTAATGAATTTGTTTGTTTTTTCTTTTTCAAGTTCAAATTCAATAATTTATCGAATTATTTGATTATTTTTCATTATTATTTTGAATGAATTTATTAGTGTTTTAACTTTTTTTTAGTTCAATAAATTTATTAAACTATAATTATGCTGTTTGAGTAATTTTTAAAAAGTTCCGACATTCCAGGAATTAGTGTGTAAAAATATGTTATTTCATGAATTGCCTCATTTTTAATTTATGGGGTTAATGTGAATTTGCTTAAATTATGAGTTTGACGTGGGTTATAATGTAAATGACTACTTTATTTAATTAACATTAAGTATTTTATTTAAAAATAGTTTAATAAATAAATTTATCACGTGAACAAAAAGAAAATATAAATTAAATTATAATCATAATCATAAACTAACGGAAAAATGTGAGATGAGAGAGAAAATAATTTACTAGATAAAAAAGGTAATATTTTGTTCCTCTTTTGATTGTTTTGACTGTAATTTTTTTATATTTTAATTCAATCTACCCTACCATATCTTTAATTATTTCTTTACTCAATGTGAAACAAAAAAATTATAAGAGTGGACTCCGACAGTCCATCCACTACTCACTATATATGCATGAGGATAAATGGTTGAATGTGTGATCCCTAGAATATGAATCCTCATAATTAGGGGTAGAATTTTTATAAAGGTAAAAAGTGAAGTTTATAAAATAGACAAATTAAAAATAAATAAATTATCAAGTACAGTACATGTGACTCTGTCGTTGATTCATATTTATTTAGATATATAATATATAGTATTAAAAGAGAGAAAAAAAATAATATCTATCTAATAGTTATAAGTAAATGAATCACGATAAGTGACAATGCACCTTTCAAAATCCGATCTAAGGCCATCTTCCTTTTTCTAGAGCACACTTTATGTCCGATAGAGTTCTATCACGAATCGAGTCTCTAAGGCTCATCATTTTATTCAACATCATATTTGAGTCACAGAATTCCTTAGAAGGAAAGTACTTGCAACTCATACTTGTTGTTTTCATATATGTTCTATTTTAAATGGAAAAATACTCCCTTCCATATTAATTTTATATATTTGATTTTAGTGTACAAAAGTTAGTGGGATCTACATATTTATTTAAGATAATAATATTTAATATGAATTAGAAGATGTATGAACTCCTCCAAATTAGTTTGGAGATAGATATTATAAAAATAACTACGAGCTCATGTATTATTCAATGAATGTTTACTTCCGAGTATCTCCACATAATATGATATTATCCCCGAGATGAATTTACTTTTTGTTTCTTTATACTAAGAAAATCTCATACAGAATCCTTTTATTATATAAACCAATATTATATTATTAACCCATATCATTGAACAATCATTCTCTCCTAATCTCCTGCATGTGATGAAACTTTTGTTGGGTAAAAAGCACTTTCTCTTCTAAACATGAAGCTAATCTGCGACTCGTTTAGTAAAATTTCTTCTCTCTCACTTTGTCTCTCTCTCTCTCTCTCTGGTCCCATCTTTCCTTCTCACACTTTTTTCGCTTGTTCACATTTCGTAAAGAATTCAACAATCTCTTCTCTTCTCTCTCTCTCTCCAGCTTTTCTCTCTCCTCCAGCCAGCCTGCTACACTATTAAATATTGGTCTGCACCTCATTTTTCTAGCTGCAAGGAAAAAAAATGGTTCCTCAATCCCAAACCCAGAATTCAAGCTCTCCCAAATGCTTGAATGGAACTCTTACTGATTCAAAATCATCTTCTCCAACTCAACAAAACAATGGCAGAGCTCAAAGAAAGCCTGGTGGATGGAAAGTCATGCCTTATATCTTAGGTCTGTTTCTTTCTCACTGAATATTTTGTTTGTTTTTTTTTTGGGTTAATGATTTAAAGTTTGAATCTTTTTTTCATTTTGAAATCTGGGCAGGAAATGAAACATTTGAAAGATTGGCTTCATTGGGATTACTGGCAAATTTCTTGATTTATCTGAGAAAAGTATATCATATGAATCAAGTTTCTGCTTCCAGCTTAATTAATGTGTGGTCCAGTGTTTCAAATTTTGCACCTTTAATTGGAGCTTTTGTCTCTGATGCTTATCTGGGTCGATATTACACCATTGCAATTTCCTCCATTGCTTCTCTACTGGTAATTAATTAATCTATTTTATCTTTTAGAGAGAGAGAGAGGGAGAGATTTACTCATTTTATGACAGATTTTAGTAGGTAGTGAGGATAACGGACCCTCTAGAATCTTTACGCTGAAATTCATGTTCGGTTTTGCTTTTGGTTCTACCTAAAAAGTTGGTTGGGAGAGAGACTCTCTCCCTCTTATAAATTTATTAATTACCTTCCCCAGTTTTAATTAACCGATGTGGGATTTTGTTTTGCAACCCGTCACATCGGTTAGACATGAATGATAACTTCTATTACGTCCATGACTTTTGTCTAGAATCTCATAGATTTGCTAAAAGTGAGAAACTGAGATTTGTCTGTGTCTTTGTTGAATTCATTTATGTTTCATGTTGAAAAAATGAAAGGATTTGAAGTTATATGTCTGGGGTCAACTTTTGTTTAAGGTGTAATAACTATGGGGTCAACTTTTGTTTAAGGTGTAATAACTATGGGGTGTGACACTAAATAATAAACATGGACTTTTGGTTGTGGGTTGTTGTCAATTAAAATGAGTAGTAATTGAAAATTTGAGTCTTTTTCCAGTTTGTGACAAGTTTTGTTTGTTCACTCATTGATTTTGTTACATAAATTAATCTTCAAAAAGGCCTGATTTTGTCAATTTTTAAACCAAAGGTTTCAACTTTTTTTCTTTCTCATATCCTTTTTGGTTTTCTTGGAAGTTAGGTTTCAATATTTGATCTGTCTCCATAATTGGAAATAGTTTTTGATTGAAATTAAATCCATTTACAGGGAATGATTATGATGACTTTAACAGCATGGTTGCCGCAGCTACATCCACCGACGTGCGTCGATGCTCTAAAAGGGAATCCTCTATGTGTTGGCGCATCGTCGGGACAATTGGGGTTCCTGATAATGAGCCTTTGCTTTGTATCTATCGGCAGTGCAGGCATCCGGCCATGTAGTATTCCGTTCGGTGTCGATCAATTTGATCTCACAACCGAGAAAGGCAGAAAAGGGATCTCCAGCTTCTACAATTGGTACTATGTCAGCTTCACTATCATTTTGATCTTCTCTTCAACTGTGGTGGTGTACATTCAAGACTCTGTCAGCTGGGTGTTGGGCTATGGCATTCCCACACTACTTATGTTCTGCTCCATCATCGTCTTCTTTTTGGGAACTCGTGTTTACGTATTCGTCAAGCCGGAGGGAAGCATGTTTACTGGCCTTGCTCAAACTGCTGTTGCAGCTTATAGGAAGAGGAAGCTTAAGCTCCCTTCTCATGTTGGAACCATGGACAGAGCAGCCTTCTATGACCCTCCATTGAATCCTGGAACTGCTGTACTAGCAAAGCTCCCTCTCACCAGCCAATTCAGGTGAAAACTAGCTCAATTTTGAAACTGAAAAGATTCATATTTACTCAACTTCAATATTTGAATGAATTCCCACATCCTGATTTCTGTAAATTTTACAGTTTTTTGAACAAGGGGGGCGTTGTTATCAATAAGGAGCTAAACCCGGATGGAACTCGAGTGAATAAGTGGAATTTGGTCACCATACAGCAAGTTGAAGAACTCAAATGCTTGATTAGAATTGCCCCAATCTGGTTAACAGGGATTCTTAGCTTAGTTCCACTTCTACAACAAGCTACATTTTCAGTATCACAGGCGCTAAAAATGGACCGTCACATGGGACCGAAGTTTGAAATACCTGCAGCGTCATTAAATGTCATACTATTCCTCACAATAGCGATCTGGATTCCACTCTACGACCAAATCATGGTGCCGATGCTTAGAAGAGTCACGAAGCACGAAAACGGAATCTCATGTCTCCAAAGAATGGGAGTGGGATTAGTTTTTTCAGTTCTGTCAATGATAGTAGCTGGATTAGTAGAAAGGGAAAGAAGAGCTTGGGCTATAAAAAGACCGGAAGCGCCTATGTCGGTGTTCTGGCTGGCTCCTCAGTACATCCTGATGGGCATGTGTGAAGGATTCAACATTGTAGGACAGATAGAGTTTTTCATCAAGGAATTTCCTGAGCACATGAGAACCATGGGGAATGCTCTTTCCTCATGCTGCCTGGCCTTTTCTGGCTATATAAGCACTGCTGTTATCATAATTCTGCACAAAACAACCGGCGGCCACGGGAAGCCGGATTGGTTAACCGATGATCTTAATGCCGGTAAATTAGATTACTTCTACTTCATTGTAGCAGCAATGGCTTTCATCAACTTCTTCTTTTTCCTTTACTGTGCCAAACATTACCAATATAAAGGTGTCGGAGAGCTAATAAGCGATAAGCCTCTTGATCATGATCATGATCAAAATGTGGAGCTGAGTTCTGTGAAAAAGCTGGATGTCTGATCAGTTTGAGAAGATGATGAGCCTGTTCTGTAATGTAGAAGGTGCAGGTTTTATATAATGTATAAATAAATATTGTATTATCAGAATGTAAGGAGGATTAATTTTAGTTGAAAAGAGAAATTGAAGCTATCCAAAATATTAGAAATGTTGTATAAACAATTTCGTTTTCTGTATTTTAATGTGTTTCTATTTTGATGGTGGAGCAGTTTGATGAAACAAGTTACATTTTCTCTGTTCATTTTGTGAAATGACATCACTTTCACAGAACATCTCGAGTTATTTGTTTGGTGAGACTAGAATCACATTCTCAAGATTCCAAGTTCTTATTTGAAAAAGCATTTTAAACCCACCATATACAAACAATTCTTTTGAATTTTAATTACAATTTTTTATTTGAAAATTTTATTTTATTTTGTAGCCGGATGCCCAAATGGGGGCAAAAACAACCGATCAAATTGATAAAATTAAAGTAATTAAGAATAAAAAGAATAGAGAAAAGAAGAGAAGAGGGGAAGAAGGAGGAAACGATATGAGTTCAAAAGACTACATTGTGAATTTTTTTCTTGTTAATCTCAATAGCATTACATTGTTTATATAGAAAACCTAACCCTAGATAAGTAAGGAAAAGATAAACTAAATAGGAAAAGATAATTATCATAATGAATATGATAATTATCAAAGGAAATAAGATAAATAAGGAAAATATATCAAATTAAAATAAACTAAATTTGGCAGCTTTTCTGCCGAACCGTCATCGCGGCCACGAACCCTCGTTTCCACGGCATCGTTCCTCATCAAATCTCTATACAAATCAATCCCTAAATCCTTTCTCTAACAACCATCTAGGAAAAGGGATTGCCAAGACCTAGAAAAGCGCAAGGTAAGGGCAAATTTTACCCATTTTATGTGCCAAAGTTAATTATACATTATTTTACGTGTCTAAGTTACTATATTCTCTAACGTTGACTCTTTTATATAATTTACAACTAATTCCACTAGCAATATTGAAATCTTCATAGTATAAACTAATGATATGTTAAAGTTTTTTTATATAGCTTTTGTGTAATATTTAGCTACTGGTAGAAAACTAACTAAATAATTTCAAAAAGTAAATCACCGATGAAACTATCAAAATAGTAATCAAATATATATACTATCGGAATAACAAATGATTGAATATTTGACAAATATTATCAAGCACGTTTGGAAAAATGAGCTATTTTATACTTAAAATGAAGAGTATCATATATATACCAAACTACTTATAAAAGCTATACACTTATATCAATGACATTTAAGTAAATATGAAGCAACCTATTTCTAATTTCCATTTAGTAAATGAGATCACTAATTCCTAATCTAAATTTTGCAACGACGACTAAAATAAAGAGATTAGATTGAATTAGGAGTGACAAAATAGGCTTAAACTTGTATTGATCCAACACTAAAAATTAGTAACCCAACCCAACTTAGACCTAATATAATGTAAGACATGACTCGACCCAACTCGACAAAAATAATAAATTACTAACTAGTATTAAATTTTTTATAACTTTTCTACTTCATAGATAAAAGCTACCACCCACCACCAATTCCTAAGAAAATAAATAAGAAGATAAATACCCATAGTACGTACAATTTTTTTTTTAATAAATATCCTCGTTTAATGACGTATAACAATTTTAACATAGGGTAAAATACAATTTTGATCCCTAAACTTTCACTTGAGTTTTATTTTCGTCCTTAAATGACTTTCGAACACCTACCAAAAAGGCTAGTTTATTACCATTTTGGTCCCTAAACTTTCACCCGAGTTTCATTTTCGTCCCTGAATTTTCAAAAGTGGCGTTTTTGGTCCCCCGACTTTCAAAAACCTACATTTTAGTCCTTCTGTCATTCGCTGATAAGGTATTATTGATGGCGTGGTAAATTTTTAGTGATGATGAAGTGGTGGGTTGACATGGCAAATTTTAAATACCGCCTGACTTAAAAATTTGTCAAAAATTTACCACGTCATCAATAATACCATATCAGCAACTGACTGACAGTCAACTAACAGAAAACTTAATGAATTGACTAAAAATGTAACTTTTTGAAAGTCGATGGACTAAAAACGTCAATTTTAAAAGTCCAGAAACGAAACTAAAACTTAAGTGAAAGTGTAGGGACCAAAATAGTATTTTACTCTAAATTTAATTTAATTTTATACTATTTTTTAATATATAGAAATAATAAGTTAATTAAATAAAAACTAAATCATATTTACAATCTCATTACTGTATATCAAGTACATACAATCTATTCCCTGACATCTAAATCTCAGAATTATCAAGCTCAAATATTCTGAAAAAACAAACAAACAATAAAAAGTAGTGATTTGATGTTATTTTAAAAAATTATGGTAAATCGTCTTCTCAATAGAGATTGCAGCAAAATTATTATATTTTTTAAAAATATATAATATTAATTAAAAAAAATTCCTAGTGATTTGAGTCGTTTGATATAGGAATAGGACACATTTTCATAGTTTTCTCCACCTGACTTTATTCGATGTGATGCCTCCACTTGGGTGTATGTTAACTGTTTTGCTCCTTTTAATAAAATCATGCACTCGAAGATTATAAGGAAATTTGTTTGGCTGAAGGTAGTGACTTTTCAAGTTAAAGTTTTTTCTTTTCTTTTAAGAAATTACGTCAAATCAAAACAGGGAAAACTTGAAGCTTCAATTTTATAAAATGAGGAGGAAATAAATATCTAATCACTTAAAACATATTTAGGATTGGCTTAACATACGTTTTAAAAAATATTATTGTATTTAAAATTAAGCTTGAAAAAAGTACTATAAAGTAAAATTTATCTAAATTATTGAGTGTATTATTTTTAACATATTTTTAATTTAATTATGTATAATATATTGAGTTTCTTAAAAAAATTAATTTAAAAAAATGTAAATTTTTTAAATTAATTTTTTTATCTTGTTCACTATAACCTACTAAAATGCTCTAAATATTTATTTTACTCGATTAGAAATAACAAAGAGCATAAAATTGGAGATAATTTAATTAAATGTCAATGTCAATACCAATGCCAAAGCTAAATATAAGAGGGATTTGGATGAGAATTGAATGTCAATGTCAATGGTAATGGAGGTTGAACCAAACAATGGAATGAGCATTAAATACCCATTCCCATGATCAATTCCCGCAAACCAAACGCCTCGAGTTTTAAAAATATTCATAAATGATCGAATAATTTATCAATTAATAATAATAAAAAAAAAATTGTAATCGATTTCACACCATTGTCAATGGTATATTATCGATAAATTTTCTTAACATTTTTATTAAAAAAAAAAAAAGGTAAGGAATATCATTTGGGTCATTGACAAATCTAGTAATTTTTTTGGTAATATTTGTAAAAATAAAAACTCAAAAAAATATTTGCAAATATAGCAAATTTTGATTGGGTTTATCAATGATAAACATTGAATTATATATTTTTACACTAAGTTTATCACGGATAAACACATAAATCACTGATAAACATGATAAAAATTGATATATTCATAAATATTTTTTTTAGTTGATATTTTTACAAATATTACATAAAAATCTGTCACCCAGTGAAATTTCTCTATAATTTAGGTTTTAGGATATAATTATTGTTTTTTATTCTTATTATTTATTATAAATAATAAATTATTTTTGGTGTGTGATTCTACATTAAGAAATGATTTTTTTTTAAAATAAAAATAATGACATTATTTAAGAAAAAACATAAATATCATTCTAATTTTTAAACTTAATAAAATACTTGTAATCATTCCATCAAGTTAATGGTTCAAATCCCATCCTCATAATATATATATATATATATATATATATATTTTATCAGTAAACAGAATCAATAACAACCTTAAAATATTTAATTCCAAAGACTAAAATCAAACATTCTAAATATTAAGAGTTAGGCAATTACTAAAATAGCATATTTTTGCATACTAATTACTTAAATGTTTGAACTTTTCAAAATTACTCAAATAGCATAATTATAGTTCAATAATTTATTGAACTATAGTTCAATAATTTATTTAACTAAAAAAATTAATTTTTTTAACAAATTCATTGAAAATAATAATAAAAAAATGATCAAATATTTCAATAAATTATTGACTTTGAACTTAAAAAACCAAAAAACAAACAAATTCGTTAAAAATACCTATGAAAAATAGTTCAATAATTAATTGAATTATAGTTCAATAATTTATTGAACTATAATTATGCTATTTGAGTAATTTTTAAAAAGTTCTAATATTTTAATAATTAGTATGCAGATTTATACTATTTGAGACAAATTCTTTTAAAGTAAACCATGGATCAACCTAATTGTGAAAAAGTTTCTTTTTTATAAAACTTGAGATTATGAATTCAAACCATGTATCCATGTATATAAAATATTATCTTACGCAAAATAAAATTAATTAAAGTAAGTATAAACTAACTCATACACTCAGATCTAATATATTAAAAGACGATAAAAATGTATAAATTAAGAATTTTTTCGTCAAACTTAAACTATCGAGACTAAAAATGTATATTTCCGCGTCGAAATACAATGTCAAACCGACCGACCTAATCTGTACGTTTTGCTTTCCTGTTCTCACTCTACAGTAGCCACAAAAAAATCAAATCTAATCAAATAATCTTTCCCTTTTCACACTTCCTTTCCTTTTTTTCCCATTTCCCATAATCTCCCAATCCTCTAATTCTTTCCCTTTCTGTCCATTATAAAAAGTGTTATAAAACACTCATTATTCAGCTCCAACAACAATGGCAAATCAATCCCAGATCATGAAAACATCTTCCCCACAAAACCAGCAGCCTCCTCAGGAAGAAAATGGCAGCCATGAAACTCAAAGAAAGCCTGGAGGATGGAAGACCATGCCTTATATTTTAGGAAATGAAACATGTGAAAGATTGGCTTCACTTGGATTATTAGCCAATTTCATGGTTTATCTTAGAAGAATTTATCACATGAATCAAGTTTCTGCTACCACCTTAATCAACTTATATTCCATTGTTAATAACTTCACTCCTCTCATTGGTGCTTTCATTTCTGATGCTTATCTTGGTCGCTTTTATACTATTGCCATTGGATCCATAGCTTCTTTATTGGTAATTCTAATTCTATCTCTCTCAAAATTTACTTATTGTGTTAAATCACGAATCGGGAGGAAATGACATTTCAGAGGTATTCAAACTCATTTTCTTTCTGTTAAATCACGAATAGACTCAATCATGTGGAACATTAATAAATAGAGAAGAAATAATATCATAGAGGTTCGAACTCAGAATCTTGTTCTGATATTATGTTTAGCTATTTATATATTCTCAACTACAGGGAATGGTGGCGATGACTTTAACGGCGTGGATACCGCGTTTGCATCCGGCATCGTGTGCCGTTGAACAGAGTGAATGCAGAGGTCCGACGACATCTCAAATGGGGTTTCTAATAATGAGTCTTTGCTTATTATCAATTGGCACAGGTGGGATCAGACCTTGTAGTCTTCCTTTCGGTGTTGATCAATTTGATACGAAATCTCATAAAGGAAGAAGAGGATTAGGGAGTTTCTATAATTGGTATTATGTTAGTTTTACCATTATTTTGATCTTTACAGCAACTGTGGTTGTGTATATTCAAGATTCTGTGAGTTGGGTTTTGGGGTATGGAATTCCAACAGTTCTTATGTTCTTTGCCATTGTTCTTTTCTTTTTCGAACTCGGGTTTACGTCTATATGAAGCCGGATGGAAGCATATTTACTGGTCTTGCTCAAGTTATTGTTGCAGCTTTTAAGAAGAGGAAGCTTCGGCTTCCTTTAGCTCATGGAGTTATTGATAGGACAGCTTTCTATGATCCTCCATTAGATGCTGGAACTGCTGTGTTTGTGAAGCTTCCTCTTACCAGCCAATTCAGGTCAAAACTATTCATTCATTTCATATCAATTTCATTAGGATTAGCGAGTATTCTAAAATCTCTATATTAATATGCAGTGTAAAGTTGAAGATTACGCTTGTCAACTCGAAAGAGCCTCTTTTGTACATTCGTTATTTTCCTTGCTTCTAATCGATGTGGGACTTTTAGTTGCACTCTAGATCAAAAACGAAATCCAAAAGACCAATGGAAAATGACCCCACTTGAAATTAAGAAGCAATCTTCTCTAAAAGAATTTCAAAACTGACATTGCTGAATGTGATTTCGACATATCTATTTGCAGATTTTTGAACAAGGCAGCGATTATTCGGGAGAATGAGGTGAACCGGAACGGGAATCCAGTAAACAAATGGACTCTCTGCAGCTTACAGCAAGTAGAAGAATTCAAATGTTTAGTAAGAGTTTTACCAATTTGGGCATCAACCATCCTTAGCCTGACTACAATTACACAACAAGGAACATTTTCAGTATCACAAGCTTTACAAATGGACCGTCACCTCGGGCGAAACTTCAAAATCCCCGCCGCCTCAATCGGCGTCATCTCCTACATAACATTAGCAATCTGGATTCCGTTCTACGACCGGCTCATCGTACCATATCTCCGAAAAATCACGAAGCATGACAACGGGATCACGCAGCTTCAGAGAATAGGAGTTGGGTCAGTGTTTGCTGTATTAGCAATGGTAACAGCTGGGGTTGTAGAGAGGCAGAGAAGGGCTTTAGCCACGGCATCGGTCGGGGAATCCGTCTCGAGGATGTCGGTATTCTGGCTGGCACCTCAACACATCCTAATGGGAATGTGTGAGGCATTCAGCATCATAGGACAGCTGGAGTTTTTCAACAATGAGTTTCCAGAACATATGAGAAGTATGGGAAATGCACTTCTCTCTGTCTCTTTCACCATAGCTACTTATGTGAGCACTTTGATTGTGTTGATTCTGCATAAAACAACAGGAGGCCATGGGAAGCCTGATTGGTTAACAAGTGATCTCAATGCTGGAAGAATTGATAACTATTACTATATTGCTGCAGCTATGGCTTTTGTTAATTTCTTTATCTTTCTCTATTGTTCAAATGGATACAAATATAAGGGAGATGGAGAAAAGCAGATTAGTGTTGGGCCATGTGAAGAAGTAGAGCTGAGCTCTGAGAAGAAAATACTTGATGTTTGAATTCAAAACCTTATTATTAAGCAAGTTTATTGTATCGAATTGAGGAGGAGACTCGAACTTTTGACTTCGTGGAAAGGGAGTAGTAATGTTTTAGTTGAGTTATGTCCAGGACTGAGTCTTATATTTATTTTAAGAAGTTAGATTTCTTAAGTTAGTCAGAATTAAAGAAAGATAATAGTATCTTCTTCTTTTTTTAAATGAATATTTTAAAACTAACTAATATTGTTCACCTTAAAGAATTTAAACTTGTGAAATATCTATAAAGATTTGTGAGGAAAAAGAACATGACATGGTATAAATCATAAGAGATCATAATGAAGAGAAAATTCATTCAATGACACTTTTTGTGTGAGTAATTTTAAGAATAGCAAAAGTTTTGTTTTTGAAAATTTTCAAAATTTTTAATATTTTTAAAAACATTTACACAGAAATTTCTATGAAAAGAAAAAAAATGCGAAATAATATATAGTTTGTATTAATGTGAATTTAAGTGTTACAATCTCTAATGAAGATGCTTTCTCTAAAATATAAACTTCGATGCAAGAGTCGATTGGCGTCTCGGATCGATGGACTGAACCTTCAACTTTTGAGCTTGTGAAGAATCACTCCATTTATCGCCGTCTTGAAGCTTGAACACTGAAATTTTCGAAACTTGTGAGATTTTAGATTCAATAATTTATCTTCAAGATGATCTTCAGAGAGTTTTTAAAGTCTTTTTGTTGGGATTTGGCAAGTATATGAAATGACTGATAAAGCCCTAAACTTGCTCAACAAGTTTGCTTGGTGACCAAGTCTTAATTGTGGCCATTGGATTTGCTTGGTGGGCAAGAATGAATTATGACCGTTAGATTATACTTGGTGACCAAGGCTATTTGTATTATAAATAGAGACAACCTTTGTTGGTAAATGCATCCCAAAAATACTGTGAGTGTATTTGTATTGGCTTCGGGGAGGGTTTTGATGAGAGTGTGATAAATATTGTAAAAGAAAGGGTTTACTTTCTTGAGGGCTTTTTGAGCGTAATACACTATTAAGTGTATTGGATATTTTCACTGTAACTTTTGATTCATCATAGTGAAATCCGCAGCGGTAGCAACTGGACGTAGCCAATTGGGGTGAACCAGTATAAATCCTTGTATCGTTTGATTGTGTTTGTTTTCTTATTTTTCTCGGGTTCTTTCTTTTATTCCTAGCAGTGAATGTGGGAAAGGTGGTTTTTTCCCAACAACTGGTATCAGAGCTTTAGGTGTAGTTTCTTGAAATTCTTCGTATGCTCTGTGGTTGCAGCTTTGTCTGATCTTCCACATCAGAAAAAGATTTCTTGGAACGGGTTATAACTGTCCGTTGATTCAAGCTAGGAGTAAGATGCAAGTATGTCAAGCTTTATGAGTCCGGTGAAGTTTGATGTGGAGAAATTTGATGGAATGATCAATTTTGGCTTGTGGCAAGTGCAAGTCAAGGATGTATTGATACAATCTGGGTTACACAAGGCTTTGAAAGGAAGACCAAGCGGTGGTGCTCTCAATCAGTTAAGCGGTGATGATGATTCAGTGAAATCAGATGGCAGTGGTTCTAGTGGAGGTGCTAAGAAGTCCAGTTCAAATGATGAAGATTGGGAGGAGATGGATTTGAGGGCGGCAAGCGCGATACGATTGTGTTTAGCTAAAAATGTTCTTGCAAATGTGCATGGAATTTTGACAGCTAAAGAGCTTTGGGAGAACTTGAAGCCTTGTATCAAGCTAAGGGCATCTCAAATCGGTTGTACCTGAAGAAGCAGTTTCACACACTACGAATGGAGGAAGGTACAAAAATCTCAGATCACTTGAGTGTTCTCAATGGTATCATTTCAGAGCTGAAGGCAATCGAAGTGAACGTAGATGAGGAGGATAAGGCACTTAGACTCATCTTGTCTCTTCCAACTTCTTATGAGCACATAAAGACGGTTCTAATGTATGGAAAAGATTCTTTGGATTTTGCAGAAACTACAAGTAAACTCTTGTGGGAGGAGAGGGGGTTGAAGAGTGAAGGTCGTGATTCACATAACAACTCTGTATTTGTAGTTAGCAATGGGAAGAAGAAAGGTTGCGTACAGAAGAAAGGCTGCTGGGAATGTGGATTATCTGGTCAGCTGAGAAGAGATTGTCCAAACAGAGCAAGTTCGGCAAATGGCTCTGGGTTGGAAGCTAACAGTGTCTCTCTTATTCAAGTAGACGAAGACTTCGTTTGAAGAGAGAAGAAATTCATCCTCATGGTATAACCGCTTTACCATGATAGAGGATGTGTTGTTGGCGGATGCACACAAGCATTGACTTGGCAGTTATGCAAGGCGTGTGGTGGAATGGTGTCGATGGCTGAAGAACTTCTGGGGAAACCAAGTAGGTGGAAGTTGCACCATAATTTCAGCAAGGTTTATCGACATGTGCCGAAAAAGGAAAAATCTTGGAAGGTGATATTCCAAGTGGTCTACTTATATGGTGGAGTAGGATAGCTCTCTAGTTTAAGAACTATGATTGTCGGTGTAGACAATGATTGTAGCAGAAGTTATGGATTCTTCATCTATCTTGCCAAGGTGGAATTTGTTGGGATTTGGCAAGTATATGAAATGACTGATAAGCCCTAAACTTGCTCAACAAGTTTGCTTGGTGACCAAGTCTTAATTGTGGCCATTGGATTTGCTTGGTGGGCAAGAATGAATTATGACCGTTAGATTATACTTGGTGACCAAGGCTATTTGTATTATAAATAGAGACAACCTTTGTTGGCAAATGCATCCCAAAAATACTGTGATTGTATTTGTATTGGGTTCGGGGAGGGTTTTGATGAGAGTGTGATAAATATTGTAAAAGAAAGGGTTTACTTTCTTGAGGGCTTTTTGAGCGTAATACACGGTTAAGTGTATTGAATATTTTTCACTGTAACTCTTGATTCATCATAGTGAAATCCGGTGAGAAGAACTTGGACGTAGCCAATTAGGGTGAACCAGGATAAATCCTTGTGTCGTTTGATTGTGTTTGTTTCCTTATTTTTCTCGGGTTCTTTCTTTTATTCCTAGCAGTGAATGTGGGAAAAGTGGTTTTTTCCCAACACTTTTATCTTCAAAGTCGTCAACGTTTAGAGTTTTCGATCTTCGAGAATTTTTTAAAGTCTTCAATCATCATAATCGTCAACGTTTAGACTCTTTGATCTTCGAGATATTCGATCTTCAAAAAGTCTTTGGTCTAATGAATGGTCTACTCTATTTATAGAGTTTTCTATGGACTTTCGATAGATATGAGCTTCATTTGATTTAGGTCAATTGCCACGTGACATATTTTCATTTGACTAATTTATGTCATCTAATGGCTATAAAAAAGACATGTGACATTATTTTATTTGCCAATTTAACATCTTTTAATTTAATTTAAAGACACATGTAAATTTTTTATTGGTCTTCATTTAATAATATAATTTTATCATTGACTTGAATAATTTCGTAGAAATTTGTAATTTATCAAATTTTCTTCTTCTACGATATCAATTTTTAAACTCGGTGTATTAATGAATTCAAAAGTGGAGGGTTTGAAAATGCACATGCTTTACCATTATAGTGCTCAGAGTCCACATGTCTTTTGTTTGATAATAAATTATGAGAATACTAAAGGCCATTTTAGACTACATAGTCAAACAATGTTATTATCAGTACTTTTTGACTAAACGAAATTTAGTGAAAATATATTTATTTGGATAACTTTTTTTTTGTGTGTGTGTAAACCTGAATTGTTACTCCAGAGACAAAACTCAGTTACTCGAGTAGCTATTTATATACCCTTATTCATAAATATAAAATAACTATGTTGATATCTTTAAATACTATGTATTTTTATTTCTCTTTTAATACACTTTAGACCTAATTGAGATATATTAGGATACTTCCAAAGAGGATAGAGCCATAAAATTCTTCAAAATAGTTTTAAAACAAAACCCAAAAAGTGTTTTTATACCCGACTCAGAAATATGCTAGCCTCCTATTCCATATATACTTTGTAATTAATGTCCGTTTTATATAATTTTTAAAGTTTTAAAAATACTTTTGAACGAAGAAAATATCTTTGATAACTATTAAAAAAAACGTTTTTAAAATCTATCCCAAACAGCCCTTAATCATTTTATTAATTAAAATATAAAAAAAAATATTTAAATAAAATAATATATCAAGTCGGAAATGTGTGAATAAATTTAAGGGTAAAATGAAAATGAGACCCCCGTAGTTTGTTTCAAATGCATGAACACCCCATGTGGTTTGAAAATGACAAATCACATGTGGTTTGAAAATGACAAATCACACCCCTGTGGTTCCAAATTTTTTCAATCAGACCTCTCCCCTTCAATGCCATTAATTTTCTTTTAATCATAAACTTCTCGTTTGAACTCCGATTTGGATGATTCAAGATGTTTTGGAATCCTCATTTCAGGCTCTACATATTAGTCACTTTAATACTTTGAAATGATTAATAAATAAAAGATTTTATTAACATCAAAGTACTATGTATGATTGACACCGTTAACTCTTTTTGTTATTGATGATTTAGAAGTTTTTAAGTGACCGTAACGTAGAGACTGAAATGAGGATTCCAAAACATCTTGAATCATCCAAATCGGAGTTCAAACGAGAAGTTATGATTAAAAGAAAATTAATGGCATTGAAGGGGAGGAGTCTGATTGAAAAAATTTAGAACCACAGGGGTGTGATTTGCCATTTTCAAACCACAGGTGGTTCATGTATTTGAAATAAACCACATAGGTCTCATTAGGGGTGAACATGGGGCGGGATCGGGGTACCCCGATTACACCCCGACCCCGTTTAAGCCAAAAAAATGGCACCCCGACCCCGCCCCAATTAAGTTTTACCCAGACCCCGACCCCACCCCATTTAATTGTAGGGGTCGGGGTACCCCGATTCCACCCCATTTAAAATAAATTAAGTAATAGAAAAGAAAAAATAAAATAAAAAAATAAACTGGACCATGTCCAGTGGGTGGGGTTTTGGGGGTGGCTGGACTAGGCCTTGCCTTGGGGTGGGGGAGTTAAAAAAAAGCTATTAATCGGGGTACCCCATACTCCGATGGGGTCCAATCTCATCACCCCGACTCCGCCCCGTTTAATAAACGGGGTATATTATCTCACCCCTGCCCCGCCCCGACCCTGGCCCCGATTAAACACTTAAACGGGGTGGGGCGGGATAACGGGGTGTGTGTTCACCCCTAGGTCTCATATGCATTTTACGCTAAATTTAAGTGACTGCAATTTTATCATCTCATGCTTAGTTGGAAATTGTCTATTCAATCTGGCTTGCAAAACCTTGGAGACAGATAGCATTATAAACAATATAGTTAATAGAATACCTTATCTATGATGTTAAATTTTTAATATAAACCATGTATGGTATGGTATTTACATCAAAATCAACATGTTCAATTTTTCCATTAAAATATTCATTTTTTTAAAGTAATTTCCTTGATCAACATTGAATTGTGGTGTACTCATATCCATCATCCAAACGTGCCTTTAAAATTTGCAGAGAATCAAGAGTTTTCATGGTATTAAGGTTCTGGATGTGTTAATGTGTGTTTAAAATAAAAACTGATGAATTTTTTTCTTTCTTATATGATCACATATGTCAATATTGAGATGTACGAATAAATTTATCTTTATTCATTAACTTAAGTTTGTGAGTCTTATGGTGATTTAACATATTTAATACGGTATCAGAGCATATATAGTCTTGAGTTTAAACCCTTGTGATAACGTTTCCTTCTCATTCATTAAATATACCACATGTTTTTGTCTTGTACAAAATATCCAAGCATACATGTGAGTAGGGGTGTTCAAAAAAACTGATGAACCAAACCAAACTGATCAGTTTGTGGCCTAAATATTAGAATCAATGGTTCTTTCGGTTTACAATAGTAAAAAACCGTATAAATCGGTTTTGGTCCCGATTTTTATATTTGAAAAACCGAGTAAAACCGAATCGAACCATATATGTAAATAATGATGAAAAACCAAGTATATTAGTTTTTTTTTTTTTTTTTTTGCCTCTTCTTACTTGATCACTATACAACCTTAATGAACAATTTAAAAAACATATCAATCTCTCGACTTCCTTTGCAAATTCACCTCTCAATCTTGTAGCTTCCTTCCCTTTTGTTTCTTTAACCTTGATTTTATATTTTAGTGGACAAAAATTCGAAAATTGTTAACATTTTCATCTATCTTTTTCTAAGTTTGTTTGTTTAAATTTTGTTGTAAAAAATCGACAAATCGAATCATCGGTTTGGTTCAAGAACCGGTTTTGTATATTTCATTGGACGGTTCAGTTTTATTTTTAACAAAACTGAAGTGTCCGGTTCGGTTCAATAATTATGGAAAAATAGACCGAACTGAACCGTGCACACCCCTACATGTGAGGGGTGTTGAGATATATTTTCATATTGACCTTTACCCATTAATTTAAGATTTTAGGTCTAGTGGTATCAGGTGTGGTGGTTTAACATATTTAATACTCAATAAAGATTTAAAAAAATGAAACTTTGGACCTACGTTTTCAAATTTTATTGAAAAAAAGCGAAAACTTCTTAAACAAATTATATGTTTATATTCTAATGACAAATTATTCATACTTTTCACTGATTTAATCTTTCAAATATAATATCATAAAATTCTCACCGTTTCATTTTTTTTTTCACCATTACTCATGACACCACACTAAAAGATCTAAAAATGAAGAAACCATCAAACTTATGATAGTATCGATTGAACTTAATCTAATGGTAAGATATATATTCTCATTGTAAATGAGTATTTCGATCTTCATCTAAAAAATATCTTAAAAGAAACATGATAATAAAAGCGATTCTGAATCACTAAGGGGCCGTTTGATTGCCAGGTTTGGGTAGGGAGTTGGGGGTTACACTACCCTAACCAGTGTTTGTTTCCCAGTTTTGAAACCCAATATGATGAGTTCGTTACCCCCCTCTTAACAAATCTATTCATTTTCACAGTTTCAACATATTTTACGCTTAACAAACTCACCAAACCAAACACAGTTGTTAACAACTCTCTGTTTAACAGCCTTCTGCTTAACAACTCCCTGTTTAACAACACCCTGCTTAACAACCCAAACCTGACAACCAAACGACCCCTAATAGACTAAACTTAAAAATACAAATAAGAAGACGATCACTAAGGGGCGTTTGGTTGCTAGGTTTGGGTAGTAAGTTGGGGGTTAAACAACTCTAACATGTGTTTGTTTCCCAGTTTTGAAACCCAATATGATGGGTTTGTTAACCCCTCCCCCTTAACAAACCTATCTTAACAAACCTATCCATTTTCACAATTTCAATACATTTTACACTTAACAAACTCACTGTTTTGTACATACCAAACAAAGTGTCAACAAACCCCTGTTTAACAACCCTCTGCTTAACAACTTCCTGCTTAACAACCCAAAACTGACAACCAAAAACCCCTAAGTCGTTCTGATATCACCTAAAAACTAAAAGTTAAAAAACAAATTTTGATGAAGGGTCGTTTGGTTGTCAGGTTTGGGTTGTTAAGCAGGGGGGTTGTTAAACAGGGGTTTGTTAACACTCTGTTTGGTATGTACAAAACACTGAGTTTATTAAGTGTAAAATGTGTTGAAATTGTGAAAATTGATAGGTTTGTTAAAAGGGGGGTTAACAAACTCATCATATTAGGTTTCAAAATTGGGAAACAAACATAGGTTAGGGTTGTTTAACCCCCAATTTACTACCCAAACCTGGCAACCAAACGCCCCAAAATGATAAAAAGGATAATCTCAAAAAGGATATGAGGTAGTGGGAGTAGAGATGGATTAGATGTTGCCAATTTTTGTTGGCCAACTTGAAGCAATTTATTATGTGTGGGACCTCTTAAATTCTCCTTTATAATCAATTCATTCAAATCCTATCCTTCTGATTTGGTATTAAAATTATCAATTTTTTATGGAACCATCCCATTCCAATTCCATCCATTTCTTTAGGGCCATTGTCAAGGACCACTCATCCAATTTGGTTTATCATTTCACACTTAATTGGACTGGACTTCTTTTTATAAGCGATCACAAAACAAAAAAAATAGAAACACTGACTCAAACTTAATATTCGTTCTCAGTGGATTTTAAAAACTATCCTAAACAGACCTTTATTCTAACAAATCGATCCGAATAAAATCCGGGTGGTTAGAGTCTTCGTTTCTACAAGGTTCTTCCCTAATTTAATTTAATGTGTATAAAAATAGATATCATATTGTATTAGATCGGTGCTAAAGAAATTGTCAGTGTGAAAAGAGGATCTTCCAATTTCTAATTCTATCATTAAAAAAAGAAAAAAGATAAATTGGTTGCTTCTTATTAACTCTTTTAGAAATTATATTAAATTGTTTTGCTGAACAAATAAGAAACCTGCAGATATGACAAAGAAAATTGGTCAAGGACGTCCCTTTTTTCATTAATATTTTGATATTTCGACAGATAATGTATTGAAATAATCATTCTTATGTATGAATGTGAATTTTTTTAATTAAAAACTCAAAAGGAAAAAAAGAAAGCAAGAAAGTGATTGAACGTGAGTGTCTGGACTGCCTCTGTCTTGTCATGAACAGTTTTGACTTGAAAAATACAAAATGTAAAAAATAATAATAGTTTTTCCTCTTTTTATTTTCCCATTAAACTACACCCTATTAATAAATTTCACTATAGAGGTCGTTTGGTTGTCAGGTTTGGATTGTTAAGTAGCGTGTTGTTAAGCAGAGAGTTGTTAGACAGGGGTTGTTAAACATGGGAATCAGGGCCGGCCCTGAACATATTCAACGTGTGCGACGGAACAGGGCCCCCAAATATCAATGGCTCAAAATAAGGGACAGGTCTATATAGAATTTAAAATTATTGAGATGCCCCGCCTCACCTTTTGAGTTCGATCCTAGTTGGAGGTAATTTGCTATGTTTTTTAAATTTTTATTATGCTAGTTATTTATTATTTATTTGGTATATATTGTTTATTTATAGATTTTAGAAAATAAAATTTTAAACATGATTAAAAAATTGACCTCTCACTTTATCTATTTCAAATTTACCTTATATATTGAAAAATATAGCCCAATAAATTTTTAATCTTAATTTATAATTTAGCTAAACTTATATTTTTTTAAAAATCAACAAATTTTTTTCTCTAATATTATAGATTTACCTATCACATTGTTGGTATATTTGAAATTAAATTAATTGTTTTTTTTTTAAGTTTGTTAGTTTGATTTGTTTTTATAAATTTATTGATTTTCTTTTATTCATTGAACGTTCACAAGATATCATTTTATAACATTCTAAAATATTATGTTATTATTTGAAATATACTTTGAAAAAATCATCATTTAAAATGTCAGTAGTATAGTTATACTTAATTATATATGTAGATCATCCATCATTATGCTCTTGAACCTAAATCATATATATGTTAATACTCAAGATAGAGTTTTATTAGATAAATAGAAAAATATTATATATATATATATATATATATATATATATTTTTTTTTTTTTTTGAAAAAAAAATCAGTTTTTTATTTATGTGGACTAAGAAAAATATATTTTCTAAAATCTTTATACTGTATAATTTTATTGCTATTGCCTTTTATATAAAAATAAGTTTTTTGTAATTTTTTTTATATTAAGGATTGTATGATAGGGGTCCGAAACTATAATTTTCGCATTGGGCCCCAATTTTCTTAGGACCGGCCTTGATGGGAATGAGTTTCTTCCATTGTTTAGTTCAACATATGATTACCGTCGACATTAACATTTAATTCTTATCCAAATCATCTATAATCCTTTCCAATTTTATGTTATTTCCTTCGTAAATAAGGTACACTTTGGTATTTCTAATAAAACAAATAAATATTAAGAGCATTTTAGTAGGTTATAGTGAACAAGATAAAATTTAAAAAAAAAAAAATGTTTTTTAAATCAAAATTTTTTTTTTAAATGAAACTCAATATATCTTACGTTAAACTCAATATATTTTACATAATTAAATTTAAAAAGTATGTCCAAAATAATACACATAGTAATTTAGATAAATTTTGCTTTATAGTATTTTTTTCAAGTTTAATTTCAAATACAACAATTTTTTTTTAAATAATACTTTTGCACTTTCTTTAAATTAATAAATTTGTTTCCATATAATTTTTCTCTCATATCATTATACAATAAAAATCACACTCATGTTTCCTATAAAAGTTATTTGGATCTTATGAAATAGAATTTATTAATTTTTCAAATTTTGTTAGCTTTTAAGTTCATGAATTTAATGATTTTGTTTCATTAATTAATGAATGTTAAAAAGATCTACTTTAAAAAAACAATCATTTTTTTGCCACTTTTGAAATTTATTATTAAAAATGTGTCATGTTTTAAAATACACCAAATATTTAATGGCAAACAATCATCTACTTTTTACCATAAATTAATATCAAATATTCTATATAATAATACTTGATTTTAAGTATATAATTCATCAGTTTTATTTTATCTTATTTAATAAAATAATTCTTAAAAGGAAATTTAAAAAAATCCAAACTAATAAATAAAATATAGTTGATAATCTTAATTTAATTAAATTTAATATCATTAATTAATTTTTCAATATTTTTTTATATTAAATTTTAGATAATAATTAAATAAAATAATCAAATCATATTCCTTTCTACCAAATACAACAATCATATTCTCATTAATCCAAATTCATTCCAACACACACTCCAAACACAAATATCATATTTTCAGGCATTTGAATCTATTCTAGCACACTCCAATCACATGTATCATATTCTCATACTACTTATTTCAAGACATTTAATTCTGGACATTTGATTCGATGTTAGATACCAAATACCCCCTTAGAAAATAGTAAAAATTTCAAAAAAAAAATCAAAATGTCAATTATTTTTAATGTGGAGTTGGATTCCATATTTGCTTTGAGCCAAGGAAGGAAAAAATGTTATTCTTGAACAAATTTAGAATTTTTACTACTTTTGAAAAAGAAAAAGAAACTAAAAAAGCCATAGCTATTTTAAAGATTTGAAAGATGAGGTTTATTCACATTCTAATAATTAGTTGTTGGTTTTAATTTTTAAACCATTAACAAGATTATAATTACGTTTTTTCAGATTTAATTTAATAAGATTAATTACTCAAAATGGTACATGTGTAACTCAACATTATAAAATTTAAAAAGAAAAATTATTTAAAAATATTTTCCACTCATTTAAAAGTCATGACGCACACTGTACACTCTATGGGTGGGTTTGAGTAAACACTATAAAAGAAAAATACTAATTAAATGTTTGGTTAAATGCACCAATGACCCCTGCAGTTTCAAGGTTTTTCAATTTACACCCCTCCATTATCAATTTAGATATTTTCACCTCTACACTTTAATAAACCCAATTTTTGTTAAAAAAAAATCTAAAACTAACTTGATATAATTTTTTAATATTATTTATAATCCTGATGATATTATATTATTATTTACTTAATCATGGTTAGAAATTTTCTCTCACTCCCTCTCTCTCCATCATCTTCATCGCTTCTTCTCCATGGTTAAGAGCTCGAACCAAGTGAAGCAGCTTTTATCTTCAATTCTAAGACACTTAAAAAAAATTATAAATCGAATTAGATTCATAAAAATTTAAACGTTATATTTAGATGTACCAAAGCAATATTATCGTTTTTTCAGATGTACGGGAGCAAGAAGACACAAAGAATCTGGCCTTTTTTTCCGATTCATTAATAATAACTCCTCGCCTGAATAATTTTGAATGAAATTACAGTGATTGCTAATTCCAAACTCAATTGATATAAATTATAACGCCAAAGAAGTAAAGTTTAGAGGGAAAGATTCGAGACAAATATGGCGGCCATGGGCATCAATATAAGTACCATCAAGGAAGAAGATGCAAGGCTAACAAGTGACCACCACCTTAACAAACTCAAACCACTTTCTTTTGTTTAAAAGGTATTTAGGGACCACTCATTCTTACCACTAAATTAGTAATCAAAATAATAAAATTTTCCAGAAAAATGAAAAAATCAAATAGAAAAATTTAATGATACATGTCCTACAAGTTGAATTGAAATTCGATGATACACGTGTTTTCAATTATGAACCCTAAGAAACGCAAGAATTCCAATTCAGATACAAAATGAGCGGAACTCATAAAATCAATGATTTGTTCTTCTTCATCTGCAAATGATTAATTTGTTTTTTTAAATGTATTTATTTTCTTCATCTAATATCTTCAACCATCGAGAAGGGGAGGGGAAGAAGAAGATGACCAGAGGATAGTGGGAGGAGAGAGAAAATTAGGATTGAGAAATTTTAACCTAGGCTAAGTAAATAACGAATATAAAAAATTATCTCAAGTTAGTTTGGATGATTTTTTTTAACACAAGTTGGCTTTATTAAAGTGTAGGGGTGAAAATATCCAAATTGATAATGGAGGGGTGTAAATTGAAAAATCTTAAAAGTGCAGGGGTTATTGGTGCATTTAACCCTTAAATGTTTACTCTAAATGTTTTTAAAAATTTCAATTTTTTTAATGAATTGTCCATATAATTTAACTGAACGTGTTTTTAGGGAATGAAAACATTTCGACTATCATTTCAAACTGACCCTAACTCTCGAACCCCAAAAAAAAGCAAATTAATGAATTTTCTCCATGGCCTAAAATGAAGAGTGACCCGCCCCGTTCAACCTATTTTTCTCCACCCGACCCGTCCCGTCCCGCCCCAATTACCTCAATCCCCCGCCCCGGACTTCACCCCATTTATTAAACGGGGCGGGGCGGGAATAAACGAGGTGGAGAATAATGTGAAAAATGATTCATTTAATATATATTTTTAATTGAAAAATCATTTTTTCAATGATAATAGTACCTAATAAACCATAAAAATAAACAAGTAAAACTAATCCATATACAAATAAACTGGGAAAATAAATTACAAGAAAAGAAAAAATAAAATAGATAAATGGGGTGAGGTGGAGTGTAATTGGGAGAAAAAATTCCCCCCGCCCAGGCCAGTTTATTAAATGGGTTTGGCGGAGTCAGGGCAGGGTCGGGGTTTTAGGCCCCTACCCAGTGAATTAATAAAGGTCCATGTACTTCTTTATGGACCTAAAATCCCATGACCCATAAAAAAAATCCAGAAATTATGGGCCTTACTACTTTTCAAGTTCAATTTTTCAGAAGAAATACCTCATCGTGTTTTTATGGGAATTTGGCTTCATTGACCTCCAAAATTCCCAATTAAGATTTATTGACCTCCATTTTTATTTTAAACTTTTTTGACCTTATGATGATGTCATTTTAGTGTGAAATGTCTAAAAAAACCCTTTTATTCTCTTCTTTCATGAAACCTTCTTCATCTCTCCTTCCATGAATTTTTTCTTCTTCTTCTTCTTATGAAACCATTTTCTTTATCTTCTCAATACTATCTCTTCTATCTCCCCACACACACGGCCAAGGATAGCGGCGGTTGGTGGTGAAAAACGTTTGAAAAACCTCTCTTCTCTCGATTTGTGTATGCATAACTTTGGGTTTTTGAGATTTTTCATTTCTATTTTTTATCAATCTCAAAACCTCAACACCCTCTCTATTATCTACCTCAACACTCTCTTCACATTCCTAAGTAATCTTCAAGCTTTCAATTTTTATTATAAATTTATAAAAAAAAAAAAAAAAAATCCGGGTTGCCCCGAATTGTGCACCGAATTTTGAGTTTCTTCCCCGAATTTTGAGTTTTGCCCCGAATTTTGAATTTTTGCCCCGAATATTGCACCGAATTTTGAGTTTTACCCCGAATTTTGCACCGATTTTTATCTCCGAATTTTGAGTTTCTTCCCCGAATTTTGGAGCAAATGATATTTTTTCTTAATGTAATCTATATAAAATAAATAAAATAAAAGAGAGGAAATATATATATTTATTTATTTATTTATTTAAAAAAAAAAAAAAACCTTAACTTACTGTGTCAGAATTCGGTGGACCGAATTCTGATTTCGGTCCACCGAATTAAGAGACAGTAAGTTAATTTTTTTTTTTTAATTATAAATATATATATATATATATATATATTTTTTTTCCTCTCTTTTATTTTATTTATTTTATATAGATTACATTAAGAAAAAATACCATTTGCTCCAAAATTCGGGGAAGAAGCTCATAATTCGGTGCAAAATTCGGAGATAAAATTCGGGGAAAACTCAAAATTCGGTGCAAAATTAGGGGCAAAATTTCAAAATTCGGGGCAAAACTCAAAATTCGGGGAAGAAACTCAAAATTCGGGGCAACCCGGATTTTTTTTTTTTTTTTTAAAATTTATAATAAGAATTGAAAGCTTGAAGATTACTTAGGAATGTGAAGAGAGTGTTGAGGTAGATAATTAAGAGGGTGTTGAGGTTTTGAGATTAATAAAAAATAGAAATGAAAAATCTCAAAAACCCAAAGTTATGCATACACAAATCGAGAGAAGAGAGGCTTTTCAAACGTTTTTCACCACCAACCGCCGCTATCCTTGCGCCGTGTGGGGGAGATAGAAGAGATAGTATTGAGAAGATAAAGAAAATGGTTTCATGGAAGAAGAGAAGAAGAAAAAATTCATGGAAGGAGAGATGAAGAAGGTTTCATGGAAGAAGAGAATAAAAGGGTTTTTTTAGACATTTCACACTAAAATGACATCATCATAAGATCAAAAAAGTTTAAAATAAAAATGGAGGTCAATAAACCTTAATTGGGAATTTTGGAGGTCAATGAAGCCAAATTCCCTGTTTTTATGGACCCAAATTCCACATTCATAATACATAGATTTCTAATTTTATTTTTTGTAATCATGTATGTATGAACTTAAAAATACAAGTATTAGCATCTAGAGCTTTGAAACATAATCATATTGGTGATCTCCCAAACAAAAGAAATATAAGCTTGGAACTTGGATTTTTTCTCCAATTCCAGACAGGACTTCCCTTTCTAATTCTACAGGTTGATTTACATTTTATCCTCAGACTTGATCTTCAACCATAGGCTTACTGTTGTTGATTTCATCAAAACAGTTGTTACATTGACCTGATATATAGGAACATTGCCCGCATCAATTACTTGCAAACTTAATTCAACTTAATAACTTATGGCTCTGTTATCAACAATCTTACTTCCAAGTCAGTTCATAGGATTTATGCCGAAGCTATTGATAACGAAGCTGTTGAGGTTAGCACCCACGGGATCTCTGCGGAAGAAATGTCAAATGGGTGACATTTCCAAGTTTTCCTCAAGCTTGGGATTGACGTGTGAAATCCATCAAAGCATATGGATTACTCGTCAGTGTAGGTAGTTACTTTTGGGGCATTCCTATTAAACTAGAGCCAGGTAGCTTCCTCAATCCTTTATCATTCATCATTTCTCTAATCCTTTCAACTTCTTTCCACCTGCCAAGCTCAGCATATATATTGGATAATATAACAAATGGAAATGGGTTATTTGGCTCTAATTCTGAAATTCTTGAAGTAATTTCTTCGCCCAGTTTCAAATCTTTGTGCAATCTACAAGCACCGAGTAAAGAAGCAAGCATAGACATAGATGGCTCTGATAATTCTTCTAGCAATTCTCGAGCTTGTGTCAATTGGCCAGATCTACCTAAAAGGTCAATCATACAACTATAATGGTCATGGTTTGGCTGCAGGCCATACTTCTTGTTCATTGCCTTAAAAAATTGCAAGCTTATGTCAACCTGACCAGTGTGACTGCACATGGATAAGAGACTAGTAAAAGTGGCCGCATTTGGGTGTACTTTTTCTTCCAGCATCTGATCAAATATCTTAAACGCAGATTCGTACTCTCCATTTCTTCCATAACCTGATATCATCGCATTCCAAAATGCTGTGTCTTTAGGTTTTAATTCAATTTGATCAAAGATTCTAAGTGCCAAAGAAAAATGTCCACACTTCATGTACATGTCGATAAGGGCGGTAGTAAGAAACACGTCTATATGGATGATGTTTTTAGTGGTATGGGCATGGATTTCTTTACCATGTTGCAAGGCAGATAAATCTGAACAACTGGATAAAAGACTGGTGAGAGATTTTAAACTCGGTACAATGCCATTTGATTGCATTCGATTAAAATACTTGAACGCCTCAACTGGCCGCCCGAGTTGGGCAAATCCACTGATCATAGAATTCCAGGTCACTGAATCTGGTTCCAATTTTTCATACTTCAACAATTCAAAAAGGTCCAAAGCAATCTCACTCTGATCATTTAACATCATTCCAGCAATCACAGAATTCCAAGTAAACAAGTTCCTGGTTCGTTTCAGCTCTTTGAAAACATTATAAGCCCACTGCCAAGCACCACATTTAGAATACATATCCACCATTGCAGTTCCCACCTTTACATCATCCATTTCAATTTTGACAGTAAGACCATGAACCTGCCTACCGAATGCAAGATATGAAAGATTAGAACATGCAGAAATAACAGATGCCAATGTGACTGAATTTGGTTTCCCACCTGGCCATTCCATCATGCTCTTAAATACATCCAATACCATATGAGGCATGTCATTCAACAGAAGCCCGGAAATATAAGCATTATAGCTCACGACGTTTTTATTCAACATCTCTTGAAAGACCTTAGCAACGAATACCACTTCTTCATAAGTGGAATACATTGTCAAAAGCGACGTGGCAACGTAAACATCCATTAGAAAACCCAGTTTTATTGCCCAAGAATGAATTTGCATACCCTGATCAACACTTGCACAAACCGACAACAGGGTAGCTACGGTTATCGAATTAGGCTTTAATGAACCAAGATTCACATGCTCAAACATGGATAATGCTTCTTTACATGAGTCATTCAATGAAAACCCAGAAATCATTGCATTATAAGAGGCTAAGTTTCTATGAGGCATATCATAAAACACCTTCAGAGCATCTTCAAAATATGAAAGTTTCACGTACATATCTGTTAGAGCTGTGGCTGCATAGACATCTGCCTGAAACCCAGTTTTAATCAAGTGGGTGTGAAGCATTTTGCCTTGTGGAACGAAGTTTTGTTTAGCACATGCTTTGAAAAGAGGAGGAAAAATGAAATTGTGAGGATGGAAGGAGGCAGAGTGGTGTTGTGAGAACACGGAGAGGGCTTCAATGTGTAGCCCATCTGCCACTAATCGCGCTATTTCACGCTTCATGGGAGGTGCTCAGAGCAGACCCTTCACCCAGAACTGCAAGGATGGCAAAGAGAAAGTGTTTCGGGTCGGGGTCACGACCAAATTCCCACATTGGTTATAATCAAAGATGGTCTATTAAGCTAATTAGATAATAATTTAGTGAGACAATCTGAACCTAATTCAATTCGTTAAATATTATAATATTTTATTTTCATAAGCTTAGACTCTCTTAAAATATTTGAATTGCCACAAAACATATATGTTAAATATAACGAGAAACATAGATGATTAAAATAAAAAAATCGATAATTTACTAATTTTTAAACAGGATCTTACTACCAACCTGAACATAGCTAGCCAGACACCTATTTCCTTCCCGTGGCTGAAGATCCCTTCCCCAGGTATATATATATATATATATATATATATATATATATATATATATATATATATATATATGAAAACGCAATATCTTACTTACTAGTGTAACGTATAGAAATAAATATTAATACAAATCACTTGTTTAATTAATTAATTCCATATAGTTTTGTCTATCAAATATTAGTTAGAGATTAGCATTTACAGTTCAGACTTCACACTCAATCTTCTCAACGCTTGATAAAATAGACCATTGAAATGTTATTTTTTCTTCTCAAAGAATTAATTTAAGTAAAGGTCAATAGGAGATTATGTCATAGCCAATTAAATGAGATGGATGGATTGATGAAAAGGTAATATTATTATATATAATTTTGAAGAGTTTAATAAATTGAATTTGTTTTAGTTAATTAAATATTTATCTATGGAAATATTGTTAACTTCTTATTTAATTTAATCTAATATCTGAAAAAAAATCTCATTTAATAGTGAGATGATTTTAGAAATAATTTCAGTTTAAGAAAATTGGAGATAATATTATTAAAAAGATATATATAT
The DNA here is from genome assembly GCA_028015215.1 of Gynostemma pentaphyllum. Classification (NCBI taxonomy): domain Eukaryota; kingdom Viridiplantae; phylum Streptophyta; class Magnoliopsida; order Cucurbitales; family Cucurbitaceae; genus Gynostemma; species Gynostemma pentaphyllum. The sequence goes on from CM051352.1 coordinate 50,375,171, forward strand.
ATATATATATATATATATATATATATATATATTTTGATGATGAACTATTTAAAAATCCATTTCATATTTTTAAAACTTAAAAAAAAATCTCTATCTTATGTGTTTTACTTTACTCCACATTTTAGAAAATATAGAATCTATTTTTTATTTCCCCTTTTTTATTCTTACATCTTATCTTCTATATATGCACAACTTTACCAAAAAAATATCCTTACATAAATACATACATTCTTAAAAAGGCTATAATATAAACATATATTAATGTTTCTTTTCATTTAATAGTAGATTCAAGCTTAACATTCACTTCTTGGAATATAAATAGAAAACGAGACAAAAATTTTGAGACAGGAGGAAATAATTATAAGAACACAGCTTGCATGTTGTGAAGCCCACTTTTATAACGGGTCAAAAGAACAATACTTAAGTAGTTACACTAACAACCTAATAAAAAAAATCACAGAAAATAAAATGGAACTCTTATTTTTTATTAATTTGTAAGTGTGTTTGGATGTTTATATGTAAATATCAAAATATTATCGAGGCCAAACTCCAACCTTTATTTAATTATAGTTTTAATTTTAATTTTGTGTGTGTACAAAAATAACTTAAAAAAGAAAAGGAAAAAAAGAAAAAGAAAAAAAAAAGATAGAGCTTCACTCATTTAGTAACTAAAAAGAAGAAAGAAAGAAAGCAAACTTAAGGTTTAGCCCACTAAAAATCTTTACAACAGAGCCCACCCATTGGAAGGCCTCTCCCTCTCTCTTTTTCACTCTCTTTAAATCAAAAAAATCCAATCCGCCGATTTTCCCTTCTCCAATATTCTCCAATCCTCTTTTCCTTTGTCCAGAAACCCTCTCCAAACCCTAAACCACCCATTCCTGGTGGTTTTCCGACGATCTTCCACTCATCAAATGGCTTCTATTTCAGCCTCAGCCGCCACCGCCACCGCAGCCTCTGATTCAAATGATGGACCCGTTCTCAATCTCATCAACAAACGTCTTCGCGCCCTTCGCAAGAAACTCAATCGCATCATCCAAATGGAAGACGCCGTTTCTCAAGGTAAACCTATCAATAAAGAACAAGAAGATGTCCTTCGCTCTAAATCCTCTGTTATCGCTCTTATTGATGAACTTGATAAGCTTCGTCAACCTCTCACTTCTGCTGTCTCTGAGGAAATTGAACTCGCCGTCAAACGCCGCCATGTCTTGACTGATGATTCGCCGTTGAATGTTGTTGTTGATGATGTTAAAGAACGGTCTGAACGTGGTTCGGCTGCGGTTGAGGATCTTCTGAATCTGCTTTACTTTGGATCTTTGTTTGATGTTAAGTCTCAGAACGATTTCACTTCCACGATTCTTACGAGAACTCATGAGAGAGGTTGTTGTTTAACTTATGATTATGTTACTGATGATGCTACTGATCTTCTTGCTGAGAGAGATTTGGATTTGATTTCGACGATGAGTGGTTTATTGATCTCTCGTCCCGTGGATTCGAATTTGCCGCATAAGAACGCTTTGGAGCGGTGTATTGAGCACGCGAAGCTCTGGCTCGAGAAGGCCGATGAGCCTATTGAGTCGAGCACGGATGTTACTTGTATGATTTCATTTTCGAGACTTGTTTGTTTAGTTTCATTTTGTTGTTTTTGCTGCTTTTGGTGATTAGTAATTTGATTTTGCAGATGCGAATTTGAGAGAGAAGCTGCATAAAATTATGGCTTCTGATTACTTTACTACTACACCTGAGATTAAAGGTCCTGTTGAAGTAGCTGCTGTTGCGGCAGGAAACTATGCCAATTTTCAGGTTCCCGTGCCGGTTCATGAAGAAGAATCAGATGCAAAGTTTCAACAAGAGGTATTGTTAATTCTCTTCAATATTACGTATGCTTTCTTTTACATGATCTCTTTATTAGCTAATGGTTTATCATCGATGCTGTGAATCATATATATATTGCTTAAAATCATATTTCTTATGTGCATTGATTATTTCTGTGAGTTAAGGATAATTTGATCAGATATTTTAATCAGTAAAAGGTTTTAGTTTCTGAAGTAATATATTGACAAAGCCATTGCTCTATGTTTCCTATTAACTCCCTAGTGGAAACCAAGTCCATTTACTGAGATAAATAGTCGTCTCATTGTTCATCTTTGTGTAATTGGATTGAAATATCTGAACGAAAGGTATGGTTATCTTTTATTAAGGAATTACTTCAAATTATTGTTGAGAGAATAGAAGATTCAGTTTTCTTAGGCAAAGTACCTGAATTGGTGCTAGATTTTCTCTTTTTGGTTGCTAACTGTGAAGCTTCATTTTAGAAATATTTGTATTTAGATTTTTTGCATACTGAAGTTGTGACATTTTGCATCATTTGCAAACATGTAAGTTGCATCATTCTTATGTTATTTATAGCTTCATGTTTTTCTCACTGATTTTTTTTTTTTCTAATTGAATATGTGAATAATGATTGAAAACTACACAATGAATATCCAAATTTCTATGCACATACGTGTTAAGTCATTGCCATCCTTTTCTCTTTGTTTTGGGCTTCTATCAATTCTTGGAACAATCGTGTATCAACTTGTTGCATTTGTGTTTAATGTACATGTTCATTATTGCTGTTGTGATGTTTTCTAAGAAAATTGTGCATTGGTATTTTTAATATCTATGACTTCAATGCCTTTAGCATTCTTTTATTTTGGGTCTTGGGTTCTTCTTTAGTGCTAGAGAAGGTTTAAAATTACATACTTGACTTTTTTAGAAAAAAGGTTTGGTTTGCTTGAAGATGACAGAACATCTAATGCTTTATTGTGCAAATATTTAATGATTCTTTGGTAAGTGTATATCTATGATGATACACTTTCATTTTGTTGATGGCCTTTGAAATGAAGATTGTCACCATTATTTCCCCTCAGGAATTACATACTTTCTGTCTTCTTTCCTAATTTGACAAGTAAGATTGTTTTTATAGCAGAATGTGCTAGATGGTTTACAATGGACTAAATGTCTTAAACCTAAGGGCAAGTGTTTGCTTGAGATAGTTGTTAGAAGTTTAATTTTTCTACCATGCTATGGAAAATATTTTAGTTTCGGTTTCTGTTTTAAATTTTATTAATATTCTTTTTTAACTCTTAATTTGTAGGATATAGATGCCGACAATTTACAGGGAGATTATATCAGTGATGGTCAACCTAATTCTGGTGATGAATTGCACCGGGTATTTCGAATTGTTATAATCTTCATTACTCCGTTGCCACAAGCCAACCCCTCATTCTAGACTTTTTGGTTACATATTTTATTTGAATATGGAGACTTTTGTTTTGCAGGATGTGCTGGAGACAGAAAATTCTACTGAACCCATCACACAGCAAGAAGCAAATTCAGAAGCAGAATTGGAACAGAAACAGACAGACATAGATTCAAGAGAACAGCAGTATATTCCTCGAAGGACCTATGCAAACCAGAGAGGCGGCCGTGGTGCTGGTGGTCGAAGAGGGGGATATCCCAATGGCCGTGGAGGTCGAGGTGATGGCAGGGGAGGTAGTCCCTACCAGAATGGACGTGGTCGATATTATGACCAGCCAGGTAACTACAATCCAAGGAACTACTACAATGGTAATGGTAGAGGAAGAGGTGGCAGGGGTGGTGGTGGTCACTCTTACAATAATCACGACTCTGCCCAAGGTGCTCCTAGCTCTGCAAGTATTGGTGTGGCTTCATGACAGGACTTGGTGTTACTGGTATGATTATTTATGACTAGTAGGTGGGTGATGTGAATGCTTCTTGTTTTGCATTGTTCTCTCTTTACTGAACGTTGCGATTGGTCCGTCTAGTTGAATTCCCCATCCAAATTCTGGTTTTTTTTTGTAGTTCTAGTTAACTATTAAGGATATGATGGAACATGTATAAAAAGATTCATTCTGCAAAACCATTTGATCCAGATGTCTGAAAAAGTATGATGTGGTTATGTTTTCTATTTGTTGATGTGGTTATGTTTTCTATTTGTTGATGTGGTTATGTTTTCTATTTGTTGATGAAGTATTGTGAGTTGTAATTCCAGTGATTTTAGAACCACTGGGTAGAAGAAGAACTGAATTTGTCGAAGCGAATTACTGTGTTGATGTTCATTACCGCGAATTGAAATCCTGTGTCGATGTTAACGGCCGATGGATTTAGTAAGAAGTTGTCTTTCCTTCTGATGGACAATGCTTTACAAAATTCTCACGCTATATTGATTTAAAATTAGGTAATGGCAGCTCTGGTATGTTCCATGTTGCCAATAATTCATACGAATTGGATTCTTCTTGGTTAAAGGCCACTCCAACCTCCATGATAAGATTGACATCGTTTTTAATATTTATATTAAGATGTTATTCGTAAACAAAAATATTATCTATATTGTAATTTTTTAATGTTTAAATTAAATTGTTAATTCAGTATAACTTAGTAGTAAAACTATGTTTTCTTATTCACAAGTGAGTGTTCAATCCACGCCACCTTTAGATCCTTAACAAATACAATGTATAAAAAAATTGCTATTTAGTGATATGCTTTGTTTCTTCATCATCCTCTCCCGTCATTATAAACTCTTGTATGAGGATTTCACGAAAATTCATAGTTTATATGTTTTAAGATTTATGAGGTTTAAAAATATAAGTTTGAAATAAACTCACCTAACAAACATGAGTTAGGTTAGTGACATTTAACCCACCTTTTTTTACCAAATACTCGGAGAGAGTGGGAATGGTAAAAGATACAAACAATGTCTTTGTGTGGTGATGTAAGATTGATGGTTTAGAACATAGTTGTTTTAGGCAATAGTCGTTTAGTTCACGGTCTGTTAGATATTCAACACAATCCCAACTAAAGGAATGATTACAATCTAGAATGGCCTTCCTTATTCATGACAAGCTATGTGAAAGGAATGCCATCAAGGTCATATCAGTAATTCAAAAAAAAAAAGGCGAGTTTAAGGGGTAGAGAGTTAGACATATTATGTGATAGTCTTTTCTTGAATGCTTGGTAATTTTTTATATTTTTCATTTTCATATTAAAATCAATTTGATTAATCATTTGAATTTAATCTATCTATCCGACAATTCAAACTTCACGATCACCAAAGAAACATTAAACATTTTTCGATGAGTATATGAAACAGTACTTTGAAAACTTTTTGACACTGCATTTGATAATTTTTATCATCATATTTCTTGTTTTGAAATATATACTCAGTGTCTGAACAAAAAAAAAAAAAAAAAGAAATACATACTCACAGTGAAATATATTACGATAAGATATTACTTTTTTTATGAAATATATTCTGCCTGCCACAGCCGCAAATTAATATCCTCACGTCATGTTTTTATATTTCTTTTCTTCAAAAAATTTCAAAGGATAATTAATCTTCTGTGGGAAAAGCTCAAAAGAGAAGGCTGCATTGCGCAGCGCATAAATTCTCAAGAAAATCAGATTTTCAAATCTCAAAAAGATGGCTATGGCATCATATTGACTTTGAAGCCAGATCGCAAATTTTCAACTTCCCAATATGATAGGAATTCTTTTAAATATAATAATCAAAAGATTGGGAAAGTGGTATTATAAATAGAGGGTTCCAAGAAATATTTGAATATTGTTTGAGAGTGGTTGTAAGATTATTGCATCATTTAATTATAAACTACACGTTAATATGAAGCATAACTCAACTGCTTAGTCATATATATTATTCTATAATATTGAAGATACGAGTCTCCCCTAATTTAATTTAACGTACTATCTAAAAAATATATTGGTTACATTATATGTTTGGTCATTATGTATATGTAGTCCAAATTTTCTTATTAAGGGACAAATGTTAATTTCAACGAAAAATTGATGTCAATACAAAATTAATATCGTAAAGAAACGAATGATGTAGATGATCATCAATAACTTTTAAAGTAAAATACATAAATTAAAGCAAAACTTTTAAAAAGTACATGAACCAAAGTGATACGAACGACAACGAACCAAATACATACAAGCAAGGATTCAAAAAAATAGTAAGCCATCTTTGTGAAATAGCTGGACTGATGGAACAATGGTGGCTTCTAGAAGGATCAAGCTGGGAAAAAGAAAGGTAGAGAAAGCTCCACTCTACTAATTAGCAGTGAAGTTTCACTGTCATTGACAGTGACAGATTTTGTTTGCGGGGCGGGCCAAACTAATATATATATATATATATATATATATATATATATATATATATATATATATATATATATATATATTAATTTTAGATTAAATTATACAAAATACCCCTATACTAACCTTTTATTTGGTTTGAAAAATTACTCTTTCAAAATATCAATTTTTCTGGAAATTATCTTTCATTACAACAAAATCTTTCAAAAATATCCTAAATCTTTTAATTTTCATTAAACTTAGCCGAATTGCATGCATACTATATATTTAAAGATTGATTTCCTCAATAAGGGATATTTTTTAAACAAAATAAAAGGTTGAGGGTATAATTAAAACTTTTAAAACGTTAGAGGCAAAAATTGAAACTAACTAACATTATAGGTTAAGGGTATTTTGTGTAATTTAACCAAAAATTGAAACTCCCATTTAATATTATCTTTTTAAATATTATCATAATTATAAATAAAGATAATAAAAAAAATCAATCTTATCAAAATCATTCTTTTAAAATTATAACTATATAAATATAAATATTATATATATATATATATATATTTTGATAACTTATATATATTTATTTAAAAGAATAAAGTAATTATTTATTCAAATATATAAAAAGAAGTCATGGCCCCTTGCCCACTCCTACATCCGTCCCTGGTCATTGACCTAATGGATTCACTGGGTTGATAATGATCTCCAAAAACTCTTGACTCCATAATATCATAGCTTAAAAAAAACGGTATTGATTCCTTTAATTTGATTGACAATGCAAAAATGTGTATATATATATATATATAAAAAATTAAGAATCATATTCCAAATAATTAAATTATAAAAAATGCAGTATGTTTTTCTTTTACCTTTCTACTGTTTCTACTTGAATTGTATAAATAAAGGTCTCAAACCATAAGTTTTAAAATCAATATATTACACAAACAACTTCTCTCTCCCATAAGTCTTAGTTTATAAAGCTACAAGTTTTAGTTTCAGAAGAAGAAAAATGGGATCTAGTTTCACCGTCCCGAAAGCCAACTTCACAGTACCGAATTCAAGAACCGCTAATGCACCATCATCAGAAGGAAAGGCATCCTCCATTATTGAATGCAAGAATAAAGCACAGTGGTCAGCACATTATGAAGCCTCAAGAGGAACAAACAAGCTGGTAACCTTTTTTTTTCTTTCCAATCAACAAGTTTAGAAACTGATTATAGTTAAATGATGATTTGTTATTTTTGTGTTGATTTGGAACCTGGATAGTTGGTGATTGATTTTACTGCTGCATGGTGTGGACCTTGTCGATTAATAGAACCATCGATCAAGGAATTCGCTGCAAAGTACAAGGATGTCAAGTTCATCAAAATCGATGTCGATGAGTTGATGGTATGTTTTTTCTATGTTCTACCTTTAAAAGGTTACAAATTAGACATGCATGAAAATCAGCAGGAATTCCTACTCACCGATAAGTAGACGTATTTTCCTTTTCGGATTCTGTGAATGGATTGAAACATGACTTTGTTTATATATGTATGGAATGGATGACAGGATGTAGCAAGGGAATATGGAGTGGAGGCAATGCCAACATTTGTACTGGTTAAGAATGGAAAAGCAATTGATAAGGTGGTGGGGGCCAGGAAGGATGACCTGCAGAAGAAGATTGAGAAACACAGTAAATATTACTGATTGATGCTTAATTATGAAGCTTCACAACCAGAGAGGAATAAAGATAAATAAAAAAGGCAGGAATCTAGTTTTCTAGAAAAGTTAGCCCAACTCTGCAACAGATTATCTGTTGTAATTTATTCCAGGCCCCTCTAACTCTGCAAAATTTTATCTCTTCCCTTTTTTTTCGTCCAACATTATGTGTCTCTTGCACTGCTTACATGTTGTTAACGAGTAATAAAGTGATGATTTAATCGAGTATTGTCCATAATGACATTCTAAATTTACTAGTAATTATCAATTATCAACTAACCTAAAAGTAGTGAAAAAAAAATCAAATATGATTTTCTTATCTTTAGTCAAATGACGACTCAATTTTAAGTAGAAACATCTACGCATTTCAATTTTATACTTGTGATTTTTCTTTTCTTTTCTCTCTTTATTTTTTTAAAATCTTCCACCTTTATTTCTAAATTGCCCTTTCTTCATTATGACGTTCGACTTGTGTCAAACTGAAGAAGTTATTCAACGAGGCTGCAACAATTCTACTTGCGTCCAAAAATCATTGGATCTATCGAAGAGAGAACATCATTTATGTAGCTCTTCTAATTCAGATTAAAATAATTTGCACAGACATATAACCACAAACAGAAATGCCAGGGTAGGCCAGCCAACATAGTGAACTCAAGAAGCTCTTGGCATGTTTCTGCTTGATTGATTGATTGCTTGCATTTATCTTAGAAGTTTCCATGAAATCACAATAATAAGAAAAAGGTAAATTGCATAGATTATTTAACACCAAATTCCAAAATATAAAATACAAATAATCTTACATTGACTTCCAGTAAATATAATATATATAATATCACATTGATGAAACAATATTTTTCAAGTCAAAGTCAACTTTTGGATACAAAAAGTAGAGGCTGAAGAGTGGGAACAAGCAGTTCTCCAAAATCCTAATATGCACAATGTTTCCTTTTAGAAAAAGTATTAAGACAAATATTTACATGTATCTGACCTTGTAGAAGGCTTATTATTATGGCCATTTGGGAACTCAACTGCTAATCAGAACCCCCCAAAGCTCTTCTTAGATCAGATTTCTGTTCAAAAGTAAGCCTTGATGGAAAAACGATATCGAATTTGATTCTTAGATTTCCTTTCTTATTTGGTTCTTTAGAGATGGGCATTCCTTCGTTCTGGATTACTACCTCGTAACCCGGTTTGACGATGTCCGTCACAGTAGTGAGATTTCTTCCATCCAAAGTTGTTATATTCAAGGTCTTCCCTGTGAGTGCCTCTAACAGGGAGATTTTCTGATTGATTATCAAATCATTCCCATCCCTCTCGAAAACTAAATGTGGTTTCTCATCGATGATAAATATAAGATCAGCAGGAGCAATGCCAGGTTCTTGATTCCCTTTCTCAGGGAAAGTGATTTTTGTACCCTTCTTCCAACCAGGTTTAATATCTATTTTTAATACTTCATCGACAGTTTTCGGCTTCCTGCAAAGAAAGTAACTTTAATACCAAGCCGAAATGGAGGGGGAAATAGAGAGGAAGGAAAATAAGCCCACAAACATGCATAAAATTGTGAAATACGAATCCGTGCATAAAACGAATCAAATTTGTGGTTCCAACCTCCAATCAACCATGTCAACTGTAAAGCTTCATTGTAGTGAAGTCAATAATAAAGATAAAAAGCAAGCTTATTTTCATTCGATTCAATTTATTAACATCCTTCACAAATTTTCAGCAAGGAGAAATTATGATTTATTATTAATCTACAGAAAACTTCACCATAGATGCTTTAGTAAAGCGAGTGTTAAAGAAAAAGTCGTGATTCTTTTGGTGCGATGCGATATATTTCAAAATTCAAATATAAAGAGCAATCTTAATGTCATTTAAGAAAAGTAAGCCTCCCTTGAATAAAAAACTTAATGAAAAAGCATAAAATTCACATATCCACATCCACCCAATTGTATCATGATGTAAAAAATGCTCAACCATACAATTAGCAACAAAAGTATTCTTTCCAGATCAGGTAGTTCTGAAACCTGAAATGATATCAAAAGTCACACCAACTAGCTCATCTATTTCTAATCAAACATATTTTGTTTATCCCATAGTAGCTTTTCCATCCATGTTAACTAAAAGTAAATCACAGGAATCTCATGTCATGTAAAAAAAAAAAAAGGAATTGGTATCCTGAGCTCTGCCAGAGAAAAAGAACAATATATTCTCTATAACATTATCCTTTAGCATCAAATATATTTTAAGGAACAAAGGTAAAAAATTCATAAAAAATTAACACCATTGATAAACTAAGCTCACTTTTTTTTTCACTGTTTTGGTTTCCACTTTTCAAAAAAATCTTAGTCAGATTGAAAAAACTAAAAACAGATCTCCCAAAACTACTTTTCATAGTTTTTAAGATTTTAGTGGGAATTCAAAAACATCTATACAAATTAGATAATAAAACAAAGGAAATTTTGAGTAAACTCTACTTTTAATTTTTTTTTTCTTTTTTTTTTTAGGCTAGGGAGAGAATACCTACAACCATATAAGAGAGTATTGATACCTAACGCTATAAGCTAGGTTGGCCAATACTTTTCATTGTTAATCATTTCATATTCAAATGGTCCTTAACTTAATAGAAACAAACTGGACCGTAAACCAGAATATAACTCAACTAGTAAGACATCAACACTCCCTCCCATAAAATTGAAGATTCGAGCCTCCCGCCCCAAATTTGATGTAATATATAAAAAAAAACTAGACTTGGATTTTTCTTCCTCAAATGAAAAAAAAAAAGGAAAATTACCCAGAACCAAAAAACAGGAAGAGAATTGACATACCCAAATTCAACAGGAACAGTTCTAGAAATCTTCATCTTCCTCCTAGAACCTTTGTAAAGCTCTTCCAAACTACACAACAACTTGCTCTCAATAGCAACTGCTTTCCTATTACTCTGTTTCCCAATCTCCACTTTACTTTTCCCAAATCCTCTTCTTACATTTCCAATTCCATCTCCCCCAAAAAACTCAGCAAAAATATCATCAGCATCACGGGGCATATACGAAAAGGAAGAGTTTTTATAACTCGGAGGAACAAAATCAGCAGATTTCAAAGCTTCCTCACCATAAACATCATAGATCTGTCTTTTCTGAGAATCGCTCAAAACATCATAAGCTTCAGAGATCTGCTTGAATTTAGCTTCTGCTTCTTTTTTGTTTAATGGGTTCTTATCAGGATGCCATTTCATAGCTAATCTCTTATAAGATCTCTTCAAATCTTCCTCGTTCGCATTTCTGTTAACTTTCAAAACGTTATAGTAATCAACACCCATAAAAAAAAGCTACCTTTTTTAAGCAAATTCTTAGATCTTTAAGTAAAAAAATTGTAGATTCTAGAAATTGAAGAGGGAAGGAAAATTGGGTTTTCTTTGAAAGAGTCGGAGAAGCAGATGATACCGGCGATATGGCCGGAGTTTGATCGGAAAAATGAAGAATGAAAAAAGGTGTAATCTCGCTTTTTGAATATACGTGTTTATGGGATTTTATTCATTTATTGTTTATTTATAGTAAAAAAATATCTTGTGAAAGAATGGACGGTGGTGATTTTCTTCCTTATCCACGTCACGTGAGGGTCCGCGCTCTCTATTTTTTGAAGTGTCGGGCAAGAAAATGTTTAATATTTATTTATTTATTGAATATTATTAGTTTTTTTTCTCTTTTTTGTTTTTAGAGATCCCTATTCTTTTTCCCTTCTATTATTTGATAGGTAGGTTTGTGACTGATCAATCAAACCTTCCATTATTATTGTGCATTTAGTTGGATCCAATAATTTAAATTTGTTATCGTCTTTAAAAATAATGTATCCATGAAATTTTTTACTTCTAGTTAAATATGGGGAAAAAAAGATGGGATTATAACTTTAGTCAATTTTCTTTTAAGAATTACTCAAATAGCAAAAGAAAAAATATATATAATTACTCATATAACACAATTTTTAAAAATGTACTAACATATTGTTTCCAGTTTACCAAATTAGTAAACTATTATTGAACTAGTTCACTAAATTATTGGAACTCAAAGTGTGTTATCTTTATGAAATTGTGTATACCCAATTTAGTAAACGAGAGTTTTAGTTCATAAAAACTCGTTTAGATGGCAATTATTAAATCTAAAATAAAATTAAAATGATAAATATTAAATGTAAGTAGTTCACTAATTTAGTGAAATAGTTCAAAGTTCTCTAAATTAGTGAACTGATATTTAAGTAAATAATTAAAATAGTAACATTTGAGTAAATATATATCTAAAATCTTCTTTTTGAGATCATTTTTGAAAAAAAATTAATAAAAATTTGGGTAGAGATTCAAATTCATGATGGATATGTCAAACTAATTGATTTTATTAACTATTTTGTGGATGAAAAAATTATTTAAAAAAAAAGTCCAACTAACACAAATTTGGTTGTACCAAACTCTTTTCACCACAATTATCATATCAATGATAAACAAGCAATTTTTTTTAATTCATAAAATGACAAAATAAATGGATAAATAGATAAAATGAGAGAAAGAAAGAATAAAGTGGAACCAAATTCCCATTTTCCACCCATAATGATAATGTAATGGCCACAAAAAATTAAAAAATATATATATCATAAGCATAAAGCTTTTGATTAAAGTGACAGGCATCTGACCCTATCACGATGCATTTCCAAAATATCAAACGTGCAGGCGAGTAATATGGGGAAATTGGAAAAATTCACCTCTAAAAAACCAATCTAAAGTTTATTGATCATCTCCTCACCATTTTTATATTAGGGACCTTACGCTTATATCATTGCACTATAAAAAAAACAAAAATAGCTTTGTCTATCTTCCCCTCCTTCTCACATCTCAAACCTAATTCAAGTCTGAAACCCTAACTCTTCCTTACATAAAGGTTGTGACGGTGACGACGATACTCCATCCAATCAAAGTCGGATAATTTGTGAATTCTTAACAGCGAGTTACAAACGGTTCTGGAGCAATTTTGCGAGTTTGAGTTGCGATTTTGCAAGTACCTTTCATGATTTTGCAAGTACCATCCAACCAAACACGACTTTGCAAAAGGAAAAAAATAAGAGTAGAAAAAAGTCATCTCATACCAAAATTCCAATCTCGAAGCAAGAATGGCGACCTCAATCCGAGATCTCGGACTTAAATTCCAATCTCGAAGCAAGAATGTCGATCTTGATCTGAGATCTCGAACCCAAATTCCAACCTGGTAGCAAGAATGGCGATCTGAATCTGAGATCTAGAACCAAAATTCCAATGTTGAAGAAAGAATGGCGATCTCCATCCGAGACCTCGGACCCAAATTCCAATCTCAAAGCAAGAATGACGATCTCCATCCGAGATCTCAGACCAAAATTCCAATCTCAAAGCAAGAATGGTGATCTCCATCCGAGATCTCAGACCAAAATTCCAATCTCGAAGCAAGTGTTCACACAAAGAAATTTCTAAGTAAAGAAATTAAATGTGGAATGAAATATATTTGTATTGATGAATTTAATGTTACAATCTCTGATAAATTGTTCCTCTGATTCTTTCTCACAAGTATAAACTTCGATACGAAGGCCGTCGGCGTATTTCTTGGATCAAAGTGTTGATGTTGTTGAAATTTTAGTCTTCAAAGCGATCTTCAAGGAGTTCTTCGAGGAGTCTTCGTTCTTCAGAGTCTTCGAGAAGTCTTCAGTCTTCAAAGTTTTCTAGCCTCTGAATATTTTTCGACCTCCTTAATGAATAAACGATCTCTCTATTTATAGAGTTTTTGGTGGGCTTCTAGTGGATATGGGCTTCATTTGACTTTGAGCCCAATTGCCATGTGACATAATTTTATTGGACAAATTTTGTGTCATCCAATGGTCATAAAGAAGACACGTGACATTATTTGATTTGCCAATTTTATGTCTTTTAATTTTATTTAAAGACACGTGTCGAATTTGGATTTGTCTATATTTTAATGACATGTAATTTTGTCATTGGTTTGAATAATTACTTGCAATTTGTAATTTGACAAATTTTCTCCTTCTACAGCAAGAATGGTGATCTGCATCCGGGATCTCAGACTAAAATTCCAATCTCGAATCAATAATGAACAATCTCGAATATGAGATTGTTCAAAAATTCTCATATCTAACCAATTATACGATTCTCAACATTAATCCCTTGAAGCTATATGACAAAAGAGTTTAGAGATAGTGTCTGACGTGTGTTGAGGATAAAGCAAAAAATGTATGATAATAATGAAATAGGGAATATAAGTTACTTCAATATATAAGAAGTTAAAGTTCAAGGGTAGTTATGTAGTTTCACATTTTAAGAAAGTCTCTAACATAAAATTGGTGAGGGGAGGGTCAATAAACCTTATATTAGAATTTTGAAGGTCAATTTTCCCAATTTCCCAGTAATATGGTCTTTGTTGTGGGGAGAGAGGGACTTTTTTGTAATTTTCATTATATTTATATCAATAATAAATAATAATATTGTATTTTTTTATTTTTTTTTAGAACCAATAATATTGTAATTAATTAATAGAAAGAAAAGTTTGTGTTTCAATTTTAGTCGGTAGTCGTGGCCGAGGGATTAGCGTTTTGGAATCGACCAAGAGATGTCATTTTTTGCAATTAAATTTGCTGTCATTTTTGGCAATTAAATATGCTGACCCTTCCAAAAAAATATCTTTTTTAAATTAGGAAAAAAAAAACACTAATATTTTCTCCCGACACAATTTTTATATTATTACAAGTTACCATTTTTGCTCTATTTTTTTTTAATAATATTTAATCCATTCGCCGCCATTCATAAAAATTAAATCTTATAATTATCGAATTTTGTCTTAAATGAAAAATAAAAATTCAAAGATGGTGATGATTTGTTCTAAAAAGGACATAAAAATAGTGTCAATTTAGGTTTAGTCATAAATTCATCTCTACCAAATTAGGAAGGTTCTAATCTCACCATCATATTGTATAAAAAAAATATATGGAAGCAGATATAATTCGTAAAGAGTTAAATTAGAAAGACCCTATAGAGAGAAAAAAAACTCCTTCATAAATAAATTATGGTAAAACACCATTATATTCTATGAATTTTCACTCCGATTTCATTTTTCGTCCCTAAACTTTTAAAAGATACATTTTCCATCTCTGAACTTTACGATTCGTTCCGCTTTAGTCATTCTTACTTTTTTTTTTCGTTTAGGACAATAATGGAGGGCTTATGTGATATATAATTGATTATGTGATATTATTTAAATATACAATGATGTTAAATGACGTGGAAAAACGAATATACTGTGATATTTAAGACTGCAATTAAGGAGAAAATGATAAAATTAACCTCACTCTATATTCGTTTTTTCTATGTCATTTAACCTCACTGCATATTTCTATGATATCACTCTATCAATTACATGCCATATAAGCCCTCTGTTAGTGTCTCAGACGACGAACTAAAACGAAACGAATCGTAAATCTTAGAGACGAAAAAATGTAACTTTTGAAAGTTTAAGGACGAAAATGAAACATGAATAAAAGTTAAGGACCAAAATGATATTTTACCCAATAAAATATTAGGTGGTTTTAGTTATTTTCTCAACATATCAAGGGCTGAAAAATGTTTAATTATATTTATTTAAATTAATTATTTCTAATTGAAGGGTAATATTAGAATGGTCTCAATCTATGATAGATTATGGTGAAAAAGAACTATCAAATAAATTAACCATGGGTTGATCATTGGTTAAGAGACTCTCCTTCAAACTTTAAGATCATAGGTTCAAACCATGTGTTGCCACCCACCTACCTAGGATATAACTCAGACGTCAAGTATTGTAGATTCGTGTAGTTGCCCCTTGAGATTACTTGAGGTGCATGTAAGCTGGCCGGACACTAACGATGTCAAGTATCTAGATTCCTAAGTATTTAAATATCCAAATATTTAAAAGGTATCAAGTATCTGGATTCCTGCCAGAGAACGACTCCTTGATTCATAACTATCTAGTATCTAAAACAGTGTTAGGCTAAGATTTTTCTTTTGTATGTTTCACTTTTTATATTATCATTTACATAATTATATTGTTTTTAAACCTAATTAGTAGTTTTTTTTTACACATAAACCTAATTAGTAGTTGTCAATAAATTACTTCATTAACTTAGTTTCTCTACCTTCAATAGTAATACTGTCAGCAGAATGCTTCACTTGAAAAAATCGGAGTTTTTTTTGCAACTTAGCCCTTATTTTTGAAGTATTAAAGTATATGTCCAAACGTTTGAAGTAATTAGGGAAATGTCCTTTTTTTAGAAGTCGGGGGTTCAAAACCCGTTTTCATCTTGCTGGCAACTTGAAATCCGGTGTTCAAGTCTCGAGTCTGACGTGTCACTGACAAGTGGTTAAGTAAATCGGAAAGGTGGAAAATTAAAGTAGAAGTCGGGTCTTGAAGTCCTGACTTCAAATTTTATTTTTTGTCAATTTTTTTTTTGCCTGAATACGGGTTTTCAAGACCCGTCTTCAGTTATTGTCTTTTTTTTTAAATTATAAAAAATGACTTTTGACTAGATTTGTATTTGCATGTTTTTAATTTCTCGGATGTTAAGTGTTGTCGTGTCGTGTGGTTGTTTCGTGAGATAAATCGAGTTATGCTTATGGACGATTTTATTCATTCAATTTTTAAAACGTCCTAATCGTATTTCCATTTCATTTTAAATGAAATCAAATCTAGTTTTGTGACGTTATGAAAATTTTAAGCCAAAAAAATTCTAATTGCCTGAACTTTTGTAGTAACTAGTGAAAACACTAGTAATGGAAAAGTCAAAGGTGACACCTTAATTGTAGAAATATTTTTAGGTGGGGAAAAGAAACAGGAAATGAAGTCACTGTTTAGGTAGCTTTTTAATGTGTTTTTTAATGTTTATCAAAAACATTTTATTTATTTAGTAATAATTTTAAACACTTTCAAAAGTTATCTCACACGGGCACTTAGATATAAACTATTTACTTAATTGGGCATTACTTCTTTTTTTTGGGTTCATACGCAATCAATGCGATGTAATATGAAATGTGCTTTTGAGATGAAAATGGATTTCTGAGGCGGTATAATAACTAGATTAATTTTATGTCTGTGAATTCTCAGTCTCGCATCGTAGTATGCGAGGTTAATTATATAATACAATTGGATGGATAAAATATATATTGTGCAGTGTGATTATTTTTCCATACCAAGTTCTTCTATTTTTTTTTTTAATTTAATTTTGTCATTGATTATTAGCAACTTTCTGTTTATGATATGCTCTGTAGCTACCGCTTAAGAATTTACCTAGTTTTATCTTCTGATTGCTTATCAAAAAAATTCTAAACTCTTCACAGATGCTGGATTACAATGTGCCAGGAGGTGGGAAACAAACACTTGAAAGATTATTTTGTGGTTGAACATATATTTAATTCAACATATCAAAAAATAAAATGTTCTAAAGTCATTTTTTATAATTAAAAAAAAAAAAAAAGACAACAATTGAAGACGGGTCTTGAAAACCCGTCTTCAGCCGAAAAAAATTGACAAAAAATAAAATTTGAAGTCGGGACTTCAAGACCCGACTTCTATTTTAATTTTCCACTTTTCCGATTTACTTAACCATGTGTCAGTGACACGTCAGACTCGGGACTTGAACACCGGATTTCAAGTTGCCAGCAAGATGAAAACGGGTTTTGAACCCCCGACTTCTAAAAAAGGGCATTTCCCTAATTACTTCAAACATTTGGACATATACTTTAATACTTCAAAAATAAGGGCTAAGTTGCAAAAAAGTCCGAAAAAATCTGTTTTATGTTAAAACTTGAAAATAACATATGGACAATGAGATATTAGATGAGAGGGAATTAGACAAACTTTGGATAAGAGATTTTACCCTCTTTATTGAACCACAGAGAGATTTTGTTCATTCAAAATTACAATATCCATGAAAAAAAACACATCTTTCTTTCATGCTGGATTGACAATGCTTTCCCTTATATTACTTGGGAAGGATATTTCTATTCTGTCAGTGAATTCTATCTCTGTAAGTTGATTTCTGTAGCTTTGCTTCAAAACAAAAAAGCATCAATTTTTCAGCTTCAGTATCATTGAATTCAAATTGGGTTATTTTGAATATTTTTTTTTATAAAGAATTGTATTGAATTTACAAGATAGAACCAGAGTTATCATACTGAAAATTACTGAGATTGTTGAATTTGGATGCTTATTGTTGGAAAATGATTCTGGCAATTCCACTAAATGCAAACCCTAAAACTGCCCTAGTTGAAATCAAGCACAAAACCTTTCGTAGCCATCAAAATCACCTTCTTCATTTCCTGAATGAGAGTACTGATTTGTCCCAGCTGAAGCAAGTTCATGCTCAGGCATTGCGTAGCTTATCGACTCGCAATTCATCTCTCTTTCTCTTTAGCAGAATTATCTATGTTTCTTCTTTAACTGATTTTGATTATGCCTGCCGTGTTTTTGATCAAATAGAGAATCCCAATTCTTTTATGTGGAACACTCTCATCAGTGCTTGTGCTCGGAGCTTTAACCGTAAAGAGCAGGCGATCGAACTCTTTTACAGAATGTTGGAAGAAGGATTGGTTGAACCAGATAAACATACTTTTCCTTTTGTACTTAAAGCTTGTGCTTACATATTTGCTTTGTCTGAAGGGAAACAAGCACATGCTCAAATTGTAAAACTTGGGTTGGATTTGGATGTTTATGTTAACAACAGCTTGATTCATTTGTATGCTTCTTGTGGATGTTTGGATTTAGCATTGAAGGTGTTTGAGAATATGTCTGACAGAAGTTTGGTTTCGTGGAATGTGATGATTGATGCATTTGTTCAATGCGGACGCTTCGAAAATGCGCTCGAATTTTTCGTTGAGATGAAGAACATATTTGAGCCTGATGGTTACACAATGCAGAGTGTAATAAGTGCTTGCGGCGGTATTGGTGCTTTATCTTTGGGGATGTGGGCTCATGCTTATGTATTGAGGAAGCCTGTAATAGCTTGTGACGTTCAGGTGAACTCCGCACTGGTGGATATGTACAGCAAGTGTGGTTCTTTGAGTATGGCTCAGCAAGTCTTTGAGACAATGCCAAAACATGATTTGAATTCATGGAATTCAATGATTCTAGGACTCGCAATGCATGGACAGGCAGAGGCTGCATTGGGGTGTTTTTCTCGGTTGGTCAAGATGGAGCAGTTTACACCTAACTCGGTCACATTTGTAGGTGTTCTTAGCGCATGTAATCACAGAGGTATGGTTGCTGAGGGACGCAAATACTTTGATATGATGGTTACTCAGTACAAGATTGAACCTCGGTTAGAGCACTACGGATGCGTTGTTGACCTTCTATCTCGCTCTGGTTTCATTGATGAAGCTTTGGATATGGTGTCAAATATGCATATAAAACCAGATGCAGTGATCTGGAGGAGTCTTCTTGATGCTTGTTGCAAGCAGAATGCTAATATTGAGCTGAGTGAAGAAGTGGCATTACAGATTATTCAATCCGAAAAAACATCTTCTAGTGGTGTTTATGTGCAATTATCAAGAGTCTATGCTTCAGCTAGCCAGGTGGAATGACGTTGGACTCATAAGGAAATCAATGGCTGATCAGGGAGTGACAAAAGAGCCTGGCTGCAGTTTAATAGAAATCGATGGTATTAGCCATGAATTTTTTGCAGGGGACACGTCTCACCCCAAAATCAAAGAGATCTATGACGTTGTGGATTTGATTGAAGAAAAACTGGAGAAATATGGTTATTCTCCTGACTGTTCACAGGCAACAATGGTAGATGAACCCAATACTGTGAAACAACAATCTCTTAGGTTGCATAGTGAGAGACTTGCCATTTCTTTTGGGCTACTAAGCTTGAAACCCGGGATGCCGATTCGTATATTTAAGAATCTTCGAGTGTGCAATGACTGCCACCAGGTAACCAAATTGATTTCTCAAATTTTTGATGTGGAGATTATCATGAGAGATCGTAATAGATTTCATCATTTTAAGGATGGCATGTGTTCCTGCATGGATTTCTGGTGATTTCTTGCATATCAGCCTTTAAAATTATTTAATTGTATAAAAATTGCTGATGAATCCCGTTGGAGAAATAAAATTATAGTAAATTGTAGTCCATTGAAACTTTGAATGAAACAAAGTGAAAAAATCCTCTATCCTTTACAATATTTAGCCCCATATATTAGTGATATTATTTGATGTCGTCGTCACGTGTGAAAAAACACAAACATACATCAAAGAGGCAGAGAGAATACAGAAAGAGAACAGTGAACGATGCAAAAGCTTCTAAAATTTGGCAGAAGGGCAAGAAGGAAAACTACACATTCACAACACAATGATTTTAAGAAGAAAAAAAATAGGGTAAAGTACCCCTTTAATCCCTGAGTTATGGAGGTCGTGTCTATTTGGTCCCTGCATTTTCAATTTGTGTCTAAGTGGTCCCTGAGTTTTCAATGTTGTGTCTATTCGATCCCTGCGTTGTCAATTTGTGTCTTAGTTGTCCCTGAGTTTTGGATACTGTGTCTATTTGGTTCCTAGATTTTTAAGAATTATTAGAAATAAGTTTAATTAGTCTTTAACTTAACGTATTCGTTAACTTCTTACCAGATTATTGACTTAACGCTGACATAACATGTTTAAGTGGTCAAAATACAAAAATATGATTAAATCTTTCATCAATCTAAGCCTAACTTTTGATATAATTATTAATCTCATGTCAGTATTTTGATAAATTAAACATTTTATGTCACCGTTAACTTGATATTATGTTAATGAGTTAACAAATTAAGGAAGAATTAAACTTGTTTCTAATAATCCAGAGGCCATTTAGACTTAACTCGAAAACTCAGGGACCAAATACACACAATGTTTAAAACTCAGAGACCGAATAGACACAAATTGAAACGCATGGACCAAATAGACACAATATCAAAAACTCAGGGACCACTTAGACACAAATTGAAAACCTAAGGACCAAATAGACACGACCTCTAAATATTCACATCTATAAAGAATCCAATTCAATAAATATTATTGAAGTAAAATAAGCTTATGATCCTCCACAGAAGGCTTCAAGCTTCCTTTGTCATAGTCTATTTTTGTAGTACTAAATAAAAACAATGGAGAGTGACAGTGAACTAAAGGTCATGAGGCCCCATCTCACTGTATTGAGCATGTACTAGCCGGACCGCAATCTTTGTCCCTATGCATCTGTAGTCTCCCCTACGGATGTTATAAACGTTTCGAAAATTCCTGTCCCGCTGCAATTTAAATAAAATGCCAACATGTAAGTGGTAATATAAAAGCTAAATGGAAACTAGAGGAGATCTGGGAAGAAAATGGTCGATCCAAAGAACAAGGATTGCCACTTTCTTAGTCGATCTTTCATAAATTCATAATATCGTTAAGACCCTAGACACGTGTTAACAAAAACAACTTTCTTCATAGAACAAGAATTCTGAGAAAATATGTTTGGTTGACAGTTTTTTTTAATAAATGTTTTCTTTAGTTTGTATTCACAAATAAATAAGATGTTCTCCTAGAACAAATGAAACTGTTTAAAGATTGAAAACAAGAACAAAAAAGAAAGCAAATTTTGAAAACAATATCCAAAACTAGAAATCGGGATCAAAAATCACAAATCATAATATACAAGACGGTGTCAAGGCAGACAGTAAGGCCTCAATGGCAAAGATATGCTCCATAAAAAAAAAATAACAGAGAAAAACAGACAACAAATTCCTTAAACAAATACATCAAAATTCAAAAACACCAAAAAAAAATTGGAAAAAAAAAATCTCACCTTTTGATGATTTGGGAACAACAACAACATGAATAGTAGCATTATTTGGAGGAAGTTGCAAACGAAGAGGGAACAGATTTCCATTCAAGGGACTTCGAGTACAAACAATGATCCCTTCAATTCCAGTTTCTTCCTCCAATTTATGAGTCAATTCCTCAACACCATTCCCTTTAAATGAAAAAGAAAACCCCTCCACAGTTTCTTCATCTACTTCTCCACTTTCATCCGCCACATGATAATAGATAAGCCTTCCCTCCGATTTCGGAGGCGAACTAACACTCGATTCACTAGTCTACAACAACCCCACAAAAAATTTTCAACAATGAGATCATATAAAACACACAATAATCCAGAATTCACAAAAAGAAATGAAAACCAAATCAAATCAAATACCTCAAGTCTAGAAAAATGCGGCCCAGCTTTGGCTGAAACGGAAGGAGGCGAGCTAGGATTGAAATCCAAAGAATCCATATGCTCAATTGCTGGAGGTTTGGGATTAAAAGACTGAACTTGAATCTCAAGAACATCAATTCCCCAAATAATCCAATCCTGGGTGGCAGTTCTACTAGGAATATCATGAGTAACAGAGTTTCTCCAAGGGGGCAAACCCCCATTAGCTCTCAAGAAATTACCATAACGAGTCTTGAACTTAACCCGAGTCCCTTCTCGAATGGGTTCCCATTCAACGGAAGAATCGAGCCTTTTAAGAAGGGTTTGAAGAACTTTCCGACCAGTCATTCCGAGCAAGAAAGGGTGATTACTGGCTGTGAGATATTTACCGTAACAGCTCTTGAGACGGATGAAATCGGAGCCGGAAACGAATTCGACAGACCAGCGAGAGTTCTTGGAAGAACCGCTACGGTCTTGAGTGACGGATTCCTCGTCGTCGTCGGCAACAAGGTATTTGTCGTGACTGCTACGAAGACGAACGGTTTTGGCGTTGCGAAAAAATTCCATGCTTGATCGGAAGTTGTCGGAAGAAGGTTTGACCTTGAAAAAGATAATTGATAGAAATGAAAGATTGAAGCAGAGAATGTATCCTTCGGTCAATGAGTGAAATGGATTTAAATAGAAAAATATTTTTCGGTGCTTGCTAGGAAAAGCACCTGTACAAACATGAGCATGACTTAACTATTCGAGTGAGTACCCTCAAACTATTTTTTTTAAATAAATATCTCCCAAAATTTTTATAAGTGTTTCACCGGTTTAATTTTTTCATTTTTCTAACACCTCGTGTGACTCGTCTTCCACGGATAAATTTTTAATATTAAATCGAAACTTTTATATGATATGTCATCAAATTTAAAGAGGGTAAACTAAATTTTTTATTTTAAACACTTATAAAAGTTCAAGTGATATTTACTTAGAAAAATAGTTTGATTGGATACTTATCACAATTCACATAGTGTAGAGGTATTCGCATAAGATAATAGTTTAGGGGTATTTATCACTAGTAGCTTAGGTAAAGTGGTATTTATTTAAAGGAAATTGTTCAAGAGGGTACATGTCTAGTTTTTTTTTGAAATATTATCAAGAATATCCACATTAATTCACAAATACCGGTTGTGTTTTTTTAATATCAATTTTGCCCAAAAAACACCATAAATGGCGGTGATCCCATGTTTTCCGTTTTGAACAATTACCATCATGTCATTTCCTTAAACGTTGTATACCATAATAAATAGAGGGCAGAAAACGTCTTTTCGTTGTTCCCTTAAACGGCGCGTGAAGTTAAAGTGAGTGAGTTTGCTAATTTATAAAATATATAAGTATTAATGTTATTATACCTATTTAGTATGGTCTAATATGACCATATAAGTATTAATGCTATGACACATTTTAATTGGTAGTAAGTAGCAAAAGGTGCTAATTAGTAAACGGCTATTTTATTTTTTATTTTTTTTTCTGTCGGGTCATTTTAGGGTAAGAGGGATATGCTATTGGCATGGGGTTAGATTCTGATTAGTACCAAGAAGTTTCTAAGTAGGCTACAAGACGATGTGAAATGAAGGGGTGGGTTCAAAAAGTGGTAAAAGAAGGTGAGCGTGACCCAGAAAACGACAGCGTTTGAGATTGAATATTCAATGAGACTTTTTTAAGTCTAACAGCGCGTTATGCGCCGCCGTCCTGCCTAGTTAATTGAGGCTATTTTTACATATGCTCATGGAGCCCTTGTGACCGAGAGATGGTCAAAAAGTCACCCTTCTTTCTTTTCAAGGTCCCTTTTAAACATCATATTTTTTAAAATATTATATTAAATTGAGGAATGAAAATATTTTCGATATCATAAAAGGGAACATATGTCTAATCACTTGAATTCAGATTGGTAATACGATAATTATATTCGTCGAACCTTAAAAAAATATATAAATATTTAAAGTTTAGATGGACTAAATATTATTCTATTGTGTTTTTATGTTTTATTCAATAATCTATATTACTCTATTCTAAATTTAAATTGATTGAATTAAAAATATTAACATGATCGATAAATTTCTTAAATATAATAAAAGAAGAATAAAATAGCTCATATATCTTCTTATGCATATGCAATGTTCGTTAACTATTTATAGTAAAATATGAAAGGGAATAAAAAGTCTATAACATATTTTACATATTTAAAAATGTGTCAATATGAACGTAATTCAATAGACACTTACTCATTTTTTATGAAATGGAAGGTTCGAATCCCCCTCCCAATATTATAATATCTAAAAAAGATGTGAATATTAATTTACTTTATGAGGAATTGAATGATGGGTATATCGACATTTACAATAGGGCAGGAAGGTGGGCAGACGTTTTTCTTGAAACGACATAGCCAATTATTATTATTATTTTATATTCAAGTGAGTGGGATCTTCCTCGGCTAATATTCGTGCCACTACTCAAAATTGACATTGCTTTTCTTTGTATTTGGCCATTGTTATAAATGATGATTAAAAAATTCTTCAACTTCTATAGAATTATCGAATCGATGTTTAGAAATAAAATAATACCCGTGTTAAATTTTATAATTGTTAAAGAACAACGGGCCTCCATAACTCCACATTGATATGATATTATCCACTTTAAGTCAAGGCCCGCATGACTTTACTTTTGGTTTCAGCCAAAAGGTTTCATACCAATGAAGATGTATTATTCCCTTTATACACTCATGATCATCTCCTTCCGTAATCAATGTGGGATTTTGTTCGCATCCCAACAATCATCCTCTCGAACAAATATCCATTAAGTCTCCCCTCTATCCGTCCACTCTACTTAGGTCAACTCTCTTTCTCCAGAGCATGTTTGATAGAGCCTACCACGGATTGGGTCTCCGAGCCTTCTCACTTTGTTCGGCACCTAAGGATTCCATCCACATGGTTAGAATCAGGGCATGACTCTGATACCGCTTGTTTTGGGACAATGGGGCCTCCACAACTCCGCATTGATATAATATTGTTCACTTTAGGCAAAGGCCCGCATGGCTTTGTTTTTTGTTGCACCAAAAAGGCCTCATACCAATGGACATATACCTTTTCCCTTATACACTCATGATCATCCCCTTCCATAATCAATATGAGATTTTGTTCGCATCCCAACAATAACACCTATTAATCTCAGGATACGTATAGTTCATAAAATTGAGCCAAAAGGTAATAATGAAATTCTAATTCATTAAGAATTAATTATGTCAATGGCCATTTTTTTTAATCTCCTTATTATTTAGCCACCTTCCAATATATTTAACTATTTAGCCACTATAGGATTTTGATACTACTTTCATTCCAAAAATACCCTTTTTATTTGAATTTTTTTATTACCGTTTCTATTCATTTACCACCATTATTACCATAATTAATTTGATTTGTTATGATTTATTTTATCCTTGATTTCTAGCCTTTTTTTTTTCAAACATGCGAACATTTATTTTCCAGCCATTTCATATATTTTTGTTATCATAATTAATAATTAATATGATTTTGTTGTGATTTTATTATATCATTTGGCCATATCTTCTTCATCTTCCATTCCTTTTTTTTTTTCATTCATCCATGGTTTTCTTGTCCCTTTCAACTGTTCTTCAACCATTGTTTTTAAGATCTTCCCTCCAATCTTCAAATATTTGGTGCCATCCTATGAATTCTATCATCGCAAAACTAATGATTTGATGTCTATTTAATCCATATGTTTTTGTCGTTAACATTCTTCTTTTTTGGATCTAGAAAAACGAAGGGGATGACGACGATTGTGTTTTTTCGTCAAGATCCTCACTGGCCCCATGGAAGCGAATGAGTAATGGTCAGAGGAAGAATTTGTTACCTATTTGATTTCATATGGAGACGAAATATTTAATTGGGAATAGGGGGGTTTATGTTCCCCGCTGGGACGAGGCCTCGAGGGGACCTGCCCTGAAAGTGGCAGGGAATTCTCGTTCCCAACGGAGATGGGGACGATGAAAAATTCCCCGTTCTAGTTTGGGGGACGGGGAATGTCGTCCCCGTCCCTGACCCCGACCCCGACCCCGTTCCCTGATTAAATTCCCGAAAATAATATAAATATTTTTAAAATATTTTTATATCTAAGCCCAATCCCTATTAGCCCAACTCTTCTACTAGTTTTATTAAGCCCAACTTTCCTACTAGTTGTATTAAGCCCAACTCAATCCCTTAAAAAAATATAAAATGACAATATTAGAGCTTTTATTTTAAAATTTAAACGGGAAAATTCCCCGCTGTATTCTCCGTTCCCCATGATTTCCCCACAGGGAATTCCCATCCACGTCACCGACCTCTTTGAACAGGGGAATTCACTAGGGACGGGGAATGCATTCCTCGTCCCCGCCCCGTGAACACTCCTAATTGGAAAGAGGTTTCTACATATTTAGAGGTGATCTGAGTTGGTGCTCGTGATTTTTAGGTAGAGAGGTGTGTGCCTGATTCAATGTTCGTGATACATTCAAAAACTTCAAACCAGGTTTGTACAATACATTACGTTGATGAGGCTGGAGAACGAAGAATAAGATGTATTGTATTGTATAGTACAATATTGAATGTACATACAATACGCTGATTAGATTTGAGAACGAAGAAGAAGAGAGGTTTTTGCAAAACTATATAGTACATTTGTTTTGTCGAGTACATTACATTTGTTTTGTACACTATGGTTGATGGAGAGATTTTACAAATCTAGTTTGTACAGTATATTTGTTTGTACAATACTTCAAATACTTTTTAATGATGCTATATTGGGACGAAATGTCCCATTCAGTTATAGGAATAAGAATGAGAAAAGTTTGGAATAAAAATTAATCGGAATGAAAAATTATAGAATTATGATAAGATGTCAAATCTATGTATATTAATTTATTTAATCGTTATCAAGGTTGAATCGAGGTGATAAAAAAAAGTATAGAAAGTTAATTAGTAAATAAATAAAATATGAGACTCTATTTTTCATGGAGAATCGATCATTGGGAATAATTCCCAATTTTAAAATGAGATCCACAAATTGAGACTCATGCCTTCTACTTTATTCCTTGATGTAAATAGTAAATATTAGTGAAAAGGGAATAATTTCATTTCCCTCATACTCATTACCCTTGAGTAAACACCCTCTTGATGACTATTTTTACAAAAAGAAATAAAAAAATCAATGATCTTGTTAAAGATTGTAAACATAATGTTTTATGTTGTCGTAGTTTAAGAATCCGTTTAAAAGTTTTTGAATAAAAAAAATATTTTTGATAATCATTAAAAAAAAATACTTCTAAAAACAATTTTAAATAACCTTTAATCTCTCTTTTTTTGTCATAATAATTCTTTTTAAAGCTATGAGTAAGTTGATCAAATACTTTTAAAAGTTTCTTATCATTCCTTTCTATTCTAATATCTAACTATTTTTTTTCCTTTAAAACAAATATAAATATTCTGATCATCGAGATGTTTAATATCAATAAAAGTCCACATATCTATTAAAGATTAAAATTGAACAGAATAAAAATATTAAAGATAAAATTAGAATAATAAATCTTAGACATCAAAACTAAATATATATTAACCCCAAAAAAAATTGTAGGCGTACCTGGAAAATTGAGGATCGAATTCTCCGTACAGATTTGATCGACGCCGGCGAACTCACATCCGAACAAGAAAACTCATCAGAAACCGCCGCCGCCGAAGACGAGGAAGAAGAAGAAGAAAGACTCGATCTCGATAAAGACAAATTCTTCCGACCACCCATAAAAAACCCATAATTCAAAACTTCAACAGCTTCCACTTTCCACAAAATCCAACTCTTAATCTTAGAAAAACTGGGATCGTCATGCGTGATAGAGTTTCTCCACGGCGGCGTTACTCCATTTGCTCGGAGATAAGTCCCACACCAGCTCATCAACTTCACTTTCTCGCCGTCACCGTCACGTATCGGTTCCCACTCAACTATGAAACCGCCGGGGTTGAGTTTTTCCGGTTTGGTTTGAATCACTTTCTTCCCCGTCATGCCGAAGAGAAAGTTGAAGTCTGAAGCAGAAAGGTATCGGCCATGGCAGCTTTTCAGACGAATTGCATTGGTTTTTCCTTGTACTGTTTCGACAACCCATATTGTTTTTTCCGTTGAGGCTTTTCCGGTTTGGCGAACGGTTTCCTTGTCGTCGTTGGCGGTTAAATATTTCCCGTGGTGGCTTCGGAGTTTGATGGCTATGGAGGTTTTGAAAAACTCCATGAAAAATAAAAATCCAAAGGTTTTTGAGTCTTGTTGTGGTGGATTTATTATAGATACTTGAGTGAAATTTCAAGGTTGTATGTATGATATTAAGTGGACAGAAATTTAAAAGGAAAAGGAAAAAACAAAACAGATATTTATTGGGTATTGAAGGGAGAGGTGCCTAGTTTTTGTTTTGTATAGTGGAAATGGGTAGACTTCATGTCTCCGTTTGATACACACTTGTAAGTCGCGGTATCGGTTATTGATTTAGAGTATATAGACAGATACAATTATTTGATTCGGATCGGTATCAGATGATATGTAAATAAGAGAAATAATAGATTTAAAAATGTTCAAACCGAGTCATGATCGATATAAATTAAGCCATAACCGAGTCATGATCGTATCAATCTGAGTTAGGTCTCAAATCAAATCGAGTCACTCAATTTTGAAGCTATTTTCATACCATATCTCGTTCTCATCTCGTCACTCAGCGAAGAAAAAGCGATAGTTACACATATATGATGGTTTATGGGTAGATCACTTCATGTCAATGTTGGATTAATTTTGTTTTGTCAATGTTAGACTAAACTTCACTTGTGTACGTGTTGGATCCGCCATAGATTGGACTAAAAACTGACTTTTCTATCTCACGGGTGAAAAAAAAAGACCATAATTTACCTACCGACCTTTTTTACTAGTAATCACTAATCCCTACTTGCTATGGTTAGAAATTTACTTTTTTATCAGAAAAGATGTAGGAAAAAAATTCAATTTATATCTGGTACCTTTTCAAATAAACCGAGTATCAAAATTAATATAATTTAACCATAAAAATATTCAATACAAATATAAAATTAATATACAAATAAATGATTTTGTTGAAGTACAAAAATGCAAATATTAGAAATAATAGTAAGTTAACTAATAAAGGGTATAATAGCATATTTAATGAAAGTTTAATGTTTAAATTGATTAACACCCTTTTAACTTCATGAATTAAATAAATAAAATTAAAACTTTAGGTTTCAATTTATAGGGTTTATATAAAAATTGAACTCTCCCAAGATTAATTCATAAAAAGTCTTTGTATTATATAGATACATTTAATTGATGTTTGAAGGACTCCCATTACAAATAAGGAGGCATTTACAAACATATTAAAATTGGCTTTAATATTTATAAATTTGTAAACCAAAAACGTATTTAAAAAATGTCAACAACTTATTTGAGATAATAAAGTGATATACTAATCAAACTTGACTTACACTTCCAGAATAAACGCCTTATTTTTTTTTTTTGAATGTATGAACGAAAATAAAATTTAAATGTAAAGGAATTTAGAAAATTGGAGGAATCCAAATTACATTTCAATCGAAAAATTGATGACCAGCAAATGAATTGCTAAAAGATTAAATTATAAAAAAAAACTTATGTGGTTTGTTTCAATTTTGTTTCTAACGTTTTAAAATTTCAATTATACCTTCAATATTTTAATTTATTTTAAAAATAGCCTTTATTAGTAATTTTTATTAAATTTGATGTAAATTAAAACATTAGAAGCAAAGCGTATTAAATGTAGTCAATATTAGTTATACTTTTGAATGTTTTAAATTTTACCATAACGATTTTTCGTAAAAAAAAGTTACGAAAAATCACTAATAAAGAGTATTTTTTAAACAATTTAAAAGATTGAGATTAGAATTGAAACTTTCAAAACGTTAGGAGTAAAATTGAAACAAACCTAAATATTAGTATCATTTTGTATAATTTAACCTTGTTAAAATATGAAAAGAATTAGTGTGTTTTTATCTTTTTAATCAATGTTGAGAGACTCATGGCCGTTGTTTATTGACCATATGAAAAAAGAGGCTACAAAGCAAATGATAGTGGATGTGGAGAAATGGGAGATGAACAATACAAGTGTGGATAGTCAACTTGGAGATCATGTAATCACCCCTTAATCACTTTAGAATTATATAATAATCAATGGTTGCACAACCCACAATCTTTACGAACATATGTTTGATTAAGGG
This sequence comes from Gynostemma pentaphyllum, assembly GCA_028015215.1. Classification (NCBI taxonomy): domain Eukaryota; kingdom Viridiplantae; phylum Streptophyta; class Magnoliopsida; order Cucurbitales; family Cucurbitaceae; genus Gynostemma; species Gynostemma pentaphyllum. The sequence continues at coordinate 50,405,626 of CM051352.1, forward strand.
GTTTGGGTAGATTAAATAAGTTTAACTGGTGTATGTTTCCCCGTGTTTGAAACTCAAGATGATATGTTTATTAACCCCCTCATATCAACCCCTCATTTTCAAAATTTCAGCACATTTCACACTAATTCAGACTGAACGAACCCACTCTTTTACATAATTCAAACATTGTGTCTTAACACCCTTCTACTTAGCAACCTAAACTCGTGAACTAAGCACCCTCTAATTAATAAACTCATTTCATTTTATAATTTCAAACACATTTTTATACTACCCCGTACTAAACAAATTCATTGTTCTACACCATCCAATTCTAAACTCAACCTGACAACTCCACAGTTGACAAACCTGTCAAATTCTAAAAAGACCGGCCAGCAAATTGATATATGGGCCTCCATTTTCAGGTCCAAATAAATGGGGTAATTAGGTGAAAGCCCAAGTGAAGGCCCAAAATGTAAACCATAGATATAAGATAGAATCTTGAGCTGGCTAAGGTTGTCTGTCTAAAAAGAGTAAACTAGTCCATATCTATACCCCTAAAAAAGTAAATGAATGAATGAATGAATAGGGTAAAACAGTAAATAGAGAAGGGTGGGGGTGGGGGGTGGGTGAGGAGCTCGAAACAAAGTCTGAACTGAACTTAGGCTTTTAACAATAGACGTCTACTCTAGTCTACAGACAATAGGGTTAGCAAATCGATAACTCTGTTCATTTCATTATTATAAAATTCACTCAATCTACGCTACCCATAATTAATAATTATAACCTATTTCATTTCATCGTGTGGAATGTTTTTTTTTTCTTTCTATATATATTTATATATATGGATTTTTCATAAGGTTAAGCGATGGAAATCAAATGTGCCTTTGATCATATTTTTACTAATTTTTTCTTGTACGGTACAAGTGACAAAATTTTAAGTAATAATTATATTTAAGAGTATTTATTAAGTAGATAGAATTTTTCTTCTCCCTAGTTTGGAGAAGTCCTAGATAATATTTATATTTATTAAATAAAACTTACCTATTTATTAATTATAATGAATATTATCTAATAGAAATATAACACGTGAGTAAGTTAAGAGGAGTTTCTCTTAACTAGTGAGAAGATAAGTTTTATTATTATAAATATGTAATTAAAAAAGTAATCTATCAAGGATGGACTATAATAAATGATTGACTGATTGTGATATAACTTAAATAAGTTAAGATAATTACTATTGATTTACTGTAATATATGACATATCATTTAAATAATGTGCTAAAAAAATGACATGTTTATAAATACTATGGAAATTTTCATTTAACTTGTAATTACTCTTATTAAATATTATATTTGAGAGAGGAAGGTCGAATCTAGGAAGCAACAGTTGGAGTATGAGTTTGGTAACTTGTGAAAGTATGAAACTAGAGTTGTATGATCCAGTTTATTAATTTGGTTTTTTTCCTCCTATTTTATATGAATTTTTAGACGATAAATGTTGAAAGATCATGTGATTGTCAAACAAACTCGAACACTCACTCAATGGTTAAAAATAATATGTATTAAAATATTAACGTTATATTGCTCTACTAAAAATAATCAAACCAATTGAACAAACTAGTCTAAAATGGTAGTGGAAGAAGTTAATCTTTCATTTCTAAATTTACTTTTCACAAAGTCAAAAAAAGGTTTCCTCAAATGGGTTTAGAAATTCAACTAAAAAAGAAGCGGGCAAAACACACGCCATTATGATTTTGATACCAAAAAGTATAATTATAAATTAAAAAAAAAAGATCCTTATAATCATCTTCACTGTTCCACGCCACGAATTGAAACTAAAACAACTTTTGAAGTAGCGAAAAACTCGAGGTCAACATTGGTCACCAACTCTTTTGACAAACTTAACTTAACTTTAGACCACGGCTTTGGAGGATAATGGATTCTGCTTTAAACTATATATCTTTAACCCCCTTTTTTTTTTTTTAATAAACTCATTATTTTTCATAAACTTAATACATTTTAAATCTCACCCTCATTCAATTTTAATAAACTCACTATTATATATAGGGTAAAACTTCCATTTATATGTAATAAATCTATTAGATAATATCATATTTATTAACTATAATAAATTTTATTTAATAAAAATATATGATACATGAATAAATTAAAATGAGTTTCTCTAATTAGTGAGTAGGAAAGTTTTATTGTTATATATGATCTAAATACAGATTTAAAATAAACCCGCGAACTAAACATACGAAAAGCAAAAGCAATTTCAAAAGAAGCAAAAAGAGAGAAAAAGAAAGAAAGAAACAAGAGAGGAACTTTTGGCCTAATAAATAGTTGACTGGGAGAGAGACCTAAGGGCTGTGGCTACTGTTGATTGATTCATTAAAGTTTTTTGTTTTTTGTCTTCACATTACTTCACGTGACCAATCCCCTCTTCTTTGTCTTCCTCCTCCTCTTCTTCTTCCTCCTCGAGACTGACCCCATTTTCATTTTTCACCCTCTCTTTTCCTTTCTTTCCCCTTAGATTTCAGATTTGGATCTCCTTTCCTTTTCATGGTTCAATGCCTTCTTCTTCTCTTGCTTTCTTCACCATTGTTATCTTCTTCCTTGATCTCTTTCCTTTCTTTTCAATCTCCACATCTGACCATCCATGTCCACCTTTCACTTCCGAACTCATTTTCCCTTTCTCTTCCATTCCTGGCTATGGCCATCCTTCTTTTCAAGTAACTTGCTTTACTCCTCACTCTTTCATCTCCATTAATGATCTTTCTTTTTCTCTTTTAAGCTACAATACAACCTCCACTTCTCTCCTTCTCTCCCCCAATCCCCATCATGAAAACAAGACCTGTTCTTTCCCTCACTTCCTTTCCATTCCCAACCGTTCTATCGATCTCTCCGGTTCGCCTTTCCGAATATCGGACGGATCGTGTTCTCGACTCTCGATTCTCCGTCCTTGTTCTCCCCCAAATCTCCCTAATTGCAGCCATTGTCCATGGGAGTGTAATCTCATCAAGAAACCTGTTAATCTTCTCCATGATTGTGGATTTCAACACGAACCCATTTCAGAACAGGGCTGTCAAGATGATGTGTTGGGTTTTTTAGACAATATACTCAGATTTGGTATTGAAGTTGAGTGGGATTCAGATTCAGATCAAGATCCTTACTTTATGAAGTGTAGTGATTGTGAAGCTCGCAATGGAACCTGTGGCTTCAATTCTTCAAGCTCTGATAAACAGTTTGTTTGCCATAATTCAAAAACTAAATATTCTTCTTCATGGGTTCATCATGATTTCCCAAATAGAATCGCCATTCTATCAATAATCTTCGCTTTGATGTGTTTGTTATTGATTATTGCTATAGTTATGGCTGTTTTCAGGTCTAGATGGCTAAGATCTCTCGCCATTGAAGTTGACCCAACAACCCAATTTCTCAGTCGTCATCGTTCACCTAATCTTCTCCCACCGGTTTTCCCCTATGAAGAATTGGAATCTTCAACCAATTCCTTCGACCCGAAACGCAAGCTGGGCGATGGCGGTTTCGGGTCGGTTTTTCTCGGTCAGCTCAACGACGGTCGATTCGTCGCCGTGAAGTATCTTCACGCCGCCAATGCCGCATCCTCCGGCCGTGCATTCTTCACCAAATCATTCTGTAATGAAATTTTGATACTTTCTTCAATCGATCACCCGAATCTCGTCAAGCTTCATGGGTATTGTAGTGACCCAAGAGGGCTAATTCTAGTCTATGATTATGTCCCTAATGGAACACTCGCCGACCATCTCCACGGTCCGAGGAATTCGTGTCGGAATTCATGTTTGAGCTGGCAAATCAGGATTGATATTGCTTTACAAATTGCTATGGCAATGGAGTATTTGCATTTTTCAGTTGTGCCTTCAATTGTTCATAGAGATATCACTTCTTCAAATATTTTTGTAGAAAGGGACATGAGAATTAAAGTTGGGGACTTTGGGTTATCGAGATTATTGGTTTTTTCGGACACGACGTCGTCGTCGGGCGGGTATGTTTGTACCGGACCGCAAGGAACCCCGGGTTACTTGGATCCGGAGTACCACCGGTCGTTCCGGTTAACGGAAAAGAGTGATGTTTATAGTTTCGGAGTTGTGTTATTAGAATTAATAACGGGGATGAAAGCTGTGGATCAAAGTAGAGAGAGAAGGGAAATGGCATTGGCGGATTTGGTAGTATCCAAGATCCAAATGGGTCAGCTTCATCAAGTTGTGGATTCGGGTTTGGGTATTGATGGGGAGGTTATTGACGGCGTTGAAGCGGTGGCGGAATTGGCTTTCCGGTGTGTGGCGGCGGATAAGGATGATAGGCCGGATGCTAAGGAGGTGGTGGAGGAGCTCCGGCGAATCAGGAACCGTACACGTGGTGGTGATGTGGCGAAAAGTTTATGATTGATTTTGGTGGGGACACGTGTGCATGTGAGGGGGTTTGACTAGTCTATAGTACTATTTTTTGGAGGCTTTGTCTTAGCCTATTCATATGTCAAATATCCACGTGGCTGAATTTACTGTTGAGATTGTAAAATGTTAAATGTAAAATATTTTCTCTTTTTTCGATTTCATTTTTTTTTTTTTTTTAATGTCAAATCCTTCTCGTCGTTACAAAAGAGATATCTTGTCTCCTCAATAAGCTCACCGGAGTTTACCGTAATTTGACTCGAGATCTAGACTAATTTGTTAAATACAAGGTTGTTAAGCCTCGGTTTTAGGTTTAGATTTTTTTTTCCTTTTAATGATGATGGGTTTTATAAAGGGGACAAAGTAGGTTAAGCTTGTGTAATAAAAAACTTTTGTACAAACCCTCACAGATTTAGACAGGTTTATTAAATCCTGTGTTGAAATTATATGAAAAAATGATTTTGTTTTAATAATGATAGATTTTACAAAATTGAGAGAAAAACGCAAGTTAAGCTTGTTTAACACAAACCTATTGTTCAAACTCACAAGCAAAAAGCCCGTAAAATTAATCGAAACATGAGATTAGTAGTATTAAGGATAGAAATCATCGAACCATTAGATTTATGATAGAGAAACAAAATCACAAATTTTAGATTTTATTTTCTTAGAAACAAAATAATATCTAAAACCATGTTAAAAAAGGGAGGATCATGTTCAAGTCACAACTGTGGAAAGAGGAGGTATTTTATTAGTTCAAAGTCTTAATTTACATTACATATGACAGAAGCTCATCAGATTACACCGAGTAATCTTGTGGTCTATCTGGCTTTATGAATATTTATTCAACAGCACAAGAACACCTTGAACAATTCTCGCGATTTCAAGGCATCAATTATAGAGATTATGCCGATACGGGTTACTTGAAATATGAGCTCTCCAAATTCTTGGCTTTGATTCCAGCCATGGCTGCTTCCTCCTGCCTTCCTGTTATACTGTAGCCTCTCTCCTACAGAAAGTAGATAAATTAATTACTTAAAACATCAGACAGACAGACTTTGTTTTTGGAAGTCTATTCATTTTTAAACTTTTAATGTGAGAGATGGAAGAACGGCTCAATATCGGGGTCGCATCATACCAGAAGGCGCCACAAATAAGGGACTCCCTCCCTCTTCTTGATCTTCTTCTCAATTACTTCAATCACTGTAAATTGTAACAGTAAAGTCATGCCTTGGAGAAAGCTATTATTTGAGAAAGACAGAAGAAGCAACTCTCTTACCCTTTGTCGTGTGTCCCGTATACATCAAAATGTCGTACCATACATCATTAAATACATCAAGCTGTTCATCGGATGCTCCAATCATCTGGCACATAACAAAGATCACGTCTTGAGCCCAATCAGGTTGACAAGAAATGTAAACAAAATTGTGAAATATAAATTAAGCGTCAATATTGATACCTTACAGCCATCTGCATCAAAATCCAGACCAAGAAATTCTAATGCATGTTCGTAACTTCCTCTCCCGTACTCATAAAGTGCTTCTGCAAGCTGGAAATAGACAAATAAGGCCATTGGTTTGAAAAAGAATAAATTTGCCTCGGAAATTTGTTCTCTAAAGCCGCAACAGAATGTAAGAGATCTTTGAAGAGAACAGATTGTAGTTTAAATCTTACACTCATATAGTTTGTCATAGATGCGAAGGTAAAAAAATTAAAGTTGATCATGTTGAAATGTTATTTGGTTGAGAAGTTTATGCAAATAGGGAAGAAAATATAATCTAATCCAGGCAGGTCTTGATATTTCCCACCACATTTGAGCAAAAATGAATAGAGCTTGTGAAATGAGAACTAAGCTAACAAAGGTATCCTCAAAAGCAATTAAAATAATTGGGGGGGGGGGGGGGCATGAATCATAAATTGCATTGAAGGGTGGCAACACAAACAAACAAACTTAAAAGGGAAAAAGAGAGGAGAAAAGGAGGACAAACCAGCATTCCTCTAAACATCTTTTCTTGTTTCTTCTTGTTCATGTTAGACATTCTACATAAAAGAATCGAAAAAGTAAACAAAAAGCCATAGATCTGTAAATAATTAAGGGTGCAAAAGAAAGACAGAAGATCATTCAAACCGGGACTTCAAGCTACTGAGTAGATCTTCTGCTCTAGAAAACTCGCCAGTTTTAGCCAAAGCCCACAACATCAGTAAGTCAAGGTGCCACTCTATATGCCAGAAGGCCTGAAATTATGATAAACTCATGGATATTCAAGAGTAATTCAAGCACATGAAAATTACTATCAAATTCAAGAACACAACGAGAACACATCAGCTAGCTTAGCTATATTAATCTGAGACAAGCGCTTTTGCCATACAAATGTATTCATCTAATCTAAAAATTTACTGAAAATTATAACACGAGGATGCCTTTTAGTAAAGCATAGAAGAAAGAACCCTACCATTATGGTGCATAAACAAATCCTATCCATAAGGCAAAAACAATGTTAACTCTGTAATGTCCTAGGTTTAAATTTTAAGTTTTTGTTAATCACAATTTAAAATTTCAATACATTTTTTGTTTTTCATCCTATATTGCTACACAAAATGGAGTTTTTCATGTTCATCGTTTCAATGAAATTGTTAAATGAAATGGATATATTAGAAAGGCATGTTACATCTTATATCATATTTATCGATCATAAAGGTTTTTCCATATTTTTTTATTTTTCATTTGTCCAGTACGGGGGTTGCATAATTTGGTATGTTCATCAAATCTTAGTATTTACTAGTCAAGAAAATGACAACAATAGATACGGTATTTAATATTAAAAGGACGAGTAGGAAAATTGCAAATAGTTTTACATTCAGTATATGAAAGAGCCGTGTGTGGTTTCTTCCACTTAGAGATTTTTTTTAAGTGGGGTTCATGAGATTCAGCTACCACTATTTGAGTACCCGAACTAAGAAATAAGTACTTTAAAAACATACTTGATCCCAAGGATTATTTGCGAAACTCACTTTATTAGTTAAAGCACTTGCAATAACTTTGAGACGATCCTCAAACCGATCAATTTCACCACGCACAGATACCCGCAACAACAAACCAAGGGCATTCAAATATACCTGAAGCCAAGCAACAAAATTTAAGACCTGAAACTATAGAGAATTCGACCAGATACAGAAAGTAATACTTTAAGTACCTCTGGTTCAACAGCATCAGGTTTTTCTAACTCCTTCCATATATAGTTGTCATATATCTCAATGATTTTTTGTAATGAAGAATTGGCTTCCAGATAACAGAGAGCTACATGCCACCAATTATGCGTCAGCCTGAAAATTAACTCTTATTATTAACATACTACACGTCGACCAAAAAAACTTATTCAAATAAAATCTCTCTTCGGCATGGATTAACACGCATACATGAATGATGAACAACTACTCCATGAAGGTGAGCATGCTTCCATAAACTCAACCGCATCCTTAAAATGACACCTATATTGAAGAACATGGCACACCTATAGATATCCAAATATTACAACAATCAGCAGGATGAATAAACTGAAAGCTTGTTGTGAGGTGTCTTTGATTAGCAATCACAAGTGAGGTTTATACGAAACAGGTCATTTTGAGTACAAAATGATTGAAGGCTTCAAAATAGGCAATCAAAAAGGCTGTTCCATAAAATTAAAAAATAAATAAATTAAAATTGACATTGTTTCTCTTTTTTTCCATGTAGATACTGAAAGTGGAAAAAAAGATACTACAACGAGTTAAAATAAGATTAAATGGATTTCTAATAGCTGAATAATATTAATGATAACTCACAGCATGCTGTGCCCAACAGTCATTCTTGTTAATATTAAGTCCCTGTCTTGCGGCCTCTTCAGCTTCAGCCATGTGACCAAGCTCCAATAAAGGAAAAGCAAGCATGCCATAGAAGAAATCTTCTTCTTTATTTTTTGGTAAAACCTGTAAAATTAAACTGTTACAAATCCTCAATATAGGAAGGATGCGGAAGAAAAGAACCTAAGAATCATAGATTTTATCCATTGATCATAATATTCTATTCATGAATATGGTGAAACCTGGAATGGAAATATTTAACATTCACGGACATGCTTTCATCACTAATAAAATGAAATTTATAAAAATTTCATTCTTAGATAATAAAAAGACCTGCTGAACCAAAGCCAAAGATAGATCGGCACATCCCATGTAAAAGCATAGCACTTGAGCCCTTTTCAGAGCCACCAGATCCCTTGGGAATTTATTAAGGAGCTGCAAATTTAAGTAAACAAGAATCACTATATAAGGCTATACCTGAAGTTAGCATGTGATTTGGAGTTAGCAAGTGAAGTCCCATGAAACCGTATCACCACCATGACAACTAATTATCCGAAGTATTTATGTGACCAAGTGTCAAAATTTTCTAATAGGCAATCGCTGGCAATCACTTAAATTTCAAGCTTATTTAAAAATAAACCAAGAAAGGTAGAAGATGAAGAATTTAAAACCGAACATAAAAAACATAGACTAATAAATATTCAAAGCATATGATGTTTTCGCCTAAAAAAAAGAATATGATGTCTTCTCTAGAACCTTTTCTTACAAGTGGAGTTCGCTCAAGGGTGTTGTCTTTAACATGTTTTTTTGCTAATTTAGTCATAAGAGATGTTGACTTTATTTTTGTTTAGATGAAAAATCACAAAAATAGTCAATTTATGCATTCTTGAGGGGTCAAACTGATGAGAGATATTTACATATCTACCTACATATCTACTATAATTCTCGAAGAAAGATCAGAGGAATTGAGCTATTCAGGGCTTGCATGTGAATAATCTAACCATATATATGGAAATCAGTTGGAAGCATGATTATGAATTTTGACTTCATGGAAACTCAAATTTTATGCCAACAATCAGAGAAAATGCTCATACAAGAAAGAATCCAGTTTTTGGTTTACCATTTCAAATTGCTCTAGAATCTCACTGATGTACTCAAATCATTTATGAACCAACAATTAGAGGGCGTCTTCATAAAACTACAACAAATTAGTATCTAAAAGAAGAAAAACAGATGAGTAGACTTGAAGAGTAAGTAAATGCCGTTTTGATTGCGAGTTTGAGAAGTCTGCCTTTGTGTAGCCAGTGTGTGTTTGGTGTGGTCTGTGGGTTTATACAACATGGAAACCATGTTTATGAAAAAAAGTAGTTAAAAAATTATTGTAACATATCAAAATTAAGGATTTGAAAAGGTAATATGCATAACATAGTAACTCATGTAGTATAAAAACACATGAAACAAACCCAACGTCACGTCAGAGCTCTAGAAAGTTTAAAGGACCAAGTCTTCGAGAACCTCAGCATGTAGCTTAATAGCAACATCATCATCTCTGTCCTTAGAAATCAAACAATTGATGGCATCAAAAACAGCTTTCTCGTACGAGGTTGCATGATCCTAGTTAAAAAAAACAATGAAATTAAGAAGTAGAATAATAAACAAACATGGTTATTATTTTAATAAAAAAAGAAAACTGACCAAACGGGATTCAGCAGCTCGGAGATGAAAATGAGCTCGAGAAGGATCAGAGGAAGAAAGAAAATGAGTGACCAAAATGTTAGCTAATACACAGTCTTTATCATGAACTGGAGCTTCCAAAATCACAGACCTTCGCCTCCCATAACTAAGAACCTTCACTCAATAAAAACAACAGTAAAAGAATAAATTCCAAAAACCCAATTCAAAGATCAAAACTTTCAAGGAACCCATTTCGAAAAAAAAAAGAGAGAGAAAGGGGAAGAAACCTGATTATAGAATGCATTAATGGCAGAAATACAAGCTTCGGAAGAGGTTCTAATTTCATAACCCCATTTATCCAATTTCACTTCGTCTTCCATAGATCTCTCTGTCTCTTCGAATCAGCTCAAATCAAAAGCAGTAGAATTTCTAAACAAGAATCGTGACGAAGACTCAACATAGAAAATAGAATTTTGGATACATTATTCAATTAAAGACTTGATTTTTTCCATTGATACATAACAATTAATTAAGTGGGTTTTGCTTTTGGAGTCTGAATAAACAAAACTAGTGTCGGTTAATGATAAAAACGATATTGCCAACGAAGATTGCGAGTAAAACAAGGGTTGTCGTTTGTCGGGGAAGGGAAGGTAGAAAAATTTACAGAACCTGCTTAGTGAATTGTGAGTGTGTGTGTGAGAGAGAGGCTTCCACTAACGACTATGAGGGTGATGGATTATGAATTATGGGATTGGGAAAGGATAGGGAGATTTTTATTTTGGTAATTTATAAGCCAAAGCCATAGATAGATATCCTCGAAGTGTTGCCGTTTTCAATTTATAATTTTACCCAATTGAAAATAACTCAATTAATAGTAGTCAATTTTTCAAAATAATAATAATAGTAGTAGAGTCGGATAAAATAGATACAATGTATTAAATAAGAATTAAATTTTCTACTTAAAATTTTATCTGACTCGGTTGGTTAAACATTAACACTCACTTTTTCATGATTGACTATTTGAGTCCCACTTCCTCTAATTTAATATAACATTTTAAAATGGTAAAAGATTTTCAATAAATAGTACTTTAAAAAAATACTTATAAATATAACAATATTTTTATGTAACATTATGATCAATATTAATCACTTAAAAATTAATATTGATTATTGTTAATAACTGATTCACATAGAAATAATATATTTTATTTAAAAATACTATGTTATATTTGATATTTCACTATAAAAATAACTCTCCGTGGTTCAAAATTATCTCCTATTAATAAAATTGCTGCACTTTTATAAAGCGTCACTTTTTTTGTCACTCTTTAGCTGTATTTTTTATAACTCACTATAATTACTGTCAATGTATAATAGGTTGTGGATACTTCTACGAGTCATATAAGTGGAAATTTATATCACTTTTTTTTTCTTATTAGTTTACCTCATAAGCATTTAAGACAGCGGCAAGTCTGTCCGTCTTTAATTAAATATTTTCTTTTTGAGACCCTTTCGGTGGGATATGTGACAACTGTACTATATGTATATATAAAAGAGGTGTTTTATTTTTAAATTTTATATTTTGTTGATGAAAATATATTCAACAAATCGCACTCAATTTAATAAAAAAAATTAAGTTATTTTAGTGGAATTGGAACACGTAACGCACGTAGAATAAATATGCGTCCAAAATTTCAATAAACTAATTGATAGAGAAGTATGAGTTATAATTTACCACATGATAAGAGTGTTTAAAAACATTTTTAATTAAACCATAAAATTGTGATTAACAAATTAAATAAATAATAGGGGTGTAATTTATAAGTATCCCTAAAAATAAAAATAATGAATAATGAATAAATCAATATTGATACAAATATAAGATTTAAAACTAATCTATAACACCTTTAAAAGTGGCTATAGATGGAGAAAATTTACATTCTTAAAAACTCCTTATTTTATATTTCTATTCCGATGGTGTCCATCCTTCTCTTTGCAAATTTTGTATTAATTGAAGGGAAAACAATTTGGTGGAGATTCATGTACGGGTAGGAGGATGACCATTTCAATTCTCGATGGATGACAACCCATTTCAATTCTCGATGGACAATCATTGGGCTATGTGATGTTTATATGATCTTTTTTTGTTGTTGTAAATTATGATGTGTTGGATTTGGCTACAATTATGGCTTTTTGGCTTCGTAACGAATTAATGAAAATTTCTGTTAAAAAAAAAACCTTTAGTATTCTTAATGTTGAATTGCTATAAATTTTAGTTTTGAGATAGATGTATTGCTTGCATCAGGTATTGCCTCTCCTTCTCTTGATGAATTCACGCCCTTTATTTTCTCCATCAAGTATTGCTCTATTTTCTTATTTTTGCTCTGAATTTTATTGCAGGTTGATCTCCATCGCTAGATTTCTCAATCGAACCATGTCCACCTAACCACCAAATATGGAAATAAAAGGCTTCGAGGTTGTTAAATTAAAATTCACTGATAAAAAGGCTTTGAGGAAGCAATTGGTCACGAAGACATCAAGGGAATCAGATGTGGCGACAACCGACGTCAATAAACCTCACAGATTAAGGCTTGAAACAATTGCTTTTGATCTCACCAAAACCGAAGAGCACAAAACTCCTTATTCGGAGACGACCTATTACTTTCTCACCTACGGAAGTATCAACGTCGGAAACCCTTTCTTCCCTTACAAATATAAAAAGAGAGACAATTCTATATTCTTCTTCCTTATAACTCAAACCAATATTTGGTGAAGCCACATATTCCGTTTACGTCATTGAGAGACAATTATTTGTCCGATAATGTTCAGAGTTTCACATCACCGTTACTAATCTTTGATCACGTAGGGGGCTCGCCAATGAATACAATCCATACCTTCATTCTCACGTCAGATGGGTCATTTTCCTTCGCCGTGAAAGGCTATTTTATTACTTTAGGGGTCATTGTGCTTAATGAAAGAGGATCGTTGGTAAGATTCATCAAGCTTAAATAAAATAAACTATATATTCTTTTTTTTTAAAATGTAATTCATATTATAGGTTGGACTACATCGTAATTTAAAAGAAATCAACAGTTTATTGAAAATAATTGGAAGAGACGAGTAAAAGGTTTTACTTTTGTTGGTTTCTTTTTATACATGGTCCAATTTTCCAATTTTGTTTCTTTAAACATTTGTTTTGTGTCATTCATGTTTTTAGAGAGTTAGAATCAAACCTAGAGACATCCAATTTGAGGGACTTATAGAAGAAAAAATGATGAAACTTAGATTCAGATTTATGCTTACAAAAGAATATTTGACCAATCATATTGTAAAATTTTAAATTCATGATCCATTTTAATACTACTAAAAATCTATTATGTAGCGACATAATGATCTTTTAAATCCTTTCTAAAAAATTTATAAGTTGTTAATTGCCTTTCAAATTTATAATATAAAAACATATATGACACGTGCAACGCACGTATTGAACAACTAGTATTTTTAAACGTCACGTCACGAATTCATTATAAACGGCAAGTATTGTAGGATCCATGACATTGATCATATTATCATAAAAAACCAAACATTCTTTTCCATTCCATTCAACAAAAGAACCCTATTTTATTTCCCTACTAGAAGAGAAAAACATTCAATCTCCTCTCATCTTGGCCTGAACAATCTTGGCAAACCCAATAAGCTTTTCAATATCTGGCATAACATCTTTTACAGCTCCATTTGCAGAGAAATCTTGTGCCCATTTAGCCAAACCAGGAGTTATCTCTTCATCAATCAATTTCAAGCCATTGAATTTTTCAGTCACTCGAATCCAACCCAAGAAGGATCCAAATGCAATATCAAGAAACCCAATTTGGTCTCCACCAAAGAAAGACTTGCCTTTGCTTAACTTCAAAAACGCTTCCTCCAATAGTGCAATCCCTTCAACCACTTGCTCAATAAGTGCTTTTTTTGCTTCCTCTTCTTGAGGACCTAGAAGCCCCTTTATGGTTGGGAACCACTGGCATATACCCATGTTGGAATTGGATTTAGTTAAGCTACAAACAAAGTGATGGAAAATGACGTATCCGACACGTGTTCGGAGGAATCTGTGTCGGACACGTTGTGCAAACGAGAGTGTTTGTGCTTCTTAGTGTTATATGAAAAATCATGTTATGAATCCTATATCGAAAATATGAAGACTCCTATTAAAAATTGTCAGAGTATGAATTACTTCTATTTATAGATTAATTTTGAGATGAAATCGGTGAATATTAAAATTTCATTATAAAAAAATAGGGATAAATAGGAAATATAAGGTGATGCATAACAATATTTTACGCACAAATTTGTAATGAATGGTATATTAAGATAATAATATCTATTTTTTATATAACTATTTAAACAAATAGATACCCAAATCCATCCCACCAAACACTAACCTAAATTAAAACCATAAAATAAATACATCAATCTAATCTAAAAAATATTCAACACAAAAATAAAAATCAATATCTATACAAATGATCGTATATTATAAAAAAAAAAAATCACACATAGACTATAATTTTTTTTTAAAAATAATCTCACTTATAGAGAGAGATTAATTACACCATGAATTAAATTCCACAACAATTAAAAAAAAAACAATCTTTTAACAATTGTATTTATTTATTATCATTGAAAAATCTTTCACAAACCGTCACGTTATTATGTCCTTCCAATTTATTAATATTTTAGGTCCAAAACCGTTTAACATTTTTAGATCTAGTGATGATTTAACGACAACAAATTATAAGAAAAAGTACCTTGTCGTCGACATAGGCAGCCCAAAAGCGAGCAAGGGCACGATCATAAGGATCGGATGGAAGAATGGAGGGAGCAGATTTCCAGACCTCATCAATATATTGAACAATGATCAATGATTCAGCAATGGGTTTGTTATTATGAATAAGAACTGGGATTTTCTTATGAACAGGATTGGATTCAAGAAGAAGTTGGGTTTTGGATCCAAATGATTCCTCAAGAAAATCGTATTTAACAGATTTAATATTGAAAGCAATCCTGACCCTTGTAACAAAAGGACTAGGCCATGCACCCAAAAGCCTCACATCTTCCTCGGCCATTTCTTTTGGTTTTTGCTTTAGAAGTTGAACAAGAAACTGAAAGAGATTTGACAATATATATAAATAAATTAATCGACAATTTGTTGTTCAGTTATGGCAAAAATTCGGGGTAGGTGGGGCTGTGGTCCTTTTGACAGTCCCATTACTTACTTTCCCTGTTTGATAGGTTAATTGTGTGGATGGAAATAGAGACGCGACATTCGAAACAATTTACTCGGATCAAATTTATTTGGAACATCGTACTCACGGGTGAGTAGGTAAATATTTTCGGAGACTTTTGTATATAATCTATTTAATTTGGTATCGGGTAACTCTTTATTTAGGAGAAATGATAGTTAATAACACTTTTTCTTACTATTCAACAGTAAAAATGAGAAAAGTAAAGTTCTTACATTGAAAGTAATAATGAGAGTATTTATACAAAGACTGAATACTAACTAACTCTAACAAAATAACAATTGAATAAATACAATATGTGTAATACTCCCCCTCAAGATGGAATGTGTAAATCAATGACACCCATCTTGGATAAAAGTTGATTAAGCCGAACAGTAGGTAGAGGCTTTGTAAAAGCATCCGCAAGCTGATGTGAAGAACGAATAGGAAGGAGCTTTAGTGTGGAATCTTGAATCCGATCACGAACAAAATGGCAATCGATCTCTATGTGTTTCGTTCGTTCATGAAAGGAAGGATTCATAGCAATATGGATGACAGCCTGATTATCACAATATAAGACAATAGGAGCAGATAAAACATGAAAATCAGTGAGTAATTGTTTTAACCATAGGACTTCACTGACAAGCATAGCCAAAGCTCTGTACTCAGCCTCTGCAGAAGATCGGGATACAGTTTGTTGCTTCTTAGATTTCCAAGATACTAAAGAATCACCAAGGAAGACACAAAATCCAGTAATAGATCGTCTAGTATCAAGGCATGAGCCCCAATCAGCATCTGAAAAATCCTCTAAGATGCAATGAGGATGTTGCAGAAAAAAGTAACACCTGACCTGGATTTGATTTCAAATAATGCAACAAATTGATGGCTGCAGCTAAGTGAGGTTGTCTAGGCTGAGAAACAAACTGGCTTAAGTGATGCACAACATATATAATGTCGGGTCTAGTAACAGTCAAGTATAGGAGACGACCAATTAATCTCCTATAAACAGATGCATCGTCTAAAAGATCCCCAGTACCCTTAGTCAGTTTTTGAGATGGATCCATGGGAGTAATAGATGGCTTTGCAGCTAAGAGACCAGAATCAGTAAGTAATTGTAAAGTATAATGTCTTTGTGAAAGGTAAATACCCTTAGCAGATCTTGCAACCTCAAGTCCCAAAAAATACTTCAAAGGACCTAAATCCTTGAGTTTAAATTTTGTGTGAAGAAAGACTTTCAAATCAGAAATTGCTGCAACATTAGGACTAGCAAGAATAATATCATCAACATATACCAACAAAGCAATAAAAGAAGAACCAGATCCTTTAGTAAATAGTGAGTAATCTGATTTTGACTGAACAAAGCCATGTAGAAGAAGAACTTGAGTAAACTTAGAAAACCACTGTCTTGAGGCTTGTTTCAAGCCATATATTGATTTGTGTAATTTGCAAACAAGCTTTTCACCAGCTTTGGGAGTAGAAGAAGGAGTAAAACCCATAGGAATATCCATATAAACTTCTTCAAATAAATCCCCATTTAAGAACGCATTATTAACATCGAGTTGAACTAAATTCCACTGTTTAATTGCTGCAAGAGCAAGTAAAGTTTTAACAGTAACTAATTTAGCAACAGGGGAAAAAGTATCAAAGAAATCCAAACCCTCTTGTTGAGTGTAACCTTTGGCCACTAATCGGGCTTTATATCTCTCATAACTACCATCATACTTGAATTTGATCTTATAAACCCACTTTGACCCAATAGAGTGTTTATCTTTGGGAGGAGAAACAATAGACCAAGTGTTGGTAGCTGCCATTGCATCTAATTCAGTCGTCATAGCTTCGCGCCAATGTTCAAATTTCACAGCTTGATGAAAATATTGTGGCTCAAAATGAGAAGAAACACTCATAAGGAAAGATGCATGACCAGAAGTAAATTTGTCATAGGAAAGAGAGGACTGTAAAGGGTAAGAATAATGTGAAGAGATAGAATCGAAAGAATGATTTAACAAATTGCAGTGAAAATCTTGCAAGTATGAAAGGGTATGAATAGTTCTAGAACTTCTTCGAATAGGTGGAGCAGAAATAGAAGAATGAGGATTAGAAAGAGTTGGATTAGAAATATTTGGATCAGAAATATTGGGATCAGAAATAGAAGGTACAGTAACCGAAATAGAAGTATCCAGAAAAGATGAAGAGGTTGGTATTGAAGCCAGGTTGTGTGAAGTAGAATGATGATCAAAAGAGTTATGATCAGTAAAAATGGGTAAAACAAGATCAGGAAAAGGATCAACAGGATTAGAAGAATGAGGAAGAGAATGAAATGGAAAAACACTCTCATGAAAGACAACATCTCTAGAAATAAAAGTTGTCTTAGCTTGAATATCATATAAGAGATAACCCTTAACTCCAGGGGGATATCCTAAGAAAACACATGATTTTGCCCGAGGTTGAAACTTATTTCGATTAGAAGATAAGGTGGAAGAGAAACAAAGACAACCAAAAACCCTCAAGGAAGAATAATCAAAGTCTTTTTGAAAGAGTAATTGAAAAGGAGTTGAAAATTTGAGGAGTTTAGAAGGTGTTCTGTTAAGAAGATATGCAGCAGTGAGCACACAATGTCCCCAAAAAACAAATGGAACTCTAGATTGGAAAAATAAAGCTCGAGCAACATTTAGAAGATGCTGATGTTTCCTTTCCACAACGGAGTTCTGTTGTGGTCTTTCAACACAAGAAAACTGATGAACTACTCCTTTCGTTTCAAAAAATTCAGTAAACTTTAACTCCGGAGCATTATCAGACCTAAAAGTCTTAATTGTCTTTCCAAATTGGGTCTGAATAAAACCAAAAAACTTAGGTATGATAGACAAAGCCTCAGATTTATGTTTCAATAAAAAAAACCCATGTATATCTACTATGATCATCCACAAGAGTCAAAAAGAATTTTTGACCTTTATTCGTTGGCAAATGATAAGGGCCCCAAATGTCACAATGCATAAGATCAAAAATGGCAGCAGACATGTTATTATTAGAAGGAAATGACAATCTTCTCTGTTTTGCCAAAGGGCAAATATAACAGACATCATTATTCTCAGCAGTAGTAAAAGACAGTTTATTCTTCAAAGAATTCAAAACATCAGTAGATAGATGACCTAGCCTATCATGCCATAGTTTAGCACTCACATTATTCACCAAAGCATTACAGAAAGACACATTAGATGGCTGAAAATTATTGCATAGTAGATATAAACCAGATTGTTTTTCACCCCTGCCAATCTTCCTGGAGGTTGAAAGATCCTGGATTTCACAAAAATTTCCATAAAACAATACTGTCATATTTGAGTACTGAAGCAGTGAACTGAGAGATAGAAGATTGAAATTGAAAGAGGGAACATATAAGACATTCTTCAAGCAGAGATATGGACTTAGATGAACAGTTCCCATAAATCCAACAGAAATCCTTTCCATATTAGGCAAAGTTACAAAACAATTTTGAACTGATTCTAGTTGATTAAATAGAGATTTGATGCAGCAAATATGACTAGAAGCACCAGAATCTGTGATCCATTCAGATGGTGAATTGGGAACATAATCATCATAACAGTTCAATAGAGTACCTGAGTAGGGAGAAATATCAGCAGAAGTAACCCCGGAAGTGGATGGTTTCGAATTTTCCATCTGAGAATTCAAAACTCCAATGAGTTGCTGACACTGAGCAGAATTCAGAGACTGCACAAAGTTATTTGAAGAGGAAGAATCAGAGAACTGAGACTGAACATGATTCACGGTGGCAAATCCATTCTTCGGTTGTTGATTGGAACCAAGTCCAAAAGAAGCTGATTGACTAAAAGGCATAACATTCTGATTAACATGATGATTAGCATTATTGCCATTAGAACCATTAGTAGGATTTGAGTTGCCATAATGAGATGAAAGAGGCCTATCATTAGACCTATCATTCTGCCTATTTCTTGGCTTATATCCAGGTGGATATCCATGTAATTTGTAGCACCTCTCTACAGTATGTCCCGTGTGAAGGGATGATTTACTAAATTAGCGGAATTTTGTTTAGTAAACTTATTAACATTTAATAACGGATCTATTAACATCATGCAATTTGTGATAAAACATGTAGATTCATGCTTATATATTCGAAAATTAAAAACCTGAACTTACATTGATCAATAATGGAGAATCGGTTGGAGGTTTCTTTTACGACTTCAATTCCTCGAGAACACCGGATCTTCTACGCTATATCCCGATCGATCAAACGAAATTCGATTGTGGGATCGAACTTTAGAAGAAATTGGGAAGAAGAAAAAAATTTTTTCTTCCCAACACTATGAGAAAATCGGCCAAGGGAGGAGAAAGGGAGGAAGAGAGATTTTTCAATTTCCAAAGAATTGAATTGTATGATTTATGAATGACCCAACCCTCCTATTTATAGAAAAATAGGAATCCTAATCACATTAGGATTAATCTATAGAGATAAATACAAAAAGAAAAATATTATCTCTTCTTTTTATCTTGCAATTTCAAAATGCATAGATAAATAAGGGATTATTTTCTTTTCTTTTATTTTATTTATCTTGGGTAAATAAATCTATGTAATTATTTTAGGATATAATTCAAACAATTATCTCCTCCAAAATTACATATGGTGGCCGAAAATAGCATCATAAAATAATAAATAAATATAATTTATTTAATTAATTACTTTGGGCCAATTCCAATTGGGTTCATTAATCCAATTGGGCTTGAAATTCTCTCTTAAATTAATAAGTCCAACTTAATTAATTTATTTATTAATTACCATTTAAATAAAATATTTTATTTAAACAATTAATAATATTAATATTTTCTCCCGACTAAATATTATCAAATTATATTTAATTATTAATTTCCATTTAAATAATTTTCATTATTTAAATAACTAATAATAAATATTATAATTATTAATTTCCACAAATTAATAATTTTATTGACAATATTTTATTATTAATTTAATTAATATTAATTATTAATTTCGTTTAAATATAATTAATTATTTAAACAATTAATAATTGTTAATTAATTTCAAATTATTAATTACCATTTAAATATACTCAATATTTAAATAATTAATAATGTATAATTAATAATATTTCATTATTAATTTCATGTTTAAATAAACTCATTATTTAAACAATTAATAATGTTTATATTAATTACCGTTTAAATATACTCAATATTTAAACAATTAATATTGCCTATTTTAAGTAATTCACTTTACTTAAAATTTCCATTTCTTCTACTTGATTTCGCGACTACGATATTTGGGCTAGCATAGGGACCAGATGGACCTATAGATCATGGGCTTAATAATTAGTCAATTAAGTGATTAACACATAATCGGTTAATTACTTATTATCTAACTATGAATAATTTCACTATAGATTCATAGCCGAACTCCCCTCACTATAGATGAGTTATGTCCATTCGGTTTATCATTTATTTATATCTCGTGATATTATCCTTCACGTGGAACCCTCATAATTACAAGGGATAAATTTACCGTTTTGCCCCTGTAATTACCGCTTTATCCTTGTGTTCCCGCTGATTCTCCAATGAACTTTATCTTTAGTCGAACTAGAGATAAGATACTTCGTGATCAATAGAAGTCGTGACGTCACTTGTTCATGTCTCGAATCGATACATCAGGGAGTTTCCTAAAGTTCCTAAAATGTTTAGGTATCGCACTGATACTGTTAATTTATAGGAAAGTTATGAATTCCATCTCGTGAAAATGAGTTCCCAGCTACTTATCTAGTCATGTTCCCAAAACAGGAGTGTATTGAGCGTTCTTACAGATCGCTCTCAACTATGTGAATCAAAGAACATAACTCCACAAATAGGAGTCCGCATTTCACTCAGGATTGAGATCTATCACGGTTGATAAACTTAGTTTGATATTCGATTATTTCTCGTAAACGGTACTAATGAGAAATTTGATCGAACATCGTGGTCCTGTCTTATACAATCATCATTGCATATGATACTTCCATTTCATGTCTCCCACATGAATGATCGATGGATTCGATCATTTGTCTATAAACAAAATGCGAAGCTATCAACAATGTTACCAGGATAAGGTTCCCAAACGTTATCCGTTTCATCGAGACATGTTTAAGTTACTCATCTCGACTTTAATCCTCTTGTATGACTCACATACTAAGTCGTGATTTCATAAGAGTAACTTAGGGTTTACTATTTGAATGTTTTGATATTTATATATTTCCATATATTCCTAATATCGTCAATTGAATCAATCTAGATTATATAAAGAACTTATGTTTATTTATTTAATTTATTCGAAATAAATTATTATAATTAAATAATTACAAGTTCTAGGACACCATTCCTAACACCGTGTAATTACAGTGAGTACAAATTGGCTTGTCCTTTTTCTGAAAGTTCTGTTTTGGTTGAAAACGACTTTGAGTAGCAAAAGCCATAGTATTATTCCCTGAATTAGAATCAGATACAGTCATCTGTGTGATTAGGCGTTGTTGTTCTTCCTGAAGAATTAGGGAAAATACTTTATTTACTGGAGGAAGAGGATCAGTAAGTAAGATTTGAGCACGAATCTGTGCAAAACTTTCATTCAATCCCATAAGAAAAGCCATCACATATTCCATTTGATGATAATCAGTCAAAGCTTTTATTCCTTCACAATTACATGAACCACATGAACAACCAGGACGATAATCAGCCAATTCATCCCAAATTGTCTTCATTTTAGTATAGTAAACGTTGATTGAAAGCTGACCTTGAGATAGACTGACTAAATCACGGCGCAATTGAAAAATTCGTTTCGCATTTTGTTGAGAATATCTCTCCTTTAGATCGAGCCACACAGCTCTAGCAGATTGGGAATAGAGGACACTTCCTGAAATTTCTTTGATACAAGAATTTACAATCCAGGAAAAAACAATATCATTATTTCGAATCCACGAATTGTAAAGTGCATCAGTAATTCCTGGACGAGCAATAGTTCCATTGATGAATCCCAATTTGTTCTTGGCAGATAAAGCAATCAACATCGATCGACTCCAAGAATTGTAATTGTCGCCATTAAGGAGTTGTGAAACTAAAGCCGTATTCGGAGATTCCGCATGATGAAGATGATATGGATTTGAGGAATTTTCAGCTTCCTGAGATGAAGATTTCGCCTGTGAAGTTTGCCCTAGAATTGTCGCCATGGATACCAAAACAATCGAAAAGGAAGGCGAAGGCAAAACAATCGAAGAACAAATTGAGGAAAAGAAAAAAAAATTATGAATCTAGAAACTCAGATGAAATCGAGGAAGAAAAAATTGTAATCAAACAAATGTCATGATTGAGGAGAAAAATATGCACGAAGCGGTGGGGAAAAAAAATGGAGTATGACTCACATCCCACTCAAAGCTCTAATACCATATTCAACAGTAAAAATGAGAAAAGTAAAGTTCTTACATTGAAAGTAATAATGAGAGTATTTATACAAAGACTGAATACTAACTGAATACTAACTAACTCTAACAAAATAACAATTGAATAAATACAATATGTGTAATACTTACCTTAATTTAAAATAAGAAATTGATTTATTTTTAAAAATTACAGTTACTTACTTTCATTAAACCAATGAATTCTTTTTTTTTTATTAATTTTTTTCTTTTAAAAGATACGTAGTATAATGAAGGGTTTAATATATAAATAGCACATTTCAACCTCTTAATTTTATAAATAGCCATTTTTTTCATTTTATTAGTCAATAGCCACATAAAATTAGGAATATACTAAAATGCCCTCATGTCAAATCTTCCCATCAAATCATTCCTTTTTCTCTCTCTCCCTTCTTCTTGCCGTGCATCTTTCTCTTTTTTCTTTATTTTTCTTTTTTTTTTAAATATTGTCACATCCCATTATCTCCCTCACTCTCATTCTCTCTCATCTTTCCCTCTCAAATATTCTTTTTTTTTTTACCCCCCCCCCCAATTTTCCCTCTCATTTCCCATCAGAATTATTTTCCCTCCCCCCCTCATTTCTCATCTCCCAAATATAGCTCAGTTCCATTTATCTCTCTCTCATTTTCTTTTCATTTTCCCTCTCATTCTTTCTACACCTCTCTCTCTCTCTCTCTCTCTCTCTCTCTCTCTCTCTTTCAAAAAAATTTCTTCTCCACCACCATCATTCTTTTCTATTTTTCCTCCATAAAATCTTAAAAAAAATGCATACACATAGAAGAGTAATACATAGATCTGATGATGATTGTGCAAAAAAGGTTTGATTTTTTTTTTCGTTTTTCTCCATTCTTTCAATAGATTCCCGATCTATGCGCTTCTTGAAGATTTAGGACAAGAAAAGCATACATTTGGGAAAAAAAAGTGTTCTTTCTTTTTTTCTCTATGCTTTTCTCCATAGATCTCTTAGATCTCGTCGAATCTTGAATATTTTTTTTTGTTAATTTTCTTTTCATCCACGCCTCTTGAGTTATTTATGAATTTTTTCACATTTCTGAAAAAAATCTGGTTTTTTCTTTTCTTGATGTGCTTGGATTTGCTAAACGCAGATCATGTAGTATACATAATATACATTGTGTCTCGTCCGTAATATTCGTAACATATATTCAATAATATACACAATATACTTAAGTGTCGAAATGATTAACGGACATCATCTTTCATCATATCCGTTTTTTTAAACGTACAACTCTGTAATAAACATAATATACATAACCGTCTGTTTTTTTAGTCCACTATGTTGTTTACTAGATGTACACTATTTAATATACACAATATACGAAAATGACAAGGGATTGATAAATGTATATTATGTATACAATGTCTTAATAGTTATATTTGTATGTTAGCAGTGTACTATTACTGTTATGTATTCATATCAAGTATATCATGTATATTATTCGTATGAGGCCTCAATAATATTTGTCTGTTTTGCAAAATAGCGTTTATGTGTCCATATTAAGTAGTTTGTATGTGTATTGTTATGTGTCTCTATAAGTATATTTTGTATATTAAGTATTGTGTAAATTATATATTGATTTTAAAGTTTGTTAACATTTTTTTGTTTTTATTTGCAGATAAAATGACATGTATATTATGTATATCACGTATATCTTCTTTTCCCTCAAATTTCATTGCAAAGTGGAGGACAACATACCAAATATACAAACATTACATGGAAAATGGAGAGAATGTACGAAATTCACTTAAAATCAAATATAAAAATGAAAATATACGGAATATACCAACAAAATAGATAATATCATACCGAAACAAAATAATAAATAAAAAAAAATTAAAAAAAAACAAATGGATATTGGAAAGAAAAAAGAAAAAAATAAAATAAATAATAAATGAGGGGGAAATGAATTTCAAATTTTATAAAATAATTAGAAAGAGAAAATAATAAAAATAATTGTTTTCATGCATTGGGAAAGAAAAAGTCAGAAATGTCAGAACATACACAACATACAAGAGGGGTAAAATTGGAATGAACAGTGTACCAAGTGGCTGTTTTGATTAGTTTTTAAAAAAAGTGTCATCTTGATAAAAGCACACCAAAAGGTGGCTATTTTGATTTTTGCCCCAATGATGAATCTCATTATTGTTTTTTATATATCTTTTTATTATAATGTTTTAAGTTAATTTTCAATTATTTTTTTTACCTTTTAAGGATAATTTGCTAATAAAAAAAATAGCAATACAAAATTTTAAGAGGATAATTTGACAGTAAAAAAACAATAGTAATTAATAACTTTTCAATTTTTAAGAGGATACTTTGACAATAAAAAATAACTTAGTAGATTATTGTTTCTTCTTTTTAAAGAAAATGGTGATACAAATCACAGGAGGTACATCGGGACATCTCAATTAACTTCGAGCAACTTTGGCACTTTCATCATCTAAACCCAATTACTTGGTAGGAGACTCTCCTCTCAGTATGGCTTGAAAAATCTTGGCAAACTCTACAAGCTTTTCAATATCTGGAATAATATCTTTCACATCACTATCTGCAGATAAATCTTGAGCCCATTTAGCCAATCCTGGAGTTATCTTTTCATCAATTAATTTCAAGTCATTCAATATTTCAGTAACTTGAATCCAACCCAAGAGGGATCCAAATGCAATATCAAGAAACCCAATTTTGTCTCCACCAAAGAAAGCCTTCCCTTTGCTTAACTTCAAAAATGCTTCCTCCAATTGTGAGATTACTTCTACAAATTTATCAATAATTGCTCTTTTTGCTTCCTCTTCTTGAGGACTCAAAAGCTCTTTAATGGATGGCCATACCTGCATCCATTTTAAATCATTCAGATAATTAGCAAACCCCATTTATATTGGGACACTGCTTGGCTACTTGATTTTAAACCGCAATAGAAAAAAGTCAATTGGCTTGTTATAAGCTAAAGACCGATGCATAATCGTTGAAGGAAAAGGGTAAATTTGATATACAAATTTACATGAAAAATCTAGAGGACTCTTGCACATGTAGTAGAATAAATCTCAATATTTATAAAAATGACAGCCCAAAAAGTTGTTTGAAGTCTAAATTCGCGTATGTAATAACTGATTTTTACATATGTAATCACAGATTCACCACATACATAATCACTCATTATAATGATTACAATATTAATTGATATTTAGTTTATCTTATGAGTTGTCACTGATTCAAAATTTTTAAAAAAAATGTTATTTTTAAAATACTATATTTATAAATATTATAGAAAATTCTGTTACCCAAAGAAATTTCCCAAATATTTATTTGAAAATATAATATAATGAAAATTTGTACAATTTATGCAAGTGGGGTAAATTGGTATTAAAAAAAAAAAATTGTCTTAGAAAATGGTATGGGTAGTCTTTTCAATATTCTAAGAAAATAGTTTTTTTTTCATTAATAAGAGTTAATTGTCACTAGTTTAATGATCGACTAACACTCGTGCGGTACTTAGAACACTTCTTGGGCACTTGAAGCTTCCAAGTCAGCCTTACTCGCCCACTTTAGGTGGAAGAGTGGCTAATTAAAGAGAAAGCTAGAGAGAGTTTGAGTGAACGAGATTATATTACTCTTAGAGAAAATTGTTTACAATTGTTGAACTCTTGGATGCTTTGAGAAAAATGAATATAACTCCTCTTTATATAGGCCTTCACCTCTTTAGCCAATGACTAGGATTAACTCAATCTAACGATGGAGATCGCACCTCTAGATCCTTCCTAAGTCTAGAACATTCTAGAGTACAAATGAATAATACACAAAGGTCTAGTATATGAAAACGTATTCTCTAGAGGTTTCTAGAGATGGTCTAATATGTGCAAGAATTCTCTAGGGGGTTCTAGAGAATTCTAAGTCAAGTATATACATGAATTCTCTAGAGGCATCTAGAGAATTTCATTAACCCGTGAGATTTTCTTCTTTCTCCTCACGGGATGTGACATAATAGTTTGCCAAAATATTTAAAGAAATGAAACTTGGTCTAATCCATACCTTAAGTTTTAAAGGGAAAACAATCATATTTTATCCCAACTAATAAATATTTAACTTTAAATTTTTAATTGCATTGAATCGAACCATAAACTTGAAAAGCAAAGTAATTAATATAATTATTGAGACAAAACTATAAATTTATTCACCAATCATATGATAAATCAATTAAAATTTGAGTCATCTAAACATTTATAATCAAAACACACTATGCCCAATTTTACAGAAAAAACACTCTAGTCACAAACAAATTAAAAAAAAAAGTAAAACAACATAAAAAAATGTTCAACAAATACATAAAAATGAATAATCAAAAAATGATTTTATCAGGTTAAACAGCGCTGCGCTTAATTATAAATCTTAAAAAAAATTGTAATTTTACTAATAGACAGAGAATAATCACATCTTTAAATAAAATTAAAATTTTAAGATTAAAATTAGTAACGAGATATAACACTAAAAATTAGAGGAGAAAGTTACCTTGTCGTCAACATAGGAAGCCCAAAATCGAGCGATGGCACGATCATAAGGATCAAAAGGAAGAATAGAGGGACCAGAATTCCAAAACTCATCAATGTATTCAACGATAATCAATGATTCAGCAATGGGTTTATTATTATGAATAAGAACTGGGATTTTCTTATGAACTGGATTTGATTCGAGAAGAAGTTGGGTTTTGGGCTTTAATATTGATTGGTCAAGAAATTGGTAACTGACAGATTTGATATTGAAAGCAATTCTGACCCTTAAAACAAATGGACTTGGCCATGAACCCAAAAGCTTCACATCCTCTAAATCAGCCATTATTATTATTATTATTTTGAAATACAATCAGCAAAAGATTGATGAAAAAAAGTAGAAACAGAGCAGAAGGGTATTTATAGAAATGAGAATTTTAAAGAACAAGTTTTGGTTACGTGTACAAATAGAAAGCAGACTTTTCAAGACTTGTAATTTAAATGACACGCATGCAATCACGCTAAAATTAAGACCAGGCATGTTTAGGTGGCGCAAGGGCAGTGGTCAGGGGTTAGTGGTCCCTTCTGGAAGAGAAATTATTTTTTTTCTTCTCAAAAGCATTTAGGAGATGTTTAGTAGAAAAAGTAGGACGAGTTGAGCTGCATAACTCATGTTTGTTAGAAACGTTCAATTACCTCGGGTTTGATCTGATTTTTCTAAACTCATGGATTTTAAATAGTCAAAAAGTGTGATTTATTGAAATAATTAAAATAAATTCAACAACACAAAATTAATATTAAAACTCATCTATTAAATTCAGGTTTTCTGAAGAAAAAAAACTCCTACCTAACATGTATAGACACATTTATATAAACCCGAGTTTTATTTGCTTGTTTTTTTTTCGATCCTTTTATTTCTTTTGCTTTATCTATTCTTCAAAAAGAAAAAGAAAAATATCGTGTCTCCTACCTTTTTTTAAAAAGTTAGAGGTAGAAAGGTAAAAACCATTTAGGAGAGCCCACTATATTTTATATAAATTGGTACCACATAAATGTATGTTTTAGTATTCTTTAAAATATAAAATAGATTATTTTGGAAAAGAAGGCTCATAAAATGGATACATATGTATAAACTCCTATATTCAAGATGAAAATCATACCCCCTGATTTTTCTGATTTATAAATCATAACCTCTTAAAATTTAAAATTGATTTTATCACCAATGTAGTTTGTAAATCTACAAATCACAATACACCACTATCGAATAGTTTTAATTATTTCATGATACATATTTATTCTATAGTCCATTATTTATTCCAATTCAAATACAATCATATTCTGTAAATTGTACTCCGTTAAAATTTTCAATTATTTTTAATAAATTAAAACAGGTAGGAGACGTAGAAAAAATATGAGTTCAAAATTCGTTGTAAGTTATCTGAGAGAGATGCATGATTTAAAATTTACTAACCAGAAGAATGTTTAAAACCATTTTAAAATTAAGAACATTTACAAATGTGTTAAAATGAGAACTCTAATATTTACAAATTTATTAACATGAAAAAAATATTTACAAAAACGTTAAAATCTAAAATACAATACAATATGTAAAATTTATTAAAAAAAAAAAAAAAAACACTCAAACATTATTTATTTTCCATTGACCAAAGACCAGTTTCATTTTTCACAATCACAAACATAACATAACCTATATTTTTATTGTATTTACAATAAAAACTAACTCACCTATTTTAAAGAACATAGCTAATAAATATTCAAAGCATATGATGTTTTCGCCTAAAAAAAAGAATATGATGTCTTCTCTAGAACCTTTTCTTACAAGTGGCGTTCGCTCAAGGGTGTTGTCTTTAACATGTTTTTTTGCTAATTTAGTCATAAGAGATGTTGACTTTATTTTTGTTTAGATGAAAAATCACAAAAATAGTCAATTTATACATTCTTGAGGGGTCAAACTGATGAGAGATATTTACATATCTACTATAATTCTCGAAGAAAGATCAGAGGAATTGAGCTATTCAGGGCTTGCATGTGAATAATCTAACCATATATATATGGAAATCAGTTGGAAGCATGATTATGAATTTTGACTTCATGGAAACTCAAATTTTATGCCAACAATCAGAGAAAATGCTCATACAAGAAAGAATCCAGTTTTTGGTTTACCATTTCAAATTGCTCTAGAATCTCATTGATGTACTCAAATCATTTATGAACCAATAATTAGAGGGCGTCTTCATAAAACTACAACGAATTAGTATCTAAAAGAAGAAAAACAGATGAGTAGACTTGAAGAGTAAGTAAATGCCGTTTTAAAACTAATATTTTTAAACGTCACGTCACGAATTCATTATAAACGGCAAGTATTGTAGGATCCATGACATTGATCATATTATCATAAAAAACCAAACATTCTTTTCCATTCCATTCAACAAAAGAACCCTATTTTATTTCTCTACTAGAAGAGAAAAACATTCAATCTCCTCTCATCTTGGCCTGAACAATCTTGGCAAACCCAATAAGCTTTTCAATATCTGGCATAACATCTTTTACAGCTCCATTTGCAGAGAAATCTTGAGCCCATTTAGCCAAACCAGGAGTTATATCTTCATCAATCAATTTCAAGCCATTGAATTTTTCAGTCACTCTAATCCAACCCAAGAAGGATCCAAATGCAATATCAAGAAACCCAATTTGGTCTCCACCAAAGAAAGACTTGCCTTTGCTTAACTTCAAAAGCGCTTCCTCCAATAGTGCAATCCCTTCAACCACTTGCTCAATAAGTGCTTTTTTTGCTTCCTCTTCTTGAGGACCTAGAAGCCCCTTTATGGTTGGGAACCACTGGCATATATCCATGTTGGAATTGGATTAGTTAAGTTACAAACAAAGTGATGGAAAATGACGTATTCGACAAGTGTTCGGACGAATCTGTGTCTGATATATTGTGTAAATGAGAGTGTTCGTGTTTCCTTAGTATTACATGGAAAATGATGTTAAGAATCCTATATCGAAAATATGAAGACTCCTATTAAAAATTGTCAGATTATGAATTACTTCTTTATTTATGGATTAATTTTGAGATGAAATCAATGAATATTAAAATTTCGTTATAAAAAAATATGGATGAATAAGAAATATAAGGTGATGCATAACAAAATTTTACACACAAATTTGTAATGAATGGTATATTAAGATAATAATATCTATTTTTTATAACTATTTAAACAAATAGATACTCAGATCCATCCCACCTAACACTAACCTAAATTAAAGCCATAAAATAAATACATCAATCTAATCTAAAAAATATTCAACACAAAAATAAAAATCAATATCTATACAAATGATTGTATATTATAAAAAAAAATCACACATGACTATAATTTTTTTTTTTTAAATAATCTCACTAGAGAGTTATTAATTACACCATGAATTAAATTCCACAACAATTAAAAAAAAACAATCTTTTAACAATTTTATTTATTTATTATCATTGAAAAATCTTTCACAAACCGTCACGCTATTATGTCCTTCCAATTTATTAATATTTTAGGTCCAAAACCGTTTAACATTTTTAGATCTAGTGATGATTTAACGACAACAAATTATAAGAGAAAGTACCTTGTCGTCGACATAGGCAGCCCAAAAGCGAGCAAGGGCACGGTCATAAGGATCGGATGGAAGAATGGAGGGAGCAGATTTCCAGACCTCATCAATATATTGAACAATGATCAATGATTCAGCAATGGGTTTGTTATTATGAATAAGAACTGGGATTTTCTTATGAACAGGATTGGATTCAAGAAGAAGTTGGGTTTTGGATCCAAATGATTCCTCAAGAAAATCATATTTAACAGATTTAATATTGAAAGCAATCCTGACCCTTGTAACAAAAGGACTAGGCCATGCACCCAAAAGCCTCACATCTTCCTCGGCCATTTCTTTTGGTTTTTGCTTTAGAAGTTGAACAAGAAACTCAAAGAGATTTGAAGATATATATAAATAAATTAATCGACAATTTGTTGTTCAGTGATGGCAAAAATTTGGGGTAGGTGGGGCTGTGGTCCTTTTGACAGTCCCATTACTGTTTGATAGGTTAATTGTGTGGATGGAAATAGAGACGCCACATTCTAAACAATTTACTCGGATCAAATTTATTTGGAACATCTTACTCACGGGTGAGTATGTAAATATTTTCGGAGACTTTTGTATATAATCTATTTAATTTGGTGTCGGGTAACTCTTTATTTAGGAGAAATGATAGTTAATAACACTTTTTCTTACCTTAATTTAAAATAAGAAATTGATTTATTTTTAAAAATTACAGTTACTTACTTTCATTAAACTAATGAATTCTTTTTTTTTTATTAATTTTTTTCTTTTAAAAGATACGTAGTATAATGAATCTCATTATTGTTTTTTATATATCTTTTTATTATAATGTTTTAAGTTAATTTTCAATGATTTTTTTTACCTTTTAAGGATAATTTGCTAATAAAAAAAATAGCAATACAAAATTTTAAGAGGATAATTTGACAGTAAAAAAACAATAGTAATTAATAATTTTTCAATTTTTAAGAGGATAATTTGACAATAAAAAATAACTTGGTAGATTATTGTTTCTTCTTTTTAAAGAAAATAGTGATACAAATCACAGGAGGTACATCGGGATATCTCAATTAACTTCGAGCAACTTTGGCACTTTCATCATCTAAACCCAATTACTTGGTAGGAGACTCTCCTCTCAATATGGCTTGAAAAATCTTGGCAAACTCTACAAGCTTTTCAATATCTGGAATAATATCTTTCACATCACTATCTGACGAGAAATCTTGAGCCCATTTAGCCAATCCAGGACTTATCTTTTCATCAATTAATTTCAAGTCATTCAATATTTCAGTAACTTGAATCCAACCCAAGAGGGATCCAAATGCAATATCAAGAAACCCAATTTTGTCTCCACCAAAGAAAGGTTTTCCTTTGCTTAACTTCAAAAATGCTTCCTCCAATTGTGCGATTACTTCTACAAATTTATCAATAATTGCTCTTTTTGCTTCCTCTTCTTGAGGACTCAAAAGCTCTTTAATGGATGGCCATACCTGCATCCATTTTAAATCATTCAGATAATTAGCAAACCCCATATATATTGGGACACTGCTTGGCTACTTGATTTTAAACCGCTATAGAAAAACGTCAATTGGTTCGTTATAAGCTAAAGACCGATGCATAATCGTTGAAGGAAAAGGGAAAATTTGATATTCAAATTTACATGAAAAATCTAGAGGACTCTTGCACATGTAGTAGAATAAATCTCAAAATTTATAAAAATGACAGCCCAAAAAGTTGTTTAAAGTCTAAATTCGCGTATGTAATAACTGATTTTCACATATGTAATCACAGATTCACCACATATGTAATCACTGATTATAATGATTACAATATTAATTGATATTTAGTTTATCTTATGAGTTGTCACGGATTCACATGAATGAAAATTTTAAAAGAAAATGTTATATATGTATAAATACACTTTTAAAATACTATATTTATAAATATTATAGAAAATTATGTTACCCAGAGAAATTTCCCAAATATTTATTTGAAAATATAATATAATGAAAATTTGTACAAGTTATGCAAGTGGGGTAAATTGGTATAAAAATTTTTTTGTCTTAGAAAATGGTATGGGTAGTCTTTTCAGTATTCTAAGAAAATAGTTTTTTTTTCCATTAATAAGAGTTAATTGTCACTAGTTTAATGATCGACTAACACTCGTGCGGTACTTAGAACACTTCTTGGGCACGCCTTACTCGCCCACTTTAGGATGGAAAAGTGGCTAATTAAAGAGAAAGCTAGAGAGAGTTTGAGTGAACGAGATTATATTACTCTTAGAGAAAAATGTTTACAATTCTTGAACTCTTGGATGCTTTGAGAAAAATGAATATAACTCCTCTTTATATAGGCCTTCACCTCTTTAGCCAATGGCTAGGATTAACTCAATCTAACGATGGAGATCGCACCTCTAGATCCTTCCTAAGTCTAGAACATTCTACTATTCTAGAGTACAAATGAATAATACACAAGGGTCTAGTATATGAAAATGTATTCTCTAGAGGTTTCTAGAGATGGTCTAATATGTGCAAGAATTCTCTAGGGGGTTCTAGAGAATTCTAAGTCAAGTATATACATGAATTCTCTAGAGGTTTCTAGAGAATTTCATTAACCTGTGAGATTTTCTTCTTTCTCCTCACGGGATGTGACATAATAGTTTGCCAAAAATATTTAAAGAAATGAAACTTGGTCTAATCCATACCTTAAGTTTTAAAGGGAAAAACGATCATATTTTATCCCAACTAATAAATATTTAACTTTAAACTTTTAATTGCATTGAATCGAGCCATAAACTTGAAAAGCAAAGTAATTAATATAATTATTGAGACAAAACTATAAATTTATTCACCAATCATATGATAAATCACTTAAAATTTGAGTCATCTAAACATTTATAATGAAAACACACCATGCCCAATTCTACAGAAAAAACACTCTAGTCACAAACAAATTAAAAAATTAAAATAACATAAAAAAATGAAATGATTTTATCAGGCTAAACAGCGCCGCGCTTAATTATAAATCTTAAAAAAAATTGTAATTTTACTAATAGACAGAGAATAATCACATCTTTAAATAAAATTAAAATTTTAAGATTAAAATTAGTAACGAGATATAACACTAAAAATTAGAGGAGAAAGTTACCTTGTCGTCAACATAGGAAGCCCAAAAGCGAGCGATGGCACGATCATAAGGATCAAAAGGAAGAATAGAGGGACCAGAATTCCAAAACTCATCAATGTATTCAACGATGATCAATGATTCAGCAATGGGTTTATTATTATGAATAAGAACTGGGATTTTCTTATGAACTGGATTTGATTCTAGAAGAAGTTGGGTTTTGGGCTTTAATATTGATTGGTCAAGAAAATGGTAACTGACAGATTTGATATTGAAAGCAATTCTGACCCTTAAAACAAATGGACTTGGCCATGAACCCAAAAGCTTCACATCCTCTAAATCAGCCATTATTATTATTATTATTTTGAAATGCAATCAGCAAAAGATTGATGAAAAAAGTAGAAACAGAGCAGAAGGGTATTTATAGAAATGAGAATTTTAAAGAACAAGTTTTGGTTACCTGTACAAGTAGAAAGCAGACTTTTCAAGACTTGTAATTTAAATGACACGCATGCAATTACGCTAAAATTAAGACCACGCATGTTTAGGTGGCGCAAGGGCAGTGGTCAGGGGTTAGTGGTCCCTTCTGGAAGAGAAATTATTTTTTTTCTTCTCAAAAGCATTTAGGAGATGTTTAGTAGAAGAAGTAGGTCGAATTGAGCTGCATAACTCATGTTTGTTAGAAACGTTCAATTACTTCGGGTTTGATATGATTTTTCTAAACTCGTGGATTTTAAATAGTCAAAAAGTATGATTTATTGAAATAATTAAAATAAATTCAACAACACAAAATTAATATTAAAACTCATCTATTAAATTCAGGTTTTCTGAAGAAAAAAAACTCCTACGTAACACGTATAGACACATGTTATATAAACCCGAGTTTCATTTGCTTGTTTTTGTTTCGATCCTTTTATTTCTTTTGCTTTATCTATTCTTCAAAAAGAAAAAGAAAAGTATTGTG
Organism: Gynostemma pentaphyllum; assembly: GCA_028015215.1. NCBI lineage: Eukaryota > Viridiplantae > Streptophyta > Magnoliopsida > Cucurbitales > Cucurbitaceae > Gynostemma > Gynostemma pentaphyllum. The sequence continues at coordinate 50,440,520 of CM051352.1, forward strand.
TCTCCTACCTTTTTTTAAAAAGTCAGAGGTAGAAAGGTAAAACCATTTAGGAGAACCTGCTTATTGAATTGTTACTGTGAGAGAGAGAGCTTCCACTAATGAGGGTGATGAATCATGAATTATGGGATTGGTAAAGGATAGGGAGATTTTTATTTTGTAATTTATAAGCCAAAGCCATAGATATAATTTTACCACCCTGACCCGAACATAGCTGAATTAATAGTAGAGTCGAAAATGTAACTTAAGAAATTAAAGGGATAAAATAGATAGAATCCTTAATATATAAAAGTGGTGATGTTTAAGAAACTTTTTTGGACTACTATACCCCTTTTAAAATCTTAAAATTACTAACATGCCATTATATATACCCTTTTAAAACCTTCAAATTACTAAAAATGTCATTATTATTTATACTCCACTATCTATTAAATGACTATTTATATTTTTAATAAAATATTTCTCTTTTTTTTTATAAATAAAATATTTCTCTTCATTGAATAAGAAATTGTCAATTTTATTAAATAAATTCCTTGGTTTTTTTATTGTTTTCACAACATCAAATTATAAAATGATTGAAAAAACAAGTACAACATATGAAAATGAATGTGATATTAAAATGAATTTATTGTTTAGATTTATCACCAATTTATGAAAAATAAATTATATTTAAGTATTCAAATATTAAATGATTTAATAAAGGTGACGGTGCTTTAATTTTTTTTAAAAAACTTAAATTGTTTAAAAAAAACAGTTAAGATTAAAAAAAAAACTGCAACAAAATATAATTTATTGAATTACTAATGGTATAATATTTAAATAAATTAAAATTTTTTTAATTAAAAATATTTAAAAGTTTAAAAATCAAAGAGAAAAAAAATATATAATTTCTTAAATTTGAATTAAAATTATAAATAAATAATCTATAAATGCAAAAATTAACTAACATATGTATATAGAACAAACAATTTATTTTTTATTTGGTAGTATAAATTTTAAAAATAAAGATGTTAAAAAAATCGTCTTATATAAAAAGGCATATAATTATGTAAATTAGTAAACTATACGATAATTTAAATATTAAATAGAACATAATAATATGTTAATAAAATCATTTCGAAAAAGATGTATAAACCATAGAAAAATCAAATAAAAAATATTTCGATGTTAGAAAAAATATCACGTGCGACGCACGTGGTAAAAGACTAGTGTGTTAAATAGAATTAAATTTTCTATTTAAAATTTTATCCGTTAGTTAAATATTAACACTCTCTTTTTCATGATTGACTATTTGAGTCTCTCTTCCTCTAATTTAATATAACATTTAAGAAAAAGTAAAGAAATTTCAACAAATGATACTTTTAAAAAATACTTATAAATATAACAATTGTTTTTATGTAACATTGTGATAAATATTAAACACTTAAAAAATTAATATTGATTATTGTTAATAACTAACTCACATGGAAATAATATACTTTATTTGAAAATACTTTTTTAAACTATGTTATAGTTGATATTTTACCATAAAAATAACTCTCCTAGGTTCTAAATTATCTCCTATTAATAAAATTGTTGTCATGATTTTTTAAAAACAGTCACTTTTTTGTCACTCTTTAGGTGTATTTTTTATAACTCACTATAATTAGTGTCATATAAGTCACCATCATCAATGGGCCGAGCCAAGCCGGCTCGGCCCAAACATTAGAAGGCTCAAGCTCGGCTCGGGCTCGAGCCCAACGAGCTTTTGCTTTTGGTTGAGCCGAGCCGGCTCGGCCCAATCTAAAATGTTAAGGCTCGCGGCTCGGCTCATGGGCTAGGCTCATCGAGCCGAGCTTGGGCCTGACTCGTTGGAGCGAGCCAAGCTCGGCCTATCATATAAATTCATTTTTGTATTATATTTTCTCAACAACCAATAGTGTATAACTTTTGAATCACTTTTTTTTAAAAAATCAAGTGTTAACAAAATTAACATATTAAACTTTATTTTAAATAACAATTTTATCCGTTAAATAATTTAATTATTTTATTTTATCTTATTTAGTAATTACACAAAAGTATCAACTTTAAAAAATATATATTTTTATTAATTATTTCATACATGAATATTTGAGAATAAAATGCATCACTACAATATAAGTACATCCCAACTAGGTTGGCACCCACTTATTTGTCTGTCATATGCATTTTTCTCAACTTAAAAAAATTACATGAAATGAATAAATTATTCTTCGGGAGAATCACATTCTTTAGCCAACGTTGGTGAAATGAATGTCTCAAACTCTTCAATTGACTTTTCAATATTTTCTTCTTCATGCATCTTTTTTTTTTTTTGCTAGCTCCCAATCTTTAATTTAGTTTTTTTTTTTAAATTTTTTTTAAACTCTACTGTCAAGTTATAATAAGTTTTTTTTTTCTTTCTTTTTTAATTCTATTGTTAAGTTATAATAGATTTTTTTATCTTAAATTTAAAAAATGGTAATAATATAAAATTTTATTTAAATAATAAATAAATATTGCGAGCTTTATTTGGGCCGAGCTCGAGCCTGCTCGTTGGATCGGCCCTATGGAGGCTCAAACGAGCCGGCTCGTTCAAAAAAAGGGAGGCTCATATCCAATCCAAACAATTAACGAGCCGAGTCGGGCCGGCCCGTCAAACGTTGACTTCCGGGCCGAGCTAGGGCCGAGCCCGAGCCGAGTCAGGGCCGGCCTTTAGGCCGCGAGCCATATGATGATGGTGACATATAAGTGGAAATTTATATCACTTTTTTTTTCTTATTAGTTTACCTCATATAGCATTTAAGACAGCGGCAAGTTTGTCCGTCTTTAATTAAATATTTTCTTTTTGAGACCCTTTCGGGTGGGATATGTGACAACTGTACTATATGTATATATAAAAGATGTGTTTTATTTTTAAATTTTATATTTTGTTGATGAAAATATATTCTACAAATCGCACTCAATTTATTTTTAAATTGGAACACGTAACACATATAGAATAAATATGCGTCCAAAATTTCGATAAACTAATTGATAGAGAAGTGTGATTTATAATTTACCACATGACAAGAGTGTTTAAAAACATTTTTAATTAAACCATAAAATTGTGATTAAAAAATTAGATAAATCATAGGGGTGTAATTTATAAGTATCCTAAAAATAAAATAAAAAATAATGAATAAATCAATATTGATACAAATATAAGATTTAAAACTAATATTTTTAAATGTCACGTCACGAATTCATTATAAACGGTAAGTATTGTAGGATCCATGACATTGATTATATTATCATAAAAAACCAAACATTCTTTTCCATTCCATTCAACAAAAGAACCCTATTTTATTTCTCTACTTTAAAAGAAAAACACTCAATCTCCTCTCATCTTGGCCTGAACAATCTTGGCAAACCCAATAAGCTTTTCAATATCTGGCATAACATCTTTTACAGCTCCATTTGCAGAGAAATCTTGAGCCCATTTAGCCAAACCAGGAGTTATCTCTTCATCAATCAATTTCAATCCATTGAATTTTTCAGTCACTCTAATCCAACCCAAGAAGGATCCAAATGCAATATCAAGAAACCCAATTTGGTCTCCACCAAAGAAAGACTTGCCTTTGCTTAACTTCAAAAACGCTTCCTCCAATAGTGCAATCCCTTCAACCACTTGCTCAATAAGTGCTTTTTTTGCTTCCTCTTCTTGAGGACCTAGAAGCCCCTTTATGGTTGGGAACCACTGGCATATATCCATGTTGGAATTGGATTAGTTAAGTTACAAACAAAGTGATGGAAAATGACGTATCCGACACGTGTTCGGACGAATCTGTGTCTGATATATTGTGTAAATGAGAGTGTTCGTGTTTCCTTAGTATTATATGGAAAATTATGTTAAGAATCCTATATAGAAAATATGAAGACTCCTATTAAAAATTGTCAGATTATGAATTACTTCTTTATTTATGGATTAATTTTGAGATGAAATCAATGAATATTAAAATTTCGTTATAAAAAAATATGGATGAATAAGAAATATAGGGGGATGCATAACAAAATTTTACACACAAATTTGTAATGAATGGTATATTAAGATAATAATATCTATTTTTTATAACTATTTAAACAAATAAATACTCAGATCCATCCCACCTAACACTAACCTAAATTAAATCCATAAAATAAATACATCAATCTAATCTAAAAAATATTCAACACAAAAATAAAAATCAATATCTATACAAATGATTGTATATTATAAAAAAAAATCACACATGACTATAATTTTTTTTTTTTAAATAATCTCACTAGAGAGTTATTAATTACACCATGAATTAAATTCCACAACAATTAAAAAAAACAATCTTTTAACAATTTTATTTATTTATTATCATTGAAAAATCTTTCACAAACCGTCACGCTATTATGTCCTTCCAATTTATTAATATTTTAGGTCCAAAACCGTTTAACAATTTTTAGATCTAGTGATGATTTAACGACAACAAATTATAAGAGAAAGTACCTTGTCGTCGACATAGGCAGCCCAAAAGCGAGCAAGGGCACGATCATAAGGATCGGATGGAAGAATGGAGGGAGCAGATTTCCAGACCTCATCAATATATTGAACAATGATCAATGATTCAGCAATGGGTTTGTTATTATGAATAAGAACTGGGATTTTCTTATGAACAGGATTGGATTCAAGAAGAAGTTGGGTTTTGGATCCAAATGATTCCTCAAGAAAATCATATTTAACAGATTTAATATTGAAAGCAATCCTGACCCTTGTAACAAAAGGACTAGGCCATGCACCCAAAAGCCTCACATCTTCCTCGGCCATTTCTTTTGGTTTTTGCTTTAGAAGTTGAACAAGAAACTCAAAGAGATTTGACGATATATATAAATAAATTAATCGACAATTTGGTGTTCAGTTATGGATGGCAAAATTTTGGGGTAGGTGGGGGCTGTGGTCCTTTTGACAGTCCCATTACTTACTTTCCCTGTTTGATAGGTTAATTGTGTGGATGGAAATAGAGACGCGACATTCTAAACAATTTACTCGGATCAAATTTATTTGGAACATCTTACTCACGGGTGAGTATGTAAATATTTTCGGAGACTTTTGTATATAATCTATTTAATTTGGTGTCGGGTAACTCTTTATTTAGGAGAAATGATAGTTAATAACACTTTTTCCTACCTTAATTTAAAATAAGAAATTGATTTATTTTTAAAAATTACAGTTACTTACTTTCATTAAACTAATGAATTCTTTTTTTTTAATAATTTTTTTCTTTTAAAAGATACGTAGTATAATGAATCTCATTATTATTTTTTATATATCTTTTTATTATAATGTTTTAAGTTAATTTTCAATGATTTTTTTTACCTTTTAAGGATAATTTGCTAATAAAAAAAATAGCAATACAAAATTTTAAGAGGATAACTCGACAGTAAAAAAACAATAGTAATTAATAATTTTTCAATTTTTAAGAGGATAATTTGACAATAAAAAATAACTTGGTAGATTATTGTTTCTTCTTTTTAAAGAAAATAGTGATACAAATCACAGGAGGTACATCGGGACATCTCAATTAACTTCGAGCAACTTTGGCACTTTCATCATCTAAACCCAATTACTTGGTAGGAGACTCTCCTCTCAATATGGCTTGAAAAATCTTGGCAAACTCTACAAGCTTTTCAATATCTGGAATAATATCTTTCACATCACTATCTGAAGAGAAATCTTGAGCCCATTTAGCCAATCCAGGACTTATCTTTTCATCAATTAATTTCAAGTCATTCAATATTTCAGTAACTTGAATCCAACCCAAGAGGGATCCAAATGCAATATCAAGAAACCCAATTTTGTCTCCACCAAAGAAAGGTTTTCCTTTGCTTAACTTCAAAAATGCTTCCTCCAATTGTGCGATTACTTCTACAGATTTATCAATAATTGCTCTTTTTGCTTCCTCTTCTTGAGGACTCAAAAGCTCTTTAATGGTTGGCCATACCTGCATCCATTTAAATCATTCAGATAATTAGCAAACCCCATTTATATTGGGACACTGCTTGGCTACTTGATTTTAAACCGCAATAGAAAAAAGTCAATTGGCTTGTTATAAGCTAAAGACCGATCCATAATCGTTGAAGGAAAAGGGTAAATTTGATATACAAATTTACATGAAAAATCTAGAGGACTCTTGCACATGAAGTAGAATAAATCTCAATATTTATAAAAATGACAGCCCAAAAAATTGTTTAAAGTCTAAATTCGCGTATGTAATAATTGATTTTCACATATGTAATCACAGATTCACCACATACGTAATCACTCATTATAATGATTACAATATTAATTGATATTTAGTTTATCTTATGAGTTGTCACTGTTTCACATGAATGAAAATTTTTAAAAAAAAATGTTATATATGTATAAATACACTTTTAAAATACTATATTTATAAATATTATAGAAAATTCTGTTACCCAAAGAAATTTCCCAAATATTTATTTGAAAATATAATATAATGAAAATTTGTACAATTTATGCAAGTGGGGTAAATTTAAGCCTCATCAATGAGCTAGTAGTGAAATGGCCCGTCAGTCGCCTGACTTAAAATGGTAAGCGGCCAGGTCCACCGGGCTTGGACCCATGACATAAAATAAGGGGTTGGGCCTGGGCTCAATTTTTGCTGGGCTGCTGCCGTTTAATGTTTCATGCATTTAATTTAATTATTAATTGTATTTAAAAAAAAATTATTCTTAACTTTTAAAACTTAAAACTTAACTCTAAAGTAATGAAAAAAAAGTTAATTTAAATTTTTACTATTTCATTATTTATTTATATTTGTTCCTATATATTAATTAAACTTAAATTTAACTCTAAAGTGATGTAGTTAATTTATTATTTTGTTACTATATATTTTTTTATTTATACTTTATTTTTATATATATAAAGATTATTCCATTTCTTTTTTAAAATAAAACATAATATATTTTATAATTATATATAAGATTATATTTAAATATAAAAAATAATGTAAATTATTAACATTATTGATATTAAATATATTATATATATATATATATATATATATATATATATATATATATATATATATATATTTCTTTTTTAAATAATTTTTTAAACGTTGGCTAGGTAGCCGATGGAGCGCATGGATAAAGCCAGGTAGGCAGCCAAATGTATGATCCATATCCAGCTTTAAAGATTTATAAGTCGGGTAGCCGCTCAGCCAGTCAACCGATTGACTTAAGAAGTAGGCGGCCCCTGGCTGACTTTAGCCTACTTACCGAGCTTTATCCATATGATGAGGCCTAGGTAAATTGGTATAAAGAAATTTTGTCTTAGAAAATGGTATGGGTAGTCTTTTCAATATTCTAAGAAAATAGTTTTTTTTTTCATTAATAAGAGTTAATTGTCACTAGTTTAATGATCAACTAACACTCGTGCGGTACTTAGAACACTTTTTGGACACTTGAAGCTTCCAAGTCAGCCTTACTCGTTCACTTTAGGTGGAAGAGTGGCTAATTAAAGAGAAAGCTAGAGAGAGTTTGAGTGAACAAGATTATATTACTCTTAGAGAAAAGTGTTTATAATTGTTGAACTCTTGGATGCTTTGAGAAGAAAGATAACTCCTCTTTATATAGGTCTTCACCTCTTTAGCCAATGGCTAGGATTAACTCAATCTAACGGTGGAGATCGCTCCTCTAGATCGCTCTTAAGTCTAGAACATTCTAGAGTACAAATGAATAATACACCAGGGGCTAGAATATGAAAACGTATTCTCTAGAGGTTTCTAGAGATAGTCTAGTATGTGCAAGAGTTCTTTAGGGGGTTCTAGAGAATTCTAAGTCAAGTATATACATGAATTCTCTAGAGGCATCTAGAGAATTTCATTAACCTGTGAGATTTTCTTCTTTCTCCTCACAGGTAGTGACATAATAGTTTGCCAAAAATATTTAAAGAAATGAAACTTGGTCTAATCCATACCTTAAGTTTTAATGGGCAAAACAATCATATTTTATCCCAACTAATAAATATTAACTTTAAATTTTTAATTGCAGTGAATCAAACCATAAACTTGAAAAGCAAAGTAATTAATATAATTACTGAGACAGAACTATAAATTTATTCACCAATCATATGATAAATCACTTGAAATTTGAGTCATCTAAACATTTATAATCAAAACACACCATGCCCAATTTTACAGAAAAAAGACTCTAGTCACAAACAAATTAAAAAAAAGTAAAATAACATAAAAAAATGTTCAACAAACACATAAAAATGAATAATCACAAAATGATTTTATCAGGCTAAACAGCGCTGCGCTTAATTATAAATCTTACAAAAAATTGTAATTTTACTAATAGACAGAGAATAATCACATCTTTAAATAAAATTAAAATTTTAAGATTAAAATTAGTAACGAGATATAACACTAAACATTAGAGGAGAAAGTTACCTTGTCGTCAACATAGGAAGCCCAAAAGCGAGCGATGGCACGATCATAAGGATCAAAAGGAAGAATAGAGGGACCAGAATTCCAAAACTCATCAATGTATTCAACGATAATCAATGATTCAGCAATGGGTTTATTATTATGAATAAGAACTGGGATTTTCTTATGAACTGGATTTGATTCTAGAAGAAGTTGGGTTTTGGGCTTTAATATTGATTGGTCAAGAAAATGGTAACTGACAGATTTGATATTGAAAGCAATTCTGACCCTTAAAACAAATGGACTTGGCCATGAACCCAAAAGCTTCACATCCTCTAAATCAGCCATTATTATTATTATTATTTTGAAATACAATCAGCAAAAGATTGATGAAAAAAAGTAGAAACAGAGCAAAAGGGTATTTATAGAAATGAGAATTTTAAAGAACAAGTTTTGGTTACCTGTACAAGTAGAAAGCAGGTAATTTAAATGACGCATGCAATTACGCTAAAATTAAAAACCAGACATGGGTTTAAATGGGGCAGTGGGTCCCTTCTCGGACTCCATTATTGAGTATAGTGTCAAGTCAAATTGTGTGGATGGAATCGCTAAACTTACTATATATTGAATTTATTATGGATTAGGATTGATTTGACAATTTTATGCGTGTAATAAAATAAAATTATTCATTAATTTCAGATTTCGTACACATAATTAGTTACTGGTTCACCTTCTACATAATCATTGATTTTAAAGAAATTTTACTATATAATATTTTATGAATAAATATTTTAAAAAATAACATAAGTTTTAATTTTTCTTTTAAAAAAATAGTATTTTTTTTTTTTTTGAAGTTAAAAAAATAGTATTTATTCAAAGATATATATATATATTGGGTTTCATACGTTTACTTCAACCCATGAAAAAATATCATTTTTAAAAATTTAAATTTTTTTATTATTTTAAAATAATCATTCTAATTTTAATGATTCATGACAATATTAATTATTAAATCACCATTAATATAAATTATTATTTAATTGATCTACATGAGTGAGAGTTTTAAAAGAATATTCATTTTAAGTCAAGGAGAATGAGATAGATTCAGGTTTTTTGATCAAATATCAACAGAATGAACCAGAAAGGAAAAGGCCTGCATGCTTCACAAGTGGGTTTCTGTGATATTCCACACCACACATTTCTGAATTCCCATACCCTTCAAAGTCAAGCAACACGTGTAACTAGAGGACATTTTTCTTATTTAAATTTTAATAAAAGGGGAATTTCACGCCGTGACAAATTTTGATACAATATTTATAAATATATCATCACTTAAAACTATTTGTAAATATAACAATTTTTTTATGTTAATTAGTGATTAATGTTTGAATTGATGATCAATTTAATATGAAAATTTGTAATTTAATATTATCATTGATTCACCCGATCAAAAATTATTATATTTATAAATATTCTTAAGAGATGATATTTTTTAAAATAAGACTAAAATATTTACTAGATTTACAACTACCTTTTTTATAAACAACTAGTCAGAGATGACGTGCGTTGCACTTTAAAACTAACTAATTGTGAAAAAATAAACTCAATGTTATAAAAAAATAATATGTAACTATAATTATATAAATAATTTATTTTAGAATGTATGTTATTATTTGTTTCAAATTAGGTTTTTTTATGAAAGAGAAAAATATTATAATATTATTAAGATAAATGAAAATGATCGAAATCAATAATTAATATTTTTATAATTTTTTATCTAATTAAATTTAATATAGAAAAATGTATTATGTATTAAATAGGGGCAAGAGGGGAAATCAAAATAGTACGTGCATTGAACGTGATATTTTATCAAATTTTTTAAAGATGTTTTTTAAATTTATTTAATTTTATAAGAATAAATTTATGTTTAAAATTTTAAAATTTTGAATAATGTATTTTTCTCACTCAAACAATGAAGTATATTATATATATTTAAATATTATACTCTTCCAAATTTTGTGATGGCATGAAACATCTACCATATCCACTAGTTCAAAATTATAAGTTGTTGCTTTTATTTCTTCTTACTCTGCCATTGTTTTTTCTTCATCCTCTTTAACCCTAAAATATTATAATACAAAATACTATTTTAATCCCTTGATTAATCATTAACACAATATCAAAAAGAACGATGTAGAAGACTTTTCATATAAAGGTGTTTTGATTCATGAAATCAAGCATCTGATACAATTAATTAACATTGAAACAGGGTCAAATTAGCCAACCAACATAAACCTAGGGAAATAGAAAAATGTTCTAATTTAATCTAATTAATTAAAATAAACAATTAAATATTGCATATTCAATTAAATAGAGGTAAAAGAGTAAATCAAACCTTATTTAATATAGTATAGTACAGATATTATAATTTACAGTAAATTGCGAACTTTTTTACAAGGTAGAAGAAATAGCATCCCCTGCCCAACATGATATGGATCGGATTCGAGATGAATATAAGGCGTGTGGAGCCCGCAGATATTGACTCATATTGGACTTGAGACCACTCCATCGAGTGGAGGACCATTTGGCGTTTCCCAAACTTTTATATATCTCTATCTTTCAAAGTTTAGCTCGATTTCGTTTCTGAACTTTTAAAAATGTCTTAAAAAAATTCTGTATAAATTTTCATGAATTTATAAGAGAAATAATAAAGACAAATAAGAGAAGAAATACATGATTGACTCCTAATTGATTGTCTAATTGATTCCTAATTGTCAACCCACTTATAACAATATATACGTTAACAATTTCAAAAATGTCATTCTCGTTTGATATTATTAATCACAACAATCTTTTTCGTTAATGAGAAAAGTTAAGTCTAATAGGAGTAAATCCACGTATAGTGAAACCATGTTTACAACTTTTACGTAGCTAAAAAATATTAGATTTCTTATCTTGAGTTTTTTTTAACGACAATGACAATTCAGCCTAATGAAGTAAACAATAAGGTGGTTTTTTCATACTCAAACATTATTTATTGCAATTGCCAAAGGCCCATTCCATTTTCTCTATCTGAAAAAACAACATCACCATGTTATCAATTACTTGGGGATAGAAATCTCTCCTCTCAATTTGGCTTGAATAGTCTTTGCAAACCCTACAAGATTTTCAATATCTGGAATAACATCTTTCACAGCACTATCTGAAGAGAAATCTTGAGCCCATTTAGCCAAACCAGGACTTATCTTTTCATCCATCAATTTCAACCCATTCAATTTTTCAGTAACTTCAATCCAACACAAGAGGGATCCAAATGCAATATCAAGAAACCCAATTTTGTCTCCACCAAAGAATGGTTTCCCTTTGCTTAGCTTCAAAAACGTTTCCTCTAATTTTGCGATTGCTTCCACCAATTTATCAATAATCTCTCTCTTTGCTTCCTCTTCTTGAGGACCCAAAAGCCCTTTTATGGATGGCCATACCTGCATCCATTTTAAATCATTCACATAGATGTTAGAGATATATTTGAATGATTAAATTTATCCAAGCTCAATAATTAAGTTTCTGTGTCTAATTATAAGTTAATATGTCATCGGAGTAAGAGATATTGAGTTTATATTCAGTCAAGTGGGGTGCTTGGACTAATTTTCCTTTTATTTTCTTTTAAATAAAAATTTGGAAATTGTAATATAAAATGGAGTTTTTAGTTTTTTTCTTAATTTTATAAAATGACTATTGAGAATTTTTTTTGGGTAATAACATGCTAGGTAGTATTTATAAATATATATTTACTTAAAAGTTATTCTATACTAATCTGTTATTAACATTGATTATTGTGTGAAGATAAAAAAATTGATTTTGTCCCTATATCAAATTATCATTTTCTCTTCGTTTATTAATATTCTAAATGATTGAGTCTCGTACATATATTGGATTCTAACCAAGGGAGGAGTGTTAAAAAAAACCTTACGTTTTTGGGTAGTTCTTAGGGGCATTTGCCAATCTAGCAAATTTTTTAGTAATATTTGTAAAAATAAAAGCTCAACAAAATATTTGCAAATATAACAAATTTTGATAGGGTTTATCAGTGATAAACATTGAATTATATATTTTTACACTATGTTTATCACTGATAAACACGTAAATCATTGATAAACATGATAAAAATTGCTATATTTGCAAATACTTTTTTAAATTGATATTTTTATAAATATTGTATAAAAATCGCCACCCAATGAAATTTCCCCAGTTCTTATAGATCGATGAATATAAATGATAAATTTAAGCTACAAAATTAAAGCAAACCCATTTATATGGGCTCACACGAACAATTATCATAGGAGAAAGTTACCTTATCATCAACATAAGCAGCCCAAAAGCGAGCGATGGCGCAATCATAAGGATGAGATGGAAGAATAGAAGGACCAGAACTCCAGAAGTCATCAATATATTGAACGATGATCAAAGATTCAGCGATGGGTTTGTTGTTATGAATAAGAACTGGGATTTTCTTATGAACTGGGTTTGATTCAAGAAGAAGTTGGCTTTTCGTTCCGAGTGTTTCCTCAACAAAATCGTATTTGACAGATTTGAAGTTGAAGGCAATTCTCACCCTTATAACAAAAGGGCTAGGCCACGCTCCAATAACCCTCACATCCTCCAATTCCGCCATTACTTCACAAGAATGAAGAATCAATGAAAGAGAAGACGGGTATTTTATAAGAGGAGATTTACAAAAAGTTTTTAAGTTACGTGTAAAAAGTAAGAAGAAGACTTTAGGTGGTGGGGGCGTTTGGATTCCGGGATTAGAATGTTTTAGGATAGTAAAACTTGAATTTGTGTAGTCTGTATTTAGTGTAAGTTGTTAAAAAAAAAATTTAAAAAGAAAAGATTTTAAATTAAGGTTCGGTAATAAATTTTAAAGTTTAAAAAAGTAAAACGATGTAATGAAGTAAATTCACAATCCAAACGACGGAGACTAATAATGAAGTGATATGAACGGCATGAAGCGAAATACGGTTGAAATTAAAGGCAGAAATGGGGGTTAGGTGGGGAAATGGTCCCTTCCATAAATGGAGAAATTATTAGGAATGCCGGGGATAAAATGCCTAGTGGCTAAAAAGTTGACACGTGTTCCATTTTTTTAAAACCAAATATAATCGTTGAGTTGCCCCTTACCAATTGACCAACCGGCTTTTTTCCAATTGACAAACCATTTTTTCCATTAACATAATGAATGATTGTAAGGAAATAAAATTCATGGAATTGAATGGAACCAATTTTTTTAATTAGAATTTGTCCCGAATAGCATAATTCTGAATACTAATTATTAAAATATCTGATTTTTAAAAAATTACTCAAATAGCATAATTATAATTAATTAAATTATTGGGCTATAGTTCAAAAAATTATTGAACTATTTTTCATGGGTATTTAATTAATTTGTATGTTTTTTTACTTTTTTAAGTGTAAGTTCAATAAATTATCGAGCTATTTGATTATCTTTCATTATTATTTTCAATGATTTTATTAGTTTTTTTTTACTTTTTTTTAGTTTAATAAACTATTGAATTATAATTCATTAAATTATTGAACTATAATTATAGTATTTTAGTAATTTTTAAAAAGTTATAATATTTCAGTAATTAGTATGTAAAAATATGTTATTTCAGTAATGGTCCCCTTTTTAATTGATAAAACGATTTATGCTAATTATTTTTTATATGTAAACTTTAAAATAAATACGATTCTACAACTGATATTGACAACTTCAAAAAAATCTTTATATATTATTAAATTCACAGGTATAAATTGAATGTTTTTTCTAAATCATAATTATTACAGGAAAATGCATAAAATCAAATTGTAAAAAAAAGAAAGTTCAATCTGACAACAAAATATAGTTCAATTTGATTCTGGAAAATGTCAAATATAACAAAAAAACAGTATAAATCTATAAAAAGAAAATACCTATACCTAATTACAAATCTTCAAAAATAATATTGATTTAAATAACATGTGATATTAATAAAATAATTTATTAAATTTTAAATTGAGCAAAATTAAAAGTTTATTTTATAATTTATACTAACACATTTTTAAATTCGAAAGTATAAATTATTTTTTCTATACTTTTAAATTATTACAAATATCTGCACATGAAAGATAAAAAAAAATACTTGTATCATCTTTAATATATTGAACTGCAATTTTTATTTTTTTAAGTACTTCAAATTCGTTCCGTGAGTTTGATTGGGGAAAAAAAACTGTTCGTCAATATGAAAGAGCAGGAGAAATTATTTTAAAAAAAAAAAACCGGTTCGTCAATGGGTAGGCGCAACGCATTGATTTTATTTGGTTCTAAAAATTGGACACGTGTCAACTTTTTAGCCACTAGGCATATTACGCCCGGCATTCCTAATAATTTCTCAAATGCCAAAATCTTAGCTAACTTACCATGTATAGAGTCAAATTCGGGCTATAATTAATATTTGATGGATAAAAAAATGCACCAGCCGGGAATCGAACCCGGGTCTGTACCGTGGCAGGGTACTATTCTACCACTAGACCACTGGTGCTTTATGTTCATATGATGAAAAATACAATAACAAAAATACTAAATTAAATATAACTATCAATTAGAGAATTTTGTCTTTTATCTTGGATAGGTGTGGCAATTTTAATCTTTAACACATTTGATGAAATTTAAACGTAAAGATTAAAATTGACATGGTAATTAAGTTGAGAGGTGAAAATGATTTTTCTTTTTCCTTAATAAATTTTCTCTCTAAATCAAATAAAGTATTCGGAAAAAGTACTTTCATTTCAACACGCTTATAAAACATGTCAACAACTAGTGATTTAGTGTCCATTTAGAATAATTTTTGGAAATATATAAATGTGTTTTCATAACCATTAAAAAAACACTTTTAAAAATTATCTCAAACAAACCTTTAACGAGGCAGTAGTCATTAATTTAAAGGGAGTGTGTTTGATTTTTCAACGATGGTGAAGCCAAGGGTTTAGGGTACGGATTCTCGTTTTAACACAAATTAGTAAAAAACAATGTCCTCATCAGTAAAAATTTCTCAGATATGTAGCATATATGTTTTAATAAACTAGCTTATCAACATTTACCTCTCATAACTTCAAGTTTAGCAAACAGCTTCTGGAGAATCTATAATTAGCATCCAAACACATTTATAGCATAAATGTGGATGACATAAATTCATAGAGCGAAAAAAAAAATGAATGAATTAGTAAAGATAACAGAAACTTCCCCCATTATAATTGATTAATTTAACTTAACCCCCTTTATAATATTTACAGAAATGGACTATGCCTGCAAAACTTGTTTCTGTTTATGTTCCTAGTTCTGAAATCTTCATCTAGCATTAGAAAACAGAATCTGGATTTGGAGTGAATATCATCTCATGTTGCAGCACTGAGGCTTTCTTTGTTGCTTCAATTTTTCCCACAAACACATCATCTGTCTTGGAGATTGGTAATGTGCAGTTAGATAATCTTCAATGCATCCAAACTGGCAAAACCTTAAACTGTGAAGAAATTCCACTGGTTTTGAAGTGTTGAACTGTTCTACCCACATTCCCATGCTCACATCTTCCATCTTGAACAACTGTATTGTTGAGCATTAGATCATTATAAGCTCACCTGATAAAAAAACTTAAAAATTGCCTTTTTTTTCGGAGAGGGGGGAAGGAATTGTTTTGTACGTACCCTCAATTTGTGCTTCTCAAATTCAGATACAATATATTCTGCAATGTCGGATGATAAAATGTAACCTGGTCCATTGGCATAAGCTGGGTAATCTTCTTCTGGCCATTCCTGAAATTGAGAAAGGAAAACTTCATGATGAATGACTGTTCTAAAATGGCGAAAGAATAAGTAACTTTGAATGAATCTATGTAATGTTCCAAAGTTAAACGGAAACCATGTGAGTGAGAAGGTAATATTTTTAATCTCCCGTGTTAAAGCATCCACATATAAAATGACGAGAAACTTAGTTAGGGAATCTACAGATTATATGTGTGTTTTGGACTAGATCAAGAATCGTCACAAGAAAGCTAATTTAGACTAAAGATGCATTCACGAAGCAATTAATCATTAGTCAGGATGGATGATGTCTACCATTCAATTGAAATGATCTAAAACAAATAGCAGAGAAAAACACATTATAAATCACAGAGAAAAGGGATGATATCAACATTCTTGCAACCATTTGTTGTAAGCAGAGAAAGGAGGATTTAGATATCTTCAGTCATCATAATGATATAGATACAACTAAATGGTGTAACATGAGGTTAACAATGCGTCATAATAAATAATCATTTCAAACCAGAAGCATACACACTCATGACTCATAGCAGCTAAACAAACAACAGAAGGGATGTAAAATGTATCACCAGCGGCATTCTTGCAGCCATACCTCATATGTCACCGCCCATTTACCATGACGAAGAGGTTTGTGGTGATAGTTCATATTTCCAACATAGAGGCTCCTGCCAGCACGGACTTTGCGTGCTTCATTGATCACTGCATCCACCCTAACAAACGTATCGTCATCACACTTCATGATATACTTTGCAGCCACTGTGCGAACCTGCAAGATCCACATAGAATGAAATTTCCAGCAACAAAGCACCCAATTAATCAGATTTGTGTCTTTTTTACACAACTCACTCCATATTCACAGATTGCAACTGTCTTCAATACAACAAGATCATAGTTATCCATGTACGGAACAATAACAATATCACCAAAATACTCTGCTTCTCTCTTCAACTCAATATTTACTTCTTTTCTTCCATGCTGTCAGAATATAATAAAAAAGTTGTCACTATTATGAAAATAAATCAAGGTGATTTACTGGCAAAAACCTTGCAATTGTATCTTTCCTTACCATGGCTACAAAAAACCGAGCAACAACTAATGAAGATCTGATTAACTTGTGCTGCATCCAAGATTTCCTCACAGCCATTCTCTCTGCAAAATGATTTCCAGCAGAGAGGATGCCAATGAAAAGCTCCACATTCTCACTGGGAATCAAAGGGGCTTTCCATTGTGTCAACATCTCCATATGCTTTTGTGGTGCAAAACTAGGATGTGCAGTGGGTAAAGAAGCTGCAAATACAGAGTGCACATCAATGTCGCCATTCACAGACAATCCAGTGGCATCCTCCAGAACAAACCCCTGTCATATCATAACTATAAGGTAACTTTCAGTACCAAATTTAAACAAGGTAGAGAAAGGATACTTACAGTGCGATATGGAAAAGAAGTGACATGCCTTCCATCAACATTGACATGGTAACCCTCCAACCCAGCGCTTAAGGTAAGAACAAATAATCTGCCTTCCACGAAAGGATATGGCCAATCGATCGTCACCTTTTTTGTTCGTCCAATTAACCTATTTAACCACCATATTACCTTTGATTCTTCAGAGTGACTGTCATCATCACGAATCCACTTCTCACATTTTACCTGCCCATCAACTTCATATAATTCCAATAATAAGTTAGCCAACTTGAAGAAATCCATAGAGAAGACATTTGCACGACAAAAAAACCAACATCCTTAGAATACAAGGTAGGAAGTTTGAATTTTTTTATAACAATAAAACTACATTCTATACAATTAGTTTTCATATGAGAAATCATTTCACTGAAAGCAATGCATGAACAGAATAGGAAAACAAAAAACTTGCTAGAAGAAGATTCGGTGCATTACATTTCCGTACATCTACCATCTCGAATCGTTACAGTTCAATGCCAATTTCTTATCAATAGATAAAACAAACATAAGGAAAAAACAAATCAACATTTAATGATTTTGCTCACCAGTTTCTTCATCTGCCCTGGATTTCCACCCCTCACATCTAAGTGCAGAACCCCATTGCATCCTATAACAAGTATTCTGTTCAACCACCGGCTTACCGCTCCAATCCCCCTTCAATCTTGGATTAAAATGTAGTATCCTTGGTGGGTCTTCTCCATCCACAGTCTTCAACCCTTGCAACTCCATATGAAACTGAGAAACCATCACTGCCTCATCCCCTTCCCTTAAAAATGAAATCTTTGGATCAAATTCAGAGTGAGCCCAACGAGGAGTCCCCACTACAGTTATATGAGACCAAAGCGTTAACCCGCATGGAATCTCCATTATCCGACCCTGAGCTTCAAATTCGGATCCAGAAAGAGTAATTGAATGAGGACAAGACTGAGACTGATTATTCTCTATCTTCCCTTTTGGTTTAAGCTCAATTTTCCCAGATTCCACCTCTTCCCAAAGCTTCCTTCCTACTACCCAAGCCTGTTTTGCCGCTTTTTGAAGCTCAGAAAACTCTCCCTTACTAGCATTTCGATCAAACATCGTTTCGTCGAAAACCAAGCCCGAAACCTTCTTGAACTCACGCATTCTCCGCTCCGGGGTTCGATTCGGAGAGCCTTGAGAAATCCGAAACGGATCATCTGAGGGTCGACTCGGGGCGTTTTTGTCGGTCCTTTCTTCTTCGCTTTCAAGCAAAAACGGTCTAGATAAAGCATCGCCGGCGAACCCGAATGCTCCATCTCCGGCCACCGACCCGGCCCGAAAAACGAACGGGATTTCGAAACTCATGAAGAGAAGATAAAGAAAGACTAAACCCATCAGAATTTGAAGCAATCTGATTCGATTTCTCGATACCATTGTATCGAATTTCCCTCGTTTCATTATCACCTTTAAAACGTAGGTTATAATAATAATAATAAAAAAAAAAACAATGAACTTCGAGAAAAAGATATCAACTTTCTCAGTGATAATGCTCTCAGTTTTTCAAAAACAGAAGAAATTTCAATTTCTTTACAAACCCTAAACCTAACCCTAAAACGAAGTAAATGAAAAGGGACTTGAAGCCCTGAAAAGAAAAAAACTGAGAGCTCGAAAAAAAACACTCTCTTTCTTATGCAATGGAAATGGCAAATGCCTTTCAATGAGGGAAAAAAGGTAAAGAAGGAAAGCTCATCCTTTGGTAATATTCCTCACATTAAATAATTTTACAAAATTAAAAAAAATTTGAATAAATGAAAAAGAAACGGATTATTCACTTTGCTTCTCCGACCTGAAAATTCTGCTGGCAAGATAGAAAGCAAGACGATGAAAACGACAGCGTCTTTGCCACATGCTATGATTTTCGAATTTCTAATTTAATAAAACCAATTTCTTACCTTAGATTAAATCTATTTCATTTTCAACCCCATAACTATTTTTTATGAGTATTTTTAAAATACCAAATATTTTGAAAATAGTATTATTCATATTGAAATTCCATCAATTTGAAATTTGTCTGAGATAAGAAATTTTAAAAAAAATTAATAAAAAAAATTGTTATTTTTTTGAAAATATTAATTCTTCAAATATCATTTTTTTAAAAACCCCATTATATATATATATATTTTTTTTACTGATGAAATGATATATAAATAAATAAAAAAGTAATAATATATTCTACTACCGCTTATCTTTTCATATAATATATTATGAATAAGAAGAGTATCTCTAACGGAGGTATTAAAAATTTTCCCATTTATATTATACAATATGATTAAGGTATTAACCTCCCATAAACATGTGTAAATGGTATGTTCTTTAATATAATTATTGTTTTAAATTTTATTGAAAGAAAAAAATAAACTGAAAAAGGGAAGTGATAGTGGTAGTGGGGTTGTACACCTCATTTCATTATTCACTTGGCCTTCACGGTGTGGTGCACAACTCTCTTCTTTCTCTTTCCCTTTTTGTTTCTTTGAATTTGTTCTTCATTTTTTTTTTATTAAAATTATAATGCATAGATTCTATTCTAATCATCTTTCCTCAATTTATTTTCTAATATTTGACTTACATCGGATCCTTGTAGGTATAAGTTGGTGAAATATTTACTTGTTGAACACAATTATTAAATTATAATGTTCTATTTATTTATTTTAATCACATAAATAAATACACAATCTATGAAACAAAATTTAATATATTGAAGATATTGAGAGGCTGCAATATAAAAATCAGATCAATAAGAATTATGGAATTTGGGGAATGGTTTGGTTGTCAACTATGTCATCACATCAAGAGTATCTACAAGATTCTAGGTGCCCCATGAAATTCCAAAAACCCCTTCCTTTTCAACTTTAACATGCATTTAGATTTAAATGCCTTGTTATTTAAAATACATTGATAAACTTATCACACATTAATATAATTCATGAGTTGAAAGAGTTTAATTTACTAAATACTAGTAACTTTCTAATTTAATCGATTTTTTCTACAGTATTACTATATTAATATTTTAAAAGCTATAATAATACTAGATTGATTAAACACAAATATTTTGATCTCGTTTGATAACTGTTTTGATTTTATATTTATGGGTTTTCAATATATTGCTTTTTAAAATAAAATACTTGTTTGATAACTCCTTAAAAAAAATATGTTTGACAATAATTTATATATATTTTTTAAATACACGAATATACCTCAAGTAGTTAGGCACATACTCACTAACCTTAAATAGTACCTCAATTTAATGTAATATCTAAAAAAATTATCTCAAATAGCATAAATTAAATGTTTAAAACTACATCTCTTCGTTGATAGAAATTATAAAAAATAATAAGCCAATTATGGGCAACAACCATTATGTATATGTTTACTATGGATGTAAATTATAAACCCTAAATCCTAAATATACGAGCATAGTTCAAGTGGTTAGGTTAAGTACCTACTCCCTTCCTATGAAATCGAAGGTTCGAGTCTCCCCTCCCCTTCCATAATTTAAGGCTAAAAAAAATATATTCAATGTAGGGGTAAAAAAAAGGATAAAATACCATTTTGGTCCCTAAACTTTCATTCAAGTTTCATCTTCGTCCCTAAACTTTCAAAAGTTAAATTTTTCTTCCCTAAAGCTGAACTTTTCGATTCGTTCGGTTTTGGTCCTTCAAAATTTGTTTTTCCGTCTAGGACATTAATGGAAGGCTTATGTGACATGTAATTGATGATATGACATTATCCGTGAGATTAAATACCATAGAAAAACGAATTTAAAAGAAGGTTAATCTCATTTTTTTTCCTTAATTCCAATCTTAAATCTCACTGTATATTCATTTTTCCACGTCATTTAACCTTATTGTATATTTATATAATGTCACATCATCAATTATATGTCACATAAGCCCTCCGGTAATATCCTAGATGGAAAAACGCAGATTAAGAGGATTAAAATTGAACAAATCGTAAAGTTTATAATGAAAAACATAACTTTTGAAAGTTTAGAGACGAAAATAAAACATGAGTGAAAATTTAAGGACCGAAATAATATTTTACCCTAAAAAATATGATTCACGGTGCACTTAATTGTTTTGTTTTATAGCCCATATGAAATCACCACAAATGGGGGGGGGGGGGGTTTGAGTGACGACAGTTGTGACTGTGAGGGGCGTTTATGGGTTTTATGATTTACAAATATTTATTTGAAAAAAGAATACAAAACATATAACTTTCTGACAGGTCTTTTATTTAAAACAAAAGGTGAGCTTCGTTGGATGCCACCTGTCCTCTCATGCATGAATTTAAAAAAAAATAAAAAGAAGAGAAATGGAAAAGCTTCTAAAGAATATTGATCGGTCAAAAACGGCCGAATTAATGTCATTGATTATGTCATGCATCAGCAAAATTATTTTAAGTTCATTAGTTATTTAAAACATAATGTTGTGAGAAGACAATTATCTAAATTTGTGGCTCCGTTTGACTTTATTAAATAAAAAATTATTTTATTTTTTTCTAAATTATAAATAGGGGATAATTCTTGAAATAATATATTTTTACGTACTAATTATTAAAATGTGTGCATTTTTTAAAAATTACTCAAGTAGTATAATTATAGTTCAATAAATTTAGGGGTGTAAAACGGTCAGGGTCGGTCAGTCGGAGTCGATTTTTGTCGGTTTTGCACAAAAACATACACCATCACCGCCGATCAAAGAATTGGAAAAATGCCTTGGCACCGACCGGCCAACTGATCGGTCAGTCGATTTTGATCGGTTTTAACTTGGTGGTTGGTCGAGGCGGTCAGAAGTAGGCCATTATACTTTTTTAAAACTGACCGAATTTGGTCGATTTTAGTTAACCCAAAACTGACTCCGATTGAATTGGTCAGTTTCTCCGACCAACTTTATCGGTTTCGTCGGTTTTTCGGTTTTGACTTACACCCCTAGATAAATTTATTGAACAAAAAAGTAAAAAAATTAATAATTTTATTAAAAAAACATAATGAAAAAAATCAAATAGTTTGATAAATTATTGAACTTGAACTTAAAAAAAACAAAAGACAAACAAATTCATTAAAAATAGTTCAATAAATTTATTGAACTAATTATACTATTTGAGTAATTTTTAAAAGTTTTGATATTTTAGTAATTAGTAGTTTTTAATTTTTAGTTGTTGAAAATATAATTAATTATCTATTCACATATTTATAAAAGAATTTGTCTCGAATACCATCGGTCAAATGTTTAAAGCTTCATCTCCTCGCTGACAGAAATTATGAAAAATAGTAGGGGGAAAAATCAAACTAGCCACTTTTGATGGGCTATTTAACAAAATAGCCACATTTTTTAAAAGTTATTGAATTAGCCACTTTTTACTATTCAAATTTTTAAAATATCAAAAATGCCCTTTTCCGTATACCAAGTATATTCTGACATGTCTGACACTTCTGTATATGACGTATATCTAATATTTCTGACATTTTTTCTTTCCCAATACTTTCTTTCCCAATACATTTTTTCTTCTCTAATTTTACTATATTCAGTATATCGTGTATAGTTTTTATTGCATTTGATACTTTTTGTACATTTTCAATATTTTTAAATAAATGCTTTATTTCGATTTTGAATTATTGTATTTTGTATGTTTTGTACATATTTTCATTTTAATTCATTTATGTATATTTTTTTTAGTATATTGGGTATATTGTTCTCTCAGGTAAAATATCTTTATCTTCTAGTATATTGAGTATATCGTCCTCCGATTTTGTAAATGCATTTGAAAAATAACACGGGTATGTAAATATACGTATATACATGTCATTTAACCTGCAAATGAAAACAAAAGAGTGTTAATACATAATACTTAATATGCAAAATAAACAACCAATGTATATTACGTATATTACATAGTGTATGGATAGTAAAAAAAGATAAGAAGAAAAAAAAAACAGAACAAATGATGAGAATGCGTTAACTATTTCCTCAGTCTATATATCACGTATATTACAGCTCTCATGTACATTACGTATATTATAGAATATATATTTAGAAAACAAACAGTCGTATATTATAAACAACCAATGTATATTACATTACTAAAATGTGCAAAATAAACAACCAATGTATATTATGTATATTACATAGTGTACGGATAATAAAAAAATATAAAAGAAGAAGAAAAAACAGAACAAATGATTTGAATGCGTTGACCATTTCCTCAGTTTGTATATCACGTATATTACAACATTTATGTACATTACGTATATTATAGAATATATATTTAAAAAACACATAGTTGTAGATTACATATATTGCAGATAATACATTACGAATATTATATTACGTATATTACAGACTGATTAAACAAAACAAAAACAAACGATAGACAAGATATGTATATTACGTATATTGTAAAAACAACGTATATCACATATATAGCCGAAAACAGTATTAAGAACTTACGTATACTACATAAAACAACAAAAGACGTTAATCAAACTAAATCACTTAAAAAAGTAATACCTTTCGTCAAATTCATGCTATTTTTGGTTTAGATCTTCGAGATTCGGAACAAAAACGTGAAAAATATTTATGAAAAAACGAGAATGGGAAGAAATTAAGGAGAGAGATAGTAAATTAAAAAAGTGTAGAAAGTTTGTAAAATAAACATTTTAGGAAATGGATAAAGAAATGAGGGAGAGAATGAAATAATAAGAGAATGAATGGAGGTTTGAGAGAAGATTATAGGAAATGGATAAATAAATGAGGGAGAGAAGGAAGAAGAAATGAGAGAAAAATGAAAAATGAAAGAAAATAAATGAGAGAGAGATGAGGAAAATCTAATATATAGAATAAAATGGGGGGGAAATGGGAGGGAAATTTTATTTGAAATATTTATGAAAAAGAAGAGAGTTATTTAATTTTAAAAAAAAAGAAAAAAAAAAAGAAAGAAAGAGGTTGGGAAAAAGGAGAGAAAAGAGGAGAGAGGAGAGAGAGAGAGAGAGAGAGAGAGAGAGAGGAAAAAAAAGAAAAAAAAAGAGAGGGAAGTGACGTGCTCAAGAAAAGAGGAGAGAGGAGGGTAAAATTGTATTTTCATTTATTTTAATGGTTATTTAGATGAAGTTTTAAAAAAGTGGCTATTTAGGAAATTGAGAGTTAAAAAGTGGCTATTTTTATTTTTGTTCTAAAATAGTAAGGATTTTGCTCCAGTTATGGGTAAAATAACCATTATGTATATGTTTATCATGGATGTAATTCTGAATTTTAAACACATTTAATGGTTTTGAAATAAATTGGTTTTTCCTCATATTAGAGATGTATTTCGTCTCCACGATGATTTTCGAGGGTTTAGTTTTAAAAGCTAACGAAGTAATTCAAAAAAAAAAAATATCTTGGGTCCAATTTTAACACTTTACAAGGTTAGAGGCGGATTGCTCAAATTGAAAGTTTAAAAGATGTAAGTGTTACAACTCCTAGTTCAAGGGTGGTTTATGTAATTTTCTCAATAAAATAAGTAAAGGAATATGATTTAACGAGAATCTAAAGTGGTTTTTTGCATTTATCTCCTAAAATTTTGAGGTACAATTGTTAATAGTTTTCAATGTATCAATTGCTCTTAGTGAAATGAAAGTTCTTCAATCGGGGTTCCGACCAAATTTCCGACAATATCAAAATGCGAATCGAGAGGAAGAGAACCAAACAGTAGTAGCAGACATGGATGGAACATTACTAATAGGGAGAAGCTCATTCACATACTTCGCCCTCATGGCCTTCGAACTCGGCAGCGTTCTCTTGCTCGTATCGGCTCCGCTCGTCGGCTTCCTTTACTGTTTCGTATCAGAATCAGCTGGAATTCAGATTCGTGTTAACGGCGAACCCGACGGTTATGGTGATGATGAATTGCCTGATGTTGGACTTGGTGATCGCTTTACTGATGCTCTCTTCATGAATTTAGGCAAGGTTTGTAATTATATCTTTTTTTTAGTTTGTACTTTTTTTTTCTTTTTCTTTTTTAGTTTTACACCGTCAAGTTTTGAATTTTCAATAAGTGGTGTTATCAAATATCCTTTATTAATTTGATTTCCCATTTTTTTTAAAAATAATTTATAGTTAGTTGTATGAGTTTTTTTTTTTTTTTTTTTTTTTTTTTGGCAATTACTCAAATAGCATATTTTTACATATTAATTACCGAAATGTAGATTTATGCTATTGGAGACAAATTTTTTTTTTTAACATAATTTAGGGTTAGATTGGTGTAAATTTTTCTTAGGATAATACTTGCCTCCAAAGGAGAAGCTTCTACATCCTCTAATTTTTACCGGTCAATGGCTATTAAATACTTTTATATTTATTAAACATGTGGATCCCACCTATTTTTATAATCCAATATGAATAAAACATATATGAAAATATGGAGGAACTCCTCCAAATTAATTTAGATCGTAAGCATTTTTATTTTATTTTTTAGTTTCTAGGGGTTAGATTTTATTAGTCTAATCCATGTTTGTTAGGTGGATTTGATAACCCACCCCTAATTTATTATTTTAAATCTAGATTTTAAAAAAGTTACAAAGTAGTTTTTGAAACCAAATATGAAAAATAGCCCAATTGATTAGGCAACATATTCTTTTTCCATAAGGTTGAGAGTCTACCCTCCCGACCCATTGATGTAATATCTATTTAAAAAATATGAATTCAATAACTTAGACATCCAAACGCAGATTACTTAAACCTTGGGTTCACAACTCCAAATTATATAAATTTAGGATTAAAAACTCTTTTTACCAAACATACCCAATATTTTTTAAGTAGTTTTTAGGCAATTTTATAATTTTACTTAAGAAAAAGAATATTAATTAATTACAAATGCTCACACAAGTTCAAAGAGACTTGATAAATAAAGCATTTTAAAAGTAATTTAATTATAATTATAATATATTATCGAGTACATCAATCCTTGACTACTACGATTATTGTCAATCAATATCTAAAAAATAATTAAATTATATAAATTGATCAGTTATTATATGAAGTGATTATCATTTATCAGTCTAATATATTTATCATAATCGGTAAGTGATTAACTTATTTTTAAAAAATATTATATTTATAATTATTTAAGAAACTTATGTCATCCTTACAAATTTCCCAAATTTTAAAATGGAATTAAAATCTACTTATTGAATTTAATTGCAGGAAGGATATATGGTGCCACCAAATCCAAAATTAGAAGCCGTACCAATAAAGAAATTACCAAAACCAGTTATCTTTCATGACGGTCGTTTTGTTCATAAACCAACTCCTTACCTCCTTACCCTTCTCTGGTTTCCGATCGGCTTCTATCTCGCCTGTCTCATAATCGCCGCCGGATCCCTCCTCTCGATATCCCCCCGTTTACTACGCTTTCTCCGTGATAAAATTAAAATAATGTGATAAAAACAAAAGAGAAAGCTAAATAAGAAAAGATAATTATCATAAGAGACTAAGATAAATAAGAAAAATATATTAAATGAGAATAAACTAAAGTTGGTAGCTTTCCTGCCGAACTGTTGCCGCGGTCACGAACACTCAGTTCCACGGCCTCGTCCATCATTCTGTTGAACCGTCGCCTTGTTTCCACGGCTTCGTCCATCGTCAAATCTCTATACCCTCCCTCAAGTTGGAGCACGAAGATCACGAAATGCTCAACTTGCGAAAAATGATAGAAAAAGAAGAGTCTTGTTCAACAGGTTGTTGTAAAAAAATGTCATTCATCATCAAGTGCAATAGTCGTCGGTGTATCAAGTCTATCATCACGGTCATCATGGTTATTGCGATTTGTGCAACATCTACACGGTCGTTTCCAATCTAGAAACATCGTCATTCATCGTTTCAAATATAGAAACGTCTTCATTCGGACTCTTCTTGAGTTTCTTTCATGGCCGTTTTCTTCACTAACCGAAAAAACTCTTCTTGAGTTCTTGTCTTGACCTGATTATGATTCCATTGGGGAACCACAAATGTTCTTTGCACAAAAATTATTGTGCATTGAACGTTCTTCATCATCGTCATTCACACTTTTTTTTTAAATAGTCATAATACCATCAACTTTATTTCACCGATTAGGCCATTGAACCCTAACCTGCTTTAATTTCATACTGGTGTGACAATGTGGAACACTACGACGTACCCATTGATTGGCTCAACGTAGCTTCCTTTGTCGTCGACAAGGTCTGCTTCCATAACGTCAACTGCATCTCAACATTTGGTAACTAAACCCCATCAAATGCTTTACTTTCTTCATATTCTTGAGATCTAGCATGGTGACCCAACAATTTTTAAAGAAAAAAAAAACCCTTAAGGAACATGCACAGTACAAACCGTAGTTGTACAAACCAAGCTCACATGCTGCTAATTTCTTCATCTTAAAAATCAGAGACAAAATACCACCTTTCCAACACAAAAAGATTGATACTTTTAACATTTTTTTAAAGCTATATCCTCTTATCAGACATGAAGAATTAACGCAGCCTCACCCCATCTCATTGGGCTTATTCTCATTAGCCTTTGGTTTCGCTTCGCCTTCCTTTGGCTTTTGCTCTTCCGAATTTTGATAAGGATCGCCAAATTCTTTTCGATTTTGATACAATCTGCTCTGTAACCACGATAAAATTAAAATAATGTGATAAAAACTATAGAGAAAGGGGAAAGAAGAAACGGTATAAGCCGGAAAACCTAACCTAGATAAATAAGGAAAAAATAATCTAAATAGGAAAAGATAAACTTAATAGGAAAAGATAATTATCACAATGGAATAAGATAAATAAGGAAAATATATTAAATGAGAATAAACTAAAGTTGGCAGTTTTCCTGCTGAACCGTTGTCGCGGTCACGAACACTCGTTTTCACGGTCTCGTTCATCGTTCGTATCACTTACTCCGTTTCTCGACTCTCTGAAATCATCTCCCCGATCAAAACCATGGGGCTCACTCGCGACAGAGTTGCGGACACCGCGACGATCAAGAACCTTCTCCAAGAAGGCGATTTAGCGATATGTCCAGAAGGGACGACGTATAGAGAACCCTTTCTTCTCCTGTTCTCGACATTGTTTGCGGAATTGACAGATGAGCTTGTGCCGGTGGCGATGGTGACTTGGATGAGTATCTTTCATGGAACAACGGTGAGAGGATGGAAAGGAATGGACCCGTTTTACTTTTTTATTGAACCCTAGACCGGGTTATGAAGTGACGTTTACAAATTTGTTAGAGAAAAAAATTATTTACGAAAATGTTAGAATTTCAAAAGGCGAGTATATCAGTCAATAACTAATAGTATACTAGTGATAAACTATTAATAATCGACTGATAAACTATTAATAATCGACTGATAAACTATCATTGATATATTACTAGTGATTGACTGATATACTTAGAATTTTTTAAATTCTAACATTTTTGTAAATATTTTTTTTTCCTAATAAATTTGTAAATATTATTAAAAAAAAATTAACATATTTGAAATCGCCACAATATTTTAAGGATAAAATTTACCCAATACCTCATGATTCATGAATAGGAGTTTCTATATCTTTTAATTATCTAAATTTACTTTTTTACTTTTTTTTCCCTCCATATTTTAATCTTTACAAATTACTCAGAAATTATATGTTGTTATTGGAAACAAATCTCACGCAGATTTTAATTATCTAAAATTTGTTTTTAAAAGAGTAATTTTGAAAAACTTGAGTTTTTAATTTTCTTTTAGCTTTGCTTGTTATTTTAAAGATAAGTTGAAAATCATATGTTTGGGCCAGGTGGGCGAATTAGAGGGTATCATATTACTGTCAGAGGAAGCAAACACATTCTTCAATAAAAATTTGCTCCAAAAGAATGGAATTCAAACATTTTATATATAATATGGTCAGCCTCTCTGCCTCAGCCAACACCTGTTTTTTCAATACAATATTCACTTTGATTCCTTTGTGTCTGTTTTCATTTCTAAAACTCTATGTTTTTTTTTTTTTTCATTCTGTATATATTCACTGCAAAGCAAAGAAAAGCTTACAGTTTCATAGTTTAATCAATTCGTTTGAAATTATAGGAAAATCATAATATTTAAATAAATTTAATCTTTTATATATTCTCACCATATCCTCTCATGTGTAGGCTCAGACATTTATACGAGAACCAATCACATAAATATTAATAATCGAGGAAATAACTATGACGAAGCTTGAACTATAGACCTCCTATCAGTGATACCATGTAAAATCGTTCGTTTGAAATAATAGGAAAATCATAACTTTTTTACACCTGTCAATCATGGGGGGGCTACTGTTTCATATATCTTCCCTTAACTCACCATTGATTTGATTCTGTACTGAAATGGGTTTGATTTTTCTGTCTCGATTAGCTTCCAAAATCCAATCAAAATTGCTGAAAACTTTAAAACTGACCGTTTTTTCTTGATATTTGAAAAAAGAAGAACCAGTTCAGTCCTTTGCCTGCCTTGGATTTGCTTAAACAAGACAGAATGGCTATGAAATCCCAGGAAGGGAAGGAAGTTGTTTTAGCACTTTTAAGGTACAGACAGAGGTACCTTACCTTGAAGTTGCAAAACATCCTCAAAAGAAACATCTATATTGTTAATAATAAATGATAAATAAAAAGAATAACTGGATAAACACATTTTCAAGAAAAAAAACTGAGGTGAGAGAAACATAAATCCATTATTATTTTAGCAGTTCAGTCTCGAACCAACCGGTTCGATCCCTCCGTGTCCAACACGGTCCTCAGTTTATATCACTTCATAAAATCGTATCGCCAGCTTCGAGATCGGGTCACTCATCATTAAGATATATGTATAATGTAGTAAAGCTCCAGAGTTCAGACACACCATGTGATTATCTACCAGTTAGCATTGTGCTTTTTAATGAAACAAGATTGGGGATCTTGAGCGTTTCAGCTACATTATTTTCAAAGAGTTTGGACTCTTTGAAAATAACAAGGAAGCTGAGGGTTTTTTTAAGTTTTTGAAACTAAAAAGCAAACAGGAACTTTGGACCTTTCTTGAAATAATCAAACCAGAGATTCATTACTTTAATACTGATCAAGGACATGACATGATGATTTAGGCAGAAATATGCCTGCTAGTATTGTGATATATAACTGTAAAGAGAGAAAATGAATGACAAAAGTTAAGTTAAAAAGGAAAAGAAAAGATAAAGCAAAAACATTTTCGAAGATCGTTGACCGTTATTTGTTTCTCCTCTTTCGGCAATTTTCTCCACAAACAGCTCTAATTATCCCGTTATAAACTACCGATCCCAGAAATTCTTTTCTGATGATTCTTGTGGAAGACAGTGTAAGAAGAAAAATGAGTCTTCATCTACAATGGGGATTTGTTATTTTGTCAATTATGGCATTGAGTGAAGCGTGTCACCCCAGAGATTGGAAAGGTCTAACCAGTTTCAAGTCTGGAATTTACCTTGATACTTCTGGCAGGCTTGCCAAGTGGGTTGGCAGAAATTGTTGTGATTGGGAAGGTATCTCCTGTCACAATTCCACTGGCAGAGTGAAAGAAATCGATTTGCCAGGATTCATATCCACTGATGATCTCCCGTTTCAGTCCGAGATGAGAGGCTATCTATCGGCTTCAATAACACTACTCAATACTCTTGAGGTCATTGATCTTGGAGGACTCATTGGCCTTGGTGGCACAATTCCTTCTTTAATTGGTTGTAGACTCCGCAATCTCAGAAAACTCCATCTTTACGGCAACAAATTGAGGGGTCCACTTCCAGAAAGCATCAGTAAGCTTCTGAAACTTGAAGAACTTGTAGTCCATGACAATAGGTTGTCTGGTTCAATTCCTTCAAGTCTTGGTAGTGTCAAGATTCTGCACACCCTTCTTCTCTATGGAAATCGGTTTTCAGGTACCATACCGGATTCACTTACAAATCTCACTAACTTGATCCAGATGGACTTACATAGCAATTCACTCATTGGTCACATACCTGAGAGAATTGGCCAATTGCAAGTCTTGAAAGAGCTTGATCTTTCAGACAACTTCTTGAGCGGGAAAATTCCGCTTTCCTTGACTAATCTTACAGCCCTTTCAGTCATGTATTTGGATAATAATAATCTGGAGGGAGCAATTCCATTGGCATCAGTTTCTGGCCAGTTCCCCTCTCTTGGTTTTCTTAAACTGAATGATAACAAACTAACTGGTTCTATACCTCTTAGTCTTGGAGATCTCATCTTGCTCAAAAGAGCTTCACTAGCAAATAACAAACTCGAGGGGACGATTCCTTCTACTTTGGGCCACTTGTCATCTTTGACAGAGTTGTATCTCGACAGAAACAAACTTTCCGGCCAAATACCGAAATCGTTTGGTCAGCTTTCTCAGCTCATACTCCTAAACGTCTCTCACAATTTCATAGAAGGGCCAGTACCTAAAATGTCTTCTCTCCAAAATATTCAAACCATTGATCTATCTTTCAACCTTTTGAACCTATCCTTCATTCCCCAATGGTTGGCAGAATTACCATCTCTTTCTAGAATCTATTTAGCAGGGTGTGGGATCCAAGGCCAAATTCCCAAGTTTTTGCAGACAACTCCAAGTCCAATACAGGAACTAGATCTTTCCCTAAACCATCTTACTGGGAACATTCCAGAATGGATTGGAAGCCTCACTCAGCTCTATTCACTAAAACTATCAAAAAACTCATTAATTTCCAAGATCCCTGATTCAATTACAAATTTACAGGACTTGGGCGTGCTCGATCTCCATTCAAATAAGTTAACAGGCAACATACAACAAGTTTTCAAAATAAGACACAGATTCCCAGATGGTTGCTTAACATATGTTGATCTTTCAGACAATAGCTTCTCTGGGGATTTTGAACAAACAAATGTTGGGGCACAACCTGCTATTCAGTTTCTCAACTTGTCGCATAACGATCTGCAAGGTAGATTACCAGCTTCAATTGGAGTGTTGAGATCAATCCAAAGTCTGGACTTGAGCTATAATAACTTGGGCTCCAACTTGCCAGAGGCTCTAGTGAATGCTAACCAATTAGAGACATTGAAGCTGCAAAAAAACCGTTTTACAGGTAAAATACCGAAAGGGTTTCTGAAGTTGGGCAAGTTGAAGGAACTGGATATGTCTGATAATATGTTAGAGGGAGAAATTCCAATGGGGAAGCCTCTGAGTGATTTCCCTCGAAGCTCTTATACTGGAAACAAGGGTTTATGTGGAAAGCCTCTTACCCCATGCAAGCTTTGAAGGGGAAAAGAAGATTGATTTATTTTAGCTCTAGACAGTATTAAATTTTCCATCTTTTAAACAAATGGTTCACTAGTGTATGATCCATATAGGTCATGTCTTCAAGGGTATTAGTATTACTTTCATTGTGCAATTTCTGATCAAAAGCAAAGAGAAACATTCTGCAAGTAGAAATGGAATGAAAAAAATTTCTCATTAAATTGGCTTTCTTTTATGTCAACTTTGTGTGAATACAATGCGGTTTCAGTTTACAGGGACTCTTGACCAATCCCCAATTGCTGGTAATTCGCATAATCAACTCCGTTTAACCTAATACAACATAAGATCTGCTCTGGCAATTCTTCAGGTTTGTTGCCCTGTTGCAGGATCCAAAAGAAGAAGGTATGAAAAATGAGATAATTTTCAAAAGTCAGAACCATTAGAGAGAAGACAGGGTAAAAGGAGATTTGCCTGAATTGTGAGGCCAACATCTAAGATGCAGCACTTGAGTCTGTCAAGGAATGTTTCAAAACCTTTCCTTGATATGTAACTAAATCTGTGCATATCTAAATCGATTTCTAAGTAGTTTTCTCCCTGTGTTGAGGAAAAAAGAAAGATAAGGAAGCGATGTTACAATCTTGTAGCAGAGTTGTCAATAGTAAAGATTAAAAATCTGTCTATAATGTAATGAGTTTGCTTGCTAATAGAATGTCAAGCCTGATATTCTACAGAAATGAGAACCGTTCGAATTTTTAGACTTACCAAGTAAAATTCATGTTGAGGACGTGAGAGTACAGGTTTTTCATTGTAAGCCTGCATAAGCTTCCGCTCTGGAGCACTCATAGGAAGATCCTCGACATTTGCAACTCGCCCCAAAATTTTCAACCTCTCTCGAAATGGAACAATTGTGTCTACAGGAAAACCTTTGACCTTCTCAACTTCATCATCAATCAGCTTCTGCTTTGAAATAAGTAAACACGTGTTAAAACATGCAAGACAAGTATGTAACCTGTAATTCCAGAATTTCTCTCTTTTAAAATAGACAACGTATCAAAGTATCGACATAACAAAAGAATTTTACATTTCAAGTAACCTTTGCTAGTGCAATGATTGTGAAAATCTATGAAATTTTAATATGCTGATTAATATTCAAATGAGTGCCCCAACCGAGTAGCATCGATGTTTCAAACATCAATTGCAAAACTGTTTGTTACATATTAATATGCTGCATCTTACCCTGAGACTTTCTTGAAAATGAGATGGAAGTTCCTTGGCGTATGTATCAGAAAGCTTAAAGTACAAGACAAAACTTATCCCTTCTCCATCAGTTTCACCTTGAAAAATTGCTGTTGGATACAATGGAATCTGCAGAATCCAATAGCAAAATCAAAGTTACAACAATCAAAGGCCATATTATAAAGAAGAGGGGCAAGGAGATTTTAATATCTAGAATAATTAAACAAAGGAAAAAGAGGATGTCAATCTAAATGTGAATGAGTGGAGGTGACTAATCCATGGACAAATATGTTGCAGTGGTTCCTTCTTCTGATTGTTTTTTCTCACTTATTAAGCTTCATTTCAGAATGGATGGCTTTTTGACCTTTCTAACAAGCATAATTCATAAAAAATCTCTAACACGCTCCAAGTCTTACTAAAAATAAATATGGATATTGATTTTCCAAAATTCCTAACTCGAATCCCCAAATAAATCATACTCCGATTTTGATCATTGAATTTGAGATCTAATATCAACTATCTGGGTGGGTTTTCTTCAAGCTCGGTACATAAGAAGCATAAACGGTAATAGTTTCCAGATTTGGATATAAGTTAAATAGTAAGCAAAGCTTTGCTAAGTACTGAAACCATGCTTGTCTTCATGTTAAAACATCACGCACGGATATATCATCATATGCACATACATGAAAGGCAAATTAAAAAAAAAAGCTCATGCAAGGCAAAAATTAACCTGAACATTTACAACAAGAATAGGGGGGAGTGTTCCAGAATAATTAGCTGCAGGCAGTTCAACAAATCGAGCTATGTGATCCACTTTCCGTTGTGACAAGAACACGTCAACTCCAAAGGGATAGTAGGCAGCATAATTTGAAGCAAATTCCTTCTTCTTGTCCCTACATTTACAAGATCATTTTTCAGAGTTGAGATGGAGGAACAAGAACATTACTTTTGGTTTTGGGAGATTAAAAAATGAGACGACTCAAGGTGCATGTTCTTTTCACTAATGTTCACATGTATATCATTGATTAAAGAACAATGATTTCCACTCAAAGTATTAACAGACTGTTTTCAATCTTACCTTGCATAGTTCACCCCTCGAACTTTAAAACTACCTGGCTCAATCTGTGACCAAGAATCGAGCATTTTCTTATCAGCTGGGCAAAAAGGTACTTGAGAACCTGCTATGGGTCTTTGTAGAAGCATCTTCGAGGAAACTGAAAGAAATAGAAAGAGATAAATTATAGCAATCAAATTTGGTCTACTGTTAGAAAACAACTAAGTCCCACCACGAAAATTTTTGATAAAAATTTAGGTACCGATGACTGCTAAGGATAGAATTAGCCTTAACAAGATTAGAACAGAAAAAATTCCAACACTCACATAGAGCAGCATTGGGATGTCCTTCTCTCCATTTGAATGAAAGTTTCAAGGCAGCCTTTTTCCGTGCACTCGGAGGACTGGAACTAAGTGATCTTCTCTTTTCAACTGAGTTTATTGTTGATGCAAGGCAGGGCAAGCAATTGCTTTGTAGAATCCCGCAGTTATCTAATATTCCATCCCCTTTGGCAGAACTTTCACCAGCAGTAGAGGAGATCTCGTCAAGGAAGACAGGTTGGTTTGCCTCACTCAAATGTCCATAACCCTTCAATTGGGACTCTGAATCATCTGAATTCGCAATCTGAGAATGTGAATCCCTTGTAACCTGACTGCCAGAGCTGCTCACTGAATGTACTCTTGCTGAATTTCCTGGTCTGTGAACCTGATCCGGGGTTGCACCATGGTGATTGACGTTATCTACATGATTAGCATCTCCGATGGATGAAATGCTCGACGTTGACGAACCTTCAAGGCCATTAAGTGACTGAACATCTGCCAGAAAGTCACATGTTTAGACAATGAAAAACGGATTGAACAAGAAAATAAGAAAAATCCCCATCAGTACAAATCTTCAAAAAACCAATACCATCAGGAAGACTTTGGTACTCTTCTTCACAATCAGATTCAAATTTTGCAATCGGATCAAACCACATCTCATCTAAACTTCCTGCCATGCCACAAAAGAAATAGAATCATGCAAAAAGCCAAGAAGGCTGTAACAAATAACTAGATGATTTTATCATAGTTAAATTACCAGCTCATCCTACTTGAATAGTTTTAACGTGAGTTTCAGCAGAAACAACACAGAATAAATAATAAACTGATTGTGCAAATTTCTATTTATGTAACGTACTTGTAGCTAACGGCATTCAAGAGATAAGGTCATTATCCCATTCTTTCCAATGTCTGGTAATTTCTTCGACATCATGTATCTTCAAGGTATATGCTAAGATACCATGGTAAACAAGATCCTCAGTACAAAGAATCTAAATTCATAAAACTGAGCTTCATTGATGACAAATTTACGTGTTCGTCTATTTCATCTAATCAGTACAGGGAAGGCTAGGCACGATAATTTTTAAAAAGTTGATAGCATGCCACAAACTGTTGAAAAGAGGTAAGAAGCTGTTCCTTTTATTTCCAGAACTCAACACTGGTAGAAACACTTGAATTCTACATTTTCACAACAAATGTATTAATTGGAAAAAAAAAAAGGGTGCAAAAAAAACTAGGTCACACAATCTCATTCTGCTATATAAGACCACAACATTAGAAAACTGCAAAATTTGCTGATTTTTCTTGAAGAATTAGGATCTGGGAATCTCCAAATTATTTACAGAAGCATTTAAATATAGCTGATTTGTCAATAATTAGAACAACCAAAACTAGAAAACAAGAACCCAATTGCCGAACTTTACAAGCAACCCAACAAAAACAAACAGAGAAAAAGAAGAATTGAAAAGGATGATCTCAAATCGCATATAGCTTTGCGTATAGACCAGAAAAGAAGCTAGTCAAGCTCAATTCTTGAAAACAAGTTCATTAATTCAAGAATGAAAAAAAACAAGTTCATTATCTCAAGACCAACATTTCACACAAAACATACCAAAATCATCAATAACCAAAAGAATTCCAACATTTATGATAAAAAAATAAAAAGAACCCATTTGAAAACTCAAACAACCAAACCAACCAGAATCAAAATCACCCCCACAAATAAAAAAAAAGATCATTTTTTTCAGAGAGAATGAAAGAAAGAACCTTGAAAAATTGGATTGGAAAACGAGCAATGATCAATTGGGCCAGACCCAGAAGCCTTATCCTGTGACCCATCGGAAAGCACAGATAAATTTCTCTTTTTGAGAGCTTTCCTTCTCTTCCTATTCTTCTTCTTGGAAGATCTCAGCTTTCCTCCGACACATCCCTCCGGCGTTGAAACACACGCTCCCATATCAATGAATAAAATAGTAAGAATAACTTATCAGAAAAACACCATTAACAACAATATCAATATCCAAAGGCAGTTTCTTCTTCTTCTTCTTCAGAGAGAAAACTCAAACTGTGAGTTTTCAGAAAGAGAAAGTTAAAGCTACCGTTTGTTTGTTAAAAAGGCTCGGACTTTCTCTCTCTCTCCATACTTTTTTTTTCTTTTTCTTAATATTATAAAGAAAAAAAATTGTTTTTAGTATTATTTATAAGGAGAGTGATTCCATTACACGTTAATACTCTCTTCTTATAAAATCGAAAGCTCAAATCTTCCATCAAAAGACCGGAGTGAGTAGTTGAATATATTGGACAGAGTAAGGCATCATCAAACAAAGACTGGTCATTTAAAATAATCTAGAGAGAGAAAAAAATTTGGTGGGGCCATGATGTGACACGTGTCAGAAAATGATTTATGCAAACGTGTGGGTTGGAAACTGCCACACGTGTGGGTCCCTAATGGGGTAAATGCGGCTGGCTTTGCCTTTTGTACGTAAACGACATAACGTCTTCTCTTCCCATTCATATTTCTGAATGAATCTCTGATTTTCATCAGCTTTTATTTCCCATTTTCTCTCTCTATTTTTCTCTATTTTTTTTTTAATTATTTTATAATTTCTCAGTTAGGGAAAAGGGGAAAAAATAAGTGTTAATAATTGCTATTGCGTGAACTACAATAAGGTCGGCCAAGGTTTTTTTTTTTATTTATGATTTTGAAAGATTTAACATTTTATACTTTTTCAATATTTAAAGGGAAAAGCTGAAAACGATGAAAAAGCAACATGATGTTTCTTTTTGACATTTTGTGTGTGCGGATTTTGATTGATATTCATATATATATATATATATATATTACAATTGGAGGACGAAAGTTGAGTGGTGGGATTAGGATAATACTTGCCTCCATATTAGTTTGAAGGAGCTCCTTCATCCTCTAATTTCTATTAGTCAAATTCAATTAAACATTATCTCATTGAATAAAAATATGGGCCCCACTAACTTTTATAAACCAATAGAGACAAAACAAATATGAAAGTATGAAGGAGCTCCTTCAAACTAGTATAGGTAAGTATTTTCCGTGGGATTATTAGTATTTTAATTTATGTGATTTCAAAACTCAGGACAATGATGTTTTATATTAGGATAATATTCTTTTAGTTAAATATAAAATACACTTCTACACTTTATATTATTATTAAATTATATCATTTTATTTTATAAAAAAAATAAGGGTAAAATGCAAATAAGATCCCTGTGGTCTTTTCAAAATGCATGAGTACCCCCTGTACTTTGAAAATGGCATATCGCACCCCTGTGGTTCCAATTTTTTTCAATCAGACTCCTCCCGTTCAATGTCAATAATTTTCTTTTAGCCATAACTTCTTCGTTTGAACTCCAATTTGGATTATTCAAGATGTTTTGGAATCTTCATTTCCGGCTTTACATAATCGTCGCTTCGAAACTTTGAAATCATCAATAACCAAAAGAGTTAACGATGTCAATGATACCTAGTGTTTCGATGTTAATAAAATCTTTTATTTATTAATGATTTCAAAGTTTCGAAGTGATATTTATGTAGAGCCTAAAATGAGGATTCCAAAACATCTTGAATCGTCCAAATCGGAGTTCAAACGAACAAGTTGTGGCTAAAAGAAAATTATTGACATTGAAGGGGAGGGGTCTGATTGAAAAAAATTGGAA
Organism: Gynostemma pentaphyllum; assembly: GCA_028015215.1. Classification (NCBI taxonomy): domain Eukaryota; kingdom Viridiplantae; phylum Streptophyta; class Magnoliopsida; order Cucurbitales; family Cucurbitaceae; genus Gynostemma; species Gynostemma pentaphyllum. The sequence continues at coordinate 50,479,831 of CM051352.1, forward strand.
CCACAGGGGTGCGATTTGTCATTTTCAAAGTACAGAGGGTGTTCATGCATTTTGAAAAGACCACAGGGGTCTTATTTACATTTTACCCAAAAAATAAAACACCCTTACACTTTGGTAGAATTGTAAATCACGTCCTTTTATGGTCAATTAATTTTAACAAAATTGAGACACATATATATATTTTACACATGCCACATGTTCTAATACCATTAAAAATAACAGAAAATCGAAACATATGAGTGAGATGTATTAGATTTTATATCTTAGTAACATTATATTTTTTTCAAAATTTTTTATTCATTTGTCAAAAAAAAATTGTTATCTTTTATGAAATTGAAATATATGATATGTGTAGAATATAAATGTGTCTCAAATTTGTTAAAACTAATCGATAAAATGGTGTGATTTATAATTTTATTGAAGTGAAGGGTAAATTACACAACTTTTTCTTTGTGATAGTTGAATTGATAAAAATCAATTGCTTTGATTATGAATATTATTAGTTTGAAGGCTCTCTCCTTAGTCAATTTTGATTATTTAAAAAAAAAATATTATAGTCAAATAAGTAGAAATTATAAAAAGGATCCTTTTTTTTTGGTGATGTTTTGGTTTCCGTGAAAGAGAGGGGATATTACCAAAACTTTTTGAAGGAAGAGGAGAGTGACAGTGTGTGAATTATTGGTCACAGAAAGAGAGGGGAAGTGGAAAAATAGGCTGTCGTTTTGTCAAAAACCTCTTTAATCATTATCTCCCTTTCACCACCACACGCTCACATACTTCCATATTAAATGCTACGAAAGTTTTCGTTTATTAACATTAATTTTAATCTTCAAGTTTCAATTTTATCCTATTGAAACTTTAGATGATTTACTTAATGATATGTGTTAATTAAATTACTACTATTTCTAGAGAATGGAATATACTTGTCTTGTTTTTTTTTTAACTACTATTTTTTGAATAGATATATTTGTGTTGTTCCTCCTAATTTTTTTACGTCGTTTAATTTTGTTAGATAAAATATATCCGTGGATCTCATATATTAATATATTTATTTTTCATTAATATATTTTATTCAATATGAATAAAACACGTAAGAAAGTCAGGAGAATCTTTTTTTTGGATGTTGATTTTTGTGTATATTTTAGGCATTTTTTTTTATTGAAGTAGGGTATTTTAGTATTGGGTTTAAAATTTTATTATTATTTAATTATATGAGTGAAACTGAACGTTTTTGTAATTAAATTATAAAAGTTTAGTTAACTCATTTTTTTAATATTTTATCAATTGAATTTTAGACAATTTTATTGTTTAGTTTAAAAAAACCTTAATATCATATTGATTTAAAATTGCGATAAAATGGTCTCGAGACAAGAAAAATCAACTAGACCTCGAGAAAATACCCTCAATTTTGTTTTTTATTTTTACTAATTCATAGTAGACTTTCTACATTGCCAAATAAGACCGTTTCCCACTTTGAGAGAATTTGATGCATATATTGGAGATCCCTAAAAAAATGCATTTATCACCTATTTCACATTAGCCATAACCACAATAATTAAAATTATCCAAAAAGTGAAATAAGAAAGGTAAATAAATAAATTCCTTTAAAATAGTTTTAAAAAAATGTTTTAAACAAGTGTTTGCAAAATTTAAAGAAAGTACATTTTTTATGCTCTATTCAATTTGATATTTTTAGTAAAGAATTTTAACCAAAGTAGATAGATTTAAATATTCCCATAGATCACGTGAATATAAATTTCCCTCACATGATCAATATCTTTAAAGCATTGTGAGAGGCTCTTCAAACATGACATACACAAGCCAACTTTTATAAATGCACATTTGCTGTCATTCTATAACACCAAATATATATTGAAGCAACAATTATTGGATTTTTTACCCAACATGATATCAATGCAAGATTCATGGATTAGGACCCGTAAATCACCAACTTGTTTTCATAGTTAACATTTCCTTTGCACATCAATGATCCAACATTGAGTAAGAGTTATAATTTTATATTGTTTATTCATAACCCAAAAAAAAAAACATCTAAAAGATTATGATAGTATAGGAACTTTGTAATATTTATTTTCGGTTCCAATTTCCCTCCCTCAATTACCGTTATTAAAAAAATATTATTTCAGACATTTGAGATGTCAAGTATCTAAAAACATCATGTATCCAGACTCATTGTAAATAAATGACCCATTAATAATTTTTTGTTAAATCATACAAAATGCCCATAACTTGTTAGGTTTGTTTCAGCTTTTCCCTTAACGTTTTAAAAGTTTCAATTACTACCCAATCTTTTAATTTTTTTGAAAAATACCCTTTCTTAGTAAATTTTGTTAAGTTTTACAGAAATTTAAATATTACAGAAAAAATTGAAACTTTTAAAACTTTTAAGGACAAAATGAAAATCTACTACATTTAATAATTTTGCCTCTAACATTTAAATATTTGTAAAACTTAATAAAAATTATTAACGAATATTTTTTAAATAAATCAAAAAATTGATAATAGAATTGAAACTTTTAAAATTTTAATGATAAAATTGAAACAAACCCATAAGTTAGTGGTAATTTATAAATTTTATTACATTCTCCCATCACAGGAAATATAAATATTTTAAGTATAAAATGAAGTGATGGCAGATTAAAACTATTCATTTTTTTTAATGAAAAAAATATTCATTGGCATGAGGATTCATTTAATGGAGAGTAGCTGATTGAGCGGCACGGAGGCTAACAGCTAAGCCGGCAAGAAAAACAATGAATGGGATATAGCCAATTGGGGAGGGGTCTCCTATCCCCAATTCCTTTGCCGTTAAATGCAGCCACGTTTTATTTCTCAATAATTGGAACTTTTTTAAAATATTTATTTATGATTACAAATTAAATTATTTATTTAATCTAATTAACTAATAATTAAATATTATTGGTATCTGATTTGGTAGTGACAGATGACAACTATAGAGATATTAACAAATTATAACAACTAAGATAGGATGGAAGACTCCCAAGTTTGACAGATGTTTTTTTTTTATGATAAAGTTGATTTTGTATTAACCTTATTGGTGACGTTGGAATTTGTTATGCACATCCCAAAAGCTGCACACCAACCTTGAAATACCTCATTAAAAATAGGGGCATTTGCAAATCTAGCAATTTTTGTATTAATATTAAAATATTTACAAATATATCAATTTTTGATCTGGTTTATCAGTGATAAACATTAAATTACATATTTTTACACTAAGTTTATCACTGATAAACACATAAATCACTATTTATCATTGATAAACATTGTAAAAATTACTATATTTACAAATACTTTTTTAAATTGATATTTTTACAAATATTACATAAAAATATGCCACCCAATGAAATTTCCCTTAAAAATATCTTAACCGGAAAGAAACTTCCGATAAAATCAAAGGTTTGAATATCCCCTCCTCATATTTAATGTATTATCTTTTAAAGAAAAATAAGAAAGGGTTTAATATATATTTGATCAGAGAGGAGTTGTAAATTCTTTAAACTATCTATAAATATATGTATGTATCTAAAAGTAATTGTAATAACATTTAGAGAGAAAAAAAATCAATAATCAATTATTTCTTACTCATGACCTAACTAATTATTGTTAATCATCCTAGTAATTATTGAATGATGTGTCTATATTTCATCAAATTTACAACTGGTTGCGGCTTTCTGAAGTCTAAATTTTTTAGAAAATGACAAACAAACAATCCCATTGTAAAATAGCCGAAATAACCATTTGATTGAAGTTTGGTAATAAAAATCGTTCGCTTAATTATTAATTTTTTTTTTTTTAAAAATGTAATATTTAACTTCAATTTTACTAGTTTTACATTGACTTCAAAACAAAATTAATTACATTGAAATCTGAACAAAGTTTAATAATCAGAAACTGAATTCACACGACTCGATGAAGTATATATAAGAAAAATTAAGAAAATTTAGGTAGTATTAAATAAACTAAGATGCAATTAAGCAAGCCTAACACTAGGAAATTAATTGGGTAGTTGTCATTTGTGCATTGTTAATTTACTTCCTTTTGTTTCCACTGTCTTTAAATTGGGAAAAGGCCAATAAATCCTTGATTTGAGGGTTTCTAGGGATGGATGAACACATCAAAATTATTAAGGATATTGATAAACTACTCCACCAAATTTTCAAGATTTCAATCCTTTCCTTCACCCCACTAATATCACAAGTCAACTTCCAATTATTAAATTTTAATAATTTACTAGTGATTGGATCTGCCAAAACATAGGGATAATTAATGTTTTTCTAGTCGATAGAAAAAAAGTTTATACTAATAATGGTTCAATTGGTATCTAGAAAGTCAAGCTAACTTAAATTCTCTATACATATTTTAAATCTACTTGTCACACTTATTTTTGCTGAAAAAGATGGAGAAACAAAGTTGTGGAACTCAATGAACATTTTTTTTTTAATTATTTTAGTTGTCTCTCCACTATTATTTATGTTAATTTAGGTCCTTTTTTCCTCATATTCAATAAAAAGGTGATTCCTTCTTGATTTACGATGAAGAGAAGGGGGACCTCCAAATTTTAATGAAAATTACTAAAATTAGAAAACTATATAGTAAGAATAGATTGCGGGTTTATTTTAAACTCTCGAATTTACTATCGTGCTACTATAACTTCATACACAAGCAGAAGCTTCATAACCCCCGGCTTCTTAAACCCGCAATCCAAAAATGAATTTTGATGTAAATTGGCTCGACTAGTACTAGAAGGACCAATAAATGTAGGTTAGAAAATTCTGTCATTCAACTTTATTTGGCTCAACAACCTATCTAGACCAAAAAGTTTGCTAAACCATTTACGGAACACAACACAAGGCACTGCCAAAGTCTTTAAAACTAATCTGTTAGGAGAGTTATTCAAAGGCAAAATTTGGTCAGAAGGATCATCGAAAAAGGAGAAGAAAAAGAAGACAAATTAATAGTTCAAAAACTAGAAATGGTACCAAATTCAAACCCACCCATATTCTTACCATGGTGTTAGTTTTTGTGTCAACATCCTGAAATTATTTCTGTTACGTCTCTTAAAAGAAATGAAAAATCTGAGTTAAAAGAAAGGAATCTGAATCCGTGTCTGCAACCACCCCCACCCTCTCCTTAAAAAAAAAACATAGACTCATTACTTTTACTTGTTCGTTGGATGACAGCGGGACAGCTGAATTCCCCAGTCAGACCTCAAAATTAAACTTGTCCCCAACCACTAATTTCTTCATAAAGAAACTCAGAACATAGAAAACGTCTTTTTTTTGCCAGCCTAACACAAAATAGAGTCGTAAACAAAACTCTACATTCTCTTTGAGTTTAAATATTTGCACAAAACTCAATCACGTGATTTTTTAATACAAAGAGTTCAAATTTAAGACTTTCTGAGAAATCACTAATAGATCCAAAAACCAAAACTTCTATTTTGGCTTTTGATCATGGCAGTCTAAGGACAATTAATTTATTTAATATAATCGTAACTATGTGACTACCCACTTATAAATCATCAGATAATATGTAATAGTTTTTCTATTTATGTTAAAAACTACGTATCTAATGATTTATGAGTAAAGAGCCACGATATATGCCAGTCTTATTAGATTATTTCTCGGGTGGCAGTGACACAGTGGTTAGCATAGGCCCCCAACGAGTTGGTTACATACAGCCAGCCCAAATAATTGGTTGGATGGGCTTTCGCAGTTCTTTACAAATGGACCCCAATTTGCCAGTCGTGTGCCATTGGAATCTAGCCAATTAAATCTTGACAAAGACAAAAAACAGATCCAGAAATTAAAAAGCGCGAACAAACTTCCATTCTGGAAGACAGACCCTTGAATTTAAAAAAGAAGAAAAAATAAAATAAATGTAGCTTTGAAGCATTAATCACATCAAAAAATGCACCAACATGGTTCAGTGTTTCATCAAATACTTTTAAGCAACCAGACAATTACCGAATGTAGTTTTTTAATTTTTTTTTTGAGATTACATCAAAGTGGGGGAGGGGAGACTTAAACCTTCAACCTCAAGGGAAAGAGAGTATATGCCAAACCAATTGAGCTATGCTCATGTTGGCGTAGTTTTTTAAATTTAATATCTAATCTATAATAAAATGAATATCATGAGAAATTGAGTATGTGTCTATAACAATAACCGTCTTACAATATTTGACAAAATTTTCAAATATAAATTTTTTTTGTACATGTATTCAGGTAATTGTTTTGTTAGACATCAAATCATCTGTTACAATTATTTCATATACATTTGGAGTTCGTTTCAATTTTGCTACTAACATTTTAAAAGTTTCAATTCTACCCTTAATCTTTTAATTTATTTCAACAAAACCCTTTGTTAGCAATTTTCATTAAATTTTATGGAAATTAAACGTTAGAAGCAAAATATATTAAATGTGGTTGATATCCGTTATCACCGAAATGTTTTAAAAGTTTTAATTTTCCTCATAACATTTGAATTTTGGTAAAAACTTTAGAAAAACAAATTAAAAGATTGGGGATATAATTGAAACTTTTAAAACATTAGGGGCAAAATTGAAACAAACCCTAAAGGTTAGGGGCAGGGCATTTTGTATAACCTAACCTTTTAAATATGGATTCATAACAGTATAATATCATGCATACAGATTTTTTGCTTATTAAAAATGCATCCACATGTTTACCTGTCAGTCTCGTCATCACTAACTGTGATATGTCCTATTTGACATTCCAGCACTGTAGAAAGTATTCTCTTATCCCTACATAAAGACGATAAAAATTTCACGCTCACAACACGAACAAAATGCTGTCCATTGATGAAGAATGTGAGAAGATCAATATCATATGCGTGAAATATTTAGATAGGTTAAAATAATAATTCTGCAGAAATGAGTATCAGATTTGAGATGAATTAAATTGGGCGCAGACCATTTTGATGGAACCAGAAAACAGAATAGAAATTGTATTGTAATGGAACTTGAAGAACAAGATATATAATTCCAAGTAATTCAAGGAATTTAGGTGCTTCTCTCCCGAACAAAGCTCAAACTCAAACAACTAAACAATTGTCTAACTTCCTCTAATTAAATAAAAGGATCAGGTTGATTCTTAAACTTGATATGTAGAAAGCTTATAATCGTGTTGATTGGGATGGGACTGTCTTGATGCAATTTTATTGCGCAAGGGTTTTGACAATTATTGGAGGAAATGGATTAGAGGTTGTCTCAATAATTCCAACTTCTCAGTCATTCGTAACAGTAAACCTAGGGGTTAAAATCTTTATGGCACCCTCCCTTAATTGTCATCAGCTTTGGTATTGAGGAAAATGGTTGATGTTCTGGATATATTTCTGATATGAGCTCCAAAACCTGTGGAACCAAATCCTTGGGAGAGACACCCTTTTGGGCTGTGGACATTCTGATAGAAACCAAATTGATATTAATACCGAAATAAAGAAACAACAAAACTACTCAGCATTTTGAGAGGCTTAGAACTCTCCCTAACAATAGCGGAGAGACTACAATTCTCATAATAATCGATAACCCCATATACCCTTAACTAACTACCCCAATTATTTACTCATACGCTCTTATACCCTACCTATCACATTCCTCCTGCTAACAGATTTCATATCTTTTTTGGTCTTATTACTATGAAAAAAATCTGCCTGTGTCTAACTATTAGAATACCTCCACCAAGAGTTGGAGCTTCAATTTCTTAGTTAATTGGTTTAGGAAGTTGTTAATTTCAGTTAATTCGTTTTATTAATTTGTCCGTAAGTTCTTACGACCATGTGATCAATACATATTTTTTTGTAAAGCTATATGAAACCACATTTAAGTGATCTTATTTTGTAACTATTGAACTTTCATCGTATCTATGAATTCAAGGAATGAGAGAATTTCTCATGTTGAGCCATGGATTTGGTTTGAAGATAGGTTGTCCTACGTCACTAACCAATTTATAATAATCCATCCTATCAGCTGAAGGTGAGGCTCCTCAAGATAAACCACACAAATTTATGGCTAATAATGCTAGAGATTCTTAGGAATCTAGAAGAGAGATGGATATTCGATGTTTGGAAGGATATCTCTCCTCTCGCCATTGTTCAATTTGTTTTCAAGGTCAAACACCTTTTTGTATGTGTGAATATTCCCAAATCCATTTGATAACACCAGAGAAAATTCAATTCAATAAAAAACTGTAGAGTTCTTATGTTTTTTTACTGGTCAGAGACACCTTTCGGTCTTGAATTTCCATTGAAATAGTTCACGTCAAAGATGAATTCATAGATTTAAATGCACAAGAAACAAAGATCCAGCTAAACAATTGTCAAAAAATTTAGGTTGAAATTGCTATGAGATATTCATAAACCAGATCAAATTGCATTTTACTAGGCTTAATTAAACGAAAACGAAAACGAACCTCGTAAGAATTCGTAAAGCCTTCTCTGGATTGAAGCAAACTGATAATTCAATCAGTATGTTTCTTCGATTTTTCTATCCAAATACGATGATGAATATTGAGAATATACTTGAACAAGAAGATGAATTCTGTTTGCTCGCGAAGCGCTTTCTTTCCTGCGATGATTTGGAACGATGAATAAATGAGATGATAGAAAAAAGATTGAAACGACATTAATGGTGGAAAATCAAGCATTCTTACTATGAGTTCTCGTATTTCCATTGATAGAATTTGAGCTTAAGCCTTGACCCTCTGTTTGGATCCAAGAAAGTATAGGAAATAATTTTAAATTCTGTGATTTGAAATACTAGAAATGATATCAAATTCTTAATTGTGTTTGGAATTAGTAGGATTTGAAATAATTTTCATTTTCATTTTGTGTTTGGATGTTTGTAGGAAATGAAAAGAAAGTAAGGATTATACGAATTTAACCTTTATGTTTCTAAATAGTTAGTGGGTAGTTAATAAAAGAGAGGTTAGATGAGTAATTTACTTTGAAATTCTTTAAAATCCTACAAAATCCTACCATTTTGGTAAGGAAAATTTTTTACGTAAAAATTGGATTTGAAATCATTTCTGATTTCAAATCCTAATATTTTTAATTGAAACAAACACTGGAATTGATTTGAATTTCTGTTAGATTTGAAATCTTATGAAATCCTGGGGAAACAAACAGAGCATGAATTTGGTTTATTTGAGGGCTTCCTTTCTTCTTCAGAAAATTAGCTGCTTAGATGATGTGAAACACTGGAAAGTGGAAACAATGCCTTGATTTCTGCCGCGAAAGAGTGCGATGCGATCAAATTCGCAGCTTCGCGCTCGCGGCAAATCAAATCGGCTATGATATCCCGCCATTGGAACTTCTACGTGTTCATCCAAAATTTTGATAGCATGGTTAAGTGCTTTTTTCGGTCACTGGGCTTTTAATTTGTATTTTTTTCGTCCCAAGTTTTAAAAAGAAAATTTTATCTTATCAAAAAGTTTTAAAAATTTACATTCATTAGTTACAAAAATTCATTTGTTGATGGTTGGAAAACTAATTCCATGGACCAAATATATATTATTTCTTAAAATCGGGGATGTATAAATTGGAACTCTGGGACCAAATGGATATAAGTCTCAAAACTAAGTGATCTTAAAGGTAATTTAACTTATTTTTTTAGGAAACAGTCATTTTTTACCCTAAACTTTAAGCGTATCCATCAACTTTAACCTTAAACTTTAACTGTTATTAATATTAACCTTAAACTATATAAATAGTGAGGTGAGTTTAACATTTTACTAACTAACTGTTGATAATTTTATGTGTAAACTGTAAATAGTTTTTTTTTTATATATATATAAAGATAGCAACAAATTTAGACAATTTGAAAAAAATATAGGGTTAAATGCATGGATGACCCCTGCACTTTTATGGTTTTTTAATTTACACCCCTACACTTCTAATTTGAAAAAAATCACCCCTACACTTTCAAAAGCCATCTTCCATTAGTAATTCCATCCAAAACTAACAGTCAGCAATTTTTTAATAATTTCTTTCAATTGTTTGAATATAATATTATTATTTACATAACTTGGGTTAACTTCATCTCTCCTCCCTCCCTCTCTCTCCTCCCTGATTCTCTCTTTATCTCTTCGTGAGTTACACTACTGGATTAGAGACTTACCTTACAAAATCTTTATTGTTTCTGGAGTCAAGTTTGAAGGATTGATAATTCTCGGTGCTTGGTTTCTTAAAATTTTTGCAGAGACTGAGAGATTTAGGCTAGAAAATTAATACTGATTCCTTCTTTGGATGTCTAAAATATTTTTATTCAAACCATTATTTGGATATATTTTTTTCTCACTTATCATTATTTGAGAATTGATTCATTAATTTTGAACTACATGCGCAAGAAATCTGGGTTGATACTTTGAAATGGATACAAAAAATTAATCAGGCTAGAAATATTGGGTTTAATTTTTTGACTTGCTGAGAATTGGATGGTGGATCTTTCAACTACATATCACCATCATCTTCTTCATCAATAAATCTGGGTTGATACTTTGGACAACTCAATAGATCTAGGTTCGTTGAGTGCCCCAGTGTTCAATTTCAGATCTTGATCCCCCCCTCAAGTTTTCAATCTGGACTTGTTAAACGTTCTCCCTCGAGTTCCCTTTCTCTCTCAACAGATCTGGTTCCATGGAATCGAACCCCCTTTGAGTTCTCTCCTATAAAAATTGAAGGATTCATAAAAAAAATTCTTTAGGTTTTATGGGTGAAAGATGTTGAAAGGAAAAATAATGAAATTTGTATTTAGTAATCAAACTTAGAAACAGAGGAAGAAAGAAAGAGAGAAAAAAAAGATTTGATTTTGATCATTTATGCTCTCATCTTCAGTGCCAGCCATGGCTTTCGTATGAGAGAGGAAGAGATAGGAGGGAGGAAAGTTAACCCAGGTTTATAATTTTTTAGGAAGAAAGTTAACTCAAGTTAAATAAATAATATTATTATATTCAAAGAATTCAAATAAATTATTAAAAAATTGTTGACTGTTAGTTTTGGATGGAATTACTACGGATGATGACTTTTGAAAGTGTAGGGGTGATTTTTTTCAAATTAAAAGTGTAGGGGTGCAAATTAAAAAATCATGAAAGTGTAGGGGTCATCTATGCATTTAACCCAAAAATATATAAAAAGTTGACGCTAGTGGTGATATATTTTAAAAGAAGAAGTTGCAATTAGTAAGATAGTATATATGATTTGGTAACTCATTGTTGTATTAGATAATTGTTTATATAATTTTATGACCTAATAATTTTCAAAATTTAGAAAACTGATGAAATTTGGTGCTAATAATTAAAAAGGTGTTAATAGATGTTGAATTCACAACTACTTTTATAGTTTAAAGTATAAATTGATAACATTTAAAGTTAAGGGTTAAAGATGTTAATAACCCCTAAATTTGAGGGGTAAAAGTTGATTAGTATTCAATACTAATTATTCTAGATTACTACTAATATTTTTTAAATAATGCAGTTTTTATTTTTTTTTTATTATAAATATATTTATCTGAAACCCTTCATTTGCCCTTTTTACTACTTTTTATTTAAAAAAAAAGGAGTTAATTTCACTAATAATAAAAAAATGGATATATCAAATATACCGGATGTTTTTATTAAATATCAATAATACCCAAAACCGCCACCGGCCAAATTAAATTACATCGTGAAAAGACAAATCATACCCCTTATTTAATTTCTCCTTAATTTGTGCAAAATTTAAGGCAATTTATAAAATCCCTTAAATTTTACAAAATTAATGGAAAAATCAAATCTAAACAAAAATAAACCTATAACAAAAAATAAAATAAAAATCTTCAAAATTATCACTTATTCTTTCAGGAAAATTAGAATGTCTTTCTTGTTCGTCATCCTACAAAATGCAGAGATAAAGAGTAAACAGATTATTGATGTGCATTTAAAATTGATACCGGACACAAATTGAGGAAACAAATTTGAAAACATATATAAATAGGCTTTTAAAATAAATATTGAATAAAAATAAACTTTTAATTATAAGTAACTTATTCTACAAAATACAGAGAAATCGAGTTCTCCGGAGAATTGAAAGGTAAATTTTTTTATAAACCATTTACTTTTAGTAAACATTTATTGATGTGCACTTAAAATTGATAGAATACACAAAATTGAAGATGAAAAAGAGGTAACAGTTTATAAGGATATGTAAAATTGTAAATAAAAAAATAAAATAAATATTGAATAAAAATAAACATTTGATTAAAAGTACCTTGTTCTACAATCAAATCTCACATTCAAACTATAACCGTCATTCTAACCAGATCTAATGATGATATTGCAAACGAAATGGTCTTACAAGGAAAAGTTGCAAACGACATCAAGAACCATGAACGAAAACAATCAATACAGGGTATAAATTAGGAAAATTTCAAATCTTTACCTAATCAGACGATTTTCTGTTGGTGTAAAACAAAAAACAGTCAAAATCAAAACCCTCGAAATTCAGTATAATTCCAAAGCCGCACGATGACTACGAGAAACATAATTCAAAAGTGGGATGATTAAAAGGAATTGAAGATCCTAGAAAAGAAAAGAATTGCAATCGAAACCCTCGTTTTGAAAGAATGAAATTATGGAATTGGGAAAGACGAAACGGTTAGGAACTTCTACGCCATTGATTTCAATGTGGTTGACAAAGGATGAGGAAGAATAAGAAGATGAGAGATATTTAGGTTAAATTTATTTTTCATTAAATAACAATTCCTAAAATTGAGGTAGAATGATTTAAATTCAAAATAAATAATTAAATAAATATTAAATTTAAATTATATGTAATTAATAAGATATGGTTATCAGGAGAGATAAAAAGGTAAGATGACAAAAAATAAAATCAGAAACCACTAGATCACCACTATAAATGGTATTTTTTGGGTAAAAATGAAATAAAATCATAACCTCCATATTATTGTAATTGGGTTAATTAAATCGGTTATTAGCGTGATTAATTAAAAAAAATGACACCATTTTTTCAATTATATTAGACTATAATCTTCCACCTCACTTTTAACTCTCACAAAATTTTATCCAGTAGATTTATCTTTCCCGTTTTAAATTAAGGTAATTTAGACATCTTTAAATAAAAATAAAAATAAAAATAAAAATAATAAGAATGCATAATCAATATTCCACGGACAATTACTGAAATAACATATTTTACATGCTAATTACTAAAATGTGTGAATTGTTTAAAAATTATTCAAATACCATAATTATAATTCAATAAATTTATTCAACTATATAGTTCAATAAATTTATTTAACTAATTATGTTATTTGAGTAATTTAAAAAGTTATGACATTTTAGTAATTAGTATACAAATTTATGCTATTTGATGCAAATTCTTTATAATAATAGTAATAAATTCAAAAATATATATATAGTAGTCAATTTTTTTTTAATTATAGTGATAAATTTGCCTAAAAAATGATTATTCAAATCCAATATTCCTACAAATATTCATGCCTCTTAAATCGTCAACGTGATTTAATAATGTTATATTTTTAAATGAGATATTGCCTGTCCGGTATTTTGTTCTCTAAAAAATATTTAATTCAAATTTATGTTGGGGTTAATTTCAGATATAGATAAATTAATGTTGTTTATTAAAAAAAAACACAATATTTTTATATATATATATATATATATATATATATATTAAAGCTATCCAAAACCACCTTTAGAAAAATAAATTTCATTGTGAAAAGACAAAACATATCCCCGATTTAATTTATGTTTTTATAGTTTTTTTAAATAATCATTTTCAGTACATTAAATAATAAAATTATTATTATTTCCACTTAACTGCCTGCACATTTCTTATGTAATGTCCCTTTCTAGAAAGATAATTATGTGTGTGTGGCTGAATTAATTTGGATCAGTATAGATTTTGGACCAACTAAATTAATTGTGTGGATTATAAATTCAATTCAGATATTCCTAATTAGAAGATTTAGCCTTCAAGCCAGCTATTATTTTTTAGATTAGGTTGGCATTGAAGTAATAGTATATTGAGAAAGTATTTACATATTCTCCACATACTTCATGATGCCACTAGATACATTGCTCTGGGCTCGTTTATTGTTTTTCATTGTTTCTTGTCTTTATTTCCTTTTTAAAAATAAATACATAAATATATTACATAATTATTCATTGTTTCTCGTTATTGAAAAAATAAATATAAATGTATCTGTTAACCATTTATTTTTTCTTTGTTTTGTGAAAATTTCTTATATAGAAAAAACATATTTTTTTATAAAATATAAAATTGTAACTTAAATTGTTTTAAAATATTTGTATCAATTCATTTTTTATATTTATAATATATTTTAAAACTAAAAAAATAGGTTAAAGTAACAATCTGTTAATATATTGAAAAAACTTTGAAAACAAGTAACCATAATTGATTTTTCTAACATTTCTATCCAATCTTTAAATGTTTATAACATACGAGAAATAAGAAAAAAAAATCAAACGATTATGTTTCTTGAGAAAAAAATCAATAAAAATAAACGGGAAGGTTACCAAATTAGTCTAAGTTATTTTGTAGGTTTATTTAACTCTTATATTTCATAAATTGCCAATAAATTAAAATACACCTTGTCGAAATGAAGAAGGTATGAGAATTATTCTTATGCTACTCAACCAATTACTAGATATTGTACTAGCATGACCAATAACTAATTTTAAAACTGAGTTATTCAATCGAGTGACTCTAAAACATCATAATTAATAAAATTATGTAAGAGTGAATGCATCATACCATTAAATTATTATTTTTTTTAGGACTGATCATGCTTATAACGACAATTAGATTAGATTTGACATTTCTATCATAGTCATTTTTGATAAATATCTGTCATAGTCTTAATCCTTAATAAAACCCACCTTAAAGTGATGGTAATTAAAATATATAACTTAGAAAAAATCTTATTACCATGAAGACAAAATCATCTTAGGCAAATAACATCTCTTAATGGTCCACGTACCACGTAGGCACGTCAACGTTACCAATATGCATAATTACGAGTTAATAAGCCACCAAACCCTTCTGTCCGCTAATATTTCCTGTAAGAAACTTCACCGCGAGTAGAACACCGCGTGGCGCGTGGATCTCATGTATCCCTTCCTTAACGGCCATAAGTTCCATTTGACGATCCTTTTTAACGATTCACACTTCACGCGTCCAATACAAAGACCAAGTTTTTTCAAGTCAAACTCCCGTAATCAGTTATCGTTAATTCTGAAAATCATAAACCGTTGAATTAGCCGCCAACTTCCCATCACCTGACCACGCGCTCGACGAATCCGGTACACTACACGGCGCATGACGTGGCAAAGGCAAACTGGAAAAAAAGAAACGATTGGGTCAAAAAAGAGGAGGCGAAAGTTCCATTTCAAAGAACATTGTTTCCTTTATTTTCTCTGCGTTTTTTCACCGTTTCTCCGATCAATCAAAGCCGCCGGAAAAGAAAACAGAGTTGAAGGATCCGTTGCCGATTATTTGAAATCTGAAACCGACTCGGTGAAGCCGGATCGGGAGATAGAGCGGCGATTAGGAGCGAGGAAATGAGTGGATGGGATAGGGTTAGGGCAACGGGTTCAAGATTCGGACGTGGAAATTCATCAATGCACGAGAGGGTTCCGTCTTCTAATACGGTTCGACTCGGCCGAGTCCAGCCACAAGCGCCTGGTCATCGTACGATCTTTTGCAATGATCGCGACGCCAATCTTCTCGTTAAATTCAAGGTTATTTCTCATTTAATCAATGTCGTGGGTTTTAATTTCGTTTGTTTTAATGTGAAAAAGAAAGACTAATTCGATTTATCTTTGGCTAAGATTGTGTAATTTATGAATTTGTTTGCATTTATTAATTCCATAATCTTGTTGTTAATTTAATTTTGTTATACAGGGGAATTCAGTTTCAACCACTAAGTATAATTTCTTCACTTTTTTACCAAAGGGGCTGTTTGAACAGGTAACTAATTTCAAGCTTTCAAGTTATGAAGATTTATTGTTCATTTGATTACTTGGATTGGACTAGTATTTTACTGTTGTAAACTGGACTGGCAGTTCTTTATTGTACCGTTGATCGAATAAGAAGGTCTTGGAAATAATTATTTTTATTGCTATTGAGAACCCGAGAATTTAATATGACCGGTAATAACATGCTTCTCATTGAATTGATAATGCAATTGTCTTTAGGAATTGAAATATGTTAGTAAGATTTGTTTATACGATAATTCGTATCTTTGTGCAACCAAACAACTTGGACTCATCGTACCTGTTAGTTGTCAATGTTGCGTTTTCAATTACTTTAGTTTTAACTTTTTTCATAAGAAACTAAAATTGTATCATCCCGAGAGATAGAAAAGGTATAAATAAGCATCCTCCCAACTTAAGGCCAAAGAAGTTTACAAAAAAAAAAAGAACTTGAATTGGAATTACGTAAATAACTATAGTTTATAGGAGTGATACGCCTGGATTATTATTACGCCTGATGTGCCACTTTTTTTTAACTATAGTTTCTTTCATTATTTTTGTTATTGAGAGAAACTTTAATTCTACTATCGTTCCATCTTTGAAACAATGCATTTCTGATTTCCGTTCTATTTTTTTTATTGACAGTTCAGGCGTGTGGCTAATCTATACTTTCTTACAATCTCAATCTTGTCCACCACACCTATCAGGTTTGTTAATTTATGGAGAGGTGTCTTCTAGGCTTCCAGCTTTGGTGGCACTCTCGGTTAACATTTACATTGTTTCCTATTAACTAATATCTACTATATATGCAGTCCTGTGCATCCAATTACAAATGTGGTCCCATTAAGTCTGGTTCTACTTGTCTCTCTCATTAAAGAAGCATTTGAGGACTGGGTGAGTGCCGTACTGTAGATATCCT
This sequence comes from Gynostemma pentaphyllum, assembly GCA_028015215.1. Classification (NCBI taxonomy): domain Eukaryota; kingdom Viridiplantae; phylum Streptophyta; class Magnoliopsida; order Cucurbitales; family Cucurbitaceae; genus Gynostemma; species Gynostemma pentaphyllum. Next base: position 50,496,826 of record CM051352.1, read on the forward strand.
TCCATCATTTTGACTGTGACATTGAATTCTTTTACCAGACAATCTCTATGTTAAAATAATATAATGCGATGCTGATGCGTAACTTCTTTATTCATATTCACGCCATGCAGAAACGATTCCAGAATGATATGACAATTAATAATAATCCTGTAGATGTTCTGCAAGATCAAAAGTGGGAGAGTGTTCCCTGGAAAAAGTTGCAGGTCGGCGACATTATTAGGGTGAGTGCGGTTGTTTTTTTATAATAATTTTACTTCTTTGAATCAATGTTTCATTTGTTTTGTTTCCTATGTTGAATTTGAATATTTGATTTCCCCCCCCTATTGTTTCAAGAATAGTACATTTATTCCGAGGAGTTTGCTTTCTCTCTGTTTTTTTTTCATTGGAACACTAACGTTCTTCTATTTAATTTTTTTTCTCTTTCCATATGCTAAATTATTGTACAATTGAATAGTGGATACCATGGTCTGTACCTTGTCAAGTACTGAAGTACCCACCATTATCCAATTGCCTATTGGAGACAATTTATTTGGTGGTCTTATGGACAATGACCATCTCAAAGAACTCTTAAAGACCCCATAGCCATTCTAATATTTATGGATGTCTCCAAATTTGGATTTATGATTGAAGTTTAAGCAGTGGCTTATTGGAGACCTAATGCCTTACCCAAATCAGTAATACAGAGCTATGTCTCGTCTCTTTGTTTAATTATACATAAACTTTACTACTATGGGATTTGGTTGCTTTTAAGGTACCAATCAATCTGTGTGCCATTGGTCCGCTATACCTAGAATGTTATGTCTACATTCCTTTCTACATTAGCAAGTTACTGCACCAATGTGTATAATAGTAAATTTATAAGAAGCGTGTTTGCAGTCATGAACAATACATGTATGCATGCATGGAAACTATCTAGAGTAACTGCACAAAATTTTAGTACTTGTACATCTATTGCATTTTCTTTCCAAATCACTATGATATTTCTTTTTCCAGTCTTTTCTCTTTTCAATATTGGTTTGAAATGTTTGATTGGTCTCACCTCCATTGGATAATGTCTTCCGCAGGTTCGGCAAGATGGATTTTTTCCTGCAGATCTTCTTTTCCTTGCCAGTACAAATCCAGATGGTGTCTGCTATATTGAGGTTCTTCTTTTCTTTCATCTTAACATCATTCAAGTCCTTTTAGTTTTCATTACCTTAATTTTTATTCCTCCCTTTATTACATTCTGGTCTATTGGACAGAAAGTCATTTTTAATATATTTGGCTTGTAGACTGCTAATTTGGATGGGGAGACAAACTTGAAAATTAGAAAGGCGTTGGAAAAGACTTGGGATTACCTGACTCCTGAGAAGGCCTCTGAATTTAAAGGTTCACATATGCTGGTTTTCTTGTCATGTTGTGGCTCTTATTACTAATTTTACGTCCTTGTTTTTGCATTTGTTTATGGCTATGGAGTTGACTATATGTAAATACTCTGGCATAGTAAATGCAATATAAGGACAACTGGTGTGACTTACAGAAGTCAGCATAGAGGATGAGTAGGAAACATCGGTATTTGATTTAGTGGGCAGTTATGGCCATCAATTATGCTTGTCTCAGACACCTTTACTTTGAGATTTTAGTTTAATTATTTGGTCGGTTTGAGTCTTTGCTTTCATATCCTCCCTTGAAGAGTAATGCAATCAATATAATGAAAAGTAATCCACGCTCCTGTGTATGGTTGTATGGTTTCCATTATTTGGCTTTTCCTTTTCCATTTCTGGTCTTCATAAAGATTATTTATTATTCTTTACCTCTTCAAAATGCAGGTGAAGTACAATGTGAGCAACCAAACAATTCACTGTACACTTTCACTGGCAATGCCATTATTCAGAAGCAAACATTACCTCTCAGCCCGAACCAGCTTCTATTAAGAGTATGAATTATTTTCTTCATTTCATCTCTGCAATTTTGCTTCTTGCTATTGGTGTGTTTATGGCCCTTAAATAGTGGATTTTGATTTAATTCAATAGGTTTAATTCTTGTACAGAAACTTATATATGTATTTTTCATTTGTGCGTGTATATTTTACTTTCATTGTTGTTTCTTTTATGATTTGATTGATTTTTTCCATTTGGTAAATGCTAATCACTTTTTTTTGCTATTTCGGTTTGACTACTTTCAGCATTAACTTCTACACTTTTTCATATGGTTTTCAGGGATGCAGCCTCAGGAATACTGAGTATATTGTTGGTGCTGTTATTTTTACAGGTCATGAAACAAAGGTCTGTTGTCTTATACCATTTGACATTACTGGATTTATATAGTTGTTCAAGTTTTTTGCTGAGTTCAAATTCTTTTCTAGTAGGATCAGACATTGATTTTCATCGCCTTTTTAATTATTTTTTACATTGAGATACATATTATAGACCTCCGATACTCTTAACATATAGGAAGAGGAGGAAGGCCAGCTAAATGAGCTTAGTAATGGTGAAGTGAGGGGAGTACCGTTTCTCACTTCGGGAACTGAGTAATCAAAACAATGTTGAGTGAATAAATGAATTTAATTAGCATAAGGAATTGATTGTATGACACAGCTGAGAGAATGAAGGAATGGAGAGTATAGTTTAGAGGGGATCAATTGGTTAGAGTAGTTGCTAGACTAGGAGATCTTGGAGCCTCCCGAAGGCCCCTGTTATGTACTTCTCTTTTTTCTTCATCTCAATGAAAATTTATTACAAAGTTCCATCTATATATAAAAAATGGATTTATAAATAATTTATCTGGCTCGTCACAATAAACTACCTTTCAACTCATTCTTCATGCTTCTTTTTCTACCATCTGGCTTTTCCCCAAGCTCTCCAAGTTCACCTCACAATGATTTGGTTTATTTTGACTTTCACTTTTTTATTTATGGTCCTTTTCTTTTGCTTCGTCAAACTTTGAGTACTTTTTTTAGATGATGCTGGTTTTATAAATTATTTTTTGGAATTAATATGCAGGTTATGATGAATGCCATGAATGTACCCTCAAAAAGAAGTACTCTGGAGAAAAAACTTGATAAACTCATACTCACACTTTTTGGTACTCTCTTCATCATGTGTCTGATTGGAGCCATTGGCAGGTAGGATAACATGATTTCTTTTGTTTATGAAAGTCCCTACTCTTTCCTTTTCAGTTCATGTTGTTGATGGTATATTATATTTCTCTGTATTTGGAACTTGTAGCGGCGTGTTTGTCAACCGCAAGTATTACTACCTAGCTCTTGATAAGGGAGGGGAAAACCAATTTAATCCTAGCAACCGATTCTTGGTATCATCTTGTTATGTTTATATTGGTCTCTCTTATTTATCTTGTTTTCCTCTTCTGTTGATCCTGTATGGTGATTTCTACAGGTTGTCATTCTGACCATGTTTACCCTTATTACTCTATACTCAACAATCATTCCTATTTCTCTTTATGTTTCCATTGAGGTGGGTAACCCGACCTATCATTAAAGTAATCCTACATTAAGTATGCATATGCTTTCTTTTTTGGGGATTTATTTTTCCTTTTAATGCAATTTCAGATGATTAAATTCATTCAGTCAACCCAATATATCAATAAGGATTTAAATATGTACCATGCTGAAAGTAATACCCCTGCATTGGCTAGGACTTCCAATTTGAATGAAGAACTTGGACAGGTAATATTTACTTGACCAAATATTTGAGTAGTTATATGGAAAATAAAAATCTCTGTCCTAAAGATGGTTCTTCAGTTGTTTTAAATTGTGGCTTTTGATCAGGTAGAATACATCTTTTCAGATAAAACTGGTACTCTTACCAGGAATTTGATGGAGTTTTTTAAGTGCTCAATTGGAGGGGAGGTTTATGGCACTGGCGTTACTGAAATAGAGAGGGGAATTGCTGAGCAGAATGGTATGAAAGTTGAAGAGGTATACCATATTACACCTGTAGTGACGGTACTTGGACTCCTGCCTGACATGCCAATTTCAACTTAGAGAGAGTATTTCTTGCAGGTGCATAAATCAGACAGTGCAATACAAGAGAAGGGATTTAATTTTGATGATGCTAGACTTATGCGAGGAGCATGGAGAAACGAGCCCAATTCTGATCTTTGTAAGGTATGTAACCATTTTAAATCAGATTAAAATAATGCACACGGCCAATTTGGAGTGAGAATGAGTTAACAACCACATTATGAATACTTCTTTAAATTTTGCACCTTCAACTTAACACTTGGGACACCATCAAGTTTCCAAGGTTGGAATTATTTGTGTATCCTCGGTTTTTTTAATGATTGGATGGACTGATATCAAAAAATATATAATTTATTTAAATTTATATATTTTTATTTTGTAGACATTAGTTATAATGATAGCCTAGGTTCATCTTATGTAGTTATGGTGGATTAATAAATAATTGGGTATTTAAAAAAGAGCTTATTTGGTGGATATGGACATCGCAAGGACTGTTTATTTAAGTTTATTTTTAAAATGTTTTTATAGTTTTTATTTAGAAACCATACCTTTTCCCAAGAGTCCCACATCTCTTTCTATAAAAAAAATTCTACGCTCCCTTTCGACCCACAACTTCCACAAGACAACTTTATGTCCTTCAACCAGGGGATTTTGAATTTCTTTTTGAAGCCTTGATCACATAGCAAATGCATTATAGCATCCTTGCTGTTGGTAGGAAAGACACGTTCCATCAAAACCAACCCAAAGGCTTAGACTGGCACTGGCACTGGCACTCAAAAGCCAATTTGCAATTGCTCCAAGCACACCAGTTAGGTGAGAGTAACTAACTGATGTACTTTTCGTAATAATTAAGTTGGCCTACCAAATGCCAAAGAAAGCGAATAATCTTCTTTCAGGCTTTTTTAATCTTCAAAATAGCCTCAGAAAGGCTGGAATCCAGATTTTTAGCAATTGTTACTGTATTTGACCTGTACAAGCTAGAAATGAAATTCAAGTGCTTCATAAATAACTCAGTGTATCAGCTGACTCAATGTAATATTCTGTCTTGTCATAATTGTGGTAATTATTAAGAAACACTTTTGTTTTTACCATTATGAGTAATGCATCTATAAAAAGCAGGGAATATCTTCTAGGATAAATTTTTAACGAGGATAATGGGGCTTCAGCGTATCTTCTTTTGTTTGGAGAGGTTTTTTAGGTTTAATACTTTTATACATGCCACGTCGTGCTTCCTAAGCACCATTGCTTCCTTAAACAAAACAACTAATGTTAGTGTTTTGTTTATTAGGAATTTTTCAGATGTCTTGCTATTTGCCACACAGTACTTCCTGAGGGCGTAGAATCCCCAGAAAAGATCACATATCAAGCAGCATCACCTGATGAGGCTGCCTTGGTAACTGCTGCTAAAAACTTTGGCTTCTTCTTTTACAGGTTTGTACATCCCCATTTTTAAATACGTTCCATGTAATTAGGAATGATTTTCTTGTGAATACATTAAAACAAAAACACATCCATTTGATTTTGTTTTCTTGTTTACTTGGGAATTATGTTAATCTTATAATGATGGTAAAAATTCATGCATTTGATTTTTCTGTTTACTTCCCTGAGTGTAGCCTCTAGGTGGTTTTCCTTTCTTTTGAGAACAAAAATGATTAGGGATGAAAAGTTACAAAGGAAGAGGTTAAGGGAATTATAAAAGTACCTTAATTGGTGTGATTTTTTTTTTGATACCGTGAGTGTCCGGGCCAGCTTACGCGCACCTCGACTAATCTCACGGGACAACCTCATGACCCTACAACAGTTGGTGTCGGTTTAATCCTAGGATAATATCCTAGGTAGGTGGCTAACATGGTTTGAACCCAGAACCTCAAGGTTGGAAAACAACCCCTTGGTGTGAATTTGAAAAGGAGAGTAATTACAAAATCCTTTAGAAAGGGCACCAATTAGAAGTTAAAAATATTACGAGGTCAAAAAAATCCTAAAAAAGTTATATTATCGAAGTTCCTTTTCTTTCCTTTCAAATTTCTCAAATACCAGCTCCAAAGTTATTTCTGGAAGAATTCCTGCTTTTGTTTTAAATCTATGACTGCATGGAACTTGTTTGGGTGAAAAAGGTGGTCCCCATTCTTCTTTTAGCTATTACACAACTGACATCACACACCAGTTCGGGGAGAGAGAACAAGTTAGGTACTTGTTTAGAACCATATTGTTGGTATTCAAATTCCCGTCCCTAAATTTCATTTCCTTTGGTTATAGCGAAAATGGTTATCAAAAGATTTCCTCCCTTTCTAATTAACCTCATTAGAAGACGGGTTTATCCGTTAAATTTTTCCATGTTGATAGTGGCTGTATGGAATGTATATTCTCTGGAACTAATCATAGAGTGATTCTTCTAATTGCATGCCAGCATAATACCAGGCAATAATTTATATCCCGAATTTTCTTTCCTCAGGCGTACACCTACTACAATATATGTTCGCGAATCTCATGTTGAGAAGATGGGTAAAATCGAAGACATTGCTTATGAAATTCTCAATGTGCTTGAGTTCAATAGGTATACTCAGTAATTCAGGTATACTTTGAACCTGTATAACTTCACTTGCAACCTTATGATTTTGTCCATTGTTTATCATGTTGGTAACAGTACAAGGAAGCGTCAGTCTGTGGTGTGTCGTTATTCAGATGGTAGGATTGTCTTGTACTGCAAGGTAATTTATTTAATGTGGAGCATTTAGCCTTGTGGTTGTCAGATTTATTAATATGTAGTGAACTGCTCTGACCAGGGCGCTGATACTGTAATATATGAGAGATTGGCTGGTGGAAATGATGAGCTAAAGAATGTAACTAGGGAACACTTGGAGAAATTTGGATCTTCTGGTTTGAGAACCCTATGCCTTGCATATAGAGATTTGCATTCTGACATGTATGAAAGCTGGAATGAAAAATTCATTCAGGCCAAGTCTTCGTTACGAGATCGTGAAAAGAAGTTGGATGAGGTGAGTTAAGTAATTATGTATGTATTTTGTTCCCATGAGTATGTCACTGAGAAATTACAAAATCCATGCAGGTGGCAGAACTTATAGAGAAAGAACTCATTTTGATTGGCACTACTGCTATAGAAGACAAGCTTCAAGAAGGAGTACCAAGCTGTATACAGACACTTGCTCGAGCTGGTATCAAGATTTGGGTGCTAACTGGGGACAAGATGGAAACTGCTATCAATATAGCATATGGTAAGTTCCCCCCCCCCCCCCCCCCCCCAAAAAAAAAAAAGAGAGAGAGAACTTAACTCTTAAACAAATATTTTGATAATTATTGTAGTGTTCTTAACTCTTTGGATTTCTTTGTTTTCTTATTTTCTTTCAGCATGCAATTTAATAAACAATGAAATGAAACAGTTTATTATCAGTTCAGAAACAGATGCAATCAGAGAAGTTGAAAACAGGGTAAGCAGCATTTTAGCTCATCCATGCGGTCACATTTTTTTTGATATTGTTATCAGCAACAAAAATACTAATAGTTCTTGGAAATTTTGTTATTAGGGCGACCAAGTAGAAATTGCACGTTTTACTAGAGAAGAAGTAAAAAGGGAACTGAAGAAATGCCTTGAGGAAGCACAACAGTGTTTACAATCCCCTTCTTCACCAAAACTAGCACTTGTTATAGATGGAAAATGTTTGATGTATGCATTAGATCCAAGTCTGCGAGTTAATCTACTAAATTTGAGCTTGAATTGTACTTCTGTCGTTTGTTGCCGAGTTTCTCCTTTGCAGAAAGCACAGGTCAGACACCTTTCTTTTTTACATGATGTAATAACCTTTAGGTAACTCAATCATCATGGGCTTGACCGGTCAAAAGGAAAAGTTAAGAGTTCATATTTGAGTTTCTCGATGCCACATGATGTAGGGTCAAATAGTGTTCAGTAGGATTAGTCTGCTATGACATTAGATGTTATAGATTCATTTAAAAAAAACATTGGGTAACTCTGTTTAATCATTTCTTGCAGGTGACCAGTCTGGTGAAGAAAGGTGCAAAGAAAATAACACTTAGCATTGGTGATGGTGCCAATGATGTTAGCATGATTCAAGCAGCTCATGTTGGTGTTGGAATAAGTGGGCAAGAGGGGATGCAGGCAGTGATGGCTAGTGATTTTGCGATCGCTCAATTTCGCTTTCTCACAGATTTACTTCTTGTGCATGGACGATGGTCATATCTTAGAATATGCAAGGTTCAACTTATTTGTTGCCATTTGATTAGCCTTTTCATTTATCAATGAAAAGTGCAGTTTATTATTAAAAAAATAAAAATATTAGCTCTCACTCTATAATTGAATGTGCATACTTATTCTCTGGCTGGTTGTGACCAATTTTACTGTAATTTTATATAAATCTTTACATTACGTATTCTTTGGCCGGTTGTGACTGATTTTACAAGAATTTTATATCAATGTTTACATTACATATTGGGAGGTTGTTACATACTCTTCACAAGACTCTTCTTATATAAAAAAAACGTACTTTTCAAGACTCTTACATAAATGTTTCCATATTATCTGGCAGGTTGTTACGTATTTCTTTTACAAGAATCTTACATTCACTTTGACTCAGTTTTGGTTCACCTTTCAAACTGGATTTTCTGGTCAAAGATTCTATGATGATTGGTTCCAGTCATTGTATAATGTCATCTTTACTGCCCTACCTGTAATAATTGTGGGGCTATTCGACAAGGTAGTGTCTTCTTTCTCACTACTTTGTTCATGTTCTGAAATTTCTATAGACCGTTTTTCTTTTGTGAAGATCCCACTTTTAAAGGTTTACACTTGTAGTTGTGTGCTCGCCATTACAAATTAATGTGTGGAAATATCTGTTGTTTGTATTCAGGATGTCAGTTCTTCTCTTTCCAAAAAGTACCCTGAGCTCTACAGAGAGGGAATAAGAAATGTATTTTTCAAATGGAGAGTCGTGACAACTTGGGCTCTCTTTTCTATCTACCAATCTCTAGTCTTTTATTATTTTGTTACCACTTCCAGTTCCGGCACTCAAAATTCAGCTGGCAAGGTGTTTGGTCTCTGGGATATCAGCACGATGACTTTCACGTGCATTGTAGTGACTGTGAATTTGCGGCTGCTTATGATCTGCAATTCAATTACCAGGTGGCATTACTTTACTGTTGGAGGAAGCATTTTAGCATGGTTCATATTTATTTTCTTATATTCTGGTATTATGACACCACATGATAGGCAGGTGAGTTTTGTTGCTAAATTTTTTCTTTTGTTTATCTATTTTTCCTTCCTTCCTTTCTTTAATGTTCACTTTCTTGGTACCTTTTTTTGCTGCAGGAGAATGTATATTTCGTCATATATGTCTTAATGAGTACATTCTATTTTTATGTCGCTGTTCTTCTCGTCCCCATTGTTGCGCTTCTTTGCGATTTCACTTACCTAGGGTAAGTATCCTATAAACTCCTCGGCTATCTTTTGTGAAGGAAATATATCATGTAATTTTCTTGTTTATTAAGCTTTATTAGAGGTCTGTCATTACCTTCTCATGTGAAATGCTTGCAGGGTAATTAATTTTATGATTTTGATCCATGTTATCTAAAGTAGGATGTTTTCCATCAAATACTTTATGCCTGATTGGCCAACTTAAGCCGGTTTTCTGGGATAGAAAGATTAAAAGCCTAAACTGGACAATCAGGCATCTTATGGTGGATTTCTTTTTTCAAAATCGAAGTGTATGGTATTCATTTTACATCTCTGTTGTTCGACAGAAAATTATTAGTTATCTTAATTGTTTCTTTTGTTGTGAAAATTAGATATAAATGGTGAGTCAACTTATATAATTGTATTTTTCGTGTCCTGACTAATATATTTTTCATTGTCAAATTCTTCATGTATGGTTACAGTATTCAAAGATGGTTTTTCCCCTACGACTATCAGATTGTTCAAGAAATTCATAGACATGAACCTGAGGGTAGAAGCACAGCAGGATTACTAGAGATTCAGAACCATCTTTCACCAGAAGAAGCAAGAAGCTATGCCATGTCTCAACTCCCTCGTGAGTTATCAAAGCACACTGGCTTTGCTTTCGACTCACCTGGCTACGAGTCGTTTTTTGCTGCACAGCTTGGTGTTTATGCCCCACAGAAGGCTTGGGATGTTGCCAGGAGAGCCAGTGTGAAATCAAGACTAAAGATTAGGGAAAAGAAATGAGCTAGAACCATCATTATTGTACAAAAACTTTCACACTAAAAGGGAAACATTAGAAAAATCATTAGTATTAGCTTTTGCTGTGCCATATTTTAGTATGATTTTACAGTATACCTTTGTACTTCCACCCATTTTTAGCTTTCTTCTTTTTCTTGAGAAGGTAGTGATTATTTAGGAATGTAATTGATATACATCGTTGTAATTTTAATTCCAATTGGAAATGTAATTTTTTGACTTGTCCAGTTGGGTACTTTTTCTATCCAACTATGAAGAGCTCCACCTCAGGTTATTATGATTTATACATTAAGCATTTTAATTCACAGCAAAAGGCTATTAAAAGTTTATTGTCAACACCATTTTAGCTTGCATCTTTATACATTAACCTTATTGAGATTGAAAAACCTGCTAATATTTCATATAGAGATTGCTGGTTTTCATTTAATGACTCTTCATCTCCAACGTAGTCATCGTCACCTTCATAAATCAAGTGGATTCCATATCTCTTGAGTTCAACTCTCTCCCAGACTGGTGGGTCTCTCTTTGCTACTTGTATCTTAAAACCGTCTACTATTACAGGCAGCTCCCTCATTGAGCTCTCGTTTTTTTCATGGTCGAGCGATACTACGGCGGCTATAAACACCCCCTTAAAGACCCGGGATATCCACCACTTTGTCACAGTTTGTGCAGTTGGCTACATCTAGCTCAAGCAAAGGGAGGTAATGTTTAAGTGCAAATCAGAGAAAGAGGCTGGGAGGAGAACATCATTGTTTTCTTCACGTTCATTGGTGCCTACTGCTTTACAAGAAATTATGTCACCGCTTGGATCTTTGATGAATTTCTTCTTTCCAGTTTTTAGGATATTAATACCTTCAATCTGTTCTGTTCCCTTATAATCAATCAGTCAGAAGAATTAATGGAGCCGGCTAGCAGCTAATGATTTTTTCTTAAGATGTGTTTAATCTTTCATCAATCTAAACTTTTTTTTTATCTTAATGAAAGACTTTGCAATAAGAATTATGACAGGAAGCTCTCTCTGCCTTAAATCCACACATCAATTGCATCCTCTCTCTTCATACCCTGTTCACAAATAGCACGAAAAAAAAAAGTACTTTTACAAGTAGTTCAATTTGTTAGGGGAAACGGTCTCCATAACTCGACATTGGTATGATATTATCCATTTTGGGCCAAGACTCATATGGCTTTGCTTTTGGTTTCACCCAAAAGACCTCATACCAATGGAGATGTGCTCTTCTCCTTATACACCAATGATCATCCCAACCGATGTGGGATATTATTTGCCCCCAACAATACTCCCCTCGAACAAATTTCTATGGCTCGGGTTTCCAAGACTCCTCACTCTGTTTGGCACTTGAGGATTTCACTCACATGGTTAGGATCGCGGCCTGGTTCTGATATCACTTGTTAAGGGACTACGGGCAACTCCACATTAATATGATATTGTCCACTTTGGTCTAAAACCCGCATGACTTTACTTTTAGTTTCACTCAAAAGGTCTCATACCAATGGAGATGTGTCATTCCCCTTATACACTCATGATCATCCCCTTCCGTAACCGATGTGGGATACTATTCGCCCCCAACACAATTTACATCATCATAGATACGAAACTATAAATTATATTAAAAACAGTCAATAAATTATCAAAAGATAAAGGTAACAAAATTATAGAATCGTGCAATATCGACAAAACTACTCAATATAAGTCAAAAATCAAAGAGTAAAAAAAATTTCAAACCACGAAAAATAATTCAATCTAGCCATAAAAGTATTCAACACAAGTATAGAGATTCGTTTTCTACAAAAATGACCTCATCTAGCTACAAAAACTCTAACATCTAAATATAAATCACCAAAAACAATTGCAATTTAACTTATAAAAGGTATTAATCGAATCACTTATTTCAAATTCAAAGAATAAAAGTTCAAGGTAATTGATGAAATCAAAAATTTAGGGTTTAAATTGATGCACAATTCATTGGTAAGATTTGAAAATTTCTCAATTATAACTATTAAATAACATTGAAGTGATCGTCTGAGAAGAGGGAGTGATGGTGAAAATATAGAGTAAAAAGGGATTGTAAGAAAGTAATTAATAAATAGTTGTGGTCCAATCGAATAAGAAAGAGGAATGAAATTGATAGCTTTTGATAAGGAGTGGGATTTTTTTTTTCTTTTTTTTTTTTTGAGCAATAAGGAGTGAGAGAATCTTGTTAGAGAAAATGATGGCTTTCAGGCGTGAAATCAAAATTCTGAATTCTGTTTTTAAGGTGAATATTTATCCTCTATTATTATTGTCGTATCTACAAATCACCTCCACGATATAATAAAGTCAAAATATACAGGCAATTTTACTAACAAAAAAAAAACATATTACATAGAGAAAATAAAATGCTTCAGAAAAACTGTATTTATTTATAATAATAAAAAATTACAACTTGAAAATTATAATTGAGAACTCTTACTAATGACCTGTCTGTGATAACTTTGAAAAGTGTTATAAAAAATATTTTTAAACACTTTTAAAAATTAGGGTAAAATATGTTTTTGGTCCCTATAGTTTCACTTTGGTTTCATTTTGGTTTCATTTTCGTCTCTGTACTTTCCAAAACCCACTTTTTTAGTCCTTCTGTTAACTTTGCTGTTAGTTGACTGTTAGTCACTCGCTGACAAGGTATTTTCTATGACGTGGCAAGCGACATGGTAAATTTTAAATGATGTGGCATTTTAGTACTTTACAACAATATTTTTTATTTATTTTAAAATTATCATCTATCATCTCTCTCATAACTTTCTCTCTCCTCTCTATTCCCAAAAACATAACCCAAATTTGGTCTTCCCTCCGCCATCGCCGCTGCTCGTGAAAAGAATTCACGATTCATCTGCCTCTACTACTAAAATTCATCTTCTCATAATAACGAATTGAGAGAAGTGAAAGCGAGAGATGAACCTCATCCTTTCCCCACCGAGCAGGCACCTTCGATCCAATCATCGGTGGAAACGGAGAAGAAGACCATGACGAAGAAGAAGAAGAAGCTGATGAAGAAGAAGACGTGGAGGAAGATGATTGTGGTTTAGTGAAGACGACGAAACCCACCAAGCGCTAAAACAACAGATCATAGTTGTTGATTACCGCAACCGATATTAGCCTAGTGTCGGGTACAGATCAGCTCCCAAAGCCGCTCATCTTCAGCCGTCTTGTGCCATTGTTTGCTGACACAACCAGCCATAGCCAGAGTCCTGGCATCAACATGCTTAAACACCTCAAACAGTAAATTATCATCTAAATTCACAAACCCAGTCTTCTCATACACTTCTTCTCCCTCTTCCTTTTTCATTTTCTTCCCCACTTTCCCATCATCTTCAAGCGAACGCTTCATCTCTTCAAAAACCAAAAAAACAGAAAAATTTGTAAAGCCCAGATTCGTTTCGTTTCGTTGATCTTGTTTTCCTTTCACAACCCCTTTTGTCATTTAGATATGGCTTAAATCTTTATCTGACCAGTGCTCGAGTTCCGTCTTCAATGGTGGAAAGCTTCATATGCAGCATGATTTAGATATGGCTTCTACTTCTCTCTCTAATCATCTCAATGACCTTGATTTGTCACTCAGATCTGGAGTTCTTCATCAATCCAACGCCTTGGTTCTTTCTCAACCGGTTCCTGGTTCGACTAAAGACGATACGAAGTTTTTCATTAGAGATCTTTTCACGAGGTTGCAAATCGGTGGGATTGAATTCAATAAGTTACCTCGCGGATTTCTCTTGTCCAGCTCCTGAACGAAGATGAGAAATCTGCGAGTTTAGTAGCGAAAGAAGGAAACCTAGGGTTTTTTATTCATTTGCTTGATTTCAATTCTCATCCTTCTGTGAGAGAGTTGGCTGCTTCGGCTGTCTCCGTTCTATCGATTTCGAGCGATAAATCGAGGAAGAAGGTTTGAGGAAGGCGGATTAGGTCCATTGTTGAGGATTCTCGAAACAGGATCAATGAATTTGAAGGAAAAAGTTGCTATTACGGATGGAGATAGAGAGGAGAGAGAGAAATAGAGATAGAGGGGAGAGAGAAAGATGTGAGAAAGATGAGAGATGATAATTTTAAAATCAATAAAATGCCACATCATTTAAAATTTACCATGTCAGCTTGCCACGTCATAGAAAATACATTGTCAGCGAGTGACTAACAGAAAAGTTAACAGAAGGACTAAAAAAGTGGGTTTTGGAAAGTACAGGGACGAAAAAAGTCAGTTTTGAAAGTACATGGGACGAAAATGAAACCAAAGTAAAACTATAGGGACCAAAAACGTATTTTACCCTAAAAATTATTCCAAACAGATTATAATATAATCATATTCATTGGAAACTCATACAAATAGTCATAACCATTAATAACTCTTACTAATTAGTTATAATCACTAATAATAACTATGATTCTGACTGTTAATAATAATGATCACAATAATTTATTTCAATTGATCTTCATCAATTCCTACATATTTGGAGAGATGATTCCTAATTTTAAAATGAGTCGAGTGTCTTGATCCCCATTTTATTACTCAGTAAAATAACATTAAAACAAATGAAAATTTAGATTCTCTCGTTCAAATAAGTAGACGGCCTAAATGAAATTATTTTATTTTATTTGGTTGGGAAATATTTTTAATCTTCAATCATTTTCCTGACCCACTAAAACAATCTTTGCCAAATCTTATGCGGAGTAATAATGATGTGTGACTCCTTGAATTTTAAATGTGCCATTTAAAAACATTATTTTCCATCCTTCTTTATTATATATATACACTCAACTTTAAAATAATTGGAATCTTGACAAAAAAAAATGGAATCTTTAAACGCGAAATGCTCGCCATATTCATCATTATTATAAGAATAATGCTAAATATATGATCTTATCATGATGTAATTATTATTTTTCATAATTTTTTCCGGTTTTAAATTTTAAATTTATTGTTTTAAAAGTTTTGATTCAATCTCTGATATATCAATTTTTTTCAATAATATCTTTATCCAATAATTTTAAAAAATTGAGATGGGTAGTTTAAGAAAATATTTATTTTTATGAGTGGAATAGTTTTAAAGGTTAATTATCTATCTCTGTTGTGGGGTCAAATATCAGTACACGTGGAATTTCTCAACTGGTTCAAAGAATGGACAATCGACATGTCTACGTCACCTGGAAGGATAAAGCTACGTCAACTAAGAGACTATGTCCACGTCGCCTGAGAAGTCTACGTTACGTCATCTAATAAGGTTACGTATCTAAGACCAAGAAACTACATAATATTGATATCTAATCAAACGATGACACGTGGCATGATCAACAAGCGACACGTTGTTGGGAAGCAACATGTGGCCCAATCCCGACGCTACACTTGGCACGATGATGTCATCAACCTCCTCTCATATAAATAGAAGAAGAAATTCATTCATTAGGTAACTAATTTCTACGACAATTCTCTCTGGCACACTAGCTCTGCTTGCTCTGACTTTAGCATCGGAGGGTGTTAGGCCGACACCACACCTGTGCTCTCTTTGTTTCCTGTGCAGGTACATATAGTGCTCGTCAACTACTCAGCACATCGCCTACGTAGCACCGCCAGTGCAGTACACTACCTCCGACTCATCCCATACTCTAAGTTCGTTGCTTACGTGGAAGCTCTCCAGTTTTAGGCAACAATAATCTCAGTCAAAAAATGAAAAATAAAATGATTCTATTTATAGAGTTGATTTTACGTGTGAAATCCATAGAGTGTTTTAATTGAAAACTCACTTACCCGCTCTTAATAAAAGAAAATAAAGAATAGTGAAAAATATTAGTGAAGATGAGTGATATAAAACATAATATTTTTTTTTTAATATCATTTAATAAATTTTCAATAACGTTATTGAATATGGGTATTTGATGGGGAAATATTGATGTTATATCAATAAAATTGATTCTTTCAAAATAATAATTGAGACTGAATTGAAAAAAAAATGTCTATGCTTCAAGAACTATACATTTTTTGCCTAGTGTGTATATATGTGCCAGTAATACCTTTAAATCATGCATATGATATTAAGCCACTAAAAAAACTTAGGTTTGACTTCTACAATTTTATATTTTTAATTGTGTAACACGAAATTTAATGTGAAAAATAAATAAAAAAAACAATGATGGTAATTAAATTAGATCATACTTTTCAGAGGAATCTATAGTATGTCTATGTTTAGTTGATAAAATTTACTATTATATCATTTAAAATAATTTATAAATTTTCATGTAAGAATTATAATATCTTTGTCATCCAAATTGGTTATATTTTACTTTTTAAGTTCTAAAGTCTTAGAAAGTTATAACTTATCCTTAAATTTATAGAAATAGTGCAAAATAGTCTTATATTATATTTATTTTTATTTTGTTCCGATAAAAGAATACTAATTGGATATATTACATAACAATACGATGTGGCTCATGTGGTTTTTATTTACTAATGTTTAACACTAGATTTTTTAAAAAACAAGTCATATAAAAGTCACATATATTTTATTTTTTTAGATATTACATTAAATTAAGAGAGGAAAGACTCGAAAACTTCAAAAGAAGGGAGTAGGTGGCTACCATTTGAACTATGCTCGTGTTGGCAAAAACCACATAAGTATTCAACATTGTCCCGTCAATACTAAAACTAGTGAAAAACTTGAAGTAGTGATTATTTTGAACTATATTTTTAAAATTTTAAGAGTTAAATTATATGTTTTTGAAATCTAAGACTCTACATGAAACCTGACTCAAACTTTAGGGATAGAAAAGTGTGTGATTTCTGTTAGACCTTATTTCTCAGTTTAGTTCCGATTAATTTCGTTTAAGAGTTAAATTAAGAATATTATACAATTCTGATTTACAACACTGGTTTATATAGCCCACGGATTTAACTGTTATGACAGTGTGGGCTCGATTCAAGGCAGCAAGACAGAATTATAAAGAAAGGGAAAGAGATCGACACGATGATGTGATTAACGTGAGAAACCTCCAACCGGTAAATACTCACGAGGCCCTAGCCCATAAACAATCCACTAGTTAGTCACTTTTCAACAAGAAATTTAAGCATAAGATAGAAATTACAAAAACTCCCTTTTCTAATTTCTTCATGATGCTCCTTGCAAAAGTACGTCCTGATGGATCACAAGCTCCCCTTGTAACGATTTGGATCAAGAACCTCTCGTTCTTGTTTTGATCATACCACAAGCTCCCCTTGTGGATTTGAATCAACGAACTCCCTTCCTTGATGTGTGAACAAGATGACTTCTCCCCCCCGGAAGAATCAGATCGCTCTCCAAGCAATTACAATATAAAATATTGAAATAATAGATCTTACAAAATAAACTCCCACAACAAAGTTATAATAAGCATATAGGCTGGATTAAAAGTAGAGAATATAAAAAGCTTGGGTGTTCAAGCTAATGTAGAAGCCTTCAAGTTATAGGCAACATCTTGAATCTTTAAATAAGAAAATCTATCAAATTCAAATCTGCCAGAGACGTTATAACAGCATGTGCTCGAATTAAACAGTGACGAAATTATTTTCATTTAAATCAAAGATTTTCCATTTCAAAAATCTTCCATAAGAGGCTGCTGCTAGCTGTTCAAAATGTCAATTCTATGCAAGGAGACAACTAAGAGATTCCATACACAAAATCAATCAATTAATCTCACACATATTGGTGATTTGGAGGCTTGAATGAGTATACCTTATATGAGTAAATGGCTATTATACAAACAAGATCCACAATTTGCTCAAACTTCTTATAATCAAATTAACTTTCAATCTATTAAAATTCAAAATAAATTAATCAAAATTCTAACTAATCAATGATGAAGCAAAAAGAAATATTCATTTGATGAAATTATGTATGCACAAATTAAAGAAATATTAATAAGTTTTTTATCTAAATAAAATGTCAAATAAATATTAAATATAAAACAAATATTTCAACGATTTCTATTTTTTTTATTCTTACAAGAAAACATAAATTTAAATATAAATATAGTGGTTTTGCATTTGCTAGCACGACTGTGAATCGGCGCAAATTTGACTTTTCTCCTAAGAAATTCTCTTTAAAAATGATTTAATTGAAGTTTGTTTTTTTTTTTTTGCATAATTAAAAAAACAATAATTTATTCTACTTTGAACAAGTTGAGAAACATGTAGAGCTACCAAATTGGGTGGAAGTTGACTCCCACTTTGTTTTTTATAGTCATTTTCATGACCCCACATACATATATGCTAGGCTTACCCATTCACATAGAAGATTTTAAGAGTAAAACTATAATTCAACTAATTTTTAAAATTTTCTTGTTTGAAATCATAATTTTAAAAGATTATTCTTAGCATCAACTTGTTTAAAATAATGTCAATCAAAACATAATTAAGACATGTAATTTCACATTAAGAGTATAATTCAATTCTCACCCCTGCACTTTATATAAAAAAACAAATAATTAAGAAAGTGTATGTGTCGTGTCGTATCACTGATTAATTATAATAAATAAATAACACTCACTAATTGATGTGCAGAATAAATTACTCTATTCATTAGTATTTAAAAAAAATTGCAATGTTATAAAAAACAAAACAGGAGATGAGACGAGGTGGTGGAAGAATAAGAAAACCTTAAAAAAAATAAAAAAATTAAGGTGCATTGCATTTATAATTACAAAATGAAAATAGAAGAATAAATAATAATAATATTATTATTAATAATGGGAGAGGAGGGCACGATAGAAATAGAAACGGAAGAAGAAAGAGAAAATCACTGGCATGAACCCACGTGTCCCACTACTCCTCAACCTTTGCTTACTTTCCTTTTCCTTTTCTTTTTTTTTTCTTTTTAATTTAAAATATAATATCCAAAGCCAAAAAAAAAAAAAAAAAGGCAAGGGAAATTGTGTGAGTGAGTGAGGAGTGGGACAGGGACAGGACAGGGACATGATTACTTTCATTCATCCAAACCAAACCCACTTCCCTTCTAATTTCCAACACTAAACCATAAAACACAAATTGTGTGTGTGTGTTTGAAGAATTATAATCTGATTCTCAAAACAAACTTCTTCTTTCTCTTTTTCTGTGTTTCTGTTTCTCTGTTTTTTGTTTTGACTGACTGACTGACTGACTGACTCTGTTTCTACTACATTCCTTATCTGTTTCTGTTTCTAAACTGGGTTGGGGCCCCTTCTTTCTTCTCTCTCTTTAACAGAAGAAATTGATATCATTATTTGGGGTTGGGTTGTGTTGTGTTTTACTGAATTGGATTCAATACCCTTTTCTTAAACAAACTTCCTTCAAATATTCTTTCCTTCACTTCTACTTCTACTTCTAATTCTAATTCTAATTCTACTTTCTTTCAATATTCCTTCAAATAAAGACAACCAGACCAACAAAAAGAACATCCACTTTTTTCTTGTTTTCTCTGCATGTTCCACAATTTTGGATGAAAATGATCAAAGTTTTTTCTTCTGTATGCTCTCTCTCTCTCTCTCTCTCTCTCATATTTCAGTTTTTGTCTGACCCATATGTTTTTATGTTGTTTTTTTAATGATTTTTTTTTCAGTTCATTCATATGTGCTTAAAGTTAATGATTATTATTATTGGGTTTCATTTCTATATGTTTTTCACCACCTGTTATTGCCAAGAAACACTGCCAAATTGTTTTTTTCATTTATTTTCCTCTAATTTATGTCAATTTTAGTATAGTCTTTTTATTCTTATGTCAATTCTTTAGTGGTAGCAATTTTCTTGTTCAATTGAATTTTCTTAAATTTTCATTACTAATCCTAACTCATGAGATGTTTCATGTCATGTTTTTCAACTTACAAGTTTATATTTGGCACTTCATATTGTTTCTATGGGAGAAAAAAGAAAAATAATTGATAATCACTTATTATTAGTTTTTGATGGAGCTGTCTTAGGGCCCGTTTGAGATAGTTTTTAAAAGTGTTTTTTTAATGGTTATCAAAAATAGTTTCTTTATTAAAAACACTTTTAAAACCTATCCCAAACGGGCACTTAATTCCAATGGAATTGTGGTTAAAAGCTAATGATCACACAGTTGCAGTTTTCTGATCATTTCCAAAGTTGCTTGTTACTTCTACTTGATTTGGCGTTTTACGGATTATGAAATTGCTTATTTATTGTAACTTCTTCTTTGTTAATATAATATGAATGTGTCTTATCTTCTTATTGTAACTTCTTTTCCTTATTTCAGAGTTTCATACTGTCGGAGTCGAAATTTAGATTGCGCCTCTGCTCTTTATTCATTGCTGCAGTCCTGGGTGCTGGAGTTTATTTCATTACAACTGAATTTATTACAAAGGTATAATTTGAAGTGTTTTTTTTAAGTTGTAATTGCTTCATGTACTTTTAATATTCTTGGGGTTCTATCTCAAACCCAATTGCCAATGAGCGGAGTAGTTTATGATCTATAAACATTGTCAACTCCCTTCATCTTTCCGATGTGGAATCCTTAACATGGCCCCTGAAGATGGTGTCTCTTTTTTTACTCACCATTCTCGGGCCCGATCCATTTTTGGATCTCATACTCGTTTGAGCTTGTTTGGGCTTTGATACCATCTTAATGTTCATGGGAACTATCTCAAAACTAATTGACAATGAGAAGAATAACCCATGATTTTATAAACATTGTAAGGTCTCATCGTCTTTCCAATGTAGGATCCTTAACATGTTCCATTGTTATGGAAACGACATAATACTATTGATATTATATGGATTTGAAGTGTCCAGATTGATGTTAATAATCTTAAAGGTATTGAGGTTGAAGTTAATCACTTTTGCAAATGAAAGATTTAGAGTTCGTATATATGCAGTTTATGAACCAGTTAGCACTTGTTAGCATTTTGAGTGCATCTGTAATATCTGGTATTGTTGAACTATCCTCATCTGTCTCGATAGTTATGGGTGCATAGTGGAATTGAATAGTGAAATCATATAAAGAACAAAAAATTACAGTTTTAGTTTTCCTGTTTAAATTCATTGGGACTAGAGGCAGGCTTATTGGCTGAGAGATTATTTTAATGAAGATATATTTAAATTTTAGTCACTTGCACATATTATTCCTAGTTCCCTGTCTTCACCACATTTCTTTGTTTATTGGTGAATGTTCTTGAATTTAGGCCCCGGATAGATTGGTGATATATAGGTCAATTTCGTGTGCAAACCACATAAATGGATTCTATCTGGGAAAAATAAATATGACCAAAAAAATTGTGATCTTTATGAGTTGTAAGATTTCGTCCATTTGATGATCAGACGGATATTGATATGCATATCGGTCGATATTAATTGTATGAACTTCAAGTTTTGGTCTCACTGGGTAATTATGCTACTGATATGATCTTTCCTTGAAAACGTGTGTCCATCAAGTGAACGAGTTTTTTGCCTCTATGAATAATGTTATTATGCTTGAGATCATTATTCTCTTGCGGATCGTAATGTAACCATGTTGACATTTAATATGCAACATCATTCATTCAAATTATTCATCCTTCCACTTATAGAGACAATCTATTTTTGAATCTTCGACAATTGCATTAGAAATAAGTTAATTGTTCTTAAAAAGTGACATACATGAGCCCATAAATAATGAATATCTGACTATCACTTGCAGGAACTGACAAGATGGGAAGTGTTTTATACCACACACAATGCGACACCCAACACATGCAAGGTCGGTTTTGGTCAGATTATGTGTTCGTTTTCATAGTGATACATTCAATAAAGTTCTAACTTGATAAGCTTTCTTAATCTCTCTCTCCCTCTCTGTCTTCTTTCCTTCTTAGAATCAATGCAGACTTCCAGGGAGTGAGGCGTTGCCAGAAGGAATCATTATCAAAACGTCTAACTTTGAATTGCGACCTCTATGGGGATCCACTGTACAGAAAGTATGTGATGCCTAGAATTTGAAAAGATAGATATATTGAAGTAGGTTTTTTTTTTTTTTTTTTTAATTTCATGGCAGTAAACAAATGCAGACCTCTTGATTGTAAAGCGTGATCATGCGATTCTAAACAAATTGTGATTGCTTCTTTATTATAGAGCATGATATCTTTACTAGAAAGTAAAATAGGACGGGATTATATATGATGTACAAACTATATAGAAAGAGAATAGTGCAAAACATGGAATTGCTGCTTGCCAAAACACTCATCCATAAGAACAGCTGTATCATATTCTCCTTATAATTTTGTTTCACGCTATCTTTATATCATGTTCACTTTCAGAAATAGTGAACATGTTCAATTTTTTCATCATTAGTCAATATTTCAGTAGATCTGGCTGCTGATGGATCCGATCGGAACCTACACAGTGGAACTCTAACTATAGGCTGTTTGGGGAGTCATAATTTGACATTTGCAACTTGAAAAGTATTAGGATTAAATACTGCACATATTTTATTGTTTGTTTATAGGTGATGAACTGCTGTCTACTATGTAAGCACCGAGTTCACCCTTAACTGAGTATTAATATTCTTTGTACCAAAAAATGCAGAAGGGTCCAATGAACTTGTTGGCTATTGCCGTTGGGATAAAACAGAAACAAATAGTGACAAAGATTATTGAAAAGGTAATAATTTGATACCTTTAGCCTTTACATTGTTTTTCATAATCCACATGATTGCTAACATCTATTATTGAATTGCAGTTTCCTCCAGATGATTTTGTTGTGATGCTTTTTCATTATGATGGTGTTGTTGATGAATGGAAGGATTTGGCATGGAGTTCTCGTGCGATACATGTCTCTGCGTTGAATCAAACAAAATGGTAATGCTCTATTTCATTTTCCTGAATTCATATTTATTGACTTGATGTTAGTTGCTTTCAATTCTACACAGTAAATTTGAAAATTAATTGGAATAAAACTGTCTCATGCATAGGTGGTTTGCCAAGCGTTTCTTGCATCCAGATATAGTTGCGGAATATAATTATGTTTTTCTATGGGACGAGGACCTTGGTGTTGAGAATTTTAACTCAAAACGGTAGGCATGTTTTGCCTCGTCAATCATGATGATGCTGCATATGCTTTTCCACTCCACCCCTGTCGAGAACTAACTTGATTCAATTTCAATGTAATTTTTTCCCCACAGAGGATGCACCATCTTAGTGGTAGTCAAACATAAAACTTGCATAAAAAATTACCCAAATTATCTGTTTGTAAATTAGTCATTTTCCTTAGGAGCTGCTTGTGGGACAATTCCAAAGCTAAATTAAATCGTTATCCTGGTCGATTAAGAAACTATATCCAAAAAAAATTTCTCAAGCCTTTCAATACACAATTGTGCAATTGTTATTTTTCCACATCCGGGCTTGTGAATTTATCTTGCCTTTCTCAATCAAAACTGTTGTAGATATATGTCAATCATTAAAGAGGAGGGGCTTGAGATATCACAGCCAGCTCTTGATCCAACTAAGTCCAAGGTGCACCAGCCTCTTACTGCACGTAAAAGTAGATCAAGAGTTCACAGGTCAGTTTGGAATCCTTCCGTTTTACAGAGATTTTTGTAACAATATGTTTGTTTTAACCATTTTTTATGTACTTGAGAGTTGTAAATATATGCATTATTTGATTTTTAGAGAGTTATTGAGGAAATGAAGAACAAATAGCATATGCTTTTAAACATTTGGGAAAACGGTAAAATCCAGCCCTGTAATAACATATTTAGACTAATAAACATAAGTAAAATAATATTCCACCTTTGAACCAAATAAACCTAATTAATAATATAATCTAACAGTTACAAGGATCCTACTAGTCGTTGTCAGTCTTACAGTTTCTATGTGTCATGCCACGGGATCTTACCCACATGGATTTCCAAGTTAGCCTCTTATCAGATATAGAACGTGGACAAGCAAGTAGATTCACACTTTAGGAGTCTTTAGTATGCTAGTTCATATTATTCCTAGCTCCATAAACACTACAATAACGTCATCTAATATTCGAATTTGAGTGCGTAATTTTCTGTAAATTTGCCATGTCATTGATCGGCTGTGGAAGTTGTATGTTACCGACTTTTATGGGTACCTAAATGTATTTTAATGTTCAGTTTACCGGTATTAATGTTGATCAATTTTCTTGATTTTGTCTTACAGAAGGTTTTACAACTTCAAAGGTTATGGAAAGTGTGATGATAATAGCACTGCTCCTCCGTGCGTTGGGTAAACAAACAATTACTGATCCTTTCCACATTGTTTGTCTTTAAGTTCCTTGCGGTTGTAAAATTTCTGAAGAATGATTATGGACTCGGATAATTTTTTTCTCATGGTAGATGGGTGGAAATGATGGCACCTGTATTCTCAAGGAGAGCATGGAGATGTACATGGTATATGATCCAGGTAAAGAACCGATATTGAAGCTAGTTTCAGACATTTATTCTAAAAAAAGGTGTATCGGTCTAAAACGAGCAAGCCGAGTTGAAGATGGTTATGGTTTTCTACTACTTACGAGAGTTTAGAGAAATAGTCAGATTTTGTGTTTGCACCATGGATTTATTTTGAGTTTATTGCTCACTGATTATTACTTTGCTTTACAGAATGACTTGATCCATGCATGGGGCTTAGATAGACAGCTTGGCTATTGTGCACAAGTAATTTTCAAAGTCTACAACTATTTTTGTTTGGAAGACACCTTTTTTTTTTTTTGTAAAGTTGTAATGTGCATTCTTTCTTACAGGGTGACAGAACACAAAAAGTTGGCGTAGTTGATGCCGAATACGTAGTTCATTTAGGTCTTCCTACGCTCGGTGCTTCCCAGGAGAATACGGTAAATTCCTGTATATTTGCACAATCTTATTGATATACTGTTCCGAGTGCCAAGTAATTTGTTCTGTCAAGGCTAAATAATATTTTATTGCTTGATTTGATGCGGTCACCTCCATTTTCATTGGAAATTTGTTCTGTCAAGGCTAAATAATTGTAGCTTCAAATCATCACTGGCTTTTAAACAGCATGACACATTAGCTATATATGATATTCATATCATCAAGTGTATTATCACGCTAAACCTTCCCCTCATACAGATGCAGTTAAATATCAATACTCTGGCTCGTTCCCAGACAAAAGACACATCAACATTCGACGGAGGGGTAACGTCTGCTAAATGATCTAATTTTACCTGACTCCATATTCTGTATTATTCAATTAAGAGAGTGAAATCTTCAATTCTTGCAGGAATCTAAAGTTGACAATAGAGCTAAAGTAAGTTACTATAACCACAAGTTTTTCTTGGTTCTTTTCTTCTTTTTTATTTTTCCCTCTTTGATTGGAGATTTCATGGTTTGCTCTGTGTTTTATTTTATCTGATGATAGCAAAAAAACGTGCAGGTGAGGATGCAGTCTTCCTTAGAAATGCAGATCTTCAAGGAAAGATGGACTAACGCCGCAAAAGAGGATCGGTGTTGGATCGATCCATATCAATAATTACCAGATGAAAGTAACCATTAAATTTTTGGGGATTTTGCAAATATAGAATTTTTAGAAAGTCATTGCAAATATAGAAGATTTTTAATATATAAATCATTGGTGATTGCATGAAGTGAGGACTATTGATCGTCAATCACTGATTGACATGTTAAAAAAAATTATATTTACAAATGGATTTTTTTAAAATTCTGTCGAAATTTTCCCCCATTGGATCTCTATCAAATAAAACTAAACACAAACTCAGATACACATTATACAGCTTACATCTGATTCTTGTTGTCTCAAAGCAGCCAGCTGATATTGAACAGTTTCAAGCCTTTCAAGGATTCTTCTCCTTGGAATTTTTTTTTTTTTTTTTTTTTTGGAGGGGGTGATGTCTTGTAAAGGAAGGTTGGTATAAACTCTTGTTTTTGTTGTAAATGCAGTATGGAATTGTTCTACATTTGAGATGTTTGGAAAACTACCATTTTTATTATGGGATTGAAAATTGAAAAGTTTGTTTGTATAACTTGGTTACGTTCTTTGCCTTGATACTATTAGGAGTAGGAGGGCAGATTTGTACTGAAACTTTTCAGAATTCACATTTATAAATTCATGCTGAAGATTTTGTTTTTTCTTTTTCTTTTAATAAATTAGATATTTACAAGTTTGAGTAAGAATTATGAGATTGATATTAATTATAATTCAGTTGATTAATGATCTAATTTTGAAAAATTATACTACTAATATAAAGAGAGCAAACTTAACTTTATATTATCAAAAGAATTCGGGTTAAATAATAACAAAATAATTCATTGCATCGATTGTTATATAAGTTTGAGATGCACATGGTATACATCATTTGTCTAAAGTGAAATAATAAATGATCAATGGAGTCTCCAAATCATTTATTTAAAAACATGGTATACAAGTCAAACTTCAAAACTATGAAACGAGGGGAGGTTAGACCTCATTCAAACAGTAAATTGCTTATTAACAAAATGAACATTTAAAAATTCTGTTATTTTTTAATTTTTTTAAAAACATAATATAAAAATTATCTTAATTTTACAGATTTCACATTAATAGAAAAGTTCACAGATTGAACAGTGATAACATAACAACAATGTTTAATATCTAAAATCATAAATTCAACAAATTAAAATTTTAGGTATTACTTCGTAATTGTGTCTTAATGGTTCAAAGAGAGATCTGATAATTTACCCTTAATAAGATATTAAAGAAAAGTTTTAAGAAAAGTATCAGAAATTATTTTGAAATATAAAAACTTTTCAAGATTGGAAATGGAGTGATGTAATAACAATATTGAATGAGGGAATGGCAATTTAAACATGAGAAAAGAGATGATAAATTTACCTCACTATACATCAATGAATACATCATTAGTCAATATTGTTCTCAGTAAATATGCCAAAGAATTGCCCTTATAACCAAACTCACTCACTTAACTTCTTTACTTGGAAACCAAGGAAAACCCAAGACAGAAAATAAGAATTGATATACAAAGTAAAAGCTGTGAGAGAATCTAAATGGCAAAATCACAAAGCAGACTGACTAATTCAACACTTTGGAGCATTTCTTCTCTATTGCTTCCCTCAGTTTTCTTCCCAAAGCATATGCCAAAGGAGGAGGAACAGCATTTCCAATCTGCCTATGTTTGTGTTGCATATTACCAGCAAATTTGTAGCTGTCTGGGAAACCCTGCACAACATGAATAGAAATTTGTCATCAAGAGTAGAGTCTTAATGCCCTCCCTTTGAAGGGAAATTTGAGCAGACTTACTTGAGATCGAGCGCATTCGCGGACTGTGAGTATCCGATCTTGATCAGGGTGGAAGCACATCCCAACCTTACCCATCGGTTGGGGGTCGGTGATTGAAGTGGGAAAGTTCCCTTCCCAATCCAATCGTCCAAACAAGCCTTTCCATTGATTATGTCTCTTGGCTGTGTTTGGTAGGCACCAGGGTATCAAATCAACCATCTGTCCCGTTGACAACCGAACCTGAACACGAAAAGGGAAGAAAATCACAACTGGCCAGAGGATAATAAACAAAATATATTTGAACAGGATTGAACACATTCATAAATTGAGGATTGTTCCCTATTGAAAAGAATGTACCTTCTCATCTGGAAGGTCGCGCCAATCAGCACCTGGACGTTTTGGAATTTTTTGACATCTTATAAGATTTAGCTCATTCATTTCTTTTGATATGTGATCAGTCAAAACAACAATGTTTCCTCGAATTTTCTTTTGAAACCAAGATGAGGGTTCACTCTTGTACTGCAAGAGAAATGAACAGGTGAGTAAAAATAATAATAATAAACACAGTTCATCAGAAAAAGGCAAACAAACATCACCTCCATTGTTGAAACAGAAGCCCCATTCCCAACAGCAGGAAGGTCTCCAATTGTATCTCTGACAGTAATTGCACGAAAAGGGGCACCTCCTGCAGTACTAGGAACAGCAGCATACTGAGTATTGCCGGACAGTGTAATTTTGAGCTCCGGGCTAGCGAAGACATGCATTGGTTCTGGCCATTCCGGTAAAATTTCATCGGGAGATGCTGCCCATATGAATGCACGTTTTCTGGATTGAGAAATTCCATATGCTCCAGCTTCCAAAATACCAAATCTCACCTACAATTGTTGAAGGAATAAAACATCCAACGTGAGCATCTGTATCTTAGAACCAGAAAACATGAACATAGATGCTGATACATATGGATAACTAGAATGAAGGAATTTCATTTAAATGTTATCAAGCAATGAGAGAGCCATGCAGCTTAAACAAACTTTTCTTGACAACAGAATATGAAGAATATTATCAGAATTTCTCACAAATTACATTTTTCATTCATGCAACCAATGTTTGCACCAAAGCAACCAAAGATGAGGACCAAATTTTTGCTTTAGGAAAAACGAAATAATTGCATCTGGAGTTGTACTTGGTTCACTCAAAATTGAGCCCCCATACCCACCACCCAATAAAGAAAAAGAGACGAGCAAAGATTCCGTTTTAGCTATCTGATTCAAAATTAAAAAACTGGGCCTACCTGATATCCCATCTCAAGAAGTGAAGCTACAGTTAGGCGAAAAGTTTGCCCTTTGTTGAATGAGACAAAATTTCTCACATTCTCCAGAAGGAAATACTTTGGACGAAAGTACTCAGCAAAAGATAAGAATGCTAAAATCATCTCACATTGAACCTTACTCCAGGTGCTCTGATTAAAACGATTCATTCCAGAAAAACCCTGTTCAACGAAAATATTAGGATAAAAACATATGCATGAATGTTGTCCTTTCCACTAAATGTAAAAGGCAACATGTCTCATACCTGACAAGGAGGTCCTCCATTGATGAATTCAACTTGTCCAGGACGAGGCAAATTATTGATCTCCTTTTCATCAAGTTTCTCTGCCAGCTCAATGGCTTCTGAGGTTGATATACAATCATCTGCATCACCACATGCTGTCATGACAGCCCTACATTAAAATCAAAGTAAAAAAATGAGCCAATGGGATATGGAATGAAGTAGATCGCAAAGAAAACCCTTTCAGCATAAGGGAGTCTTGGCATTGTCAAGTAGAAGCATGAAAATTATATAGCTTGAGATAGACCAAGAAAAAGTATAATCAAAAGAAGGGGGGAGAGAAATGAAAGAAATAATAAACATAAAATAAATATTTAAGAACAATAATCATCCACGGCGTTAACCTTAAGATCACATTGCAATTATTCACAAATGTCAATGCCTCGGAATGATTGAGAGAGAACGCTTCACCAGCAGGCTCTTCATATTCAATTGCCCACTTGGTTATTGAAACACCTATAACAAGAGCATATGAGTTAGGATGTGTGGCCAGTCATCAGAGTAGGCTTGAGTTAAACTTTAAAGATAGCAACAGCATAAAAAAACTGATGTTACCTGCTTGCTGCAAACCCTCAGATAAGCCACCACATCCAGCAAATATATCCAGAGTAGCCAAGTGATTTTTAGATGGTAGATCTTTTTTGTTTTCGTTTTCATCAGGTAAAATCTCTCCTTCTTTACACTTCCCTTTCTTCTTTCTTTGGGCAACATCACTAATCCGCTTTTCAGAAGAGGAACTTAGTTTGATATTAGCTGGCAACTGAACATCAAGAAAGTTATTAGACATTTGGAAAAAATATCCAATTCAGGAAATATTCTGATCAACAAAATGAAAGCAGAGATTTAAATTCACACTAGCAACAAGAAAATAGTTACCTGCTTGATAGCTCCCTTTTCGGGATCATACAGATGTTCGCAAAAGAAAATGTGATCAAAGATAGCAGGGCAGTCTGAAATTTGGAGATCCTGCTTTTTCCTTACTTCACACTTTCCTTCTATATCAGCAACGGGCATTATTGATATTTCATCACTGTAGTAAAGCTGAAAAGTAATTGCAATTGCTTTTAAGATTAATAATAATGAAGAAAACCAACAAATATTAATCACTAAAAGATGCAACAGAGTTTCTACTACGCAGTAAGATGTGTGGTACTTTTTCTTGTACAATGACACACTATCAGATTCAAACTTAGATATCAAAAGAAAAATGCAAGCAAAGATTCAAAAAATTATTTGATATGAACAGTAGAGTTTTAAATGTAATAGTGGAGTACATATGATGATATTATATGGATTACCAAGGCCTAGCACCTCGATGTTCCAAATGAAGTCTTGAAATACTTACTTCTCGAACATCTGAGGAGTATGCCTTTTCTGCTGAAACGTCCTCTGGTCTAAAGAATCTCCTAACTTTCACCATAGTTGATGCAGGAGAAGATTGTTTTGAACCCTTTGTTGATTCAATTCCCAGCAACTGACAAACAACATAAGCTCTGAGGCCGACATTTCTCCCACTCTTATGTTTCTCACTGCCTCTTTCATCAGTTACAAAATGATGAGGAGCTAAGTAAACATAATCATTCACACAATAATCAGTACCATTATAAGTGAAGCCAGTCTTTGAAGAATTCAGCTTAACGGTGTCCTCTCTTTGAGTTTCCTTTAGTTCACAAGAGTGGCAATGTCCATTTCCTAGGCCCATGGTTTCTTTAGGAAGGTGAAAGAAAGCACCTTTCTCAGGCCAATAAAGGTTTTTACAGTAGAACTCCATAGGCAGTCCTTTACATTTCCTCTCCTCTGCTCTCTCTTCATCAGCCTTGACCTTATTGGCGTTGGCCTTACGATGCTGATACCCCCAAGGCATCAAGCGAATCTCTACAACCACTGTCTCTTTAATTTCATCCAACTCAAATTCAAGGCAATCATTCGTAAGAAATACCTCCCTCTCCTTAGCAGCATTGCCTAAGACAGTCTCTGATCCTCTAGCCATGAGTCTTCCATGAACCATTTTTCTTGCATCAGATTTTTCATACATGTACTCCACAAAATATATGTCAGGCAAATCATGTAAATTTTCAGTTGCCACAGACACAAAGCCACCTACAACAACTAAATCTCCATCAATGATGGCTTGTTTGTAAAGAGAATCACCTTGACATGTTGTGCCCACTATCTCACCATCCCATCTAATTTCTCCCACAGAAAATTGCACCTTTACAGGTTTTGCAACAGGACTTGATTTTTCAGGTTTTGTTTCCGCTTCTGCATTTTCCTCTTCAACCTCTTCATTTTCTTCTTCTCCAGCTTCCCCCTCATCTTCTTCTGGTTCATCTTCTTTAATTTCCTTTTCATCTGCCTCTTTCAAGTCGCCTGGAGAATATTTTGAGTAAAATTCTCCCCAAATTCTGTTTATCAATTTAGTTGTAGTAGCAGGCATAGCCTTTCTGCTTGATACTACTGGTCCCATTGTAGCTCTTGGATTCAGATTCGCTTCCTTCTTTAGGACAATCTTTTTCTTAACCAACCACTTGGTATGATGTCTTTCCTCCATTTTATCACAAAGCCCTGTCAAAAAGGCACACTTCCGGATCATGTCATCAGGATATTCAGCAAATTGTTGCAGTATTATCTGTCCATGGACCACCACATATCTCTCTAAAACTGCTGGGATGGAAGAGATATAAGCAGGATTGCTCTTCTCATATTCAGAAAGCCTTTTGATAATATCTGCAAAAGAAAGCTTAGAGGCACGGCTCTGCTCCTTCAATAAGGTAATAATGCTTATAGCAAGCCTGGCAGTTTTCAAAACAGTTTGGTACCATGGAGCATATTGCCTAGATGGCTTTCCCAATCGATACCTAAAGAAGCAAATGGAAGACAGGATAAGTTATGAATGATAGTATGGAACAAGGTAAAAGACAAACAATATGATCCAGATTTTTCATGCTAAGCAAATCATACAGAATTTAACTAGTTATACTTGCATAAAGGAATTGACTAAAAATTAATCTTCTAAATTGCATACTTAATTCATCTATTAGTATATGCATATTCCACTAAAAAAAGAAAAGGAAACTTCCTCTCTTTATAAAGAATGATGATTTTTTTTTTTGGAAAAAACATGAAGTTTATATCATTTGAGAACTTGTCGACTAATCTTTCATCCACTATTGTAATGCAATCATAAAGGTATAAGAATCATGTTACCAGGCCATGTCAGTGCGAATGGATATGAACACCATTGAAGATCCAAATTCAATCATCCATTCCTTTATTGCACTCAAATAAATTGGAATCCCATCAGTGTTCTGTGCTTGAGCCGCACATGAGGAGGATTGACTAGAATCAGCATCAAGACAAAACCCACTTCCATCATCTTCAGTCATAATACCTGATCCATATATTGTCACATCAATGTCATCACAAGGTTTCATGGGAAGAAGCTCTAGAGAAATAAGCCGTGAATCAGAGTTGTAAAGGGACCAGTTATGAAGCATGCTTCGGGGAAGTTCATCAGGATCACAAATATCCATATCACTGCCAAAGATAACATATTCATCCATTTCATCTCTAGTAGTTTTGTAATATGCAGGTAGAGGATAGTCATTTGCAATTTCATCCTCATTGATTTTGATATAGAACTTGTTTGACAAACCAACAGGACGCTGATTTTTTCTTTGTTTCATCGATCGCCAATACTCCTCTTCTTGCAGCAACTTAGCCAATTTCATATCCTCATCTTCCTCTGCCTCAGATGCAGGTATATTATTGGGTGTATTGATTTTCTCTCCATCTTTAATCTTCAAACTGGAGTTCGACAACCCATCAAATGTGGCTGCATTTGGTGGGAAATTCCCCTTTTCTCTGCTCTCATCCCTAAGGGCACAAAGAACAGGCAAGTCTATGAAAATCTGGTCATTCTTCTTAGATGTATCATCTAAGCCAATAAGTTGATTGTATATAAATTCCCCTTGTAAGATGATAAAATCTTTGACAGACATCCCAGGAGGGAAGTTCCTACTACTACTCAAGGAGCGAACGACTCCGGCAAGCAGTTCATCCAGGCTCAAATCCGGATTCCCACCAGAAGTCTTTGCCAATTTTTTATACACCTCTATGCAGGCATTGGCTTTTTCATAGAAAATATTATACAACTTTTTGTACCCACCAGCAGGCTTTAGACAATCATAATCAGCAATATCAGTGGAAACCCATATAGTTGGTGAGCCATCCTCATAACCAGATATGCACCAATTTTCAATCCTCCCAAAACCTTCACATTTAACACCCTTATCCTTCTCTTTATCATGGGTTTGTTCTAAAGGCAAAATAACCCCAGAAATAAACAAGTCATCTACTTCTAACATTTCAACAGGCTGTGGTTTTCCATCAGCATCATGAAATGTAAATTCAGTTAGTCTCCTATTTGGTCGAGAATCATCCTGTCCTGATGTCGTCAATCCGACAGCTGCTATCTCATCCTCCACGGTTACCTCTCTCTTTCGTTCAATAACTGAAGATTTCTCAGATAATTGAACTGTTTTTACCTTAAAATCTGAACAGGCAGCAGCACGCTTCGGCATTTTCCGAACACCGACAACCTTTTCACTGGTTTCTGACCTCTTCCTCTTCTGCTTTGATTTGGTTTCTTTCTCAATAGTAGAATCTGGCTTTTTGAGATCACTAGAAGGGTCCATCAATCGGGTTCCGGTCTTCTTCGCCATTCCTAAAATTAAAACATCAATTTAGTTTATTTGAAAAGAAAAAAAAAATCCTCAAGGACAAGAAAACTCTCAATTTCAGGAGATCAAAAAGAGGAGAACACATGCAAATCAAAGATTATTAAATTAAAAAAAAAAAAAACAGTAAGGAACCATCATGAAGAAAAGGAAAGGTGAAAATCTCAAATAGTAGTAATTATATATATCCCACCATTAAAAAGGGTAAAGCTTGATTTTTTATTTATTTAAAAAAAACCATTGATTAACGAGAAAATGCAAATAAAATTGAAATGAGACCTTCAGACTTAAATGCATGGCGTATTTCTTTATGAAATTAAACAAATCAACAAAATTAAGATGGAAAAAATTGAAAAGAAAAGCAACAAAACAATAGAAACCCAGTTAGCATTTTGGCTATAAACTTGTGGGTTTTCAAGTAAATGCATTGGTTATAACGTAAAGGGGAGAAAACATCGATGGAATGAAAAAAAAAAAAAAAACAAATGGGTAGCAATAAAAAATGGAAATTTTCAAATGCTCAATTTGCCGATCATCAAAAGAAAATAAAACAGTCAAAGATTAAGAGAGAGATTTACCTGAATGTGAATCGGCGGCAAGAGAAAGAGTGAGAAGAAAATGAGAGAAAGAAGAGAGATTGGTAAGAGAGATGAAGAAAATTAATTCGCAGAGGAGAGAGAAAGAAGAAGATGAAGAGACAGAGGCGGGATTCTGAAAATGAAAATGGAAAAATTAAAACTGAGTGAAAAAAAATTGAAAGAAATTTGGAGAAATGGGTTTTGGTTTTTTGTTTTCCCGCGTCAGCAGTTGGCGGGTACTGAATGGATTGGTGAACTCCACTCTCCAACTAAACTTCTAGAGAGAGAAACACAAAGAAAGGTTGCTTTTTGACTTTGAGAGTGAGAGAGAAAGTGGAAATAATTATTCAATATCTGGTCTCATTATTGCTGATTTTTTGTTTTTTTTAATCTTTGTTTTGACATTTTTTTTAAAATAATAATTCAATCCATCTAATTTTTTGTCAATTAAATTTTTTTTTTTGTTCCTATAATAGTAAATCTTATAAATGTTTTTCATATTTAGACTTGTTTCCTATTTTGATGCTTTGAAATCAATTAAAATTATTTTATTTATTTTGCATTTGAATTTGAATTTTTGAAAAGCCGTTAACTTGTGATAAAAAAAACGGTAAAATAAACTGTCATATGATCGTTAATTTAGTTCGTTATTGATAAATATAGTAGAATGTTTAATAGTAGAGATCGTTTTTTTTGTCGTTTTCTTAATTAATACAACCTATTGATTTATTATAGAATCCTAATGTTACACGTGAACAATAATGTTTTATAATAGGTATTTAACACTATTTTCAATTGTAAAAATTCATATATCTAAGAAAATACTTTAATATTTAAAACATATTACACTTATAAATAATATCAACTCATGATGATAAATAATAATAAGGGATGATAAATCTAGTATAATTGAGGCTCTATATTACAAAGTTCCATGTTAAAAAAATATATAAATATGATTAAAAAAAGAGAGTAGGAGAGAGAACGTGTGTATTAAATAAAAGTAGAACATTTGTCAAGCAATATAATTAGATTATTGTGAATCAATATATTAATCAAGAATTACTGGAAAAAAAAACAATTTGTCAAGAGGATAAGTCATTATCAAGAATTACTAAAAAAAATATATATATATTATATATTTGAAACTACTTTTAAAAATATATGTTTGCAATCACCTTTATTTTTATATATATATAAGTTTTATAAATTAAAGCTGCCATTTAAAATTTCTCCAAAAATATATATAAACAATATTTTTGTTTTATGTATTTGAATAATCATCTTCTTCTCATCTGATCGCATAGATTTATAGGCTCATTCACAAAATTATTATTTACCTCAACATAAGAGTGATTCTTAGATGAATACCATATTCTAAAGTAAAAATATAATTCATAACTTTGAAACTGATGTCGATTCATTTATAAATGGCAACAAAGTAGGACAACTAAAAATTATGAATATCCATTCATCAGTGACAAATTACAGCTCAATTTATAAAATTCCAACTAATATTAGGATAAAATATAAATAAGATTTTTGTGATTTTGGTCAAATGCAAACACACTCTTTATAATTAAAAAACATGAAAATTTATATCCTTATAGTTCCAAAAGAGTTAATTGAGCATATGGCCACATTTGCGTCATAGATTTCGGTATATAGCCACCATACTAAATTTTAGAGTAGATGGTCTCCTGAATGCATTTTCTTCTAATTTCATACCGTAAATACCCCCCTTAGAAACGAAATCATTAGTCTGAAGTTGATTTGACAATGCTACAGTGGCTGGTAGGTGAGGTACACGGGATTTTAGGACTGCTTTGTACTTTTCGTTTATCCCAATATTGTTGGTGAGTCTTTCTTAGGAAGTTATGCACTATTTTCCAAAATTAAATATATATAATTTTTTTTAATTTCTTTAATTTTATGAATACTTGAAGATATTTAAATTTGAGTTATGTAGAGTGAGTGTTGCATTACTTTATTAGTAAATGATTCAGCATTTAATATCGTGTTTGGCAACTATGTATCAGATATATACGAAGTACTAAAATCACGATAGTACAATGGGTACCGTTAGAATGAACACATACCACCAAATGTATCGGCAAATATAAAACCATTACAGTTGTATTGTGTTAAAGATTTTGAGTATGACTCTTTAAGAATTTATGAGTATATTTTGTGTTGAACTTGAAGTGTAACAATAATATATAAAGTACCTGAAACTATATGGTACAGTGAGTATCATTTTATTAGTAAACGGTTCAATATTTAATATATACAAAGTACTAAAAATACGATAGTACAGTGGGTACCGTTAGAATGAACACATACCACCAAATGTATCAGCAAATATAAAGCCATTACAGTTGTATTGTGTTAAAGATTTTGAGTATGACTCTTTAAGAAATTATGAGTATTTTTGTGTTGAACTTGAAGTGTACCAATAATATATAAAGTACCTGAAACTATATGGTACAGTGAGTACCGCATCATTTTATTAGTAAACGGTTTAACATTTAATATATACAAAGTACTAAAAACACGATAGTACAGTGGGTATCGTTAGAATTAACACATACCACCAAATATATCAGCAAACATAAATAATTGCTAAGTATAAGTTTAACCATAATTCATGTTACAAAACGAAATAAAGTATTTAACCGAATGTATCGACAAATATATAACATTTCCACTACTCATCATGGTTGTTCTTCCCCAAAAAGGCCATCATCACCTGTTATGCTGGCTATGTACTTCCACATATCACTCTAACTTCCCTTTTTTAAAATCATGGCTAGATTGTGACACTTGTCCACCCTTCCATGGGCATATGCGTAAATTCACGGTAAGTGCCTATTGAAATGGGGTCATGTACTCTAAAAATAAGAGGGTGGCTATAAACTCTTATTTCTTGAAATAAGAGGCTATATGGCTTGTTAGCTCGTTCCAAAATCATACAATTTGACATCTCCTCATTAACGCTATTAACTATTTTTTAGTCATAACTTCTATATTTGAAGTTCGATTTAGATGAATCAAGATGTTATGAAATCCTCGATTCGAGCTGTCATTATGATCACTCCAAAATTTTGAAATTATCAACAAACAAAAGAGTTATCATAATCCAAACATTAGGTATGATTAAAGTAAAAAAACCATTTTGATTTACTCAATATATTGAAGAGCTAAGGTATCTTTCATTCAAGGGTGCAATATATACCATAAACCGGTACATGGTCCTCTCATATCACAACTATAAACAAATCAATCATCTACACAATCCACAACAAAGTAATTCATACAAAACATCATAGTTTCCAAAAATTTCTTACGTCTGCAAGTTTTCGATATAACATTATTTACATTACATGTACCTTAAGGTTAATGGGGTGGGGAGAGGTAAGATCTTAGACGAATTTTAAGTCCGCGAGTATTCGAAAATAATCGTAGAGACGAATAATACACCTCTAAGGTCAATGAGGTGGGGAGAGGTGAGATTTGAGAAGAATTCTCATTCTCTACCCTCGAAAAGAGTTTTGCGTTCGGGGTCATAGACGAGGTCGAAATGGGACGGGAACCATCAGGGACACAACTCTATAGAGATTTTATAATAATTATTAGTAAATTAATAATTTTAAGGGGATAATTTGACAAAATAAATTTTATTGGGTCCAATTTTAACCCTTTGCATAGTTCTGGGGTAATTGTTCAAATTGAAAGTTTAAGCATATAAGTGTTACAAACCCTATAGTTCAGGGGTGGTTTGTGCAATTTTTCGTAAAATATATTAAATAGTGTAGATAACCGTATTTTGTCCGACTCGGTATTAAAAAAAAAGTGGGAAATTTGAAATTGATTCTGAACAACATGTTGAAAAATTTGATTCGATACATTGTAAATAAATGATTATTTCTCAATAAATTGTTAAATTTAAAGCCATGTGTAATACCCAATTTATATGGGAAAATACTTATATCTTCACCAGTTAGGAGACTCTTCCTAACATTCCTTTATGTTTTATTCTCTTCCTAACATTCCTTCATGTTTTATTCTTTTTGGTTAAAACAAATAAGTGGGTCTCATGTAGTTAATAAAATTTATTATCCCTTATTTTCTTTTAACGAATAGATAAAAAACACATTGAAAGTTAGGAGGAGCCCTTCCTCAACAGTCAGAGGTAAACATCTTCCATTTATATGGGCCACACCAACCCAATTTCTTGACTAACTCTTTTTTAATACAATGTATTTCTTGATTAACTCTGACTTGCGTAAAATTGCTGACATGGTCTTTTGTTACTTCATTTCACCAAACCAATTCTCCTAGTTTTTGTTCTCTCCAATAATTTTTAAAATACACTTAGTTTAAATATCTGAATTACTATTTTTAATAAAACAAAATATGAACTAGAAATTCAAGGTGTGAAAATGGAAAAGTTTGATCCCAAAAGTGATACAAATTCACAATTCTGTTGTACAAAAAAATTTAATCCAACCTAAATATTACATAATTGAATTGGATCCCTCACCTTACTGATCATTTAGGTCAGTTAAATTTGCAGTTGAACAATTGAATCTAGCCCAAAAAAATTCTTTTAATCCAACCCAACCCAACCTAACCAAACCCGAACACTTCAATATCAAAACCAGTGTAGGCAAGGCAAGAGAGAGGGTCAAACAAAGAGAGGTAACCATGGTATGAATGCTGCAGTCTACGTATATACTGTGGAAGTATTAACTTGACCCTGAATTAGACGGTAAGAGATGCCCCATTATCCGCTGCTGTAAGATTGAGAATCATCGTGGCTGCCTTCAAAGCCCTAATACATTGATGAAAAACAAAAATTAGTACTCTTATCAGCTATCATTCAGATGTAACAGCTCCTCATCTTCAAACGAGGCTAATGATGATGATTATATAAATATACCATTCAATCATGGAACTGTGTAACAGAAATCAGTTGGTAAGTTTATATTTTTTTATAAGAGTTGGTAAGTTTATATAAAAATATCGAATAAATTTAAACAAACTTAGGACCGAAAGACGGGAAAGCAACTAGTTCATACAAATACTGGCAATGGTGGTCACTCATTTATTTATATTTTTGGGGGAAGTCTCATCTTTTGGATGGCTAACAAGTGTAGAAATCTTCAGTATAAGTTTATGAATTATTCATCAGAAAGTCAGTGTTAGCAAACTTGCAGACAAGAAAACTTTCCAATGTGCTCTTACAGGAAAAAGACAAGAAACGGTTCATATTGATGCTTCAACTTGATGAAATCATCAACTTCTTAACTTAGATGATAAAAAAATTTCAGCACACCTTCCATTGATGCTATGATGGAAAAAGAAAACTCTAAATGAGCTTGTGGTACATCAAATTCAATTTAACGTGACAATCTCAGCAATTTGTCAAAAGTTGAAAAGATGAAGCCATAAAAGTAAAAAGCAAGGATTTGATACAAAGTTTAGTTCACTTCACACTTTAGTAAAATACGTTAAAAATTCTTTTTTATGCGTTAGATCTTGAAATCCCCAATTCCTCAATGTTACCAGATTCGAGAACAAAGACCGTCCCTTAACCTACAGCAGTCAAGTCAGGAAGCTCGTTAAGTATTTACAAGTCCAGGAAAGTGCCTCCAAGGGTTTTGAACCATGAAAGTTGGTTGAAATCAAGGTCCTCTAATATTATTTCCATTGAAATGAAGTATAGAAATAAAATAATCAAAATGAGAAACCATCATTCTCTTCATTGCTCGTGATGGAAACAAGGTGACAGATGATCAAAAGAATGGAAATAAAATTTCTCAGTATCGTCTATATTAGTTATCATTATAGCAACACTTAACAAACTATACGGAAAACTTTGGGTGCACACAAAAATAAAAAATTGGTTTGTTTTCTTCACACTTATTTTTCCACCCTTCTCAAGCAATAATACAAATAGGTAATACAAATAGGATAAATTACGAAACAATATAGTTTTCTTTTATTTCCACAGTGAATTGGGTATATAAACATATTGGAGGGATAAATAAGTTGTAGTACTATACCATGCATCAGGAGCCTGGTACAAAGAAGCAGAATCACCAAAGCATGAGGCAAGCATGTCTGTGTATATAACTCCAGGATTAAGGGCAACAATTGCCATTCCCTCTGGCAACTCTTTTGCCACTGATCTGGTCAAACCCTCGATAGCCCATTTTGAAGCACAATAAGGTGCAACCTATAAGAAGTTCTATAAAAATTGGCTTATTGTGCTCTCCCAATCTCTGCTTGACAGTCAAAATTTAGTAGCAAGCATTTTACATCCATAAAAGTTCACGCAAGCATTCTACGTCACGAAGTTCATGTATTGCTTAATAAATTCTAGCACTTGTAACAGACACCACATGAACTGATGAACATACTAAACATTCTCTGTTCCCACACAAAATTGACAATCACAAAAAGGAACCTGTTTAAAATTCACTCACAGTTTCTGCATTTTAACTATAAGGTGAAGATACAAGTTAAAAGTCTTTGTATGCAACCCACTGGAGCTGAAAACCAACTAATCTTACTCAGATCTATGGCTTTCATCAAGATAAACCGGACCTCAACTTTTTTCAAGGGCAATCAATAAATTTTCCAATCTCTTTCTCTGTTCTTTTGCTTCTTCTTTTTTTAAATAAAAGGATAAAGCATGATGCTCCGCAAAAGAATGGAAAGCCAATTGTTAATAGTACTATCAAGAAAAATATATTCAACATACAATTTTTTGCCTGATATGCAGTAAAACCAGTCTGTATACCAAGCCATGACAATATGAAAAACTGTTGAAAGAAAAAAGAAAACATCATATACCCTTGATGGAAACAATATAAATTTCAGATTAGAGATTTCAAAGTACCAGGGCAGCACCAGATCTTCCCCAACCAGATGACATATTAACAATAACTCCTTTTTTGCTTGGAATCATAAGTGGGATAAAGTGACGCAATACGTTCACTGTCCCTTTGACATTTGTCTCAAGGACTGTATCAAACTCGTCAGGAGGAACCTCCCAAATCTTGGAATTTTTATTAATAGTACCTGCATTATTTACTGGTAACAACCAGTCATGCTTCAGTTTCACATATATATAAGTCGCTCAAAATGAGAAGCAGAATAGTTCAAGGCAGTTTCCAGCAAGCTATTACAGTTGGATGGAACGCACACAGACGATCTCCAATACAAAAAGCGAAGGATAGCATCACTGTCATTGCATAGCTACCATGATTACAAGTGGCAATTTCATCAACCAGGGCAGTACTATAATATCAACAATATCAATATCACAATGTTATTATTGAGTGTGTGTGAAGTTTGGCAGGGAGGCTAAGCAGAAAAAGCTCTTCAATATGCTGAGATAATTTTTTTTTAAAAGGGAACGATTATAATTTAACAATGAAGTATATAACGTCCTGACCACATGTAAATTCTTTAGATTTTGGTATTATCTTTACCTTGATGTATTCTAGACGGTCAAATTTCTTATGACGCCTAAAATTTCATGTTGCCTTTTTAAGGAGAATGCTCATCCTCTAACCTCTTCTCCTCTAATATTTCTTATACATATTAATATATTGGTTGTCTTCTGAAAAGAAGAAGAACAAGGACAGGAACTGTAACGATCCGTTACCACATATGACCATTTAATTCTTTGGTTAAATCACATTAAAATATTTGAAGTTAAATAAATGTAATATTAGAAGTTATTTATAACTTTGCTTATTTGCCATTTGGGAGCTAGTTGCAAGTTATTGACGAGGTGGGGTTGCATTTATAATTGTTGGAAGTTGAGGGAAGAAGAAAAATTAATGGAATTTGATATGAAGGGTTTGAGGAGTCTAGGGCTCATAAGCTAAGAATCACTAATAAGGATACGGGATACACATACGATACGGATACGGATACAGCGATACGACATTCTCTAAAAAACTAGGATACGGAAACGACAAGGAAATGTTGATTACAATATACAATCTTTAGGTTAATTAGATTATTTTTATACATTACAATGATTTTCACATTAAATTTGTTTGTTTTAGTTTATGATATTTATATTAGAAAGACAATAAGAAAGAAATGATCAAACTAAATAAAGATTTTGATGTTTTTCAATCTCATCTCTTATTAATTTTCTCCGAGACGTATCTAAGAAGTATCGGAGTATCCGAGTATTTAATATGGATACGGATACGTCACCCAAGTTGAAGTATCTATGCTTCTTAGCTCATGAGTCACACTTCAAAGAAATAAAGTAAAAAATTTCCCTCTTTCTCTCCCCTTCACACCAAGATTTGAACCTAGGAAATAACACAATAGAGTTTTGAACCACCTATGACCTCCTGTTTTGATACCATGTTAAATAACCATTATACCCAAAGTTTTAGTTGTTAGGTTAAAACAAATTTAATCTTTCAAGGTATTCCCAAAATCTTTCATTTCAAATCTCTTATAAAATGGAAAGTGGGGAGTAAGTTCACAAAAGTTAGGCTTTTTCCTTAAAAGAATGACCGTAGATTAGCTGCAAAATAAAGACGCTCCTAAGATCTTTAGAGGCACACCAATGAAAGATGAAGGAAGAAAGAAGTCCGTTCCACAAGATTCGAA
Organism: Gynostemma pentaphyllum; assembly: GCA_028015215.1. Taxonomy (NCBI): domain Eukaryota; kingdom Viridiplantae; phylum Streptophyta; class Magnoliopsida; order Cucurbitales; family Cucurbitaceae; genus Gynostemma; species Gynostemma pentaphyllum. Next base: position 50,539,835 of record CM051352.1, read on the forward strand.
CAAAACGAGCACGGAGAAAATAGGTTATCTCATTTGTACCCTCAAAGACCACAAACCAATTCAGGTTAAAATAGAAGCTATGGATTCCTTTTTTTAATCATATTGGACATGTTAAGCTTTCCATGAGTAAGGGGCTCACAAAGACTCAAACTTCATACCAAAGTGAGTCTGTCTCAATTACAAATCTCTAAAGCCATATTGGCCGGGCGGTATTCTTCCTCTTCTATACAGTTGCATCAACCCTGTTGCTCCTTAGAGAAAGAAACCTTTGACGGTTTGATCAATTTGTTTTTCAAAATAAACAGTTCCCCAAAGTCTGCCCCATTGTCTTCTTGGTTAAATAGCTATTTTGGAAGGAAAGTCTATCATCACCAATTGATAAAAATACTTTTTGTTTTCATTTTCAATTTAGGAGTTACCAATCAAACTCGGGACAACTTGAATTTGAATTACTTCCAAAAGCTAAGCCAATGCCACACTACCTAGATGCTAGGAACACACTTAAAGAGACAAGCCAAGAATCCTACTTCATTTCGTGAACAATCGATGCCCGCTACCGTATTCTACACCAATATAGAAAGAAAGAATGGTCTCTCCACTCCAAAAAGTTCAAAACGAAATGAAAACCGTTTCAATTTACACTTAAACAGAAATAAAAGATGACAATAACACCAATTTATTCGCACAATTTAACCTTAAAAAAACAAAGTTGCATACCAATAATATCAGGAACACCCTTCTTTTCAACAACAACACGCGCCAACTCTTCAACACTAGAATTCAATCTCTGCAAATAACATTTCTAATCAATTACCACTTCAGACATAAAAAAAAAAAAAAAAACAATATAGGATGCTTCAAAAAGACTAACCACATCGGAATTGATGAACAAATGATTATCATTGAGTTCAGATTGAAGAGAATTGAGTTTATCCTGAGATCGAGAACAACCAATAACAGTATGGCCTCGTTTTGATAACTCTAGGGCTAGGGCTCGTCCAAGACCTTTGCTAACTCCGGTAATTAGGATAGTACGAGAGCGAGAAACTTGTCCTAATCCGTTAATTCCTTGCATTTTGATCAAAGAATTTACAGTAATCTTTGCTGAATTTGGTTTTTTCAGAGCTGAGTTCTTCCGAGAAACGGCGATGGTTTTTCCGACGAAGCAGATTCTCGATGTATGGATGTGTTAATCGCACAATTGCATGGACCTTGATTTTCTTTTTTCTTTCACGTTGCTGATTTTGAAAAACGTTTTTTTTACATTAATTTCAGTTTCTAGTTTACACATTAATTAACATGACATTGTCTGCTTAATTTATAATAATGATAGAGAGGTTTTGTAAATTTGTGTGGAAAATATTTGTCTCGTAACAAGTCAGGAGGATCTCCTTCATATCCCATTACCTGTGCTTCAGTTGGTTAAAAGCAAGCAAATCAATGAGTCTCGTGTAAATAATAAAAATAAATGTTATTGGTTTCTTATTAATTTTTAACCAGTATAAATGATCCTCCTAATTTATCATAATTCTCCGGTTTTTATTAAGTTATAGAGACTAAAATGAACTTTTAAAACTATAAACACTAAATTGATAAAGAACAAGACCATAAAGATTAAATTTATAGTTAAATTTTGGAAGAAAATAAATTATTAATTTATATCCTGAACTTTATATGATATGTCAATTTAAATCTTAAACTTTAATAAGGGTCATTCACTTACGAGAAATTCATATGTCTGGCATCAAGATTGTTGTGTTTCTTTAACAATATTTATTTACAGACATTTTATGAGATTGACTGAAAATATTTAGATGCCCACATTTTTTTTACATAATTTATTATATGAGTGTACTATATTTATATGATTTTTTTAATATTACCCTTCAATTAAAAATAAAAGATAATTACTGAAATAACAAAATTTTGCATATTAATTATTGGAATGTCAAAACTTTTTAAAAATTACCTAAATAGTAGTACAATAAATTTATTTAACTAATAAAGGACAAAAAAAACTGTAACGTCCCGTTAATTTGAGGTGAATTTTTTTTTATATATATTTTATTTAATTTACGTTACTTTAATTTAATTTTGTTAGTAATTAATTTAGTTTAAGATTTATTTCCGTTAGTTTTAATTAGATTTATTTAAATTAGTTAAGTTATTAATTGGTGATTAGTTAGTTAAATTAAGAGGATAAGGAAGTGTGAGGCCTTCCCTTTTGTCTTATTCTAACACTTTAGGGCAACAACCCATTGGGTTATACCTATTTTAAAAAATAGAGAAAGACTTCGAGCCTGTTTGGTTTGCAATCCAGATTCAGTTTTATGAATCTGGATTGAATGAATAAAAGAAATCTGCTTTGTTTTGTGTTTGGTTTACAATCCAGAAAAAACCAATTTGGATTCAATTTCTTTTTTAGGCTAAAAAATGAATTCAACTAAAACAAGAATCCAAAATATCCAACTCAAAAACTGAAAAACACAGATTGACCTCACCCACACAATTTAATTCACGGGTTTGAACACATGAGATAAAAATACGAGTCGGGCCCATTTTTAGGGTTTGGGTCGGGTTGGGCTCGTTTTTCGAGGTTGACCCGGTCCGTTCTATGTTTTATTTATTTAATTAAATTTTTAACTGCATGTTTTTAAGCTGATTTTTAACTTTTCAAACTTAAACTTAATTCTAAAGTGATGGGAAAAAAGTTAATTTATTTTTTCAATATATCCTATTTTTTATTTATATTTTGTTTTTATAATTACATATAAGATTAATTTAAATATAAAAAATAAAATAATTTATATATATATATATATATGTTTTGGAGGTTGTTGCTCACATTTTTCCTCTGCTTATTGTACTAATGTATGTAGTACTATTTGAATAACGCTATTGGAGGTTTTCAATGCCCAAACAGTCTCTCCATTTAGTGTGAAAATATTTTTTCAGATTCTCTTTTATTGAGAAATTCTCTCTTTGGTTGCACTAGGTTCTTATGAATTTTAGAATGGATCTCATTGTGTCTTGTATAGTTCTCGTTTTGGAAAAAATTGAGTTGTTTTAATCTAAAGAGTTTATTTGATAGACTTGCAATGCTTCTATTATCTTTATTATAATTTTTTTAAAAGAAAAATTTATCCTAAGAATGAGAATAGTTATAGTTGATGCGGATAAAGATGTTTTCAATTTATAAGTTATGAATTATTAGTTTTTTCAAACTTAAAAATGAATGATTTAAGGTTGGAAGTATTATTTTCACACTGTTCTGATTCACGATCTTATTTTAAATTTTTTGAGTAACCAACCGAAAACATATTTCAAATTTCTGAATCTCAATTATAAATTCTGAATCTGTTACCAAACACAATTTCAGAACCAACAAATTCACATAATACAACTCTGAATTCATTAGAATCCACTAAATTCAAATTCTGCTTTTCAGATTGCATACCAAACAGGGCCTTCATCTTCTCCCATTTATCCCCTTCCAGCCGCCGACACGAATAAACCCTTCTCTTTGATTTTGTCTCTATCTCACCGTCTACGGGTTGTTTGAGAGCAAATACCTTGGGAATAACACACCGTTTTGACTCAAGTTGGACTAGGATCTAATTTTCATATTGAAGAAAATAAGAACAAAATGCATTAAGGAAGCAGCCTCGGTTGGTACGCAATTTAGGGAGCTGGAGCATTGTTTGCTTGGAGATAAACTTTGATAATAAATGGATTAATTTCTTTTACAAGACAAGGAGTTCAAGTGGTGATTAGACCAACAAGCGTGTAAATAGAAGAGGGCAACCGACTTCGTGTGTGAGTGTTTCTAAAGCTTTCTTCAATTGATCCATTTTATATTAAAAATAAAAACTTATTTTCAAATTGAAATCCACCACGCATTACTCTCCTTCTCCCCCCACGATTTAATTCCCTGCGTCAGGGGCTTTGAAGGTAATTTATTAGATATTGTTCTTGAATCTTTAGTCCCACATTTTGTCCACCACCAGCGCCCTGTCCCTTATCTTTTGTATTGATTTCTTTAGTTTATTTGTACACACTCTTAATATATATATATATATATATATCCATATATATTTATCCAATATCAACCTTGAACCGGATTGCCCCTAGAATGCCCAAACCCGGAAATTCCTTCCTCCCTCATGGCCGTGGGCCTCATGTACCAAGCACGGGCTGTTTTGGCATTTTAATTATTTACGTGTCGATAATTGTTCGATTTGTGAAATTAATGCATTTTAGGCATAATTGATTGTAGGTTTCGGTAACCGTTCGCGAATTCGACTCCCGACGTGTTTTAATTGACTTCTTGACAAAGGTGAGTTTAAAGTGGTTTTATGGGATTTTATGAATGTTTTACACGACGAGTTGTTAATTTGGTATAAGAGGGTTTGTGAATTAGAATCCAATGAGGATTTTGGTTGCTTTGAAGATTATCGGGAGTGAGTGTTGTGAATAATTCTCTGGTTTAGTTGTTTTTTCGGAGTTTAGGTTTAAATTTGGAGAAAAAGAGTAAAGTGCATTATTGTAATTGGAGGTTTGGGTTTCATGGGGGCATTCGGGTTGGTTGTTGAGAAGAGTTAAGCCTAGGGTGATATTTGGAATTGGGTTATGGGAAAGCTAAATGAGGGGCGAACGATGTTCTCCGATGTTATTTAAAAGTATATTCAATCTTCGATTTACTTATATTTCATTGAATGGCTAAAGGCATGAATTATTGTTCTTATGCCTGCACTATATGTTATTTGGCTAATGGTTCTTGGTCGAGAACATTAGCGGTGATGATATCATTTATGTAATATTCTTAGTCGAGAATATTATAGATTATAATGTGTTTGGATAATGGTTCCTGGTCGAGAACATTAGCGGTGGTGATATCATTTATGTAATATTCTTGGTTGAGAATATTATAGATTATAATGTGTTTGGCTAATGGCTCCTGGTCGAGAACATTAGCGGTGGTGATATCATTTGGGTAATATTCTTGGTCGAGAATATTAGAGATTATAATGTGCTTGGCTAATGGTTCTTGGTCGAGAACATTAGCGGTGATGATATCATTTATGTAATATTCTTGGTCGAGAATATTATAGATTATAACGTGTTTGGCTAATGGTTCTTGGTCGAGAACATTAGCGGTGGTAATATCATTTTGGCAATATTCTTGGTCGAGAATATTGATGGTAATGTGCATATTCCTTTTACTAATGCTTCTTGGTCGAGGGCATTAGTGGTGTTTCATGAAATTCTGATTGTAATTAGTGGTTTAATTGTTTCCTTTGGCAATATGTGGAATGTATATTTGGAATCGATTTGTATGTGGGCATAAGATGTTGGGAGTATAAAATGGGTAGTAAAGAGCATGCTAGGTTTTTGAACATAATTTCTGATGTGAAATTCGTCCATAGGGTTGCATGACTCAATTTTACTCTCACTAGCATTTTTATACTAATGTTACTACACTTAAATTTTTCAGGTACGTCCCGTGGTAGAGGCCGTGGTGCCGCGTGATCGCGGGATGGTGACTTGGACTGGACAATACGTGCATTATAGTAATGCACAAACTTTATACATTCTGACTTTTATCATTTAAACTGTCTTGTTGGTTATTTTGGAGCTCGAGAGAGCACTTGACTGATTTATGTTTTTTTTAGTTGTTTCCCTGAATTTAAGAACTATGTCGGAAATGCGTATTTCCAGGATTTAATTGTTTTATCATTTTATTCGGCTTGTGAACAATGTATCCAGGTTTTGGTTTGTTCAAAATACAAATAGCACTATGCCGATTTTCCGTTAAAACAAGTCTTCCGCTGTTTATTTATGATTTAAAGTTTTTGAGAAAATTCGGGTCTTTACAAAAACTAACAAATAATAGTTCGATAAAATTAATGAACCTACTATTAGCAGTTCGATAAATTTATTGAGTTAATTAAAGGGTGAAAATCACCATAGTTAATTGGAGGAGGGAAAATTCCCAAATGGCCATGTGTTTGAAAAAGTGTATTATTTAACTACTTTTTACTATTTAATTTTTTAATATACCTGGTTTTATGTAACAACCCGACCCGAAATAACCGAATAAATAAGTAAACACATAACTCATTTGAAAAATATAGTTAAATCAGAGTAAAACTGAATAAATGCGGAAGCGTTTATTTAATAACGAATGAAATATTCGAAACAAAACATTTATTTTGGCGCCATTTTAAATAATTAAAAGCAACTAAAATAAACTTAAAATGAAAATCCATAAAACAAATGACAAAATGTTCAATAAAATAAAATTAAAATTAAATAAATAGAAATGACAAGTCTTAAGGGTCTATCGGTGTAGCGCCATCCTCGTCAATCGTCATGGCCTCCATCAATATCAATGTTACCTGCAAAATAAAAGTTTGCAGGGCATTCGAATACCGTGAGTTTTTAGCTCAGTAGATTAAAACCAAACTCATATAAGCAAATTAAATCCAAAGAATTATCATCATTATACTTTTATGGATACTCGTCCATTCCCACGCTTTATAATTAATTAGGTAGGTACTTAGCCTACAACAACTCTTAATTAATATTAAATTTGCACATAGGTATAAATGTGGAATACGAGACCACAAACTATACGGGCCAAACTATCCAGCTAGGAAATAGGTATCCTGACAAGCCATGATACGTGCCATAATATTCAGCTTTACAAATTTAATATGTAATTATTATATCTATTGTTTACTATTAAATTTGTATATAGGTATCATAGTGGGGTATAGGGCCACTCATAATACGTGTCATGCTAAGCATCCAGCTTTACAAATTTAATAGGTGTTATTTATTATATTCGACTCGAGTTATAACCACCAATCAACCCCTAATTATAACACATGACCAATTAACGAACATAAAATAAATAAATATAATTTTCACAAATCAAATGAGCACATAATAATATTAATAATAAAAACAACAACAACAACAATGATAACAATAAAAACAATAATAATATTAATAATAATAACAATAATAGTAATGATAATAAAAAAAATAAAAAAAAAAATAATAATAATAGTAATAATTAAAATAATAATAATTAAAATCAATAAATCATCTCCCGAAAATATCATATTAATCCCATAACAAACAAGCAATCACATGGGATTTAATTTAACTTCTAAGTAGGAATTAACCTACCTTAAATTCAAATCGAGCTAGCAATCGAACTCCAAACAATGCCAAATAAAATCCTAGAGGTGCCCAAAACCTGTATTGACATTAATTTAAAGTCAATTTTATGAAAACCGAAAGAATCGGGACGAAACCGGCTCAAATTGGACCCCAATTAGGCCCTGAATCGGTCTGGACCAGTTGAACCGATCTCCTTCCCCAAGGAGTTGGGCGTCCGCCCATGGAAAGCGCACGCTGCTGTGCGTTTTCCTCCCAATTTTTTTAAACGATTTATTTATTTAAAATTTTGTTTTCGATTTTGGAACTCACCCGATCTCAACGAAACGAAGAACCCGAAGAAAATGATGATCCACCCCGACCAACCCGTGACCAAAATTTCAGAATCCGGCGACGTGAACGTGAAAAAATCGGCAAGCCTTCAAACACGCAAAAACCATTGAAACGACACTCATTTAGCACGAAAATAACTCGAGATCGACAACTAAATAAATAGGAACAAATTACACATAATTTACCACAAGATTCGAGGATGAACGAGGTTGTTTTTCCTCGAATTTTTGGCGAGTATCGGAACTCAAATATGACTTTAAATGGCAGCCCATATGTTAGAATTAAATCTGGAATTAACAAGAACACAACGACTAATAAGGATTGATCAATACCTTGCGAGGAAACGAAACGAAATTGGACTGAGGCGTGCGGCTGAGGGAGAGGAGAAATGTAATTTTTGATTATCTAGGTTTTCGTGCCCTTTTTAAGTAGCTGATAATTTCAAAACGAAATGACTAATTTACCCCTGGGAGAAAAATAAAAATAAAAGAAGTTAAGGACGTAAATGGTATTCAGGTCATATCTTTTTACTCGGATCTCGGAATTGAGCGTAGTCAATTTTGTTGAACTCGTAATGACGTGACGGTTCGGGAAAACTAAAGATAACGTTGATTGGATTAAAATTGGTGAAATGACTAAAATGCCCTTGGGTGAAAATCCGGGTTGTTACATTTGCCCTTTTTGTAGACACTTTTGACATTTTTTCTTTTCCAATACAATTTTTATTTCTCAATACATTTTTTCTTCCCCTAGTTTTTAGTATATTTCGTCTATTGTTCATAGTTCTTTAGTATATTTTGTAAATTTTTATTTTTTTATACTGTATACTTTGATTTTAATTCAGTTTTTTATATTCATTTTAGTATATTATTTATAGTTTCCCCTCTCATGTAAAGTATTTTATCCATCTGCTATATTGGGTATATATTCTTCTGGTTCATAAGTGCATGTGAGAAAAAAGTTAGAATGTATGCACATAATATACATGTTATAATTAAACTTGTAAATGAAAACAAAAAAAATATTAATTACACAAATACTTAATATACAAAAAAAAAAAATACTTGGTATGCAAACAAACAAAAACACATGTATATTACAGAATATATATTTAGATAAACAGACAGACGTATATTACATATATCGTGTATTACATATCGTACGTATATTACATAATGTACAGATATACCAAAAAACTGAACATAAAAGAAGGGGTGCGTGCACATCAATCTCTCATTATTTTCGTATATTGCGTATATTACAGAATAAATATTTAGTAAAACAAAATAGAGTAAACTGAATAAAAACACATAGTCATGTATATTAGATCACGTATACCACAAAAAATGTATATTACATACAGACCGATAAAACAGAACATTTATGTATATTATAAAAAAAACTACATTTAGATAAACACCATTTTGAAAGATAAACAAAAAGAACATATATTGTATACATTACATGTATAACATAAAACACTATTAAAAAATTACGTATATTACATCATAAAACAAAGGACATAAATGAGAAAAAATATAAAAAAAAAAAAATAATAATAATACCTTTCGTCAAATCCATGCTATTTTTAGTCAGATCTTTGATATTCGCAATAAAAAACGGTGAAAAATATTTATGAAAAAAATGAGAGAGGGAAGGAGAAAATCAATAGAGGTTTGATGTGAGATGAATATTTGTAGAAGATAAAAATGGTGAATTTTTGAAAAAGAAAGAGAGGGGGAGGAGAGAATCAATGGAGGTTTGAAAGAAAATGATAGAGAAATGAAAAAGACATGAGGGAGAGAGAAGAAGAAATGAGAGAAAATGAAAAAAAATGAGGGAGAGAGGGAGAAAATCTAATATATAGAAGAAAATGTGAGGGAAAATGTTTTTAAAAATAATTATGAAAAGTAGATAAAAGAGAGAGGTATGTTAATATTAAAGGGCGGGGGGGGGGGGGGGACAACTGGGGATGGAAACGGGGCGGGGCGGAGCGGGGATGCACTTCCCATCCCTTAACCCGTAGGGATTTTTAATCCTCATACCATACTCTATCCCCTAATTAAAAAATCGGGGTCGAGGATTCCCCGCAGGGAAAATTCCACGTTTTACATTTTAATTCTTATTTAAAAAGAAATATACATTTTTAAGTTAAAAAGAAAACATAATATTAAAATATTTTATATTTTATTAGTTAATATAATCATATTTTACATATATTTTTCAATAAATAAAAATAAAAGTAAACAAAATACATAAGATATTCTTAAAAAATCGGGTTCGGGGTCGGGGGATGTATTCCCATACCCGTACCCTATAGCAAATCAGGGGGGATTTCTTGCCCTAACCCTAACCCTATAAAACGGGGATTCCCCGCCTCTATAGGGTCGGGGCCTCGCGGGGCTCTTAACCTGCGGGGAATTTTACCATCTCTAGGAACAAGAAGGCAAGGCAAGAGAGGGAGGAGAGAGAGCATAGAGAGAAGAAAGAGGATGATTTGACATTAAAGATGTTTTTGTATTTTTACATTTAGATGTGGCTATCAAGTAATGTTTTTAAAATGGTGGCTATTAGAAAATAAGGGAGGCAAAAGTGGCTATTTTGATACTCTTAATTAAATGGCAGAAAAACCAATAAATAATAGTTCAAGATAATTATTTAAACTACTATTTGAATAACTTTTAAAAATTTATGATATTTCAGTAATTAACATACAAAAATATGCTATATGAGACAATTTCTATAAACATAACCAATTTAATTTAATACATGACACATACTTAAACTACTTTAAACTATTTCATAGTAATTTAACTATAAATTGCATACATTGATGTGTTATAGTTTGGTTAGTATATTTCACCATATTTAGTTTAAATATTAATAGAGATATTTAATTTTAATGCGAATTTAAATCAAATTTAATTTATATAATTATTAATTTAGATAAAACTTTATTTTGTTTTGTAAAATATCAATATATTAAGGTATTATCATTTAAATTGATATTTTGATAATACTTAGTTTAAATGTTAATTAAGATTTTCGAATATTATTGTATAACTTTAAGTTTAAATTATTTATATTTCTTATTTTGGCACATTCTATACAATGATTTGACATGTTTAGTGAGTTATATATATTTTGTATGCGTGGAATTTTCATTAATTTATGGGTAATTATAAATCACATCATTATACTTAAAAAAATGATTTAAGTATTGTACTTCTTAATCTTCACCATCCCTCCACCCTCATTCACGATCATAGCATTGTAATTCTTATTAGGGAAATAACACTTCTCAAGTCCTGCAATGGTGGATTAGCACAAAACGTCTAGTCATCTTTACTTCATCAGAGACAAGTTCCAGATACTTTTCGTAGTTCATTACCGGGTAGGGGATTTTATCGACGTTCGATTTGATTCTTGATATCCGAGATGCATTATCCGTTTTTATAATGATTTTGAATGTTCTAATTTAATACTTTAAGGAGGTAATTTATAAAATTATTTTTTCATTAGCGCAGTTTTAATACTAAAATTTAAATGATCAATTGTTCAAATTAAAAATTTAAAATTGTAACAATTCATTCATATCTAGTTCATATAATTATTTTAAATGATTAAATTTGATAAATACTTAGATGCTTACATGTAAGCCTCCGTATATATGCTTATAAGTTAATAAGAAAGAAAACACCGCAAAAGAAAAAGAACTATAATTTTTTACCCACGTGACTTTTTTTTTATTGGCTCATAAGCATTTATGGATACTTAATATAAACACCTAATGAGGCGTTTGGTATGCCGGCATCATAATCAAATGTCTGAGAATTAGATGTCTGAGATTAAGTAGTATGAGAATATAATGGATGAGAATTGGAGTATGCTAGAATGAGATTTAAATGCATGAGAATATGATGTATGTGTTTGAAGTGTGTTGAAATAGATTTAGATTAATGAGAATATGATTATTGTGCGTTTGGTATAAACTTAAAGGAATAAGGACTTCTATAATTTGATTTGATTTTCTTATTTAATTATTATCTAAACTTTGGAAAAAAAAAATTGAAAAACAACTATGTTTTATTTATAAGTTTGGATTTTTTTAATTTTTTTTAAAATATTATTTCATAAAATAAAATAAAATCGATGAATTATATAGGAATTGATTTCTTAAAATCATGTATTATTATATAAAATATTTTATATTAATTGACCGTGAAAACTAGATGATTATTGCCATTAAATATTTAGGATATTTTAAAACATGATACATTTTTAATAATAAATTTCAAAAGTGGCAAAAAAAATTTGATTTTTTTAAATATAACTTTTTAACATTTATTAATTAACGAAACAAAATAATGAACTTAAATAAAGTAAAATCTAACAAATTTTGAAAAATTAATAAATTCTATTTCATAAGATCCATATAATTTTTATAGGCAATATCAGTGTGGTTTTTAATTGTATAATTACATGAGAGAAAAATTCAATGAAAACAAATTTATTAATCTAAAGAAAGTAAAAAAGTGTTATTTAAAAATAAAAAATTGTTATATTTGAAATTAAGCTTAAAAAAGTACTATAAAGTAAAATTTATCTAAATTACTAAGTGTATTATTTTGAACATATTTTTTTATTTAATTAAGTAAAATATATTGAGTTTAATGTGAAATATATCGAGTTTCATTTAAAATATATTTTTTAATTTTATCTCGTTCACTGTAACATACTAAAATGCTTATAACAGTTAATTATTTTTATTAAAAATTAGAAAGACCAAAGTGTCTCTTATTTACGAAGTGTTGATATCATGTGGTTCCATCTCAAAACTGATTGACAATGAGAGGAGTAGTCAAATGTATCTTATAAATCTTGTGAGTTATCTTCATCTTTCTAATGTGAGATTCTCAACACGTAGGAAAGAGCCACAAAATTAGAGAGGATTTAAAGAAGTATTTAGATGGGAATTAAAAGTCAATGCAAATATTAATCTTAGATCGAATGAAACGTTGGAATGAGTTTTAAAAACCCACTCCATGACCGATACTGTTAGAGTGTGAATGAATTTATAGGATACTTAATTTATTTGAGCACTTTTGATTTTACTTTTATGAAAGTTATTTCATCTACGAATCATGTAATGACACTTGTTCTTAATTTCTCTATATAATGAAAGTTTGGCCCTCAACACATTTATGTTGAGCCTTCCCATTTCCCTTTTGCTTCTCTCTCTATCTCTAAAATTCACATGGTATCAGAGCTATGGTAGTTAAACAAAAAAAAAAAATTGATGGAGTAACATCCATCAGATCCTGGGAATGAATTTTTCAATTCAATATCATCTTTTCATTGTCTCTCTTCCTCTCTCAAATTCACATGGCTCAACATCAACCAAAAAAAAAAAAAAAAAAAAAAACCTCAATCCTATTTCTTTCCTTGGCTTCTTCCTTCTGGAACGTACCCCATTTAAAAAAAAAAAAAAATTGCTTACATCTGAAAAAGTCTTCTCCTTCTCTTTTTTTCATATTCTCTGTTTTCCAGATCTATTTTTGTCTTCTTTTTCTCTCCTTCTTCAATCAAAATCCATAAGAACACTCATTTATTTTGAGATATACCTCTCTTTCAATCCATGGTAACAATCCATGCTAAATTCATATGGAATTTTTTTTTACAATGCTTCATTGATCTAAATCTCAAATCCCCTTTCTGATTTACTCTGTTCATCATTCAAAAAAAAAAAAAAAAAAAAAAAAAAAAAAAAAAAAACTAGATCTAGATCTAGATATTTTCACCAATTTCATTTCTTCCAGATCCGAAATCACGCCCAGATCCGACCACCACCATGCCCCAGATCTCGCACATCACCACGCCTCAGATCCACTTTGATCTACTGCCATGGTCTTCTTCCCCTAAACCACCTGGGACGTCCTTATGATTTTTGGCATTCCAACCACCGGATCCTGGTTTCTAAAGTATCGAAACCACCGAGCGAAGCTCAAGATCCAGGTCGTTCTCATCACGTTCATCGTTCGATTCAGATCTACGCCCGGATCCGTAGGCGTCGCTTCATTTCCGCTCCATTGTTCGTCCCGGATACGACAATCTTCTTCCCTTTTTTTTTCTCTCGACGTTATCCGGGAATGGGTAAAACTCTTCTCTTCTTTCGCTTCTTTCCTTTGATTCAAGTAGTCCGAAAGTTTGATTTATTTTCTGTCTTGCAATCTCTGTGAAGCATCATCATATAGTCTTTCGCTTTCTTGGAAAAATCACAAAAAAAAAAAAAAAAAAAGATCTAGATTTAGATCCAAACTATTTTCCTCCTTTTCTTCTACCACAAATAAAATCAATCTCTCATGCCTATCTCCAATATCCAATCTTCCTCTCAAATCACTTTATTCTCCTTCAAAAAAAAAAAAAAAAAAAAAAAATCCCTCTCATTTCCTTGTTCTCCACCTTATTAGGTATCAACGTCTTTTTTCAAAGATAAATTATTTATTTCCTCTCTTCCTTTTTCTCTACCCACTGCCGCGGAAGGGGGGCCTCTTATCAAACCTTCTCGGTTTTTAAGCGGGTAAATCCCGCCATTCCTTTTCGATTAGGCCATGTAAATCATGAGCCATCCACATTATCTCCACTCTTCAAGTTTGTTCCGCATTCAAAACTCTCAATCTCTTCTTTCTTTCCCTCAAATTATATGTTCTTTCTACAATCCTTCTCTATTGATTTACTATTTTTTTTTTGGGCTTTTGTTCACGAGATGTGAACCACTTAGTCTAGATTTTTCTCAAATGTTATTTGTCTTTGGTTCTTCATTTAAATATTTTTCAATCTAGATTACATTCCAGCTTCTTCGATCTCCAAGCTCATCGATCTTCTCAGACCGTTTCGCTTGCGGGGGGATGTTAGAGTGTGAATGAATTTATAGGATACTTAATTTATTTGAGCACTTTTGATTTTACTTTTATGAAAGTTATTTCATCTACGAATCATGTAATGACACTTGTTCTTAATTTCTCTATATAATGAAAGTTTGGCCCTCAACACATTTATGTTGAGCCTTCCCATTTCCCTTTTGCTTCTCTCTCTATCTCTAAAATTCACAGATACCTATTATAAAACTCAATATTTAAATATCTTAACTAGTTGGCACCTATTATAAAACTCAATATTTAAATATGTTAACTAGTTGTGCCAGAACATGGGTGAGTTGTAATGTAATTAAATGTATGGGTTTTTGAAATCTCCACCTGGCTCTAATACCAATATGGCAGAAATTTGGAATCTAACTTATTATTTAAAAGACGAACAAAAACTGAATTCCTCCATCACTTTTAAATCTCACATACTGATACATCTCTCTCCATCTGTTTGTTACTATGGCCACAGAAGCAGAAACAGATCCTCACAGCAATCACAAGACAGTTTTAATAACGGGAGTCGGCCAAGGCTTAGGAAAAGCTTTGGCTATAGAATTGGCGAAGCGTGGCCACACCATCATCGGCTGTTCTCGTAATCAAACTAACTTGGATTCTCTTCAACCTCAACTCTCCAATGCTTCTCCTTCTCCTCGCAGCCATTTGCTCCTCAACCTCGATCTGGTTCGTTATTTCTCAACCTTCACGGGTTCTATTTCAAAACTAATTAACGAAGAGTTTGAAATGACTTTCGGAATCTTCTAAAAGTTATTTCAATCTCGCATTAACGATAAGAGGGAGTAGCCACTTCCAAATTTGTTAGGTCTCTCTTTCATTTTTTTGGACATGAGATTTTTAACGTGGCTCTCAATATTGTGGTTTTTTCAACTCAGTATTCTTGAGTCAGATTCAAATTTTTTATACTTATAATTTGAGCTGTTTTATCTCAAAACTAATCGGCAGCTAGAGAAAGTAACTCATAGTTTTATAAATATTATTAGATCCTTGACATTATTGATTTATATAGTGCCTAATTGATTATGGTTATTATTTTTTATTTATTATTTTTAAAAATTTAAATTGATCATTAACAATTTTTTATTTATCATAAAAGGATAAATTTCATTATTATTTTTTATGTTATTTATTGGGATATTTTAAAATAAAATTCATTAAGTTTTTTGAGTTTAGGATTTTTGTCTACTTTGATTAATTCATTATATAATGAATTCTTTTAATTTTTTTTATACAATGTTAAAAAAATGTGTTAATTTTTTTACTATTTTTAAATTTTATAATTAAAAAAATATTATTTTTAGATATCTTATTATTAATTAGAGTCTTTCACACGGTAAAAAAATCTGTTAGATTAGAAAGTACTACGTGGAGAATTTTCCCTATATTTCAATATCTTTCTATCTAGTGTTTTTAGAATGTGGTAATTTTGTAGAAATCCAATAGCCGCGTTGAAGAGATGGCACGTGTTGTTATGGACAAAAATGGTGTTCCTGATATCGTTGGTAAATTCTAATTATTTTATTTTCAGTTTTCTTTTTTCCCCTTATTTTTTTATTTGATATATTATATTACATTGAAGAAAAGGGAAACTCGAACATCGACCTTATAGAAAGGAGTACTAAATGTCAATCCAAATTATGTTATATTAGCTTTTTTTCAAATCGGTTAAAGTTTTTAAAAAATGGTGTTTTTTTAACAGTTAATAATGCAGCTATGATTAATGGAAATGCAAAGATTTGGGAGATTTCTAGAGAAGAATTTGATGAAACAATTGATACAAATATAAAGGGAACAGCAAATATGTTGCGTCATTTCATTCCTCTCATGATTCCTAAAAATCAAGGTGTCATTGTTAATATATCATCCCTCTTTGGAAGAATTGGAGCAGGCATGGTATGTCTAAACTGATATCCTCCACATTACTTTTTTCACAATTAATTTTGTTTTTTTCATTTTCATTTTTTGCTATAAAATAGGCCGGGTGAATTACTCAAATAGTAGAAAAATAAGATAATTTTGATATATGAGAATTATGATTCATATAATTTGATTAGATTTAAAAAAAAAAAACTATTTATCTAAAATTAAGTTAAATTTATTAATTAAACCTTGTTTAAAAATATACTTTATAAAATCAATGGAACTAAAATCAATGATTAATTTTTTTTATAATTAGTTATGATGGATTTAAGATGTCATGTAATAGTACCCTATGATATCTATTAGCGGACATCCAAATCTGATGTTGATATATCAAACACCCTAATTTTCGAGAGTATTCGATGGTTTTTATTTTTTAATCGTGAAATTACTTGAAAAAAATTCATAAAATTTGATTATATGTTGAAAAGTCCTATGACATTTTTATGTTGGGGAATTAAAATCCTATGTCATTTCCCGTCTTATAATCCTATACAAAATAATAAAAATGAGAATACTTGCCTCCTAACAAGTCAGAGGAGATCCTCCTCATCTCCATTTCTATTGGTTAAAAAATAATAAGGAATAATTAATATATATTTTTATTAATTACATGAGGCCCATTAATTTGCTTTTAACCCAACCGAAAATAAACATGTAATGAGATTTTATTTTCCTAATAAAAATAAAAAATTACTTATTTAGTTTTATTAATTTATTTTTAATTACTCATTTTATTAGAAATGATTATCTTTTAATTAAACTACAATTACTCCTAATTTTTAAGGAAAAGTGGAGTGAATAACTTTTTTTTAAGAGTATTTATAAATATATTATGTCAATCAGTGATTTGACAATAAATAAATAGTACTACTCTCCCTTCATGTTATTACTGTTAATCATGATAAATCACTATGTGACATTAAAAAATCTATTATATTTATAAATATGTTTTAAACAATTCTATTAATATTTAGTAGACCATATCATTGCACTAAAATTCTATAATTAAACCTTTTAAAAAATTGAATTTTTAAATGGTTATTTAGTTAGAGTGGTTGGAATAATATTTTGGGGAGTAATGTTTTATGATTGGCATTATAGGTTTCACCATATTGTAGCTCAAAGTGGGGAATTGAAGGTTTGACAAAATCGGTAGCGAAAGAGGTGCCAAATGGAATGGCAATAGTGTCATTAGATCCAGGCATTATATATACAGATATGCTTCTATCCGTCTTGGGTACTATAGCTTCCCAATATCAATCCCCACAACAATGGTATGCTCATCATATGTATATATAATTATTAAAATATAATCAACTTCATCTGAGGTTTTTTTTAAAATTAATTAATTAATAACATTTTTTTTTTTGGGGTTTTCTTCTTACAAAAGTTTTATGTGATCATTGACAATTTCTTTTTCATATTTTCTCACTTCTTACAAACTTTTCCAAAAACTTGAGCAAAATTAAAAATTAAAAATCAGTTTTGGAAGAATATTTTTTCAGCTTTTAAATTCTTTTATTGGAATTCATAAATGTTTTTAGAGAGTGGATTGCATAATTAAGAGATTGCCAAATAACCAAGTTTTTTTTTTTTTAAAATGATTCTTTGATTGTACTAATTATTTTTGTTTTCAATAAAAGTGCATGTGAGTCATAATTATTTTTAGTGTAAATTGTAAATAACACTTCGGTCAAATTTATGAACAAACCCATATAATTTTAAAATGGCAAATCACAACCCTTGTAGTTCCTATGTCAATAAGACCCCTTTTTTTAAAGTTGTAATCTCTCTTTTAGCCAGGGTTTTTTCGGTTGAACTTTGATTCGAATGATTCAAGATGTTTTGAAATCCTCATTTCGAATTCTACGTTATTGTAATTCAAAACCGTCAATAAATAAAAGAGTTTTTATCATCGTTAAAAGAAAGTTAACAATGTTGAAGATGAGTAGTCTTATTGAGATAATTTGGAACTACAAAAGTGTGATTTACCATTACATTAAACTAAAGTGGTTGTTCATGAATTTGAACTGAAACCACATGAGTATTATTTACAATTTACGCTTATTTTTAATATCTTCCAAATTATGCTGTAAGATGAGGATTTGACATAAAATACATGCATTTTCATAATTTTTTTTTAAATAGAGTTATCCTCTAAATTTTTCTTGTTTTTATTTGTTGAATTATATCAGGGCTTTGAAGGCAGCCTCAATGATTTTAGATCTTACAAGTGCTGATAATGGTGCATCTCTTACCGTTCACGATCCTGGCGTTCTACCACAGTGATAAATTTCTTTATTATCATCATTTACAATTCTAAATAAACATTATCTTCCTTTCATATTATAATTCTATTGAATAAAGGGTGTAAATTACATTTTATGCCTTGGAAGTTGGAATATTATTATTTTCTACTTGTGGTCTGCCTACTTTGTTTTGAATGAGAACTTTTTTTTACCAGTTGCCCAAATTTGGCCTTATATTCCCAAATCATATGTGGTATGGTAGACATGCCATGTTATTGATGAATCATTAACATTGTTTGGAATAATTTTTAGGAGGGTTTTGGGTAAAAAATAAAAAAATTTAAGCCCAAAAATATTTTTATACCCTCCTAAAGTTATTCTAAACGGATCCTTAGTCTTGAGTCGTGAAAACAGGCGAACTTAAGGAAAATTGAGTAATTTAATTAGGCCGTGAAAATGAAAAATTGTACAACGTAAAGTCAACCTTTAAATTGATAGGCCACAATTTAATCACTTCTAATTCAAGATGGGTCAAAATAAAACTTACTTAAAGCTAACTAATCCTAAACTAACTCACTATCAAATGATAAATTAGGAATTTCTTTTTAAAAAAAACAAAATTATATTCCATTTTTTAAAATATTGTATATTCCGTTTAATAAATATGAATTTCTAATGATAAATAAGGAATTTCGTTTTAATAATTTTATTATGTTTAGTTCTATTTGTGAAATATATAATTCAATTATTTAAGTAAAAAACAAAAAATGATAATATAAATATAAAAAATAGTCTAAAATCTATCATTTAAGATAATTTCTTATTTTTAAACAACTAATTATATTAAATAAAAATATAGTGAGATTTTATTTTTAATAAATTTACTATGCCAATTCTATAAATTTAATAATTATAAAATAATGTTATTGATATATATATATATATATGAATTAATTACACTAATAACCGGTTTAATTAACCCAATTACAATAATGCTGGAGGTTATGATATTATTTCATTTTTACCCGAAAAACACCATTTATGGTGGTGATATGGTGGTTTTCGATTTTATTTTTTACCATCTTACCCTTTTATCTCTCCTGGTTACCATATCTTATTAATTGGAAATCATTTAATTTTTATATTTATATTTTTAAAATTCAGATCAATCTTCATTGATTTTTGATTTTTTTTTTAAACTAAACCTACTTCTTGACCTTGCCGCGACCCTCCGACATATGCCCAATTTCATTGATTTCTTTTCCAACCATATACGCTTGACCTTGACCATGGAATGTAATTCTTTATATTTTTTTTCTTTTTCTCATTTGTTCTTTAGTCCCAACTATCCCACCCTATTGAAGAAGGGAAAAAATCTTTTTTAGCCATCCAATCTATTTTTTTTCAACCATGTTCACGGTTGCCGGAATAGCCCTTCGTCAAGATCTACCTCATACATTTCATCAATTCTCTCTTTCAAGATCTAATCAGCAGTCAATGGATTCGACACACACGTATATATATCGTTCTCGTTTTTAAACATCTTAAACTGATAAGACGAGTTCTCGATCCGATCACCCATCAATTGCAATCTCTGTTTCACTACATCTATAAGCGTCACTCATCGTGATACGGTTGATTTCTTCTCCGACGATGCAGATCTTGTAAGTTTCTATGTTTGAAGATGTAGATATTGAAAGTTTCCACACTTTTTTTTTATCCAGATTTGAAGGATTTTATTAAAATGTTTATTTTTGTTCAACATTTATTTTTATTTTCTATTTACATATTTTTTAAATTATTATCCATTTTTCATCTTCAATTTTGTGTCTTCGCTCTATCTCTGAATGAACGTTTTTTCTAGTTTTTATTTTGCTTTTCGATCTTGCTATTGATTTTTCTTCCAAATGAGTTGTTTATTCTCTTATATATTTGATGCTTTCTTTGATTTTTTTTTTATCCAGATTTGAAGGATTTTATTAAAATGTTTATTTTTGTTCAACATTTATTTTTATTTTCTATTTACATATTTTTAAAATTATTATCTATTTTTCATCTTCAATTTTGTGTCTTCGCTCTATCTCTGAATGAACGTTTTTTTCTAGTTTCTATTTTGTTTTTCGATCTTGCTAGTGATTTTTCTTTCGAATGAGTCGTTTATTCACTTATATATTTGATGCTTTCTTCGATTTTTTTTTATCCAGATTTGAAGGATTTTATTAAAATGTTTATTTTTGTTCAATATTTATTTTAATTTTCTATTTACATATCTTTAAAAACTGTTACATTTTTTTCATCTTCAATTTTGTACTCTATCAATTTTGAGTATACACCAATAAATGTTTACTAAAATTAAACAATTTATAAAAATTTGTACCTTTCAATTCTCCGACGAACTAGCTTTCTATGTATTTTGTAGAATAAGTTACTTTTAATTAAATGTTTACTTTTTATCTCTGTACTTTGTAGGAGGACAAAAAAGAAGACATTCGAATTTTCCTGGAAGAAGAAATTAGAATCTGAAGATTTTTATTTTATTTTTTATTATACTTTTATTTTTGTTTTAGATTTGATTTTTCCATTAATTTTGTAAAATTTAAGGGATTTTAAAATTTTCTTAAATTTTACACAAATTAAGGAGAAATTAAATCGGGGGTATGTTTTGTCTTTTCACAATGTAATTAATTTGGCCGGCGGCAGCTTTTGGGTAGTTTTGATATTTAATAAAAACGTTTGGTATATTTGATATATCCATATTTATTTTGATTATTAGTGAAATTAACTCTATATATATATTAAATATTTTAGAGCTTCATTAAAATGAATAACATTGATGATGATATGTTTATTCTCATAATTTTTTTATAATAATACTCAAGGTCTGAAAAAAGAGAAATTATTCAGAATACCGGCTATAATATGGCTAGTTGGTCAAAAGTCGGCACGTGTCCTTGCAATAGACGGAGGAAACGGAAGTGACAAAGACTTTAGGGAGCGAGAATTTTTTTAAAAAAAATTGGAAAATACTTGGGCATTAAAACCAATTGATTAAGTGAAAAAGAGATAATATATATATACATATATATTTTTTTCAGACCTTGAGTATTATTATAAAAAAATTATGAGAATAAACATATCATCATCAATGTTATTCATTTTAATGAAGCTCTAAAATATTTAATTACATATCGGGGGTATGTTTTGTCTTTTCACAATATACTTTAAATTCACTAGGGGTGGTTTTGGGCAGTTTTGATATATGTATTAGAGATTGTGTTTTTTTGAAATAAACAACATTAATTTGTCTATTACTGAAATTAACCCTTTAAAATTCATATATGTTAAACGGAATTCACAATATTTAAAAAAAAAAAAAATGGAATATAATTTTTTTTAACTCTATTTTCATGTCTGTGAGATCAAACCGGAAAAAAATTGCTAATTATTTTGGCTGGCAATTCAATTTGGAATTATTATTTTAAAAAAAATCCTCGCTTCCTAAAGTCTTGTCACTTTCCGTTTCCTCCGTCTATTGCAAGGACACGTGTCGACTTTTGACCAACCAGCCATATTATGGCCGGTATTCTGAATAAAGTCTTTGTCACTTTCCGTTTCCTCCGTCTATTGCAAGGACACGTGTCGACTTTTGACCAACCAGCCATATTATAGCCGGTATTCTGAATAAAGTCTTTGTCACTTTCCGTTTCCTCCGTCTATTGCAAGGACACGTGTCGACTTTTGACCAACCAGCCATATTATAGCCGGTATTCTGAATAATTTCTCCAGAACATGGGGGTGAGTTGTAATGTAATTAAGTGCATGAGTTTTTGAAATCTCCACCTGACTCTAATACCAATATGGCAGAAATTTGGAATCTAACTTATTATTTAAAAGCAAACACAAAAACTGAATTCCCCCATCACTTTTAAATCTCACATACTGCAGATACATCTCTCTCTATCTGTTTGTTACTATGGCCACAGAAGCAGAAACAGATCCTCACAGCAATCACAAGACAGTTTTAATAACGGGAGTCGGCCAAGGCTTAGGAAGAGTTTTGGCTATAGAATTGGCCAAGCGTGGCCACACCATCATCGGCTGTTCTCGTAATCAAACTAACTTGGATTCTCTTCAACCTCAACTCTCCAATGCTTCTCCTTCTCCTCGCAGCCATTTGCTCCTCAACCTCGATCTGGTTCATTATTTCTCAACCTTCACGGTTCTATTTCAAAACTAATTAACGAAGAGTTTGAAATGACTTTTGGAATCTTCTAAAAGTTATTTCAATCTCGCATTAACGATAAGAGGGAGTAGCCACTTCCAAATTTGTTAGGTCTCTCTTTCATTTTTTTCGACATGAGAATTTTAACGTGGCTCTCAATATTGTGGTTTTTTCAACTCAGTATTCTTGAGTCAGATTCAAATTTTTTATACTTATAATTTGAGCTGTTTTATCTCAAAACTAATCGGCAGCTAGAGAAAGTAACTCATAGTTTTATAAATATTATTAGATCCTTGACATTATTGATTTATATAGTGCCTAATTGATTATGGTTATTATTTTTTATTTATTATTTTTAAAAATTTAAATTGATCATTAACAATTTTTTATTTATCATAAAAGGATAAATTTCATTATTATTTTTTATGTTATTTATTGGGATATTTTAAAATAAAATTCATTAAGTTTTTGGGTTCTGAGTTTAATTGAGGTGAAAATCAAAAGTTAGAAAAAAATATTTACAAGGGGGGGGGGGGGGGGGGGGGGGAAATGTTATGGGGTGTTTGGTTAGGGGGGGGGGGGGGGGGGGGGGTTTTTGGGGGTTGGGTGGATAATTAATAGATATCACCAATAAATAATAGTATATCATGATAGGAATATTAAGATGGGCGTTGATAAAAATGGGGGGGGGGGGGGGGGGGGGGGGGGGGGGGGGGGGGAGGATAGATATACTAAAAATTCACGATATCCTAATGGGGGATAACCGTATACTCACAATTTTTAAAATTTAACATTTTTGAAAATATTTTTTTTTTCCTAACAAATTTGTAAATATTATAAAAATTTCTAACATATTTGAAAATGCCCCTAAGTTTTTTGAGTTTAGGATTTTTGTCTACTTTGATTAATTCATTATATAATGAATTCTTTTAATTTTTTTTATACAATGTTAAAAAAATGTGTTAATTTTTTTACTATTTTTAAATTTTATAATTAAAAAAATATTATTTTTAGATATCTTATTATTAATTAGAGTCTTTCACACGGTAAAAAAATCTGTTAGATTAGAAAGTACTACGTGGAGAATTTTCCCTATATTTCAATATCTTTCTATCTAGTGTTTTTAGAATGTGGTAATTTTGTAGAAATCCAATAGCCGCGTTGAAGAGATGGCACGTGTTGTTATGGACAAAAATGGTGTTCCTGATATCGTTGGTAAATTCTAATTATTTTATTTTCAGTTTTCTTTTTTCCCCTTATTTTTTTATTTGATATATTATATTACATTGAAGAAAAGGGAAACTCGAACATCGACCTTATAGAAAGGAGTACTAAATGTCAATCCAAATTATGTTATATTAGCTTTTTTTCAAATCGGTTAAAGTTTTTAAAAAATGGTGTTTTTTTAACAGTTAATAATGCAGCTATGATTAATGGAAATGCAAAGATTTGGGAGATTTCTAGAGAAGAATTTGATGAAACAATTGATACAAATATAAAGGGGACAGCAAATATGTTGCGTCATTTCATTCCTCTCATGATTCCTAAAAATCAAGGTGTCATTGTTAATATATCATCCCTCTTTGGGAGAATTGGAGCAGGCATGGTATGTCTAAACTGATATCCTCCACATTACTTTTTTCACAATTAATTTTGTTTTTTTCATTTTCATTTTTTGCTATAAAGTAGGCCGGGTGAATTACTCAAATAGCAGAAAAATAAGATAATTTTGATATATGAGAGTTATGATTCGTATAATTTGATTAGATTTAAAAAAAAAACTATTTATCTAAAATTAAGTTAAATTTATTAATTAAACCTTGTTTAAAAATATACTTTATAAAATCAATGGAACTAAACTCAATAATTAAATTTTTTTGATAATTAGTTATGATGGATTTAAGATGTCATGTAATAGTACCCTATGATATCTATTAGCGGACATCCAAATCTGATGTTGATATATCAAACACCCTAATTTTCGAGAGTATTCGATGGTTTTTATTTTTTAATCGTGAAATTACTTGAAAAAAATTCATAAAATTTGATAATATGTTGAAAAGTCCTATGACATTTTTATGTTGGGGAATTAAAATCCTATGTCATTTTCCGTCTTATAATCCTATAAAAAATAATAAAAATGAGAATACTTGCCTCCTAATAAGTCAGAGGAGATCCTCCTCATCTCCATTTCTATTGGTTAAACAATAATAAGGAATAATTAATATATATTTTTATTAATTACATGAGGCCCATTAATTTGCTTTTAACCCAACAGAAAATAAACATGTAATGAGATTTTATTTTCCTAATAAAAATAAAAAATTACTTATTTAGTTTTATTAATTTATTTTTAATTACTCATTTTATTAGAAATAATTATCTTTTAATTAAACTACAATTACTCCTAATTTTTAAGGAAAAATGGAGTGAATAACTTTTTTTTAAAAAGATTTATAAATATATTATGTCAATCAGTGATTTGACAATAAATAAATAGTACTACTCTCCCTTCATGTTATTACTGTTAATCATGATAAATCACTACGTGACATTAAAAAATCTATTATATTTATAAATATGTTTTAAACAATTCTATTAATATTTAGTATACCATATCATTGCACTAAATTTCTATAATTAAACCTTTTAAAAAATTGAATTTTTAAATGGTTATTTAGTTAGAGTGGTTGGAATAATATTTTGGGGAGTAATGTTTTATGATTGGCATTATAGGTTTCACCATATTGTAGCTCAAAGTGGGGAATTGAAGGTTTGACAAAATCGGTAGCGAAAGAGGTGCCAAATGGAATGGCAATAGTGTCATTAGATCCAGGCATTATATATACAGATATGCTTCTCTCCGTCTTGGGTACTATAGCTTCCCAATGTCAATCCCCACAACAATGGTATGCTCATCATGTGTATATATAATTATTAAAATATAATCAACTTCATCTGAGGTTTTTTTTAAAATTAATTAATTAATAATTTTTTTTTTTTTGGGTTTTCTTCTTACAAAAGTTTTATGTGATCATTGACAATTTCTTTTTCATATTTTCTCACTTCTTACAAACTTTTCCAAAAACTTGAGCAAAATTAAAAATTAAAAATCAGTTTTGGAAGAATATTTTTTCAGCTTTTAAATTCTTTTATTGGAATTCATAAATGTTTTTAGAGAGTGGATTGCATAATTAAGAGATTGCCAAATAACCAAGTTTTTTTTTTTTAAAATGATTATTTGGTTGTACTAATTATTTTTGTTTTCAATAAAAGTGCTTGTGAGTCATAATTATTTTTAGTGTAAATTGTAAATAACACTTCGGTCAAATTTATGAACAAACCCATATAATTTAAAAATGGCAAATCACAACCCTTGTAGTTTCTATGTCAATAAGATCCCTTTTTTTAAAGTTGTAAACTCTCTTTTAGCCAGAGCTCTTTCGGTTGAACTTCGATTTGAATGATTCAAGATGTTTTGAAATCTTCATTTTGAATTATACGTTATTGTACTTCAAAACCGTCAATAAATAAAAGAATTTTTATCATCGTTAAAAGAAAGTTAACAATATTGAAGATGAGTGGTCTTATTGAGATAATTTGGAACTACAAAAATATGATTTATCATTACATTAAACTAAAGTGGTTGTTCATGAATTTGAACTGAAACCACATGAGTATTATTTACAATTTACACTTATTTTTAATATCTTCTAAACTATGCTGTAAGATGAGGATTTGAAATAAAATACTTGCATTTTCATAATTTTTTTTTTAAATAGAGTTATCCTCTAAATTTTTCTTGTTTTTATTTGTTGAATAATATCAGGGCTTTGAAGGCAGCCTCATTGATTTTAGATCTTACAAGTGCTGATAATGGTGCATCTCTTACCGTTCACGATCCTGGCGTTCTACCACAGTGATAAATTTCTTTATTATCATCATTTACAATTCTAAATAAACATTATCTTCCTTTCATATTATAATTCTATTGAATAAATGGTGTAAATTACATTTTATGCCTTGGAAGTTGGAATATTATTATTTTCTACTTGTGGTCTGCCTACTTTGTTTTGAATGAGAACTTTTTTTTACCAGTTGCCCAAATTTGGCCTTATATTCCCAAATCATATGTGGTATGGTAGACATGCCATGTTATTGATGAATCATTAACATTGTTTGGAATAATTTTTAGGAGGGTTTTGGGTAAAAAATAAAAAAATTTAAGCCCAAAAATATTTGTATACCCTCCTAAAGTTATTCTAAACGGATCCTTAGTCTTGAGTCGTGAAAATAGGTGAACTTAAGGAAAATTTAGTAATTTAATTAGGCCGTGAAAATGAAAAGTTGTACAACGTAAAGTCAACCTTTAAATTGATAGGCCACAATTTAATCACTTCTAATTCAAGATGGGTCAAAATAAAACTTACTTAAAGCTAACTAATCCTAAACTAACTCACTATCAAATGAAATTAAATAAAGTTAAATTTTAAAAAAGAAGATTACATTCTCGTGTGGGAATCATATAAAGCACTCGAATTCAAAGGTAATCAAATACCCTCTATTTTGGAAAATATAGATTCTAAGAAGAACTTTAGACTACCATGATATTTTTAAATAACCCTCAAACAAACACTGGAATTAGATGCTCCTTATAAGAGGATTTTAGATTACCCCGAACCAAACAGGGGCATAGAGCCGTTCATTCCGATATTATATAAGATTACAGAGGAATGAGTATCTAGATAACATTGTTTATTTTGTTGCATTTAAAGGTACCAAAGTATCTTAAATTACACGTAATAAAAAAATACATGTGATCTGACCATTTTAGATTGCGCCCTTCACCAACAGTTTTTGAGATTACATTACGCGTATTCTATTTTTTACTTTTTTGATCTTCAATATTATAAAAAAATTATTATTTTTCCATATAATTAATAACATAACAGGTTTTCTCATCAAGAACTAAATTTAGAAACATAAATAATTTTTTTAACACTAATTACTGATACTTAAATAAATTCCCCAGTATAAAATAAATATATAAATTTAAATATTAATTAAAAATTTAAACAAATAAATTAAATCAGGGTACATTAATCCATCAAAAATAAATATAATTAAATTAATATGTAGAATTTATTAATAAGAAGCATAAACCAAGGATATTAGTGAAAGAATGGTTAATTTTATTTACATTCTCAATGATTAAATTCTACATACTAAACAGTAAACACCGTAGCCTTTTATATCCATAGGATTCTCATTTAATTATTGCAAAATGAACGTTATCCCCTCCAGATGATATGATATTTGAGATAATCCCGCCCCTTCAACTTTTGTAATCAAATGAGTTCAAAATTTTAACACAAGACAAATTAGTAAGTTATAATTTTTTTTATATGATCGAATAAATAAATAATTCTAAACCGAAAAGGTAAAATTACCGAAAGTTTAATAAATATTACAAACTAAAAGACAAATTTAATTTTTTTAAAAAATATACCACATCAAATTGGAGATGAGAGGAGACTTGAAGTTTCCCCTCGTTATAAATATCTAACCAGTTGTCACAATTTTTGTTTTTTTTTTCTAACAACCACGAGAGTGAGACCACGATAATATTAAATGCATGGCAGCCAGAAGCCAACTCAATAAACACCAGTATTATTGAGGCTGGTACTTAAAAATCTGACACGTGTCCTTTAGTTTTTGAAAGCATCACAGCCGACTGAATCCATTGGCATTCACTTTAAAGTATATTGAATATTATATATGATAATTTATATGCAAAACTAAACGTTATCATTTTTACAACTGAAAAACCTAAAATTTTAGTGATTTCATTATTAATTATACTACTCAAAATTAAATTTATGAAAATCGAAGTAAAATAAATTATTAAAAATCGAAATAAACTAGAAAAATTTATTAAAAAAAATTAATAAAAAAATAAGAGTTTTAGTTCATAAAAACGCATTATACACATTTTAAGATAAAACTGAATTGGGTAATTAAAAATTCACCCAATTTTAATAAAAATATTTGTCTCAAATAGCATAAATCTGCATACTAATTACTAAAATATCTGAACTTTTTAAAATTACTCAAATAGCATAATTATAGTTCAATAAATTATTGAACTATAATTCAATTAATTATTGAACTATTTTTCATATGTATTTTTAACGAATTTGTTTGTTTTTTGGTTTTTTAAGTTCAAGGTCAATAATTTATTGAACTATCTGATCATTTTTTATTATTATTTTCAATGAATTCGTTAATTTTTTTTAGTTCAATAATTTATTGAACTAAAATTATGCTATTTGAGTAATTTTTGAAAAGTTCTGACATTTCAGTAATTAGTATGCAAAAATATGCTATTCCAGTAATTGCCCATTTTAATAATTGAGTGAGTTTTATAGTTTTATACTTGATGGAATTTTTTTTATAATTTTATACATGTAAGTAATAGTTTTTATTATTTACTATCCCTATTACTAATTATAATTTTTTTTTTTTGAGAAGTATAATTAATAATGAAATCGTTAAACTTTAGAGTTTTTCAACTTGATTTAAATAATCATAATAATATAATAAATAATGAAAGCTAAAATGTAAAAATGATAAAGTTTAGTTTTGTATTTAAAATATTATATTACTATTATCAATATTTTAACGTAAATACAAATATTTATTAAATTAAAAAAGTAAATGCAAATATTTATAAAATAAAAAAATTAAATGCAAATGGATTCAACCAGCTGTGATTCTTTTAAGACCTAAGGACCCGTGTCAGATTTGTAAGTACCAGCCTAGCTCATTCATTGAGGCCGGTACATTGAATAATTTCTCGTATTATTGAGCTTTTCCATTCCACCGATTACTTACTTTCCATTATTATATTTTATATATATTCCCAGCTTTGAAGGAAATAAATTAGCATTTCAAAATTAAATTATTTTCTTGTCATGGAAACGTTTTCAAGTGAGGAGAAGATGCAGCAAAAAACAATTCTAATAACTGGAGTTAGTAAAGGGTTGGGAAGGGTTTTGGCTATAGAGTTTGCCAAACGTAATCATACCATTATTGGTTGCTCTCGTGACCAAAATAAGTTGGATTCTCTTCAAACTCAGCTCCTCTCTCTTTTCAATTCCAACCATTTGCTCCTCAATGTTGATGTGGTTTGTATTTCTATTTCTCCTCGTTTGATAACGGTTTTGTTTTTTATTTGTTTAATTTAAATTGGTTGGTTCGTTTGATAATGATTTTGTTTTTAGATTTTTTTTAATATAAAAATTTTATACTTATTCACTATAATTTCTTTATTTTGACTCTATTAATAAAAACTACTTTTTTTTAATTTCTTATTATGGATTTTAAAAATATGTTTAAAAATGGATTATTAAACAAAAACAAGTTCAATTTTTAAAAAATAGAGGAGAGAAAAACAAAATTTATGATCAAACAAGCCCTAAAAAATCCCTTGAAAACTTAGATTTTTGTTTTTAGAATTTGGGTAAGATTTAAAAAAGAGCTTATAGAAGGTGGAAAATAAGATAAATATGTTGCTAGTAAAGAAATTTAATTTTTAACGTAATAAAGGAAAACTAAAATCGTTATCAAATAAGACGTTAATTTTTAAAATTATTCAACCATGATTTCAAAAATACCCTTCGAAACAAAAACAAAATTAGTATGAAACATATAATAACGGTGAGTTTGGAATAATTTTTAAAAGTATTTTTCATCTTGAGAAATATTTCAAGTGTTTATAAAAAAACGATTTTTCCTCAAAATTCATCCCGAACTCACTCTAAAGTGTTCGAAATGGGGCTCAGAAATCTGATAGCAACGTTGAAGAGATGGCACGTATTGTTATGGAGAAAAATGGGGTCCCTGATATCATTGGTATGCATCTTATAATCCGTATATTTCTATTTTTTTTCCCCCATTTTAATGATCTCAAGTGAAAAAAGATTGCATTTTTTTTTTCTATAGTAAATAATGCAGCTGTGATTAATGAAAGTGGGAAAATGTGGGAGATTTCTGGAGAAGAATTTGATAAAGTAATTGATATAAATTTGAAAGGGACAGCAAATATGATGCGCCACTTCATCCCTCTTATGATTCCTAAAAACAAAGGCATCATTGTTAATATGTCTTCCATTTATGGGAGAATTGGAGCTGCCCTGGTATGTACGTATATATTGATATCCACACATTATTTTTTTCAAATTTTGAATTATAAAATCTAATCCTTATCATTTTAAGTCTTATCAATTTAGTCTTCATGATTAAGGTTTGTATCAATTTTAATTCTTTCTTTTAAGGTTTAAATTCATGGATTTCAAATAATAGTATTGATGAGTTTTCTAACCCTTTATAAAATGATTAAACAATACAAAACCCTAAACCTTATTAAAGACATGTTTTACAAACCTAAATTTATAAAACTCATACCCTTCCACATCTAAACACAGACTTCATAGCCCCAGATTACTAAAACCCACCCCAATTTATTCATTCTATCAAACACCTTTTGAAATTAATAAACTTCAATTATTGAATGAATACTTTATTAAAAGGAAAAATTAGTGAATGGATCAAAACCATCCCATCAGTTACCTAACGTCAGTTTCGATTAATTTGATCACTTCTAATAAAGTTTGATTTGTACTCTTATTGATGAGAGAGTGAAATGACAATCTTATTTTTATTCTACAAGGATCCTTTCTTCTTTTGATTAGATTTTGGTTACATACACTACAAAAAGTTTTAGTACTACCGACGCCGGATGAGGTCGGTAATATGTCCCTCAACGTCGGCAATAAGAAACGTCGACAGTAGGTTAACATCGGCTAAAACATCGGCAATTGGTAAGATTAAAGCCAACGCTGGCATCGGCACTGCCCAAACAAAATAACTACTAAATAGATATATTGCCGACTCAGCACGTCTGTATCTGAGTTTTTTACGGACCCCTATGCCGACGCTACCGTCGGCAAATCTTTTTTTTTATTGAAAAAACTACTCTTATTTATACTTCCCTATTAGCAACCTTTTTTAATACTTATAAACTAGAACTAAATTTCACATAATTCCACAGCAAACATAACAAAATTGGAATTATCTAAAATATAACAAACATAAACCAACAAACAATAATTTTTATAAGTGTTAGAGGTGTTTGAAATATATAAAAAATAAAATTTTACATTCGATTTTATCCCTAGAATGAAACTTACCTTTCAATTTTTTTTAGAGATAGATATAAAATACACTCATGTACTTTGGGTTATTGTTAATCATACTTTTATATTAGCTTTTTAAAAAAAATACCCTACACTTTAGGAAAATTGCAAATCACACAATTTTATCGATTAGTTTTAATGAAATTTAGATATATCTATATTATACGCATACCACTTGTTCTAAAACCATTAAAAGAAATTTAAATTTTTTAACATTTGAGTGATTTATAGATTTTATATCTTATTAACATAAGATAAAAGTATGATTTAACAATAACCCAAAGTACATGAGTTATTGTTAAATGTTAAAAAATAACCCATCTGTCAATTTTATTAACATAAGAGTTTATTCTAAAATTTTATACATCTGTCAATTTTTTTTTTGTTACTTTTCATGAAATCATAATACATGTCATACATATAATATAAATGTATCTTAATTTCGTTAAAACTAATCGATTAAAATGTGTAATTTGTAATTTTATTAAAGTGTAGGAGTATTTTTTTAAAAAAATACGGGGTATGATTCAATAATAACTCAATGTACATGAGTGTATTTTGTATTTATCTTTTTTTATATTACTTAATTACCTATCAAAAACTGAATTAATAATTTTAAAAAACAGTTTAAACTTGTCTTCTCAATAAAACGCCACTTGGTTATAGTTTTATTTATCGAGAAATTATAGTAAAAAAAAGTTTTCCGTTTAAAAGATCCTAGATTAGTTATACTTTTATTAGATGTTTCATGTTTTTTCTTTTAAATACAAATTTAGTTCTTTTAATATTAGATGAGTCAATTTGATCTTTATTATTTGAAAAGTTTAATTATAGTTCATACGGTTTTAATACAACTTACAAAAAGTCTCCACCACTAAAGATGACTAATGAAAGTTAAAAAGGTAAAAAAAAAATCCACAAATTAAGTTTCTATGATTTAATAGACATATCAATTTCGTCCTCATATAGCTTAAAATTTTTTATCACGGTCCTTATGATTTTAATAAAACTTATAAAACGTCCCTAGTCCCTACTATTAAAAATGCCTAACAGAAGTCAAAGTGACAAATTTTTCCACACATGTGGAGGATTTGGTATCTACTTTGATGGTGTAGAAATGGATTGGGCCTTCAATTAGTTAAAAATAACTTAAATTAGAAAAGAAAAGGCAAACATTGAAGCGAAGTGTTTACCTCCATTGATCATCTTTAAGAGTGAGACACATTTTGTCAGTATTATCAAAATGAAAAGACTCGTTATGAAATTTTCCAAATTAAAGGACAAAATTGATTCAACCTATTAAATCACAAATTCTAAATCTGCAGGGAAAAACTACCACTTGACATGGGTTAGTCATCATCAATAAGGACTATAATAAAACTTTTCTAATCATAGAACCAAATTGACATATTTACTATAAAAATTTGTCTCAAATAACTAAACTTTGCATACTAATTATTAAAATGTCAGATTTTTTTAAAATTATTTAGATAGCGTAATTATAATTCAATAAATAATTGAACTATTTTTCATGAATATTTTTAATGAATTGGTTTGTTTTTTTTTTCTTTTGTTAAGTTCAAGTTCAATAATTTATCGAATGGTAAAATATCATTTTAGTCCATAAACTTTCACTCCGGTCTCATTTTCGTTCATAAACTTTCAAAAGTTACATTTTTCATCCCTAAACTTTACGATTCGTTTCGTTTTAGTCCTTCCATTTGTATTTCTCTATCTAAGTTACTAATGGAGGGCTTACGTGACATGTAATTGATGATATGACATTATAGAAATATGTAGTGAGAGGTTAAATGTCATGAAAAACAAATATACATTAAGGTTAATCTCAACATTTTCTCTTTAATTGTAGTTTTTAAACCTCACTGTATATTCCCGTTTTCCATGTTACTATATAATGTCACATCATCCATTATATGTCACTTAAGCCCTCTGGTAGTGTCCCTAACAGAAGGACTAAAATCAGTGGCGAGGCCACGTTATGGGTTGGGGGCAATTGCCCTTCCAAAAAAATTTAAAATTTTAGTTTACTATATATAATTTTATTTAAATTTTCAATTTTGCCCCCCTAATGCATGGCCAATTTTATTTGAATTTTCAATCTTGCCCCTCCAAAAAATTACGCTTGGTCTTTATATGGAGTATTGTATTGAGGAACATTTAACTCTTTTAAAAATAAAATTTCTCTACAATAGTCATTTGGGAACAAATTGGAAGGATTTTATTCTTTGTTAGTGTACGTTTTTATTGGATTTTTTTAGATAAGACTATTATTATTTTTCTTGATAATTTTTGTTGTACTCATCCATAATTCATACATTGCATTATTCATTGTTGAGTAGTAATTAAATGCATATATTTTTTTTATATGGTAATGATGTGGTGATAATATTAGGCTCAATGTTTACAAATGAACTATCAATTTCTTTTATAAATAAGAAATTATTTTGAAATTGTAATATATAAAAATGGGTATCAAATAATCATTTTATACGATCTGGTCTTTAAATGTAATTTTGCCTCCAAAAAAAAAATTCTGGCCTCACCACTGACTAAAATGAAACAAATCTTAAAGTTCAAGGACAAAAAATATCATTTTTGAAAGTTTATGGATGAAAATGAAACTTGAGTGAAAGTTCAGAGACTAAAATGGTATTTTACCCTTTATCGAACTATTTGATTATTTTTCATTATTATTTTCAATAAATTTGTTAGTTTTTTTTTTCCTTTTTTTAGTTCAATAAATATTGAACTATAATAATGTTATTTAAGTAATTTTTGAAAAGTTTTGATATTTCAATAATTAATATGTAAAATATGTTATTTAAGTAATTATTCCTAACTTACTCTTTCTTATCATAGACAATACATTAATAATTTAATTTTTTTTGAAAAAATTGTGTTCGATAACTATTTCATTTTACTTAATTTTTTAAAGGGAAATTTCATTGGGTGACAGATTTTTATGTTATATTTGTAAAAATATCAA
This sequence comes from Gynostemma pentaphyllum, assembly GCA_028015215.1. Taxonomy (NCBI): domain Eukaryota; kingdom Viridiplantae; phylum Streptophyta; class Magnoliopsida; order Cucurbitales; family Cucurbitaceae; genus Gynostemma; species Gynostemma pentaphyllum. The sequence continues at coordinate 50,574,955 of CM051352.1, forward strand.
CTCAAAAAAGTATTTATAAATATAGCAATTTTTACAATGTTTATCAATGATAAACGGTGATTTATGTATTTATCATTGATAAACTTAGTGTAAAAATATGTAATTCAATGTCTATCACTATAAACCATATAAAAAATTACTATATTTACAAATATTTTTTGAGCTTTTATTTTTATAAATATTACCGTAAAAATTGCTAGATTTGTAAATGCCCCTTTTTTAAATGAATATTTAGAGTGGTTGGATTAATTTTTGGGAGTAATCTTTTATGATTGGCATTATAGGCTTCACCATATTGTAGCTCAAAGTGGGGAATTGAAGGTTTGACCAAATCGGTAGCAAAAGATGTGCCAGATGGAATAGCGATTGTGGCATTAAATCCTGGCATTATATATACAGATATGCTTATCTCCTGCTTTGGAAATTTAGCATCCCAATACCAACATCCTGAACAATGGTATGCTCTAAATAATTTATTTGCATATACTTTTAATACTTAGGATGTGATGTGGAAAATCTATACTCAAAGGTAAAATAATTAAAATATTTGAAGGAAATTGTAATTAAAATAATTAAAATTGAATCAGATGAGTTATTGTTTTATTTTTATTTTCCATTTTTAAAAATCAAGCTTATTTATAAATAAATACATTTAAAAAAATATATATTTTGACAATTTTAGTCAAAATTTTAAAATAGAATAAAAATATTTTAACGGGTTTATGATTTAGTTACTGCAAAATATTAATAGTGGTTACTAACTTATATCCTTAATTTAATTCAATGATTACGTTAGGGCTTTGAAGGCGGCCCCGATGATTCTAAATCTTACAAGTGGTGATAATGGTGCATCTCTTACCGTGCGTGATCCCGGTGATCTTCCACATTCATGAATGTTATAAACAATTCAACATCCAAATATTGATTTCATCGACAATGTTGAAGACCTCCATGTTGAGGTTCACAATAGACATGTGTAATAGTTGTTTTGGGATTAGGAACACTCTCCTTGCTCATAAATTTACAAACTTCCACTTTTAAGTATTAAGTATCTAAATTTTTTTGACTTAGTGGGTAACCACAACATCCTCTATCTTCCGAAAAATTAGTGGAGGAGACTGCCTCATTGTGGTTGTTTCCTTCGTGGTATGACACGTGATATTTTAAAAATAAAATTCCTTTTTAAATATTAACTTCCCTCTATTTTATTCACTAGCTATAATGGAAACTGTCACGTGTCATAAATGCAGGAGACGGCCTCAATGAAGCAGAGATATTTTATTCACTAGCTATAATGGAAACTGTCACGTGTCACAGTGAAGCAGACTCCTCCAATAATTTCTCCTATCCTCCCCTTTTGATATAGCACATCATGATAATAGATTATTTATTTCAATTGAATCCTTAAAGATAACATTAACAATGGCCACACTAAGGGGAAGTTAATCAGCGAGGAGACTTTTCTTAGAATTCATGCTTACCATGGGATTATCTCACGCTTTGTAGGGTGAGATAAAAATATCGTGAACATCTCCTATAGAACAATGCCTTAGAACTTGGTGGTTTTTTAGTGATATAGATCTATCACTTTCTGTATCCATTTTATTGAATTGCTTTTGAATTTATACGATGTAATCTAGAGGCTCACATAGCTCATATAGGCCTTCAAAAATATGCAATAATATATTTAAGGGGCAGTTTCAAATATGTTAATTTTTTTAAAATATTTACAAATTTGTTAGAAAAAAACATTTACAAAATATTACAATTTCAAAGATTCTGAGTATATTAGTCAATCACTATTAGTATATCAGTGAACTATTAGTATATCAATGATAGTTTATCAGTCGATCATTAATATTCTATCACTGATACACTATTATATATCGCTGATATACTAATAGTTATTGACTGATATACTAATAGTGATTGACTGATATATTCACCTTTTGAAATTCTAACATTTTTGTAAATATTTTTTTTCTAACAAATTTGTAAATATTTCACCAAATTATAACTTTCATGTAAATTTCCTTATATTTAAATAATTTTAATCAATTTTTTTTAATAATTGTTCCAATTTGTTTAAGCCTAATTTTAATAAAAATTATAGTAGAACTTAAAATTTCACATGCATCGCACGTGTTAATGGACTGGATGCATTAAATAATAACAACTGGCTCAAAAGACAAGTATATCTTATTTTATTGCACTCATAATCAATCTTAAATATTTACTCTGCATATTTATTGTGGTATTTAATATTATTTATTAGGTATTGATTATTGGCCCCCCACATAACTTACATAAAATTCATTGAAACATATTAAATTGCTAGAATTTGTTTAGGATTAAATCATTCCTATCTTGATGAAAATTAGCTCACTTTTTTTTAATAGAAATTTAGTATGATTTTCATAAAACATGTTTGAGCTTAAAAAAATTAGGAAAATTAAGGGAGTAACCTAGGGCCGTAGCTGGCACTGTTCATCCGGTGCGACGGAACAGGGCCTCCGAATTTTAGGGGCCACAAATAAAGGATAAGTATATACAATTAAATATAAAACAAATGAAAATCATGTAACATATATTATATTTGGCTTGTTGGTCTATTTATTAGTTTCCACTTTTTTTTTTCTCTTTTTAAAGAGAAAAATTAATATTTGTTTTGAATTTTTTTATTTCTTATTGTTATTTTTAGATTTTAAAAGTAGATGACTTTAATATGACTAAAGAATTTAAGAACCCATTTTATCTATTTAAAACTTATCATATATAAATTTTATAAGTTAAATTTAAAGTATAAATCATGATTTTTTTATTTACTATATTTATTTATTTTATAGTTAATATGGATTGATTGATGTTACATTTATTTGTTTTGTTTTGTTTTTTTTAAGAGAAAAATTAATATTTGTTTTTTTTTTCCTGGTATTTCTTATTGTTATTTTAAGATTTTAAAAGTAGATAACTTTAATATGACTAAAGAATTTACAGCCATTTTATCTATTTAAAACTTATCATATATAAATTTTATAAGTTAAATTTAAAGTATAAATCATGATTTTTTTTATTTACTATATTTATTATATTTGTTTATTTTATAGTTAATATGGATTGATTGATGTTAAATTAATTCGATAAAAAATATTTATTTTTTCTTGATTTAAATCATTGATCAATAATTCAAATAATTTTTTTAGTTACTATTATGAAAAATTACGCTCAATACAAATATTTTTAACCTTAATTTATATTATAGAAAAATTTTATTATTAAGAATTATATGATAGAGGGCCCAAAACTAAATATCGCACTAGGCCCTTCGTTTCTTAGGACCACCCCTGGAGTAGCCTTAAAAAGGCTAAAATAACACTTTTATTTTATTGCCCGCAAATTTTATGAGAGAGAAATAGGCTTGAATGATGAAAATGACCTTCTAAGATCAAATGCATAATCAAAAGTGAGCTAATGAACTTTATGGAGCAAGAACTACGAGAAGAACCTGTAATGGAGAGAGTAAAATCTAGTAAAGATCTTCGAAACAAGTTGTACGCAAAACTAAGTAAAGATAATTCAGTGAATCAAATTGATTCGTCCTTGTGAATTCTTAATAAATTGGAATTGGATAAACTATCTTATTGTCTCTTAGTTTTGAGTTCTGAATCTATTTTATCCCTGAATTTTCAATTTGTGTCTGTTTTGTCCCTGAATTTTGAGAAACATGTTTATTTGGTTCTTGAGTTTTAAATTTGTGACTATTTCATCTTCACATTTTGTAAAATAAAATATATTTGGTAAATGAAGTTAGTTTTTCAACGATCTAGTAAACAAATTTCTTTACACTAATAAATAAAAAAAAATTAACCACAGGGACCAAGTTGACCTATTTCTCAAAACTCATGGGCGAGCTAGTCACAAATTGAAAACTCATGAATTAAATAGACACAAGCCTCAAAACTTAGGATTCAACCAATAATGTTAATAAATTACAAAATAAAGTAATAAATAGGTGTTGACGAAATTATCAACTACCCGTAAGCGTACTGAGTCAAGTTTTAATATATTGATAAGAACAAAGAGTTGTCTTCCCCTGGGAAAAAAGAATTAAGTCTACCTAAATACTAATGTATGATTAACTCAATTTTTGTAAAGACCCGACCTTTCAGAGTAATAAATATACTTATTTAAAACAACGGAAGACTCAATAAATATCCTTTATTGAAATACGCAAATTTACTAAATCAAGAACACTTAATTTCAAACAAAACTCCGAAGTTCAAACTTTTAAACAAAACAACGATCCAAAATACGTTCTCAAATAATAAAATATTGAAGACTAAAATAGTCTCAAATCCCATAAATCAAAATCAAATAAAAAAAATCTCAATAACTCAACAAAACCAAATAAATTCAAATCTTTATTCATTAATAATAACGAATAAATCATAGGCGCCACTGCGACATGAACCCTCATCTTTTTCACTTCATCAACTGCCACCTCTAGGTCCATTGTTACCTGAAAAAAAAAACAAAAGATAGCACTGTGAGGCTAAAGCCAGTGAGAAAACGACTTAATCAAAGATGAAGTCTTACATAGTCTCTAACAATTCAAACCGAGTCTCAAACGCTCATCACTCTCCAAAAACATCTAAGGTACAAATCACTTAAATTTCAAGTCTCAACTCGCTTATATGAATAGGCAATTCTCACTAATTCCATATTCAAGACCTTTAACCATCAATTCTTCTTGGATCATCAATCCTTCTGTTCTCATAACCATAATAAATATTCACATTTTTCTCGTTCTCATACATGAATAGGCAATACTACCGGGTTCCATATTCAAGGTTTCTCGATAAAACTCACTTTACATGGGGTAGACAACTCTCACTAGTTTCACACCCAAGGTTTTCATTCACAATCTCCCAACATCGATACTTAACATTCCGAACCACTAGAATTTTTCTAAGTTAACAAAAACAATTAATTTCACAAACCACTAAGAAGGTGGTCCCTCAGAACTACTATCACTTCTTAGTACTTGGTTATAGCCTCAACTATAACTGATAATCCTCTAATGTTTCATTCATACGAGCAATGAACATTAGTACTCGGTTATGAGCTTTTCCATTACTAAAATGACTAAGTGTTGAGCTCGTAGCCTCAACATTAGTAAGCATATTGAAACCGGCAATCTATATCATCACAAACTACATTATACACATGATAATGTTCATTCAAAATCACTATTTAACATTAAAATACAACAGCCCAATTAGATTGCATTCATTTCACAAAAATGCCGAAAAACAGGAAAACTGCCGAAATACCGAAAAATCGAATCTAACACTTCTTAAACCAAAATTCATGGAAAATGAACATCTTAAACTCCCAAACATTCCAGAATTAGATTCATTAACATTTAGAATCAATTCGAAGCTAAAAACATCAAATTTCGTCGAAAAATGCCTAAACTAGTTCTGACCGAAAATATTTTTCTCCCGATTATTTTTCGGTGTTTCCAATATCATTTCTCATCCTAAATTTCTAGAATATCATAAATAAATATATTGAATTAAATAAGCTACAGCAAGAGCCTTAGATTTCTCTAAAACCTCACCGTTGATCAAACCGTTAACTCACATTATCTTTGCTAAAATTTCAATTCTCAAGCTACTTTCCACCACCAATCATACCTGAAACAAAGGTCCTGAAAAATTATTTTACATACCAAAACAGTACCAAAATATTCTAAAATGATTGGGGTTCAACGGCTCAAAGAACAGGAAAAAGGCAAACGACAAACAAATCACCGTTTGAAGAAGACAGCAGCTACGACGCTGCTGTCTTTTGCCGTAGATGAACCGTGGCCTTCGGGTTATGGTTTGGTAACGGTTTTGGGTTCCGGGTGATCGGTCTTGATGAGTTTTGGTTTTAGGCAAAGGAAATCAATACCGATTAAGGTTTAAGCCGATGATTGGGAATTTGAAGGCAATATGGAATGAGTTTCAAGGCTAAGTTCTTGAAGTTCATAATTTAATAATTAAACATAAATTCCAGAATTTAAAAAGAATATAAAATGATCCAAATCACTCACCCAATTATAGGAAATCACGGAATCGAATTACAACCTTCACCTATCCACCAACCACGATCAAAACGAACACCTAGCATCAAGAATTAACGAAAATTATCACCTATAAACCCTTGGGAGGGGCGGCGGCAATGGGGATTCTGTTAGGAATGGTGTCCTAGAACTTGTAATTATTTAAATATAATAATTTATTTCGAATAAATTAAATAAATAAACATAAGTTCTTTATATAATCTAGATTGATTCAATTGACGATATTAGGAATATATGGAAATATATAAATATCAAAACATTCAAATAGTAAACCCTAAGTCACTCTTATGAAATCACGACTTAGTATGTGAGTCATACAAGAGGATTAAAGTCGAGATGAGTAACTTAAAAGTGTCTACAGTAAATGGATAACGTTTGGGAACCTTATCCTGGTAACACTGTTGATAGCTTCGCATTTTGTTTATAGACAAATGATCTAATCCTGATCATTCATGTGGGAGACATGAAATGGAAGTATCATATGCAATGTTGATTGTATAAGACAGGACCACGATGTTCGATCAAATTTCTCATTAGTACCTGGTTTACGAGAAATAATCGAATATCAAACTAAGTTTATCAACCGTGATAGATCTCAATCCTGAGTGAAATGCGGACTCCTATTTGTGGAGTTATGTTCTTTGATTCACATAGTTGAGAAGCGTCTGTAAGAACACTCAATACACTCCTGTTTTGGGAACATGACTAGATAAGTAGTCTGGAACTCATTTCCACGAGATGGAATTCATAACTTTCCTATAAATTAACGGTATCGGTGCGATACCTAAACATTTTAGGAACTTTAGGAAACTCCTTGATGTCCTGATTCGAGACATGAACAAGTGACGTCACGACTTCTATTGATCACGAAGTATCTTATCTCTAGTTCGACTAAAGATAAAGTTCATTGGAGAATCGGCGGGAACACAAGGATAAAGCGGTAATTACAGGGGCAAAACGGTAAATTTTATCCGCTTGTAATTATGAGGGTTCCACGTGAAGGATAATATCACGAGATATAAATAAATGATAAACTAAATGGACATAACTCATCTATAGTGAGGGGAGTTCAGCTATGAATCTATAGTGGAATTATTCATAGTTAGATAATAAGTAATTAACGATTATGAGTTAATCACTTAATTGACTAATTATTAAGCCCATGATCTATAGGTCCATCGGGTCCCTATGCTAGCCCAAATATCGTAGTCGCGAAATCAAGTAGAAGAAATGGAAATTTTAAGTAAAGTGAATTACTTAAAATAGGCAATATTAATTGTTTAAATATTGAGTATATTTAAGCGGTAATTAATATAAACATTATTAATTGTTTAAATAATGAGTTTATTTAAACATGAAATTAATAATGAAATATTATTAATTAGATATTATTAATTATTTAAATATTGAGTATATTTAAATGGTAATTAATAATTTGAAATTAATTGACAATTATTAATTGTTTAAATAATTAATTTTATTTGAACTGAAATTAATAATTAAAATTAATTAATTAATAATAAAATATTGTCAATAAAATTATTAATTAAATAATGAGTTTATTTAATGGAAATTAATAATTATAATATTTATTATTAATTATTTAAATAATGAAAATTATTTAAATGGAAATTAATAATTAAATATAATTTGATAATGTTTAGTCGGGAGAAAATATTAATTATTTAAATAAAATATTTATTTAAATGGTAATAAATAAATAAATTAATTGAGTTGGACTTATTAATTTAAGAGAGAGTTTCTAGCCCAATTGGATTAATGAACCCAATTGGGATTGGCCCGAAATAATTAATTAAATAAATTAGAATTTTTTTTTTAATTAATATATGCAATTTTCGGCCATATGATGTATTTTGGGAAGAGATAATTGTTTGAATTATATCCTAAAATAACTACATAGATTTATTTACCCAAGATAAATAAAAATAAAGAAAATAAAATAATCTCCTATTTATCCATGGCATTTTCGAAATTGCTAGATAAAGGAAAGAGATTATCTTTTTTCTTTTTGTGTTTATCTCTATAGATTAATCCTAATGTGATTAGGATTCCTATTTTTCTATAAATAGGAGGGTTGGGTCATTCATAAATCACACAATACAATTCCATAGAAAGTTGGAACTCTCTTTCCTCCTCTCCTCCCCTCATTGCCGATTTTCTCATAGTATTGGGAAGAAAAATATTTTTTTCTTCTTCCCAATTTCTTCTAAAGTTCGATCCCACAATCGAATTTCGTTTGATCGATCGGGATATAGCGTAGAAGATCCAGGTGTTCTTGAGGATTTGAAGCTGTAAAGAAACCTCCAACCGATTCTCCATTATTCAGTCAATGTAAGTTCCGGTTTTAATTTTCGAATATATAAGCATGAATCTACATGTTTTATCACAAATTGCATGATGTTAATAGATCCGTTATTAAATGTTAATAAGTTTACTAAACAAAATTCCGCTAATTTAGTAAATCATCCCTTCAGATTCAAGAGAAGAAAAATTTTACCTTCTTGATCGGAAAGACGATCCCCAACTTCTATAATTCACCAATCGAAAACAGTATGAAGATCAACCGGTAAACAATCGAGCGAAAATCCGAAAGTCTCTAATGGGGGGAGGCGGCGGCGTGAGAGAGGATAAGAGAAAGTAAAAAATCTGAATATTACAAATGGGATGTCATTTTAGGTTAAAATCTCGAGTTGAATATTTACGAAACTACCACTCGCCTTAAAACGTCAATAACTTGATCATCGGGTCTCAGAATGAAAAACCGTCAGTTGCGTTGGAATCTTGACATCGAAACGATCAATTTCATGTCAAAATATTAGTCAAATCACAAGGTTCAAATTTTGAGGTTTTTGGGGGGGGGGAAATACCATAATACCCTTTTTGAAATAACACGGTATTTCTGCTCTAATTAATAAATCAAGCCAGAGAAAGTCTTTAAAAATTAGGGTAAAGTATTTGATTACCTTCTCAGCATAATGAGGCTGAGGGAAAGTAATATATTTATAGAACTAAGGATACACGTCAGCCCTAAGGTTTATAATACATGGTATTAGGGAAATGAGAAAAAATGAATAAATAAATAAAGAATACACAGCAAATTACAATTCTATCCACTACAATAGACCACGTCAACACGGTGTTCTAACATCCCCCCTCAAACGTAGGGGTGACGGAGTTATCCCAAGTTTGCTGCGAAGATCAACAACACGACTAGAAGGTAGCGGCTTTGTTAGAAGATCTGCAAGTTGATCGTGTGATGGAATGTAGCGAACATCAAGTTCTTTTCTAGAGATTTTGTCTCGGATGAAGTGAACGGCCAATTCTATATGTTTTGTACGGGCATGAAAAATTGGATTTTTGGCAAGAGATATGGCACCAAGGTTGTCGCACCAAACAATCGGGCTGTGGTCCAAAGAGAAATTAATTTCACGCAGTAAGGAAGATATCCAAGAAATTTCAGCGGTAATGTGAGCAAGAGACGGATATTCAGCTTCCGTACTGGATTGAGCCACTGTTGGTTGCTTCTTTGAAGACCAAGATACAAGAGAGTTTCCAATAAAAACACAATAGGACGCAACGGAGCGTCTGTCGTCAACATTGGAAGCCCAGGCAGCATCACAAAATCCTGTAATAGATAGAGACGAACCGGGTTTGAGATGTAAACCGTGATAAATTGTTCCTTTAAGGTAGCGAAAAACCCGTTTAGCGGCCTGCCAATGAAAATCAGTTGGTTTTTGAAGAAACTGACTCAACCGATTAGTAATAAAAGAGATATCTGGGCGAGTTTGAGTGATATATTGAAGAGCCCCAATAGCACTACGATACATAGTAGGATTGGCAAGTGGTTCACCGGTATGAGCGGAGAGAGAGATACCGGATCTTTGTAGGAGAAGAAGCAGACTTGATAGTTTCCATGTTGAGCCTTTTTAGAACATCACATATATATTTGCTTTGATTCAAATATATTCCAGAATATGATCTAGAAACCTGAATGCCCAAGAAATAATGAAGGAGCCCAAGATCTTTCAAAGCAAATTGGCTGCCAAGCTCTTTAATGAAAGCATTAATATGTTGAGGGCTATTGCCTGTGACAAGAAAGTCATCCACATAAACAAGAACAAAAAGGGTGCAGCCTGATCGGTGGAGATAAAAAAGAGATGTGTCAGCACGTGAATTTATGAAGCCCCAGTTGAGTAAAAAATGTCGTAATCGATCGAACCAAGCTCTCGGAGCTTGTTTGAGGCCATAAAGAGCTTTGTGTAGCCGACACACATGATTGGGCTTGGATGGATCAACATAGCCTTCCGGTTGTTGCATATAGACGTTCTCTGCCAGAAAGACATGTAAGAATGCATTGTTGACGTCAAGTTGATGCACCTGCCAATTTTTAGTTACAACAATAGATAATATAATGCGAATGGTGGAAGATTTGATCACGGGACTAAAAGTTTCACCAAAATCAATTCCGGGTTGTTGATGAAATCCTTTTGCAACAAGGCGAGCTTTATAACGCTGAATAGAACCATCAGAGTTGTATTTGGTTCGAAAAACCCAACGACACCCAACAACATGTAGATTGGGTGAAGGTGGAACAAGGGTCCAAGTTTTGTTTTTATGGAGAGCTGCAAGTTCTTGATCCATGGCATGCTTCCATAAGGGAAATTGGAGAGCAATATTTGCATTTTTGGGTTCAGTTGGTATAGGATCAGAGATGGAGCAAATTTTTTGTGCAGAGATGGAAAAAGTTTTGGGCTTGAAGATGCCACTTTTGCTTCGAGTTTACATTGGATGTGTTGGTTCTTGTGTGACAGGCAATGGTGCAAGAATGGAAATATGTGATGGGTTTGAAGCAGGAGAAGGTAGATGAGAGGGTGGTGTGTTAGGTGAGTTGGAAGAGGGAGAAGACATTAGAATATGAGTGTTACCTGATGTATGACTGGATAAGCAAGAACCACTAGAAGGTGTTGTGGAGCAAGGAGAGCTTGATGATGAGGTCCCTGTAGCAGACTGAAGGTGACTGGGAGTTAAGGGTGGTGGAGTAGGAGTGATTGAAGGAATTATTTGATGTTGCATTTGAGAAAAATGTGGTAAAAGGGACGTGTGTGAGGGACAAATTGTAGGAGATGAAGGAACTACAGAGGGTGAAAGAAAGCCATAGGAGCATGGGAAATCTTTTTCATTAAACACAACATGACGAGATATATAGAGCCGTCCGTTTGAAGCAAGACATTTGTAACCTTTATGAGCATCACTATATCCAATAAAAATGCATTTGATTGAGTGATGTTGGAATTTATGTGATTGATATGGACGAAGACAAGGAAAACAGGCACATCCAAAGGTCTTGAATTTGGAATAGTCAGGTTTTAAGTTATAAGCTTTCTCCCATGGGGATTTGTGTTGAAGAACCGGTGTGGGAAGACGATTTATGATGTAAACAGAAGTGGTAAAGGCGTTCCACCAATATTTAAGAGGCAATGATGATTGAGCAAGTAAGGTAAGCCCCATGTCAACGATATGACGGTGTTTTCTTTCGACTCTTCCATTTTGAGCGCTTGTATGAGGACAAGGATGCTGAAAGTGAATGCCTGAATCTTTAAGAAATGGAACAAAAGATCTGAATTCCCCTCCCCAGTCGGATTGAAAACATTTGATTGTGGTGTTAAATTTATTTTCCATGAGTTTTTTATATTGAATAAAATATGTAAGGGCTTCATTTTTGTGCGTAGAGGATAAATACATGAGAGTCGAGTGTTATCGTCAAGAAAAAAAATATAATATCTGTAACCTTCAATAGATGGAATAGAGGCCGGGCCCCATAGATCGGAATAAACAAGTTCCAAAGGCTTTGATGCATGAGATTGTGATGCGGGGAAAGGGAGAGCATGTGATTTACCTAATTGACAAGCATCACAAAAGATAAAGGTTTATTCAAAAGGAAGCTTTTATTACATGAACGTAAAACTTGACTCAAGATACGACTGGACGGATGACCGAGGCGATTATGCCATACGGCCGAAGACAAAACAGACACATAACAATTTGGTTTAAAAAAACAAGACTCAGACGAGCTTCCATTAGCCAGGATAGAGGTGGGCGATTGTAGATGATTTGGAGTTTCACCAACAGAGAGATCGAGCCTGTAGAGCCCATCATCAAGTTTCCTTTCCAGCAGCACCTTCTTGCTATCCTTGTCCTTCACAAAACATTTGTCAGAGTAAAACTGACAAAACAAATGATTAATATTATTTAAAAAAAAAAGAATAATAGTGATTCTTAACTTTCTCGGGACGGGGCGTTACAATTTTATTTAGAAATTATAAAATACAGAGTGTTAACTAAAGTAATAAGAAAAGACAAAACTAAGTATAAGAAGGTTGAATTAAATCAATGGAGAAAGGTCTTAGAGGAATGATTTCACTACTTAAATTTATGGAATTAATATTTGTTTAGTCAAAAACAACAATTTCATATTCTATAAGTCAAGAACACTAAAACTCTTAATTACCTTCTCCCAAGCGTCAAATCAAGATTCATAATTAATTAAGAAACCAATATCCCTATTCAATTTCAGTAATTAAAAGTGTATTAATCATAAGTTTTTTTTTAGATTTCTAAATTAAGAGATTAAGTTTCCTAACTCTAATCTACCTTCAGTTATGTTCCCAAGATTCATCATAAAACCACCTCTTCTGAGTGTTAGCTTTCATAATTAAAATCAATTAATTTATGGCCAGTAAATTAAAAGCATTAAGAACATAAAAACATAAATATAATGATAAAATTGTCTTCAAGACTAAAACTAAATACGCAAACCAGAAAAATAAAGTAGCTACATCAATCCCCTAAGAATAAGAAAATTAGCTATCCATAAAAATAAAATTCAACAAAATAAATATTATGGAAAACATAAAAGTGTCGACTCCCTCGAAAACCGCTGAAAATTTCCAAAAATTGCTCTAGAATTTGGCTGTCTACCTAGAATTATTAAGAAAAATAGCTTAAGCTCATTTTAAATAGGCTTCAGAAGTCGGTGGCTGAGATAAGCCTCGATCGACGCCGCGCTTGAATTTCACAAAGTCTTCATTAAAATGAACGAGCGACGGCTTGCTCACTTTCAAGCGATGGGTCACTAGACCAATTTCTGACATTCTCCTTAATGTTTAAGCGATGGCTTGCTTACTGTTTTTTTGCCAACTTATTTCATTTTTCCCTTAATAAGAAAATATCTTTCAAAGCCTACATAAAAAGAGAAAAACTAATTAAAGTAGCATAAAAACCATCAAAAACCAATTAAATTAAGGGTAATCTTATAATATAAAATAATGTTAACAATAGGGTCAAAGAGTACGGTTGGTATATTAACAAATACAAAATCTGAAGATAGATTAAATAATGAAATTGAAGGGATGTATCTCATCCTAATAAGATAACTGATAGTAAATAGGCAATAAACCAATACCATATTTTTTCCCATCTAAATTTTAAAATATTAAATATTTAAATATTTTTTTTAAAAATAATCTATGCTTTTTATAATTAATTGGATTAATTTTCATTAAACGTTTTTTTCTTTTATATTGTAGAGAGATTGAATCTTATTGTTGTTTTTATGTTTCTTATTAGGACAGATGTTTTAAATTAATTATTTCAAATGAGACTCATTCCCTTCAATGCTATAATTTTTTTTTTTTAACTCCCGAGTTAGATGGTTCAAAATATTTTGAAATCTTTATTTCGAGCTATACCTCTCCGTCACATTAATAAACCCTCCTTTTATTATTCTTATTTTATGCAAGGTTATCCTTTTACCCATTCACCCTCATCCACAAATTTAAAGTCCCAACTGAAATTCCCACACCAGATTGAATTCCTCTCCTCCACCATGGAAACAGATTCGAGCAAAAATGAGAATCCAAAGAAGAAAATTCTGATAACTGGTGTAAGTAAAGGGTTAGGAAGAGCTTTGGCTATTGAATTTGCCAAACTTGGACACACCATTATTGGCTGTTCTCGTGATCAAACTAAGTTAGATTCTCTTCAAACAGACCTCAATTTCTTCAATTCTGCTTCTCCAAATCACCATTTGCTCCTCAATGTTGATGTGGTTTGTATTTATTTATATTTCTGTTTTTTTCTTTTTTTTAAAAAAAATATATTTTTGTTAATTAATTAATTAATTAATTTTGTAGTCATCGAATAGCAGCATTGAAGAGATGGCTCAAACTGTTTTGGACAATAATGGAGTTCCTGATATCATTGGTATATTTATATTTGACATCTTATAAACCTATTATGTAGGGGCGGGTTAAACCCCAACCTCATTTACATGTCGTGGTGGGTTCGATTTTCACCGATACTATTATGATCCTCCTATTTTGTTACATTTTGTGTTTAATCCTGTACTTCAAAAAGTTTTGCCTTTAATTTTATAACTTTACACGGTATTCTGTTTTAGTCCATCTAATTATTTTTTGACTATCATCTAACATAAAACCTTCATTATGAGCGTCGGGATTGATCATTAATCCCTTCACCCCTCCATTTAAACTTTCACTATTTTTTAAAATAAGGTGGAACAAAATGCTATTTTTTAAAATAATTTTTTTTGCAAAAGATTTTTTAAAATAAATTAAACTTGAACTATTTCTGAAAATAGGACAAAAAAAGTTATATTTGATGTAATTTATTATTATTATTATTTAATCTTGTTTCTATTTTTCTTAAGTTTTTTTTTTTTCCAGTGAATAATGCAGCCGTGATAAATAAAAATAGCAAGTTTTGGGAGGTTGGTAGGGAAGAGTTTGATAAATTGATTGATATAAATGTAAAAGGGACAGCAAACGTGTTGCGGCATTTCATTCCTCTCATGTTACCTAAAAACCAAGGCATCATTGTTAATATGTCTTCCTCAGCTGGAAGAAGTGCATTTCCCCTGGTATGTGTAAAAATTAGTACCTTTTTCAATCTTAATTTTTAAAAACAGTAAAAAATTTATTTATTTTAAAATGCAGTACCTCTTATTTTCATTAAATTAATGAATTTCTTTTTATTAATATATATATATATATATATATATATATATATATATATATATATATTTTATATATTTATTATAGAATGATGAATCTCATTGTTGTTTTTTATTGGGACGTTTTAATTGAAATTCAATAGATTTTGATAAATTTGTTTTATTGAGGATTCCTTTCATTATTTAATGAAGGTTAAAAAAATTGCTATTTTTTAAAATTATGAAAACTTTTACTATTTTTTAAATTTACCATTGAAAATATGTTATTTTTTAAAATACTCCATATTTAATTTGTTGGTTTGTTCAAGTAAGATAAAACTCAACTGCTATCTACTAAGCACGTAATTCTCTGCTTTTTGTTGAGGATAAATCAATCACATGGGTTAACTAAATAGTTATTTAATTTTATTGTTTTTTAAAAAATTTGTCAACATTATTCCTTACTTCACTAGACAATATGTTTTTTCCTCATTAGATAATACATTTACAATTTTATTAATTTTTACATCATTAAAACAAAACAATCAAACGGTGCTAATATGAGCATAACTCAACTGATTAAGCATATGCTACATTTCCATGAAGTCGAAGGTTCGAGTCTGCTCACCCCTAATTTGATATGACATATAAAAAAATGGTAGTTTTTTTTTTTATTTAAAATTAAATAAATCATTTTTCTATTTTAGCTAGATTTTAACTTTTTGACTTGTTCTTTTGTCAATTAAATGGTATTTGTTTGTTATTGATTTAATTATTGCTATGTATTATATATTTTTGTATATATAGATTGCACCGTATTGTAGTTCAAAGTGGGCAATTGAAGGTTTAACAAAATCGATAGCAAAAGAGGTGCCCGAAGGAATGGCAATAGTGGCATTAGATCCTGGTCTTATATATACAGATATGCTTGTTTCCTCTATGGACAATTTAGCTTCTCAATACCAATCCCCTGAAAAATGGTATATGCATAGTTATGATCATTTCTTTGAGCACTTTTAAAAATTATATAGTGTGATTTTTCATGTTTTTAGTCAAGGAATATTAATAATTAGAGTTTATGATGATGCAATTTTTCATTTTTTTAAAGTCTATAATTATTATATCTTATATTCTTAATTTAAAATGAATTTGGAATTTCTGTTGTTAGTAATAAACTCAAGAAAAAAAAATACAACTTTTGTTTTTTTAATTCTTCCCAATGTTAAAAGTAGAAATAAGTATGGTTTCTAAATCTTTTTTTAACTCTATTTTAATATATTTGGAAAATTTACAAAAATGACCTCGAAGATCGTAAATTAAAGATTTGTTTACCTCTACCTCCCAATATATTTGAAAACAATGACAGTGTTTAGGGTTTATAAAAATATAAATAAATAAAATCTAAATAACTTATGTAATTTGATATATTTGCACACAAAATTTGATTGAATCGTATAAATTTTAATATTTTTTTTCATTTCTTGTTCGAGTAATATTGTAAGTTTAGATATCATACTTTCAAATGTTATCCACAAAAAAAATTGACATAACAAAGAACCAAATTTCTCTAGAGGCTTCATGATTGAAATGCATGGTGGTGATAATATGAACATGATTTATTTTAGGGCTTCGAAGGCAGCTTTGATGATTCTGAATCTCACAAGGGCTGACAATGGTGCATCTCTTACTGTTAATGACCCTGGAATTCTACCATCAAGCTTCTAGGATACCTCCTACATCTTCATCAAAACGATATATTGGAATAACCATGTGATGTGATATCGTCTATTGATTTGTTTTGTTATTTTCTTTACTTTTTTGGTTGTCTTATGTTACTTCATTATCTTAATAATCATGAAGTAAATCTCAAAATCAATTGATAATGAGAGAAGTGACGTTTAGATTTTTAAACATTGTTATGTCTATTCATCTTTCTGATATGAGATTTTTAACATACCCCTCAAGATGATGACTCTTTCGAATTCAAAAAATGCTAAAATAAATTAAGCAAGTAACCATAAAAGGCTAAAATAACACTTTTATTTTATGGCATATGTCAAAAAAAAAAAAAAAAAAAGGACCATGCGTACAAATTTTATTAGAGAGAAATAGGCTTGAATGACGAAAATAACCTTATAAGATTAAATGCATAATCAAAAGTGAGCTAATGAATTTTAGGTATCAAGAACTACGAGAAGAACATGTAATGGAGAGTGTAGAATCTGGTAGAGATCTTAGAAACAAGTTGCATGCAAAACTCAGTAAAGATGATTTAGTGAATCAAATTGATTCGCCCTAGTGAATTCTTGATGTTGGTTGGATTTTTTTATTTGCTCAAGTAAATTGGAATTGGGATACTCTACCTTTTGGTTTGTGTCTATTTTGTCTCGAATTTTCTATTTGTGTTTATTTCGTCCTTGAGTTTTGAGAATTAAGTTTATTTTGGTTCATGAGTTTTCAATTTATATGTATTTCATCATCAGGTTTTGTAAACTAAGGTCTATTTGGTCAATGAAATTGGTTTTTCAACCATTAGTAAACGAATTAATAAATGGAAAAATTAACCTCATGGATCAAGTTGACCTATTTCTCAAACCTCAGGGATGAGACAGATACAAACTGAAAACTTAGGGACTAAATAGACACAAAGTCTCAAAACTGAGGATTCGACCAATAATGTTGATAAATTACAAAAATAAATTAATAAATAACGTCAGAGTACGGTTGGCCATATTAATAAATACAAAATCTGTAGATGATTAAATAATTAAATTCATAATGAAATGGCTAAATAATAAAATGACACTAAAAAATGTAATTTACTTAATTAATTCTTGAATTTTAAGAAAGCAACGTCAAAAAAAATATTTAAATAATATCATAACTACTTCTTTCCTTACTACTTGGTTTTGAGATGAAAGCTATAAATTCTTAATATATAAAAGAAGGAACGTTTAAGAAACATTTTTGGACTATTTTATCCCTACGTCTTTTTTAAAATTACAGAATATGTCATTATTTACTTTAATTTTTTATAATGGCATATTTTGCATATAGTTTATTTTTTTTATGTTAAGCATTCAAATGTTAAAAATGTCTATATTATTATTACTATTATTTGTTTGTTCTTTTACTTCAATTAAATAAATATTTTATTTCAATTAAAATAATATAAAAGAATTTTTAAAATTGTTTTTTATTAGTTTAAAAAATATGAAGAAATTAAATAAGGAAAACTATGAGTAAATTAAAAAATTAAAACTAAAACATATAAAATATAAATAAGAAAATATACTAACTTTCAAATATTAGAAATAATATCATGTGTGATGCATGTGTTAAAAACTAGTATTAAAAAAAGGGTCATGAAATTTTAAGGGCTTTTTATTTTTTGGTAATATATATATATTATTTTATCAGTGAAATTGCTGCAATTTGGAAGTTTTTCATCCATAAAAAAGCTCTCTGACTTTTACTTCATTTGTTCTCTTTGAGATGCCTTTTAAAGGTTGTTGTACCTTTCTCATCCGCAAGTTCCTCATCCAAATTACTAAATACAGGAGAACCACCCATCAATATTGAAGATATGTCGAAATAAACCATTACCATATTTTTTCTTATCTCAGTTTTTAAAATATTGAATATTTGAATATTTAAAAAAAACCATTTATGCTTTTATTAAATTAATTGGATTATTTTTCATTAAACTTTTTTCTTTTATATTGTAGAGAGATTGAATCTTATCGTCATTTTTATATTTCTTATTATGATGTTTTAAATTAATATTATTTTTTAAAAAAATTTATTAGTTATGATTTTGATAAATTCATTATAATTTAATGAATGTTGAAATAAGTGCTATTTTTTAAAATTATAAAAACTTTTATTATAAGTACCACTTTTTAAAAAAAGGTATTTTCAAAAATGTCATTTTCAAACTGCAAAAGTCAAAAATAGAAAAAACTTTCAGAGTTTTAGAAAAATAACATTTTCATTGTATAATGAATAGATAATGAATTCCATTCATATCAAAACCATAAAAATTAACAAAACTTGGAAAAAAATTTGAAATTTTAATTAAAAATATATAAATTAAAACGTAAAAAATAATAATAACAATAATAATAATATTGATCATTCAACCATACAAGAGAAAATAATAATAAAAACGAATTCACTAAAGTTATGGGAAATTTACATGAATGTTATAATTGAGTGAAATATTTACAAAATGTTAGAATTTTTTTTTTTTTTTACAAAAATGTTATAATTTCAAAAGTCGAGTATATCAGTCAATAATTAATAGTATATCAGTGATGTATAATAGTATATTAGTGATAGATTATTAATGATCGACTGATAAACTACCACTGATATACTAAAAGTTCACTGATATACTAATAGTGATTGACTGATATACTCAGAATTTTTAAAATTCTAACATTTTTGTAAATATTTTTTTTTCCCTAACAAATTTGTAAATATTATAAAAATTTCTAACATATTTGAAAATGTTATTTTTAATCTTTTTATTATTCTTATTTTTTATCCATTTATCCATTCACCCTCATCCACAAATTGAAAGTCCGAAACTGAAATTCCCACACGAGATATTGAATTCGTCTCCTCCACCATGGAAACAAATTCAAGCAAAAATGAGAATCCAAAGAAGATATCAATTCTGATAACTGGTGTGAGTAAAGGGTTAGGAAGAGCTTTGGCTATTGAATTTGCCAAACTTGGTCACACCATTATTGGCTGTTCTCGTGACCAAATTAAGTTAGATTCTCTTCAATCAGACCTCAATTTCAATTCTTCTTCTCCAAATCACCATTTGCTCCTCAATGTTGATGTGGTAATTTGTATTTATTTATATTTATATTTATATTTATATTTCTGTTTTTTTTTTTTTTTTTTTAAATTAGTTAATTAATTTTGTAGACATCGAATAGCAGCATTGAAGAGATGGCACGTACTGTTTTTGACCATAATGGAGTTCCTGATATCATTGGTATAATCATTCATATATGACATCTTATAATTTTAATTTTCTTCTTCTTTTTTTTTTAATAAAAACAAACTTCTTTTTAACGTTTTTGTTACTCCATCAAATTGTTGGGGTTTGGTGGAGCCAATTCAAAGGCCAATAATTTTCGTTTATTGTTTCAAGCAATATCTTTGACCAATTGTGTTTTACCCATAGTCTTATGGCTTTGTGAAATTTAAACAAAAGGCCCAATAAGTTTTTTGACAGAAGCCCACTTCACCAAACTTCATCAAGCTTCAAGTTCACGTGATATGGCCAAAAATATGTGAGCTTTTGTTTGACCTAGTTTGATCAAGATATAGGCGGCAGAATGGTTGTTTAACATATATATATATATGTTACGTTGAAGCATAATTTAACTTAGCGAGTGCGAGAAGAAAAGAAAGCCGGCGGCCGTTTTTTTGTTTCTTCTTCACCGAGGGAATTGTGGTGTCAATTCTATGAGAGTCGATTCAACGACTTTCAATTGGGTGAATTAGGGTTTGTTCATATTGAGAGAAAATAGAGAGGGGGCAACCATTTGAGTGATTCTCGGGGTTATGTATAATTGTGATCGATTATACACTCTTTATATTTCTGTCTCATTGATGTAATCTTCAACTTCATAGTGGAACCTGCAGAGTCTGCAGAAGACAGGACGTACCAATTGGGAACCTGTATAAAATCTCTGATGTCGCATTATTCTCTCTCGATTTTATTTATATTCTTTGTTGCGATAATATTCATCGTTCTTGTGTTAGTGTTAGTGGGAGTTTAGGGTTTTAACAACCCCTTCAAATTCCCAACAACTGGTATCTCGGGGACTTGTGTTAGAGATCGATGGATAGCAAAAAGAGTATTGGGATCGAAAAATTTGGTGATTCATATTTTTCATTCTGGGATGATGCACAGTAAAAATTGCATTTATCGTTGGGAGAGATGCCAGAGGATGTGAAGCATGAAGATTGGAACAAACCGGTGTGACCTTGTTAATTATTGTTGTCAATTATATAAGTTCTACACAAAGTGCAAAATTGGAGAGTTGTTGATGTTCCCTCGGATCGGAGGGGTGAGCCAACAACGCAGGAAAGGACAGTTAGCTCCTAATCCATCAGTTCATGAGGAGGAAACAGTTGGGAGAATCTGGAAGCGCTCAGAAAGTAGCCTCAACTGACAGACAAGATAGCGAAGTGGTGAAGTTGCTCAAGGGCAATCGTGCACTTTTGACTGGGTTCATAGTCAATGTGGGTGTAGATGTTGGAGATGAAGTCTCTATTTTGACAACCGACTTGAATTCACACATGTCAAGTCATTGGTGGAAAATTCCTTTCTCAAGATTCGTTGTAGGCGGATAATGGGTAAGATGGTTGATCCCGCCACATAGATGGAGTGGGAGTTGGTGGAGTATCTTTTTATGCCTGGAAGATAGCTCACATCGGGAAACCTTGCAGGGGTTATGTTAGTGGATTCTAACATGTTTGGTTTTGCAAATCGGTTTAAGTTTGCAGGTTGAAGCTTTGGTGTTCTAAGTATTTGATGAGTTGCTATTACACTGGGAGTTGAAGATATTTTGATTTGTCTCCAAGTGGGAGATTGTTGGGGTTTGGTGGAGCCAATTCAAAGGCCAATAATTTTCGTTTATTGTTTCAAGCAATATCTTTGACCAATTGTGTTTTACCCATAGTCTTATGGCTTTGTGAAATTTAAACAAAAGGCCCAATAAGTTTTTTGTCAGAAGCCCACTTCACCAAACTTCATCAAGCTTCAAGTTCACGTGATATGGCCAAAAATATGTGAGCTTTTGTTTGACCTAGTTTGATCAAGATATAGGCGGCAGAATGGTTGTTTAACATATATATATATATGTTACGTTGAAGCATAATTTAACTCAGCGAGTGCGAGAAGAAAAGAAAGCCGGCGGCCGTTTTTTGTTTCTTCTTCACCGAGGGAATTGTGGTGTCAATTCTATGAGAGTCGATTCAACGACTTTCAATTGGGTGAATTAGGGTTTGTTCATATTGAGAGAAAATAGAGAGGGGGCAACCATTTGAGTGATTCTCGGGGTTATGTATAATTGTGATCGATTATACACTCTTTATATTTCTGTCTCATTGATGTAATCTTCAACTTCATAGTGGAACCTGCAGAGTCTGCAGAAGACAGGACGTACCAATTGGGAACCTGTATAAAATCTCTGATGTCGCATTATTCTCTCTCGATTTTATTTATATTCTTTGTTGCGATAATATTCATCGTTCTTGTGTTAGTGGGAGTTTAGGGTTTTAACAACCCCTTCAAATTCCCAACACAAATGACACTTTTTTAATTATGTGTTTAAAACTTGTTTCTAATAAGGGTGTAAATGGGGTGGGGCAGGGTCGAGATACCTGATTACACCCGTTAAGATAGAAACCACCTCACCCCATCTCATTTAATGACCACCGTGATTACGACTCCGTTTACATGTTGGGGTGACGGGTTCGATTTTCACCCGTACTATTCTAATCCTTCCTCCTATTTTGTTACTTTTTTTTTGTCTTAATCCTGTATTTAAAAAAAGTTTTGTCTTGATTTTAGAACTTTTACATAGTATTCTGTTTTAGTCTAATCTAATTATCTTTGACTATTATTTAACATAAAACCTTCATTATGAGCGAATGGATTGATCATTAATCCCTCCACCCCTTCCTTTCAACTTTCACTATTTTTTAAAATTAAAAAAAAAAAAAAAGGTTCTATGTGTTGTAATTTTATATATCCCTTTTTAATCTTGTTTCTTTCTTTCTTTCTTAAATTGAAGGAATTGTTGAAGTTGTGTTTTTCTTTTCTTTTTTCAGTGAATAATGCAGCTGTTATAAATAGAAATGGCAAGTTTTGGGAGGTTGGTAGGGAAGAGTTTGATAAAGTGATTGATATAAATGTAAAAGGGACAGCAAACGTGTTGCGTCACTTCATTCCTCTTACGCTACCTAAAAACAAAGGCATCATTGTTAATATATCTTCCATGGCTGGAAGAAATGCATCTGCCCTGGTATGTGTATAGAGATTTGATGAGAAACGATGCCGTGGAAACGAGGGTTCGTGGCCGTGGCGACGATTCGGCAGAAAAGCTGTCAAAATTAGTTGATTCTATTTTGATATATTTTCCTTATTTATCTTATTTCCTTGATAATTATCATATCGTTTCCACGGCATCGTTTCTCATCAAATCTCTTTAATGTGCATATTTTTAAAAGAAATTACGGTAAATAAATACTTTTTTAAATCTTAATTTTAATGATATTTGTTTATTGTTCATTTAATTATTAGGTTGCACCATATTGTAGTTCAAAGTGGGCAATTGAAGGATTGACAAAGTCAGTAGCAAAAGAGCTGCCTGAAGGAATGGCAATTGTGTCATTAGATCCTGGCACTATATATACAGATATGCTTGTTTCCTGCCTTGGTAATTCAGCTTCTCAATACCAATCTCCTGAAGAATGGTATGGTCATGTAATAATTTCTCTCAGCAATAATTAATAATGAAAGTTTATAATGATGCCATTTTTCATTTTTAATAGTTTATAATTATTTTGTTTTCAAGAAAGATGCAACCCTAATTTTTTTTTTCTTTTTTAAATATCTTATATTCTTAATTTAATTTTTTTTGTTTTTTTAGCTCTCCTTCTCAATGTTAAAAGTAGAAATAAGTATGGTTTCTAAATCCCTTTTTCTTTCTCTCTCTCTTCTAATATATTTGAAAAGAATGACAGTGTCACAAGTAATAAATAAATAAAATCTAATTAATTTAAAAGTTTGATATATTTATTTGCACACAAAATTAGATTAAATCATTATATAAATTTTAATACATTTTTTCATTTCTTGTTCGAGTAATATTGTAAGTTGAGAGATATCATACTTTCAAATGTTATAAAAAAAAATAGATGTAGCAAAGAACCCAAATTTAGCTAGAGGCTTCATGATTTAAATGCCATGGTTGTGATATATATAATATTGAACATTATTTATTTTAGGGCTTTGGAGGCAGCTTCGATGATTCTAAATCTCACGTGTGCTGAAAATGGAGCATCTCTTACTATTAAAGACCCTGGATATTATCCAGTTTGGAAACCTCTTACATCTTCATAAACAAAACTCAAAATCATATATTTGGAACAACCCATGTAACATCATCGCTTGATTGTGTTTTGTAATGTTCTTCTCTATTTTAGACGTTGAATCTTGTTTGTGTGTTATATTGCTCTATTATCTTAATAATCATAAGGTTTTATCTCAAAACTAATTGTTAATGAGAAGACTGATCTTTAGATTTTTAAACACCCCCTTAAAATGGTGGCTCTTTTGAGCTCCAATCTTGGAGTTGAATCTCATTTTTGAACTGGATGCTTGTTTAAACTAGTTGGCTATGATTACATCTTAATAATTATAAGCTTCCATCTTAAAACCAATTAGTTATAATGAGACGATTGACTTTTAGATTTTTCAACATTATTAGATATCTTCATCTTTCCGATGTAGGATCTTTAATATTGAATATAACAAATAGGGATGTGTAAAATAACCGGTGAAACGAGAAACCGGACCGACTGATTTGGTTCGGTTTTATCAGTTCTAGAATATTAAATATCGAAATTTTCTGTTTTAAGTCAGTCCGCTAGTTCCGCTGAACTGAAATAATCGATCCGGCAAAGGGTGTATATATCTTTAAAAATATTCCCAACCCTTATTTCTCCTTTTCTTTTCCTCACGCATGTCGCCGCCTCAGTTCTTCTTCCTCCTCCTTGCGATTCTCGTTCCAGAAACCTCATCTCGATTCTTCTTGTTTGTTCGCTTAACTTCTTCATCTTTGTTTTCTTTGATTCTTCATCCTTTCCATTCATTTTTTTTTCCTTTTGTTTTTTATTTTGATTTTAGGGCCTCCCCTAAATTAAGCTTTGTTTGTGGGATTCCCCTAAAATTAAACTTTGCTTTTGATTTAGGAGAACCCCTAAATTCGAAATCATTTGATTTTGAATTTAGGATGATGTATTTTAATCATTCGCGGTTCATGCACCATGCCGATTTTTCGTTAAAATTTAGTCTTCCGCTTTATCTTTTATTCTCTGTTTGGATCGAAGAAAGTATGAGAAATGATTTTAAATCCTGTGCTTTCAAATACTAGAAATGATTTTAAATTTTTAATTGTGTTTGGAATCAGTAAGATTTGAAAATAATTTAATTTTCATTATGTGTTTGGATGTTGGTAGGAAATGAAAAGAAAGTGAGGATATTACTAATTTAACCTTTTAATTCTAAATAATTAATGGGAAGTTAAAAAATATAGAGGTTAAATAGGTAATTTAAGTTGAAATCTTACAAAATCCTACCATTTTGGTCAAGAAAATTTTTCAAGTAAAAAATGGATTTGAAATCATTTCTGATTTCAAATCCTAATAATTTTAATGAAAACAAACAGTGGAATTGATTTGAATTCCATTTGGATTTAAAATCCTGCCAAATCTAAGGGAAA
Organism: Gynostemma pentaphyllum; assembly: GCA_028015215.1. Classification (NCBI taxonomy): domain Eukaryota; kingdom Viridiplantae; phylum Streptophyta; class Magnoliopsida; order Cucurbitales; family Cucurbitaceae; genus Gynostemma; species Gynostemma pentaphyllum. The sequence continues at coordinate 50,600,654 of CM051352.1, forward strand.
CAAACAGAGGGTTAATTTAAAGATTTTTAAAGAAGTCGGGTCTTTACATTATCAATATAGATATTTTAGAGCATTATTCTAAACAACGTGCTAAGAATTGGTCAATGATCAGCTTGAGGTTGATTGAAGCTACTTAAGAAGATCTAGCAACTGGACAGCTAGCCGAAGTGGCAGTTATTTTTGTTATGGCATAGATTGATTAGCTTCATTGTAACTAATTTTGTAACTCCTCTCTTGTACCTCTTTCACGGATTATATATAAAAGGGACTAAGTGAATGTAGGTTTATTATTAATCTCAATCTTAGGAGCCGAACCTCTATAAAATTCAGTGTCAATCTTCCAAATTCTTCTTCTAATTTTTCCTAATTCTGTTATCTTTTTTCTAAGACGATTCTTTCTTATTTAATCCGAGGTTTTTGTTGTTAATTTGTATAACATAATGTAAACATGATTTTAACAAATTAATTATCAATACCTAATAATCTTGCATCAAACATTACGTCTCTAACTCATTAATAGAATTAATGATTGTGAGACTCATAAGTTATCGGGTCAGGGAAAAAAAGTAATATTTTATCAAAAGTTCTATAATAGAATTAACTTGAAATAAAAGCAACAAATGAAAAGTGAAAAATACATACCATGGTTGAGGATTTGGGTATTGAGAGGCCAAATCATTGCCAATGCAAGTAACGAGCGTATTTGTGTTTATAATGCCAGGTTGTGATGCCACAATCGTTATACCTTATGGCACCTCTTTCGCTATTGATTTCATTAGGCCTTCCACTCCCCATTTCGATGCAGAGTTATGCCGAGAACTATATCAGACGACTCACAACTCAGTTTAATAGGGACGGGGACGGGGACGTGGACGGGGACGGGAATGAAGCTCCTTCGCTGTTAGATTCATGCATTTTGACTGATATGATCTCTCTACATGGATGTTTGCTTGTATAATATATTATGGTTTGAGGATAAGGTGTCCGTATGGGTATTTAATATAAAGTGGCTTGAGGATAAGGGTGCTTATAATACAAAGTCCCAAAATTATTTTGGTCTAGTTCATGTCAATCGAACCAAGTAAACAACTTTATGTTAAAAAAAGGAAAACCGAACCGAATGGTTCGATTATAAGGTAATTTTCATAGCTATCATTTTAGAAATTAAAGTTAAAAAATACACCCAAGTTATAAAAAGGTTCATAATCATCCTAAAATTAGTAACCTGTCTTTACTAAAATATTAGAGAAAACTGTCAATTTATTTTTAATTAGAAAATTGTCAATTAAGTGTAAAAAAAATATTAAAAATATAATTAAGGTAGTTTTGAAAACCATACATAATATAATGGTAAATGTGATAAATTTTCTTAATTATAAATTAAAACCGACTGGTTCTTTATCTCTCTAAACCGAAGCTATCGGTTCGGTTCTTGGTTTTCTCTAAACCGGAAATTACTGAACCGAACTGAGGGGGAAGGGTTTTAAGTTTTAACCCATTTGGTGAAGTTCCGTTCGCCGGTGACGTCCGTATTTTGTTTTTCATCTTTTGTCAAGTGTTTTTTTAGGGTTTATTCTATTCTAAAACCCTGCCTACCACTCTCTAAGATTTCTAGCCAAAAATTTCTCTTTTCGCCTGTCAAATTTTCAATTTCTCCTCGATTCAATTTTCTTTGTTGCGGACAATCTGGAAACTGTTTGCCTGCTGAGAAAATTCATCATAGTTCTACAAAATCTCTTATAATCAATTCTCTGATTTCTTTGCTGTCTTTGGTATTTTGAGGATAATCAGTCTCAGCTGCTTGCAGGTTTTAATCTAAATCACTCTCACTTTGCGAAATCGTAGCTCGTTCATCCAATTTATTACATTAGTAAGTTCTGACCTGAAGGATTTGCCCTTGCAACCTTGAAAATTTTCAATTTTGTATGCTTTTCTTTCTATTTGAACTCATTTTTCCGATCAAATTACTATGTATGTTAAGTTATTGTTTTGGGGATTGTGTTTGAAACTTTTAGTATATCAATCAGGAGCTCTAATGGTTTATTTTTCGTGTTTGGTTGAAGTTATAATGGGTTCTTCGAAGAGAAAATTAGTCGAAGAAATATCCGAAGAACCTTCTTTGAAGCACCACAGAGACAATGGCCTTACAATGGTTGAAGATGAACAAATTGCGTGTATCCATGATGTGTCCTACCCTGAAGGTTTTAATACTCCTCACCCATCAAGTCTCTCTTCAGCTGGAGATAAGTTGGAACCCGCCAAGGTGTTCCCTTTCTCTTTAGATCCTTTTCAATCTGAAGCTATCAAATGCTTAGAAAGTGGAGAATCCGTCATGGTAATTTTATCCAACTTCTCATTCTTTATTTGGTCATGGCTTGACTTCATTTACACCTTTTCATATTCTTTTATGGAGATGTATTTTATAATGTACAAATTGAAGTACAAAATACTAGTAATTGTTTTTTTACAGGAACTTCTGTCGACTGAAATAAACGTATTTCGGCTTGAAAGCATTGGCAGTGAAATGATTTCCTTATTTTTTTTAAATATAGATTTGCATTTGTAATATATATACCCGGTTTCTCTCTTCCAAAACTAGAAGTTTGACTGTCCAATTTTTTTAACCGATCAAAATTTTACAATCGTTTATCCTTCCCCTTCAAGTTAGAAACAGAAATTCATGAGTTGAGCATAATCGTCAATGCCCCTTGGATTTGACCTTGAGGTCATTGAACCAAATTGTTTAGAGTCGTCTAGTTGGAACTTTGAATATTTTGACCTCTTTTGGTTCATTTAAATTTTAGATTTAAAATTTATTGGGACGGGAGATGGGACTAAATTAAAAAGTTTAAACTTCCAGAGTAAAAAGCTCTGTTTGTCCCCTTTTTGTATATTTTCATATTTGCAATGATAAGTGTCATTAAAAAAAACAACACACTAAAATTTGTCTTCTTTGACTTTTTTGGTGTCGTTGTACTTTCTATAATATGGACAGCATAGTAGCTTGCAGGCGTAACTTCCATTTGAAAATTATATTCTCAATCACAGATTTTTGTTATGTAGTGTTCATAAATTGAAACAATCAATTCATTAATAGGTGTCTGCCCATACTTCAGCTGGAAAAACTGTTGTGGCATTGTATGCCATTGCAATGTCTCTTCGCAATAAGCAACGCGTCATATATACCTCACCAATCAAGGCCCTCAGCAACCAAAAATATAGGGAATTTAAAGAAGAATTCTCGGATGTTGGTTTGATGACTGGGGATGTGACGATTGAACCCAATGCTTCTTGTCTGGTGTGCATTGTACTCAATTACTACTTATTTCAGTTTACAGGTATCTATGTTTTAAATATTTGGTAACTGGATGATCTGTTTCAACTTTAGGTCATGACCACAGAAATTTGGCGTAGTATGCAGTATAAAGGATCAGAGGTAACACGAGAAGTGGCATGGATTATTTTTGATGAAGTACATTACATGCGTGATCGGGAACGCGGTGTTGTATGGGAAGAGAGCATTGTCATGGCTCCTAAGAATGCTCGATTTGTCTTCCTCTCAGCAACCGTACCAAATGCTAAGGAATTTGCCGACTGGGTCGCAAAGGTTTTCACATCTTTTTAATACCATTGTTTTATTTGATTTATATACCCTTTTTAATACCAATGTTTTTTTTATTATTAAAAATGGACTTTGTAAGGACATTTTGTTGATTTGATAGTATACTGGCTTGGTTCATTGGTATGAATGCAGGTCCACCAACAACCATGTCATATCGTTTATACTGATTATCGGCCAACACCTCTCCAACATTACCTTTTTCCATCCGGGGCTGAGGGCTTATATTTGGTGGTTGATGAAAAAGGACATTTTCGTGAGGATAGTTTTCAAAAAGCTTTAAATGCACTGGTTCCTACTGGTGACGGTGACAAAAAAAAAGAGAATGGGAAGTGGAAGAAGAGTTTGACTTTGGGTAGAATTGGTGAAGAAAGTGATATATTTAAGCTGGTGAAGATGATAATTCAGCGTCAATATGATCCAGTTATACTTTTCAGCTTTAGCAAAAAAGAATGTGAATTTCTTGCTATGCAGGTACTTATCTCCTGTGGGTTTTCTCGTGGGTGCTTAGTTTATCCCTACCTGTTGTCAAAAAAAATTCATGAGGTCTTAGTTTGCAAAAGTTGTTAGCCATGATATCACCACACTCTGAATTTGATGGTTTATGAGTGATCCAGTACATGGTGGAATATTTTTTTTAATATTCTTCTTTTGTTTAAAAAGGTCGAATTCTTCAAAAGAGGGATGTTTAGATATCCTACAAAGAACCTTTGCCTAAAAAAAGATATCCTACAAAGAGACCAAATGAGACGAATAATAATGCTCTAATTTGGTGCACTTCAAGAGGAAGTAAAATTGCATTACTCTTTGGAAAGAGGCACCAAAAGAAAGCCAAAAATATATCCAAATTTAAAAGCTCAGAAACATCTTGATCAACTCATATATTAAAAAAAAAAGATACATATTGATTGACATTGTCACTAATTCTGCTGTTCCTCTCCACCCAAAAACTTCCAAAGTTACACATGGGCTACATTTATCCAAAGGATTTCAGATATTATTACTCAATGAAATGGCTTTTTGAGCCGTCTTTTTCTAAAAAAGAAAGAAAGGATTTCATATATTATTTGAAGAAATGACCACAAGAAAAGATGCTCCATAAACTCCTCTTATCTTTGCGGAGAGCACCACTGCACACTGAAAATATCAAGAACCTCACAACAACATTTATGAGTGAAAGCAAAGTGTAAGAAGAGATGACCAAGGTCTTATTGGCTATTCACACACACACACCAATTGGGAGAAAGCATGATAGAGAGGGATTTCCTTTGACTTTTGTCGTAAATATTAATCACTCCCAACAATAGTGTCCACTTTACACGTGAAAAACATTTTTTTTTAGTTTTTTGCTTTTAAATGAATATGGTTATATTGTCTTGAATTGCAACTAAGATATTTTTCAAAAAACTTTGATTATTGAAAGTTCCATCGTTCTATCAAAAATCTTAAAAAAAATAAAAAACTAAGACCCATCTCTGAGTAATGATGGGTCACCTTGATTGGTTACCTTGAAGGAGCTTAGAGAAGGAGCGTAGTTAATTCAATTGTGCTAATTTGGTTTTTTCTTTTTTTGCTCTTTTAACTTTAAGAATGATTTTCTTGTTTTTGCTACAGATGGCAAAATTGGATCTAAACAGTGAAGATGAAAAGGTGAACATAGAAACCATCTTTTGGAGTGCTATGGATATGCTTTCAGATGATGATAAGAAACTACCTCAGGCAAGTAGTCAGTCATTGTCGACAAAGCTTTTGTTTAACTCTTTGAGGATCACATTTTTTCAGGCTGTTCTATAGTTGTACTTTAAGTAAATGTAATAGGAAAATTTCGTTCCTTGACTGGTGCCCAGATGATAGTGAATTTTTACATCTTTTGTTGATGTAGAGTTGTTTTTGTAATTCCTCATTTCTTTTTCTAATTGAATTATTACATTTTTTTAAAATTTTTTTTTTTTTGTGGACTTCTGGTTCTTACTGTACTTGTAACTCATCTTTACTTTTGATTCATGAAAGTTTTATCTTTCCTAAAGATGTTCCTATATGGCTGTACAATTAGTATAGAAATTTGAAAGACATTGAACCTTCTCGTTGCTTTGTTAATATAAAAAAAAATTTACTATTAAGATGGAAATTTTAACAGATATGCAGTGCAAGTAACGGCTTTTCCTTTTTGGTTGACTTTATTTTTCTTGTATCTGGTAACTTTTTTTGGCAAAAGATTGTACTGGGTAATTAGGTGACTAACATTTTAGGAATTTATTGTCCATCATTGCATGCAAGTGTAACAATGCGATTTGATTCTTATGTGGCTTAGCTTTTTGCAACTGTAGTTCCTGGAACTTGTTTGTAATAGTTGACGTACTATCTCACATTTATAAGTTGAGGATAAGTACTATCAGGGTTTATTATTTATTTTTTAAATCTAGCTCTTTAGGTGTTAGAGATTGTAAATTTGTAATTGTTAAGTTGTGGTTTGAAAAAAATTTAGATCACAGCGAAGATGCCAAGTCAAGTATAAGCTAAAAGTATTTAACTTTACAGAATTGCTGCTAGTTGATGTCCATTTAAAATGGAACTCTTCTGCTTAGTTCCTTGCTTTTAGTTTTTTGTTTAGTGGACTTCTCGTCCTCTGTTTCTACTTTGTATCTTTATTTTTTCAACTATTGCAAGATTTATCTGTCCATAAAAAAATCTAAGATCCAAAGTCAAGTATTGGCTCAAAGTATTTAACCTTTACAGAATTGCTTCTAGTTGATGTCCTGATCCCTGTAAATATTAAATATCCTAACTTTTTGTGCTGCTTCAAATAGGTTTCAAATATGTTGCCTCTCTTGAAGCGTGGAATAGGGGTCCACCATTCCGGCTTACTTCCTATTTTGAAGGAGGTGATTGAAATATTGTTTCAAGAAGGGTTTATCAAGGTTAGATTGCAGGCTCCTGCAAGAGTTATATTTATTTATTTGCTGTAACTGATTATGATCTAATTTATTGCTCTCTTACATAGTCCCTTCATATTACAATTGTGTTGGGATGAAGTTGTATCCCTTTGGAGGCATAGGATATTTGAGCTACAGAAGAAGGGAGTCCAGTGTAACAGTATAAGGAATATTATGTCTCATTCACAGTAACCTGTTATACTTGCAGGCAGGAAACACGTTCATTTTTTATTAATTAAAAAAAAGGATTCATTACTAAATGAAATTAGATAAAAAAAAAAAGGAGAGGGTTATGAGCCAACCTTAAGAGGGGATTTATTAGAAACAGCTTCAACCTGAATTTGGAGTAATAACTATAAATAGCACTATAGGTCTATAGTATCCTCATTGGTCAATAGTTTTTATTTTATTTTTTTGATAGAAGAGAACAATTTTTTTCCGTTCGCTCTAAAAGAGAACAAAAAAGAATTTTTTGATAGAAGAGAACAAAAAAGAATTTAAAGAGCAAAGAAGCTGATCATTTTCTTTTTTGAAAAAGGAGGCTTTGCTCATCTCATTAAGATAATGAAAGAAACATATTTACAAAGAAGAAGCTGATCAAATTTGTTCCTTTTACACTCCAAAAATGTTTGATTGTCATTGTATGTCTTTAGTTCTTTATTGATTGAAACACCGTCTTTTAGTGTTTGTTTGCCACAGAGACCTTCAGCATTGGTTTAAACATGCCAGCAAAAACTGTAGTCTTCACTAACGTCCGTAAGTTTGATGGAGATAAATTCAGATGGTTATCAAGTGGAGAGTATATACAAATGAGTGGCCGTGCTGGGCGGAGAGGAATTGATAAACGTGGGATATGTATCCTTATGGTAGATGAGAAGCTAGAACCATCAACTGCTAAAATGATGCTTAAAGGAAATGCTGATTGCTTAAACAGGTAGCTAGAATTGAGTTTCATTATGGAATATCTCAGAACTTATTACATACATCTTTAAATTTTTATGTGTAGATGAACGATATAAAATGTAATGAAATCTTCTATTCTCTCATGATGAAATTGTTTTGATATTTTGTTGTTTGAACCTTAAAGATTAGTAATGTATTTTTTTTATAGAAAGGTGAACTTTCATTAATCAAAGAGAATGAAGAAGATAAATACAAGAGAGGATGAGATATCCTAAAAAAACTAGAAAGGAAAGACTAAAATAAAGAATTTTATTTATAGAACCTGGAATGAACAAAAAAATTAAAGTCTACATGATTTACAACTTTTGCTCAGTTAAATGTCCGAGAAGCGATAGAATCCCATAAATGATTTAAAAATTTAGAATCATCGATGAAAATATGAGAACTACGTTCTAATCAAACACTCCAACATTTCTAGAAGATTTTCCTCCTATTTGATACCCTTGGGCTGAGGAAATCCAAAAATAATAAATCCCGAGCTTCTTTTGGGGGAACCCAACTCATATCAAATTGTGAAAGAAGCTTACCAGAGTTTGGCCGTATAATCACAATGTTAAAACAGATGAGAAGCCGCTTCTCAATTCCTATAGCACATAATACAAACTGGTGGAGATAAAGTAAAGGTGTCAAGCAAGATTGCAAAACGTTGAGTTTTCCCAAATAGAAGGTCAAAAGAAAGGAATGGATTTTAGGTTGATCTGAGACAGACTTTCCATCAAGCGAGACAAGACAGCACTCACTAGATTAAAAAGAAGGGTGAAAGGGGGATCCCCAAGTCTAAGACCACGGGGAGTTTTACTAAATCCCTTTGGACTACCATTCACAAAAATTGAGATATTGGCAGTTTTTAAACAACCGGAAATCCAACTCCTCCATTTAAAACCAAACCCTTTATTGTGGAAAGCTGAATCTAAAAAGCCCCACTCAACATGATCAAAGGCCTTCTCCAAATCAATTGTAAAGAATACAAGAATAGGAAAGAATATTGAGAATGGTAATTGCAGCACAATAGGAAAGAACAGAGTTTATTGAGGAAGGGCACCTGACACACTTGATAAATTGTTTAAATATCCATCTTTAGTATGTTTAATTTGGAATGGTAAATAATAACCTTGAAAATCACTTATTTACTTTACAGATTCAGACTATGATCTCTTGAGCTACCTTACTGGTTTCTTGAGCTATCTTACTAGCCAAGACGTATTGTAGATGGAATTAAATCTTTTACTAGTTACTTTCTACTCTTATTTTATTGGAATACTTTGCTATGACATCGTTTCCTTTTTCACTTTAGTGCCTTTCACTTGAGCTATAACATGCTCTTGAATCAAATCCGTTGTGAAGAAGGCGATCCTGAAAATCTGCTTCGTAATTCCTTCTACCAGTTTCAAGCTGACCGTGACATACCCAACCTCGAGGTTAGTTTTTATTGTATAAAGTGGCTTCAAAATAAAGAAGTTAACTAAAATAAAAGAAGCCAATTTTGGGCAACTGAAAATGGAGATAACCAAATTAATTTTTGTGTAGTCTCTCCCCCCCTCCCGCGTATTACTAACAATTGGCCCGCATACTTGTAATTAGCTGGCGGCTTGGGTTTGTTATTTGGGTTCTCTTTGGTTTTGACTTTATTTACTTGTAATATGGGATATTTTGTGTGCTGAACGCCTCTGTTTGGAGTGCTAATTGGAATTTCTTTTGTAACTATTCTCCTTCTTGATCGCGGCCAATTGGGATGTGTTTTTGTAATTTTTTTTTGCCTTTTTGGCTTTTTCATACATCAATGAAAAACGTGTTGTTTATTATAAAAAGGGAAGAAGAAGCGGTGGTCTTCTTTGCTTTTGTTCCTTGTTTATTTCATTATCTTAATGAAATGGGCTAGTGAGCCTTTTCTTAAAAAAATGGAGGTAAGGTTACTAACAACAAGCAATTGAGGACTACTATGTTAGCATAATTTTGATTTTTGATATTTTATGCTTCCAAATTTTTTTTATAGCTATTTGTTGAATGTGGTAAAGAACCGTTTTAATTTTTTTAATCATTTTATCACTAAGCTCTTTGAATTTTAATAACTAATTTTAGTTATTATTCCAGAAACAAGTGAAAAATCTTGAAGATGAGAGAAATTCCATTGTGATTGAAGAGGAAGATAGTTTGAAGAATTATTATGATTTGCTGAAGCAGTACAAAAGTTTGAAGAAGGATATCCGTGATATTGTGCTATCTCCTAGATATTGCTTACCCTTTTTGCAACCTGGCAGGCTTGTATCTATAGAATGCAACAGTAATGATGTAACTACATCTTTCTCTATTGAGGACCAGGTTACGTGGGGATTGATAATTAATTTTCAAAGGGTAAAAGGTGTCTCTGAAGGTGATGTATTTACAATCTTTCGTGCATATGTACTCTTAGTTTTGAGTTTTAACTTACTAGATTCCTAAACTTCAATTATTGTTCCAGATGATGCTAGCACGAAACCAGAATCTGCAAACTACACCGTGGACATTCTTACAAGATGCGCTGTCAGCAAGGATGCCATGGGAAAAAAAACTATTAAGATTGTTCAATTGAAAGATCGTGGAGAACCTTTTGTCATTTCCATTCCCATCTCTCAAGTATGGAGTTAGTTGATCTTCTATTGTACGTTTATGCTCTTTGAATTGACAGTAGAGAGTTAGAAATATTAGACCCTGTTAGAGCCGTATTTTGAGAAGTGCGTCTAGAGACACGCACCGCCTCAGCCCTTCTAAGGGATTTTTTGTTCTCTTTTCTCTCATGTTTTAAGAAAATAGTATAATATGCTTTATTTTAAACATTATCTAAGAAAAGGTTCTCATTTCTAAGATTTCTTTAGTTTTCATTATCTTATTATAATATAACTTTCATTTATAAACATTTAATTTAATTTTTATATTTTATACTTCATAGAGAAGAAAAAAGTCCTTGCTCTTTTTTTGGTGCTTCATGCTTAAGCCTTAGGGGATTTCATCCCTTTAATGCGTCTTTCGCTTTTTGAAAAACTTCATCTGAAAATGTTTTAGTTTTAGTTTCTTGTTTTTAAAATGTAAGCCTTTTTACTACCTATGTCTTTTTTTTAATCTACTTTTTAAAATATTTTCCAATTTTAAACCTGAGTAGTTTTCAAGAACTTGTCATCTGTTTTATTTTGGGAATACCTTAAATGAATAAATTGTCTTAGCCTAACAACTTAAACTTTTGGGTTTAATGGTTTGGTGATTATCATAGCATGAGGTCCTGCGGTGTCGTGGGTTCACACCTCTATTGTATCATTTGCTCCCATTTCGTATTATTTGTTCACATGTTGGGTCTTTGTTAATAATCAAGCTGCCACGTGAGGAGAGTCTCGAGAATATTTTAAAAGATTAATTTGGCCTTAGCCTAATTGCTTAAGCTTTTGCATCAAGTGAGGATTTAACATTTTTTATACTAGCATATGATTTTAAAAGTGTCTTTAAAATAATGAATATCAAAACAAAAATTCAATCAATAGCAAAAGTTGAAAATAAAAATAAAAAGAAAGATAGTTGACGAGTCAAACTTGCCCACGTTGGTTTAATCTTCCAAATATCATTTGAGCTTGAATTTGCTTTATTACTGTGAGGTGACTTTTTAAAGAGTTTTTTGTTTTGTTTTAATTCTTCAGCTTCTGTTATCCGGATTTTCATGGGCCTTCCTTTTAAAGGGAGGGGGGAGAGTCTTTGGTTATCCGAATTTTGCGCAATTACTTGGAGCATGGAGAATTTTTAAGGATGAAAAGAAATCTTGGGATTATGTTTGGGATATGACGCATGTCAATGCCTCTTTATGGTGTCGTCTGAATTTTTTTGCAAATACCCTCTTGGTTTGATTTTTTATAGTTAGCTTACATACTTGTAAATTAGTTTTGGTTTTGGGTATACATTTTATTTTGCTTTTGGTTGTTTTCCTGGTATCTTCTTTCATTTATCAATGAAATGGGCTTGTGAGCCGTCTTTTTCCGAAAAAAAAAGAAAAAATCTCCAGCTTCTGTTATTTTGCTTTATTTTCAATATAGCAAGTTAATGAATAGTTTATTTCCTACCTTTGGACAGATCAGCAATTTAGCTAGTATTCGGGTACTCATACCTAATGATCTCTTGCCATTGGAGGCTAGAGAAAATACGTTGAAGAAGATTTCTGAAGTTCTATCAAGATTTCCCAAGGGAGTGCCCCTTCTAGATCCAGAAGAAGACATGAAAGTACGTTATAGCTAAAACATTTTTTCATTAGTGTGGTTTGATTTATTTATTATTATTATTCTTATTATCTATATTGAAAACTTCATGTTTAGGACTTGGTTTTACTTTCATGTACTCTCCCAAGCCTTATGGACTCAGGTTTACATTTTTTTGGTGAAATTTAGGTATTACAGTGACTCTGAATTCTATGATTTAATTCCCTAGTGAATGTAAGGGGAAAGAACCCGAATTCTGCTTAGGTTTTTGCTGGAGAATCTATGATATAATTCCCTAGTTTCTAATTACTTCTTCCATGTACTCTCTTGAAAGTATATCTTTCTATAAAAAATGTACTCTCAGTTGAATCAATCAATCCTTGACCTAATTTTCTCTTCAGATTCAAAGTAGTTCATATAGAAAGGCTGTTCGAAGAACAGAGGCTTTGGAGAGCCTCTTTGACAAGCATGAGGTAGCAAAATCAACACTTGTTGAGCAGAAGCTTAAGGTGTTACATATGAAGCAAGAGTTGACAGCTAAGATCAGGTCAATTAAGAAAACAATACGTTCTTCTTCTGCATTGGCTTTTAAAGATGAATTGAAGGCCAGGAAGCGAGTATTGCGAAGGCTGGGGTAATTTTTTGTTATGACCTTTTTTTCTTCTTTCTAAACTTCCACCCCAAAAAAAAAATGAAATGAACTAGACTATTCTTTAGTATGGGTTAGAAGTTTACCCAGGTAAATATTAATAAGAATGATGATTAAAAAACAGTTACTTTACATGCTTTCTTTGTCCGGATTTAAGATTATATGAAAATGCATGATTTCTCGAACTGGTAATTTTGATTTCTTTGAGAGAATTCACCAATTATTTTAAGATGTAGGCCAATTTCCAAAGTTTTCGGCGCCCAATAGATAAGACCTTACTCAGCTCCCAAACATATTCAACAGTGTTCCTCTTATTTTTGTAATTCAAGCAATATTAAATTGTATAATTTATAAGAGAGAAAATTTGCAATTTATTATCCTTTTTTATAGGAAACACTATCCATGGATGTATTAGAAGTACAAAAAGATAGAAGCCAAAGACACTCTGAGCTTACAAAAAGGCACTCCAGTTGGAGTTAGTAAAAATAGGTGTAATGACAAATAGTTATTGACACTCTATACCCCTTAGAAGCCGAGTATTTAATTGTTTCTCAAACATACTCTCTTTGTTTAGTAGAGTATTTGCTGATTCTCATCTCTCTCCCTCCTCACAGTCACACCTCACAATAGAGCGTGTGCCGCATTCCTCCATAAAATAATAGCTTCATTGATTTGGGACCACACAGTGCTTGATTCATTTCTTGAAGAGCACCAGCTATTACCAACTAGGACAGCAGATTTTCCCCATCCACTGATTCGGGGACCTTTTCTTTACTCTTTTTCTGCTGTATTTTGTCTTCCTCAGGCGAAGGTTCTTACGATGGATTCAATTTTCTCAGAAACCTTAGTCTCCACTGTTCTTGTGATTGCTCGATTAAAAAATTTCCAATTTGTCTTTAGTATGCAAGAGATTCAATAATCAATGATAATATTCAAAAAAGAAAACTCAAGATGATTAGAAAGCATAGACCACTTATCATTTTAATTTTTCCACTTAAAATTTATTTTTTTGCTAGGATGCTCGTTTGAGATTGAGTATTCATTTTTCATGACCGAATGACATCACATCAATTATAGGTACACTGTAATGGTTACAGTATTTTTTTTGGGTTCATTGCAGTTATATCACAAGTGACGATGTAGTAGAATTGAAAGGCAAGGTTGCTTGTGAAATCAGTAGTGCGGATGAATTGACTCTTTCGGAGCTCATATTCAATGGGGTCTTCAAGGACATAAAAGTGGAGGAAATTGTCTCTCTTCTATCTTGTTTTGTGTGGCAAGAGAAACTTCAGGATGCAGCAAAGCCCAGGGAAGAGCTTGAGCTGCTCTTCATTCAATTACAAGATACAGCTCGAAGGGTTGCTAAGGTTCAGCTTGAATGCAAGGTTAGCATAATATTGTGATTTGACCGAGTTCATTAATTTATCCTTTTTTGTTTTTTTCCCTGTTTAATCTCTCTTCTTGTCTCGTTTAAGCTTAGCTGACAATATTTTAAAGAGTGTCGCATTAAGTATTAGTTTTTGATATTTCTACCAGATAAATTATTTTCAGTTGTTTAGTATTAGTTTGATTAAGATTTTGATTTACTATTAATCCCCGATTAAGACAGTGAAAACCTTGCGTAATAATTGCCTCTCATCATGACTTGTGCCATTTGGATAGAAGAATGCTTGATATAAATACTTGAATTGCAGGTAGAAATAGATGTGGAGAGCTTTGTGAGTTCATTTAGGCCTGATATTATGGAGGCTGTGTATGCTTGGGCAAAGGGATCCAAATTCTATGAGATAATGGAAATTACTCAAGTTTTTGAGGGAAGCTTGATTAGGGCTATTAGAAGACTAGAGGAAGTTTTGCAGCAACTTTTACAAGCTGCAAAATCCATTGGTGAAACAGATCTTGAATCCAAGTTTGAAGAGGCTGTTTCCAAAATTAAGAGGGATATTGTCTTTGCGGCTTCTCTCTACTTGTAGCTCTCTTTTCACTTTTTAATTATTTAAAAAAAAGTCTTTTATTTATATGCGGCTATTGTAAAAGTTTTTATTACTATTTATATTAATGTCATAGGATGGAAATTTCTTGTTTTAGTAGTTGTAATAACAAATGTGCCCCTAAGCCGCTATAGCTCAGAATGAAATTTTTAGTAAAAAAGGTTGTTTCATAATTTTTTTATTCCCTTTTTGTACAAGAGGCATTCTATTGATAATTGAAACGGGTAATTCTTAAAGCACTTCTCACAATTACAAAAAAGGTTTAGAGTGAGTAGGTCTAATCAAAGATATCGTAAATCATTAACATTAAAAAATTATCTTGAAGAACTCTTTTATCTCTCTCCCAACAAATAAGTCGAAGGAGAGCATTAGCAGGATTGTGTCAAAGTACAAGCTTTATCTCTCAATAAAGTTTCACAAAGAAAGTTGTGGATAATCGATTGGAGATGGTGGGGATTTGGCCTATGGATCCAGAAGATATTAATCAACCCACCTCCAAGCTTGGAAGTAAGAAATCAATACCAAAAAAGGTGAATCAGGTCTTTAGAGCTAGCATTACATATAAAGTACATCGATTACGGCTCAAGGTCATCAAGATCCTATAATCTGTAATATGTATTAAGACCTCCTTGCATGAAAGTCCAAATGAAAACTTTAACTTTTTTTGGGTAACGATCCTTCTAAATCACATTAAGGAGATAGGTGAAGGCATTTTTGCACAAAAACGAATTACCTCCACCACCATTCCACACCCTGACATTTTGCACACCCCCCAACTTGAGATTATTAAGGTAAGGGAAACAAAATCCCTAAGGTCATTCTCTTTAAGGTTTCTTCTAGAAGTAATGTTTCAATAACTGCAAGCACCATCTCACATATCATACATTGAAGCATACGGAGAAAAGAGAGTCGATACAAGGAATGAAAAGGAGCCCCAAGAGGTCTATCAATTTGGGTCCAACTATCATCCCAAAATCTGACTTAAAAACCATTTCCCAACTTGAAGCTTGACTTTGAGGCCCAATAACCATCAAGTTTTGCGATGAGTTTCCACGCTCTACGAGAAGTGCAATATATTTTTTTTTTTATAGATGAGTATAATTTTTCGAATAAACCGTTATATTAATAAAATGTAGAATCTATAAATCACATTTATATATTAAAAAATTTCCGTTATTTTTAATGATATTAGATCATGCTGGCCGTGACAAACGTAGAATATGTTTATGTCTGAATTTTATTAAAACTAGTTGATAAAAAAACATGATCTTCATTTTTACTTAAATATAGAATTGAATAAAAATATTTTTAAAATATAGAAGTATGATTTAGTAATGATATAAAGTAAATGGGTCTATTTGTCCTTAACTAAAAAAAAAATGGCGGGCATAACGGCCAGTTTGCAAAGATTAATTAAGAAAAAGAGGGAAAAAAGGGCGGCTCTAAAATTACCGTTACCCAAACCAGTACCAGTTATCTCTACCGCCTTCCAGAGCTCTCTCTCTCTCTCTCTCTCTCTCTCACTGTCACGTGGCATTTTCTTCTTCTTTACTTTTTCATTTCTTAAAATGTCACCGCCATTTTCTCTCTCCCATAATCATATTCCTTCTGCAATTTTCACTCTCTCACTCTCTCTCTTACTATTATGGCTATGGCTTCTCTTCAAAACCATCTTCTTCTCTACAATTCTTCTCTTTTTCCTCATTTAACTCGTTTTTCCGACGTCTCTTGTAATCAGCGAGCCACATTTTCCGGGAAAGTTAGGGTATTAACTTTCCGGATAAATTCTAGGGGAGTATCCTCTTCTTCGTTTTGTTGTTTCTCTAGAACAGGAACTGAAGTTGAAGAGATTGATGAACCAAGACCTCAATTCGATATCAATCTCGCTGTTATTCTTGCTGGCTTCGCATTTGAAGCCTACTCAACCCCGCCGGTAATTTTATTGTTTGTTTTTCTTTCATTTACTTTGCTTTCTTAGTATGGAATTTGAACTCTGCAACTTCCTTTTAGTTGATGAAACTGTTATAAAGAAGTTTTTTCGTTTTTGAAGTTCCTAATTTTTAGAATAATTTAGAGAGAATTGGGTTTGAAGAACTTCTGTATTTGTTGGGTTCTTCTTTCGTAAACGGAAACAAGAGAAACAACATTACCAGACAAAAATTAAACATGATCTATCCGGCAACTATTACTATGTACAATACACAGGTATTAATAGTCCGGATTATTTTCTTCATTTATTTTTTTCGTCCCCTGTTAAGCTCATAGTAGGTCTAGGAGCCACTGTGAGTTTGCCTTTGAGATTGAGATATTGCTGGGTGGATAGAGCTAATTTAGTGAGAGCATCGCTTATCTGATGTTTAAAAGACACATGATTTGTAGAGAGAAGTCCATTTACAACCTGACCTCGAGCATAATGATAGTCAATTTCAATGTGTTTTATGAGAGCATGAAATATAGGATTGGCTGCAAGGTAATTGCACTAATATTGTCACAAAAGAGCAATGCAACTATGGTTAAACAATGTGGTTCCTGAAGAATGTACCGAATCCACTAGATATCTGTTGCAGTTGCATTGCACCATCAACTACTGCTCTATACTCTGATTCAACACTTGAGTGAGACAACTTTTTGTTTGAAGGAGCACTAGGATATGATGTTTGGTTCAAGAAAGGTGCAAAGCGCCCACCTATACCTTTTCTATCATACGAAGAGCTAGCCTGCCCAATCCGCATATGTGCAAGTGGCAAGACTGAAATCCAAGGTTGGTTGAAGGGTAATTGAGTTGGAGTATCTTTGAGATATCTTAGAATTCAATTGCAACTTGAAGATAAATATAAGTAGATTGGTGAACAAACTGATGAACCTTATTCACAACGAAGCTTATGTTAGGACGAGTGAGAGTATAATACTGAAGTGCACCAACCAAGCTTTTACATGGCATAGAATTAGATAAAGTTGTGCCACTGCCATTGTACAAAGACAGTGGATTTCCAACTGCCATGGGTGTGGTCACTGGTTTGCAGTAAGATAGAGAAGCCCGTTCAAGTAAATCACAAATGTGTTTAGCTTGACAAAGATAGAGAGATGTGTTGGAAATATCTTAACAAGATTAAATTTTCTTTTCCTAAGAGCTGAAGCTTCTGGGTCTAGGGGTGATTTACCACGGTTAGAGAGTAGGAGTTCCTGGGTTCAAATATTTGTTGTGTTATTTTCCCTCATTTCGTGTTATTTGTTCACACGTCGATCCTTGATAATAACCAAGCAAGGGGAAGTGTTGGGAATACATAAAAAAAAAAAATTGCCTTATAAGTTTATTTCCCATAAACTTGTGGTTGTAACTTGTAAGTGTTGCTTACCCATGTAATGGAAAAAAGATTTTTGGGAAGGTGAAAGAAATGTAAGGTTTTACCTTGGGCCCTTATTATCGGAAAGGTTAACACTGGTGATTAGAATCCATCAATAAGTTTTTCTCCATGGAATGGTAACTTGTATAGAAAGAGTAGTGAAGATCGTGTCTCCCTTTGGTGTCCTTTAACTTTAAAGTTGTGGTGGCAACTTTTTGAGGCTTTTGGGTTTCAATTAGTCCTCTAAGTTTATGTTCCAAATGCTATATGGTGTCATTCTTATTTTTATGGCTTTTAATGGGGTGAAAGCTGAATTTCTCAATTTTTGTGAATGGAAGTCCAAAAGGCTTTGTTAAAGCTTCCCATGGTCTTAGACAAGGAGCTCCCCTCTCACCTTTCCTATATTAATCTAGTGAGCATTTTTGTCTCGTTTGTTGGAAAAAGTTGTTTTGGCCGAAATCATTGAGTGCTTCCATATTGGTCGTAATAACCTGAATTTATCCCTGCTTCTGTTTGCTGATGATACCATTTTCTTTGTAGCTAACCAAGATTCTTCTCTATTCAATCTTATGGAAGTTGTTAATCTCTTTGGAGTCATGTCAAGGTTGAAAATTAATCTTTCCAAAAGCTCTATACCTGACAAATGTTGATGATCCTAGAACTTCTCATCTAGCCCATATCATTGGTTATGTTCATGGAAGTGGCCCATTAGATATCTAGAGCTTCCACTAGACGGCAATCCCTCTTTTCTTTTCTTTTGGCAGCCCACACTTGAGATGATTTACTTCTAGACTTGATGGAGAAAAGGTTCTTTTCTAGGGGGTAGGCTAACAATAATCTCTTCGATGCTTCAAAATCTGCCAATCTATCATTTATCTCTTTTTTAAAATGCCTAAAAAAATTGTTTTCATCTTAAATAGAATTTTTAGGAACTTTCTTTGGTAATCTTGAATTGAATGGCTTTGCTTGGAAAATGGATTTGGCGTTTTTATTATGAATCAAATTCTTTTTGGGCTTCTTTCATTGAAAGTAAGTATGAGTCTTTTAGTTTTGATTGGAATTCCTTGATTGTCAATTTGGGTCCCTTTGTAGTCTTCGTAAATCTATTTCAAGATGTGTTCCTTCTTTTTCTAATGGTGAAAAGATCATTCTTGGCAACGGTCTTAACATTCGTTTATGGGAAGAATTGTGGATTTACGATTCTCCAATTTTGGTCTCTTTTCCTGTTCTTTATACATCACCAAAAACCGTTTTGCTTCTATTTTCTCTCTTTTTAACCTCCAAACAAAGTCTTGGGATATTTTTTTTCATAAATCTCAAAGACGATGAATTTTTATAATTCACCTCTCTTCCTAGTCTTGTTTCTCATATTATTCTCTCTTCCTCTTATGATTGTATTTCTTGGTATTTTCACTCTTTCGGTTCCTTCTTTTGTAATCTTTCTTTTCTTTTCTTACTATTAGTCATTCTTTGGTTTCTTTTCCTTCTAAATCCATTTGGTTTTCGGGCGTTCGACCTAAAATTCATTTCTTTCTTTGTACTTTTATTTGGGTAAACTCATCACTAGGGATGTTTTGCAATATCACTTTCCTACCTTCACTTTGTCTCCACATATTTGTTTTTTGTGTTATTAGAGTTGTAAATCGGCTTCTCACCTGTTTTTTCATTGCGATTACACGACCAATCTTTGGTTCAAACGTATTTCGCAATTTGACATGAGTTGGGTGTCTCCAAAGGAAGTTAGGGATGTATTATTCTTGGACTTTTTCGCCTCAAAGGCTTTTAAAAAGAGGATTCTTTTTTAGAAATGTGTCGTGGCTGCTTTGTTGTGGAACATTTGGTTAGAATGAAACTCTCGGATTTTCATGGGTTATTTAAAACTTTGTTTCACTTATGGGATTCCATTGTTTCCAGAACATTTAGTTGGGAAGAAGTTGTAAATTTTAAATTTCTTGTTCATTCCATGGTTTTTTTTTAAAGAGACAGATAATTGATGTAAGGAAGGGCCAGGATTACAAAATGTTTCTCCAATTGGAGACAATTAGGGAATGGGGATAATTACAAAGCCCAAAGAGGTAAATCTAATCAATAAATCCTCCAAAAAGTCATCTTGAAATTTAATTATTTTCTTTAGCCTTTAAGTTTTAGCTTCTTTGTTTTTGTTTTTAAGGATACCTTATCCTCTTCGTATTTTGAATTTATTGTTTTTTCCTTGATTAATGAAAGTTAAAAAAAGCTGTTAGATAGTTAAAAAAGCTGTTAGATAGTTGTTTTGGCTTGAATGATACGGACGTCTTCTAAGGATGTGATAAGAACTTTTGGAATATTTGGAAAACTATCTTTTTTGTTGGCTTCTCATGGAATGCTCTTTCCAGATCCTCTTAAAAAAAACTCCATTTGTGCCAATTGGAAGGTGGAACGCCTTTTTTATAACTCTCTGATGCCTTATCCTTCATTTTGATATCTTTGTAGTGAGTTTGTTTCTTTCTAAAAAAAAAAAAGCTTAACAGAAGTGTTTAGTGAGTGAACTTATTGCAATCTTTTGAGTAAATATGTTTCCAATGTGGTTCAGGAAAATTTTGGAAAGCGTGAAGTTGATGCTGCAGGTTGTACGACTGTATATCTTTCAGAGTATGTAATCATTGTAACACACTTCAATAGATAAGTCTTCTACAGAAGACTTATTTTCTAGTTGTATATCTACTATATTGTTTTTTTTTTTAAGAATTCACAACAATTTTATTAAAAGTAAAAATGTACAAGAGGTAGAGATAGCCTCAAAACAAAAGTTACAAAGACAAGAAAGAGTTCCAAGGTAAATACATGGACGGCTAAGATAAACAAAAATCTAAGTGAATAATGTTTTTAGACCAGAAGTAAACAAAGTACAAGAGACGCTCAAATATGATGATGATTGATGCTCATGAACCATATTGTTGAAAATGTGATGATGGTCATGAACAATATATCTACCATATTTGTTACGTTAGTTCATAATTCATTTTCTATGTGTATTTGCGTTCAAGGTTGGATTAGCCAATCTTTGTTCAAAGTTTAATAATGGTTCACTTTTGTAGGTCATTTGTTCGAGAGATATATGATGGCCAACTTTTTATAAAGTTGAAAAAGGGCATTGATTTTCCTGCAATGGATCTATGGGTAGTTCGTTTCCCTTAATTTTTTTTCCCTATGAGATTTGGTTGTAATTGTAAATGCATGTGGAAGGTGGAAGGCCAAGGTCTTAAGAAAAATTAAACTTTTTATTTGATCTCTTCTTAAGAGTACTCTACACCCTTGAAACAATGCAAGATTGTCCCTATATTTTGATTAAACCTTAGGGAAAAATAAGTTTTTTACCGTTGTATTTGGATGTGTCATTTTTAATCATGTCTTAGTACCTATTAATTAAATTTAACAAGAGTGCAAGGACTAAAGTAAAACTTTTGAATGTACAAATACCAAATTGACAAAAATTGCAAAGTACAGGGGCTGAAATGAAATTGTTCAAAGTATAGGGACCAAATTGACACAAGAAGAACACGGGGATCAAAATGAAACTTTTAAAAGTACATGGATCAAATTGACACAAGTGGGACCAAACATATAATTTAACCTTTTTAATTTTTCCATTATAATCTCTTTTGGCATTTCTATTTGAAGGATAGCTAACTCAATATTTTACAAGCCTATGACATCAATATCATCACAATTTTTGTAATGGAACACAAGGTACCATCCTCACTTTGGTACATGTTTTCGAGACTCATTTGGCAAAGGCTCTTCCAAACCTTTGGATTATCTTGGGTGAACAATGATTCTTTTTGCCAATCTTTAGAAGAATTGATCATCCCCCCCCCCCTACTTTTCATGGCCCCCTATAGACGGGAATTGTTTGTGGATTGTGCGATGTTGTGCAATTGCATGGAGTATTTGGCTTGAAAGTAACAAAAGAATATTTAGGGATGAAGTTAGATTTTCGGAATGTGTTTAGGAGTTGGTACACGTAAATGCTTCTTTTTGGGTGGCAACTTCCAAAAACTTTTGTAATTATTCGTTAGGTCAAATTATAAATAGATGGCTTGCATACTTAATTAGGTGGCGGTGTGGGTTCTTTTTGGTTTTAGAGTATACGGTATACCTTGTTTTCGTGGCTTTTGGTTGGTTATGCCACTGTATTTCTTTTTCGTTTTTTCTTTCATTTATCAATGAAATGGCCTTTTGAGGTGTTTTTACTTTTAAAAAAATAAAATTGGTATATGTCTTTGATGTCAATACGCTATCATTATGGTGTTTTTCTTCTTCAAAAAATGCTGCCATAGGTCACCCCCTTTTTTTGGGGAAGGGGGTGAGACACAAAACTATAAAACTATTAACTTTATACAACACAATTTTTTTTCAATGGACTATTTGTTATATATTATAGGCATTTTTTATTTGATTTTTTTTTCCTTCTAGCATATTAATGTTTTGACATGATTTCAGGGGACAAGTGATCCATATGTGGTGTTTCAATTGGATGGTCAAGTTGTAAAAAGCAAGACAAAATGGGGGTGAGAAATGCATTCATTCATTTTCTTTTTAAGATATAAGAGATATGCGTTATTTAAAAAAAAGTACAATAGTGGGGAACGTAGACTCTGGACAGGGAGGACACTAGAATCTACCCGGACAAATCCTTCATGCAATTCCCCTTATGGTGTTGTGGTTCCCCAATGGTGTTTGTGTTGATCAGTCCAATTTGTTAGTTTGGAAAGGGAATTACCTAAGAAGATTAAAGTCTTTTTGTGGCTTATCCTTCAAGATGGCATTAACTAAAATCAAAATATTCAAAGGAGAATCTATCAAAAAAAAAAAAAATCAAAGGAGAAAGCCTTGGATTTCCCTCCAACCTAATTGGTGTAGCTTATGTAAGAAGTGCTCGGAGACCACAGATCATCTCTTTGTTTGATTGCTGTTTTTCTCAAGCTCTTTGGCAGACTTTGTTCAGGACCTTTTCCATGGATTAGGTGTTTCATAAAGATCACATGTCCAATCTGTTAGCTCTTTTAGGAGGCCCGAATCTCTATGGGGAAAAAGGAACCTTATGGGTCAATGGGGTGAGATCTATAGCTTGAAATGCTTGGTGGAAGGATTTTTTAGGGGAAGGAGAAGCACTGGAAAGAAATCTGGGAGTATAGTGTTTTAAATATTAAATACCTCCATTTGGAGTGCAAATTGTAAAATTTTTTGAAATTATGCTCCCTCTACTATTGCCTATAATTGGAAGGCTTTCTTGTAATCTTTGTTCGGCCTTTTTTTGGCTTTTCATTCCTCAATGAAACGGCATTGTTTATTATAAAAATAAAAAAACCCATAAAAAGAAGAACTCTTTGTAATGGGCAACTAAAGAGGTTTGAGAAAAATTAACATGATTCTAAATTAAGCATCCTCAATTGGGTGTATTCTTAGAGCGTGGCCAATTAAATATTAAAGGCTTCCTCTTGGGGTAACCCTTCTACCTTACAGTCTGGCTACCAATCGTTTTGAAAGTTAACTCTCACATGATGGCTGGAAGAAACAATGTTTTCAGAGGGGTAGAAGACTTTCTTTGATCTTATCAATTTTATAAAATCTCCCTATTTATTACTTATCTCTCTTCAAGCTTCCTAAGAAGTCGTCTCTATTTTTTAACAAACTTGTCGCAACTTTCTTTGGGAGGATACCGATGAGGGAAAAAGAATTCTTGCTAATTGAAAAATAGTTTGTGAACTTCTTGGTTTGGTGGCTCCATATCAATGAAAAGTCCGTCTATTATATAAAAGAAAGTATCATTTTCATGAGCAATAAAAGAAGCCTCGAGAGAGGTAGATTCGCTAGAAAGTCTCTAAAACTATTTTCTAAGTAAAGCATCATTTTTCAAATCTAAATTTCTAATGTCAAGTACTTCGAAAGATTTTTTTTAAAGATGAACATACTCTTCATTGATCTTTGAAAAGTGCAATAAAAAAGTGGGGAGCCGAGCCATCAAGTGAAGGAGGTTACCAAAAAGCATCACAACTGGCGAAAATAGTTGAAGTGTTGTAGTTACAAGAAGAATAGGGCCGAGTGCTAAAAAAAAGTAGATGAGGAAAAGAAATTTAGAATGAAAAGATCTGGTGATGGTTGGCAGCTGTCGCAATGAGGGAGTGGGTTGCACCCTAGATCTGAAGTTGGGGTTTGCGAATGCAAATTTGGTATTGGAGACCGGCTTAAGTTGAACGATGGAAAAGATCGAACTATGACCAGAATTGTGACTGGTGATGACAATTTGATGGCTGGTGACAGATCGAAATATGACCAGAATTGTGACTTAAGAATGACAAATAGACCTGCTTCTATAGGGATTTTAGCAGCACTCATTTATGAACGGCGTATGATGCGGCAGAACGGAGCGGCAGCTGCCCTATATTTGGCGTAACGACTTAGCCTTCCTGAAAATACGCTATCCACCTGGTATTCACCTTCCACGTGTCACAGACTCACAACTAAAGCGGCTCATAACCTTGTACTGGAACCAACTCCTATTTCTCCTCCAAAGTTGACGTTGGATTATGTCTTGGCGGTGGAGCTATAAGCTGTTTTAGGGTATAAGATATAATGAAGTGTGCTAAAGCAACTTTGTGCAAAAATAAAGTTCTTTCTAGTTGGTGCCTATACGATATAAAGCAAGAATTTTGTGGAAAAACGCTGCTAAAGCAACTTTGTGGATTCTTTGGATCACGCAAAACAGTGGATTTTTTCAAGACAACAAAATTGGCAGATCTTTTTCTGGATTGTGTTAATCATTATACTGCTACTTAATGAAGTGTGCTATGTGAAACCTTTTGTAATTCACAGCGTCGATTATAAATATTGATTGGGGCTGCTTCTTATTATAGTCTCATTATGGGTTGGGGTGTTACCTTATCCCCTCTCCTTTGTAACTCTTTTGATGGTAGTGAGAGTTTTCTTTTTTATCCAAAAAAAAAAAAAGATTGTTTCATATTTAAAAACCTTTTTGCTTAATTTTTTTTCAACCTATGCTAAGTTAGTGGAATAACTTTTCCAAGGGTATGTTTCTATTGATTTGTTACTTTATACTTATCTATGATCACAGGACAAGGGAACCGACATGGAATGAGCACTTCACTCTTAACATCAAGGAGCCTTCAACTAAATATGTTCAGGTAATATTAACATGTGGCAAGCTCATGCCAACATATTCCTTGCTTCACCATTCCATTTTTAAGATGTATGACATTTTTTTAATTGAAAAGGGATGATGTTTGATGGTCAATAATTGTCTTTTAATTACTTCTTTTTTGAATTACAATTTTTGTGATAGAAAGATATATACTTTCATTGATCAAAAGGAATATATACAAGACAAATACAAGAGAGGATAAGGAATATTTTCTGTGATGGAATAAGGAAAAGGAATAAGTTTGAACCAAGCAATTTTCCTAGAAAGACCTTTCAGTAAGGAAGAAATCAAAAGTGCAGTTTTTTACTGTGATGGAAACAAATCCCCTGCTCCTGATGGATTCTCCATGG
The DNA here is from genome assembly GCA_028015215.1 of Gynostemma pentaphyllum. Lineage (NCBI taxonomy): Eukaryota > Viridiplantae > Streptophyta > Magnoliopsida > Cucurbitales > Cucurbitaceae > Gynostemma > Gynostemma pentaphyllum. The sequence continues at coordinate 50,625,915 of CM051352.1, forward strand.
AGTTTTAAAAAAATCTTGGGACTTGATCAAAGTAGACCTCCTTGATGGTTTTTTTGGGATTTTAATAGGAATGGGATCATAAACTTGCGCACCATTGCTACCCTACCCACATCTGTCTCATTCATAAAAAGAGTAGTACTTCATCTCTATTTAAGTTTAGACCAATTTTTCTTGTTACTAGCCTTTACAAAATTATTGCTAAAATGCTAGCTTCTAGGTTGAAATCTGTAACGACCCGACCCAAAATAACCAGAAAGTTACTAAATAATCAAGGAACTCATTTAGAATCAGAAATAAATTAAAGTAAACCAAATAATTGTGGAAGCTTTTAACAAATAACTTTAATGTCCCATCAAAACATTTAATTTTGGCGCCAAGTTAAATAATTAAAAATAGAGTTAAAATGAAATAATCCAAATTATTAAGAAGTCTCAAAAACGACAAATAACTAATACAATCTAATAAAATCCAGTGAAAGAATAAAGAAATAATAAAATATGCCAAACTCCTAGGGTCAACAGGTGTAGCTCCATCCTCGTCACATGCTCTGTTACTGTTATCTGCAAAATAAAAGTTGGCTGGACATTCGAATACCATTAGTTTTTACCTCAGTAGAGTAAATCTTAACTTAAACATTAGATGAGATACATTACTAACTCCTAACCAAAAGTATATGTGGATACTAGTCCACTAACAAAACGTTCAACATCTCAGTAGGTACTTTGCCCACAATATCACTACTAACTCATACTAGATCTGTACATAAGTATTCTAGTGAAATACGCGGCTACAATGATATGGGCCATACTATAGAGTTGGAAATAGGTATCATGGTAACCCATGACTATGATACATGCCATAGTATTCAACTTTAAAAATCTAGAATCACGTTACCTAATATTATACAATTTAACTAATCTCATCTAAAACACAGCTAACATCCTATCGGCTATACAAACACAAACAAAAATTAAAAGAATTCGCAAGTCTCAATAATCACACACACATATATACATAATATTATATAAAATCTTCTTCCATAAATAATCAATTAAAATCCTTGAAGCATCAGGAATTCGAGAAAGGCAATCTGGATTGGAAAGGTACAAAGTAGAAATAACGCCAAGAAGATTGGTGAAATCTAATACTCCCCATCCTTGAGATTCCTAAAAAAAAAAAGCAGATCCCAAGAATTATCCAAAGGATTAAACAAAGAAGAAATTATTTAAGGAAAGCCACTTATATAAGTTAGTTGTTTTGTACCTTTTTTTCCTCCTTGCCTCAAAATAGTTAATTGTTTTATCTCGTGTGCGCAGTTATTCTTTGTCTCCTTGTATTTGTTTGTTTTGTTATTATTGGAATTATGAATTTGCTTCTCATTTGTTTCCGCATCGTGACTTCATGGCTAATCTTTGGTTTAAACTTCTTTGCGAATTTGATTTGAGCTGGGTTCCTCCAAAGGAAGCTTGGGATTTATTAGTGTGGGATGTTATTGGTTCAAGAGCTTCTAAAAAGAGATTTTTTCTGGAAATGTGCATTATCTGCCTTGCTTTGGAGTGTTTGGTCTGAATGTAATTCTCAGACCTTCAATGGAAAAGCTATTTTTTGGAAGCTTACGCGGGATACTATTTTATATCGCACTTATAGTTGGGAAAATGTGGTAAACCACACTGATTTTAATAAACTTGTTCATTCCATGTTTTATCAGTGAAATTCTTTCATTTAGAGGATTCGTCTTCCTCTCTTTTATTTACTTTTGGTTTTACATGGATCAATGAAAGTTCATCTTTCTAGGGAAAAAAAAGGTAATTGTTTTTATATGGATTAAGGATTGTTTATTGTGTCCATTGTCAATTTCAAGTGACAACCTTTGGCTTTTAATTGGTGAATAGGGATAAGAACATGGTATGGACATTTAGTTTTACCAAATGATAGATAAAGGCTTAACTCATAGTGAAATTATGGCTTTATAAAGTACTATATTCTAAAACTTTGATTAATGAATTTTTGACTTCTTTTATATCTTAGCAAACTTTAGGTTGCTGCCTGGGATGCAAACTTGGTGACTCCACACAAACGAATGGGGAATGCAGTCATCAATCTGGAACGCGTTTGTGATGGTGAGGACTGATAACAATTTCTTACTCCAGATTTTTTTATACTTTCTTAATAAAAAAATGTTCTGGAATTAAGTATTATTTTATTACAATGTATGATTGACTTGGTTTAATCGATTATGTCTTGAGAGTTCAGGAAGTTATTTTACTCATGATTAGTTGCTCCTTTTGAAGAAATACTTATAGATCATCAGTTCCTGCACCTCGCAAAATGAAAGTAGATTGCACAACTTGACTAGCTGAAAGAAAGTTATCATATAATAAAAATTATGGACTTGCATTGGTAGGACTGAAAAACATTTATTGAAATGAGGAAAAAAGAGTAACAAACGTGTGTTTTGCAAGGAAATTTGCATGATGTATTGGTGGAGTTGGAAGGAATGGGTGGAGGGGGAAAGTTGCAGCTCGAGGTAATGTTGCTTTCATTTTAAAGCAACTAAATATGGCATTGTTGTCCTGTTTTCTTTCCGTGCTGATAATTTTCTGCTGGTCTTGTTCTTTTCTTTTTTGAAACGGAAACCTAACTTTTCATTGTAAAGGTGATAGTTATACATCCTTCTTTTTTGTCCTGATGATTAAATTGGTTCTCTTTGGTGTGAAAATAAAAATAAAAATATATATATATCTGTCTTACCCTGCCACTTGTCTTGTATTACTGGGAGGTAACTTCAAGTCTCAATCTTTAGACTCCAGTGATTGAGAGAATTCATAAAAAGCTTTCTTAATGGAGTAATTTTACTTTCTCTAAGGTGGAGATTTACTATGATGGAATGCTTTCCCTCTCTCTTTAAATCCCAACAAAGTTGCTCCTATTATGGAGAAGAAGACGAGGGGCTTTCTTTTGCCTTCCAAAGGCATGGAGAGTGGAAACTATTTGATCAATAGGTACAAAGTTGGCAAGCCCAAGTCTAGTGGAGGCGTCAGTAAATTTGATTCCTTCTAGCACTCCATTAAAGCAGCAAATATGGCTCATCTCCCAGCAATTGGTTTACCATCAAGTTCAATAACCTTGGTAAAAAAAAGCACGTGGAGCTTCATTACTCAATATAAAAGCTTTTGTACCCTTAAAGAATCCTTTTCTGGACTCACCCGTGGGCCATGGATCTCTAGTGCCCCTCTTACAACCTCGCTTCCCAGGCTATATGCTCTCTCAAATGCTCTTTCCTTCTTTGTCAAAGACTGTTGGGACTTTAATGACTCTGGGTGGAATCTCTATTTAGATGGAGTGGAGACTTAATGATAGAAATCTGCTTGATTTGTGCGATCTTTCATCTCTCCTCAGTAATATTAATTCCATGGATTCTATCCTTTGGAGCTTTGACAGATGGAGATTTATCCTCCAAAATTTTGTTCAACCACTACATTGACATCGGGCAACAATATCTTCATACCAATCCTCCTCCTCTTAGCACCATTTGGAAAGTTAAAATGCCTCAGATTTTTTGGCTAGTCAATCTTCCACAATGATTTGAATACCGTAGATAAAGTGCAAAGCCCCTATTATTCCTTATCCCTGAACTGGTGTGTTTTATGTAGAAACAGCAATGAGACCAATGATTACCTCTTTCTTCCCTGCTTCAGCCTTAGTGTCATCAGTTCTCTTCTCCAAGCTTTCAATTTGAGTTGGTTCCTTCCTGACTTCAGAGGCCCATCTTGATGGTCCATTCTGTAAAAGGATTTTTTTTTTTGGCTCACAAGCCCATTTCATTAATATTTCTGGCACATTGAGGGGGTGTTTGGTTGGCGGTTTGGGAATGGGTTTGTGGATGGGAATAGGTTTCACAACCATTCACATGTTTGTTTCACACATATTTTTCATTGACATTGACATCATATTCCCATGTTTACTATTGGATTTGACATCTCATTCCAACACACTCACATTATTTCTACTATTTATTCTCATTCCCATACATTTCAAACATAGGCTTCACAAACCCATCATTCAATATCCCTGGCATCACAAACCCAGGCTTCCATTTCCTAAACCCCCAACCAAACACCCCCTGAATGAAGCCCCCACAGTTATTTTTCAAACTGCACATGTTTGAAGCTTCCATGGACAGAGGAACATTTTTCTTGTCAACCAACCCTGGTATGACGGTATCACATCAGCCTGTGAATCTTGTTGCATCCCACCCTCCAATTTGACGTTTAACTCCAATTCTCTTCCATCCTTCTTAGCTACACAGCCGCTTTTTCTCTTCTTCATTTGTGCACCTAAACGAGGCTTTATCTGTTGAGGAACTTCCTTAAATTTGTACCTTTTTTCTAATTTACTATCTAATTAAAATCTTTATTTTTGTTAGTTGTTTCTATTTTCTGCAAGCTTTTAGGTCTGTTCAAAAGATATTTTTTAGATTTTTTTTTTTGATAATAAACGTGCCTTTTCATTTTTTAGATTTTTTGTTTCTTGTTTGAAAACTTTTAGAACAGTTGAAAAAACTAGGAGAGAGAAAAAGAAGAGAGAAGAGAAAGAGATTTCTTGTTTGAAAACTTAGATCTTGCTTTTCTTAAACTTGTTTCTTTTGATGTTTGACCGTATTGTTTGTTAACAATGACTCTCAGATCAAGTATAGAACTTTTGATGAAATTGAAGATGACAAACGATGGTGGAGATTACCCTTTGTTTCTGAATTTCTTCGTAATAATGTGTTTGCATCTGCTCTAAACAAGGCTGTTGGATCTGACACTGTGCAAGTACGTCAGTTTGTAGAATATGCTTTTGGGAAGATAAAGTCATTTAATGAGACATACCCGTCAAGTGGTCAATTATTAAGCATGGGAAGAGCCAAAGAAGATATACCTTCACACTTGCAGACTAATGCAGAAGTTTCTATAACTGATATAAACTCTGCCAAGGAGAGCAATTCAGATGATGTTACAACAAGTGATGATAGTATGGAGAGTGGTAACCCAAATTCACTGGAGCAAGCTACTCAAAAGGTTTTAACAAAACAGTTGGATACACAGTTTTGGATGAACTTGACTGATGTTATAAACCAAAATATTGTCCAGAAACTTGGTCTTCCTGCCACTGAGAAACTAAAGTGGGATGGTTTCGAATTACTAAATAAACTTGGTTTGGAGGCACGGAAAATTGCTGAAGCAGGTTATATTGAATCTGGGCTTGCAACTCCCAAAAGCTTGGTTGTTGGTCATGAACAGAACATTAGCAAGGTGAAGTCAACGTTTACAGATGTGAAGAAAGTAACAGGAGATCTGTTAAGGCAAACTGAGTCTATTTTGGGAGCATTGATGGTTGTGTCAGCAACAGTTTCTCAATTGAACAAGGAAGCACAATTATTAGGAAAGAAAGAAACCGAAGATGAGGTTTTGAGAAAAGTGGGAGAGAATGGCTTGTCTTCTTTTGTGAATGAAAGGTTTGGTAGTTCTGGGGATGGATCATTGTTGGATGATAGGAATGCTGAGGAAATGAAAGCGCTTTTTGCAACTGCAGAAAGTGCCATGGAGGCTTGGGCGATGCTTGCTACATCACTTGGCCATCCTAGTTTATTTAAGTCAGACTTTGAGAAGTTGTGTTTCTTAGATAATGAGTCTACTGACACGCAGGTAAAATATTTAGTTTTCAGTATGGCTCTAACATTTGTATTAGTGCTCCTAATTTTAATAATTCAAGGACATAGACTAGAGAATTTTGCACAGTTTTATTGTCATCATTCCTAACTGTAGGAACTTACAGGTAGCAATTTGGCGTGATTTTATGCGGAGAAGATTAGTTGTTGCCTTTAGGGGCACAGAACAAGTAGGTTACTAGGCTGATGTTCTGTACACTGGAGTGTGAGTTTCCATATAATAAATGCTTTTATGTTTTGACTTTTCCAGTCAAGATGGAAGGACCTACGTACAGACCTAATGCTAGCCCCTGCAGGGTATTTCATTTTCTTTCCAGCATGTATCTTTTGTTCATTATCATGCTTTTATTTTTTCTTTCCATATTTCTCCTTGTTTGGCCTAGTAGAATATGTTGAGAAGGACAAAGAACATTGTATAATGGATTAACGTTCCAGTGGAGACCTGTATACCATGTAAATTGTGACAGTACAGTACTTGCGTGAAATATTGTCTTACATTGTGACATCAAAGTCTACCTGACCCTAACATCAAGGGCAAGAGTAAAATACATACTTCTCTTGTTTTGGTCTGAAGCTCTAAATTGGGTAGTGTTGAGGATACCTTGAAAAAATAAAATTACTTTTGCGGGTAGTCTGTTGAGCAAGTAGACAGCGGTAGAAACAGTTTCTGCCGATAATTTCTTTGGTAATTTTTTCCCAAGGAGTAAACATCTTGTCATCTCCATCACGGTTTGTTCTTCTTTTCAGATACACCATTTTGTTGTGTTATGTAGACAATGGACAGTTGATGTTAAATTCCCAAATCTTCACAAAATTTGTCAAATTGCTTGGAGGTATATTCCTTCCTGTTATCTGCTTCCTGTTATCTGCTCTCAAAGCTTTGAGCTTGAAACCACTTTGAGTATCAACCAGATTCACGAACTTCTTGAAAATTTCAAAAACATCCAAGTCTTCTTTGTTAAATCATCAATAAAAAGAATGGAATTTTTATTGTTACCCAAAAATATGGTGTGTATAGGACCACAAACATCAATATGCACCAAGCTTCTACCACCTTTTAGAAAAGATAGTTTGTGCATCTTCCATTTTTGGCAAATGTCACAAATGTGGTTGAATGAAACAAACCAGAAAAATCTTCAACCATGTTAGAAGAATGCAAAATTTTCAATGTTTTTTCGTTGTAGTGTCCAAAGTGATGATGCCATTTTTTTGCCGCCTTCTACTTTAGAGCATGGTATCATAGAGGATCGCCATTTAAAAGGAAAGCATTGCCAACCATATTGACCCGAGCAATCTCCGCTCCATGTGGGTCATAAATAACACAAGAAAGATCTTTGAATGTCATAGAAAAATGGTTATGCGACAATTGAGCAATACTAAGCAAGTTTTGAGATTTATCAATTTGGCTAAATAGATTGATATCTGTAGCCATGTGGGTGGTGCACCCGCTGTTAATCCATGAGTTTACATCTTTATCATGAATATGAGAAGCCAGAAATAAAGAAGTCCGTCTCTTGATGATCCTCATCCTCACCATTTGCTTGTTGTGAGGGTTCAGCTGCCTGGTTTTGTTTGATTCGCCAAAACCTTTCGGTTTGACCGTTCTTATTGCAGCAATCATAATGATAAACTTGTTTGTTTTTAAACCAACAATTTTTCTCTTCATGGTTGGTCTTTTTCCAGAAATGACAAGGAGGAATCTCCCTTCTTGATGCTCCTCCTATTCCTTTACTCCCTTGATCAACGATTGACTTTTTATCATTCTATTGCATAGGTTTCTTACCTTTAAAATTGACATAGGACTTCCTTTAGGTGGAAGAAACCCAAACTTCAACTCCTTTTGGCAACCGGTTGTGGATAAGATCACCTCTAGATTGGAAAGTTGGCTTGGAGTAAGGGTTGTCATCTTTCACTTTTCAAAATGCCAAAGAAAATTGTTTTGTCTTTAGAACGAATTTTTAGAAACTTCCTTTGGGATGATATTAACAAAGGCAAAAAATTTCACTTAGTAAATTGAAAACTTGTTAGTAAACCAAAACATTTGAGTGGTTTGGGTATTTGAAATTTGGAATTAATTTTTTTGCTTTACTTAGAAAATGGATTTGGAGACTTGCTTTTGAACCGAACTCTTTCTGGGCTTCTTTTATTCAAGGAAAATATGGATTTTTTTATTTTGATTGGAATTCTTTGATTGTTACAATGAGGTCACTTCGTAGTCCTTGGAAAGCTATTTCGAGATGTGTTCCTTCTTTTACAATTTGTTCAAAATTCATTCCGAGATATGGTCTTCTAACTCGTTTTTGGGAAGGCAATTGGATCTCAGATTCATCACTTTGTTCTTCCTTTCCGCTTCTCTATCGCATTACTTCGAACTGTTTTTCTACTTTATCTTCTCTCTTTAATGCTCACACTAAATCTTGGGATCTTTCTTTTTTTGAGAAATTTCAAAGATGCTGAGCTTTTAGAATTTTCTCGTTTGCTTGGCTTCATCTCCCATTTTTCCTTAACCCACTTACCAGATAGACTTTCTTGGACACCACTCTCTTCGGGCTCTTGTTCTTGTAAATCTTTCTTGGGTTTCTTTTCCAACTCCTCTTCTACTTCTTCGGATTATTTTCGTTCAATTTGGCTTCCCAGATTGCAACCAAAAATTCAATTCTTTCTTTGACCTTTTTGTTGGATAAATTAATCACTACGGATATTTTTTTTTTAAAAAGTTACCTTCTTCTTGTCTTTCTCCTCATGTTTGCTTTTTTTGTTATAAAAACTTTGAATCTTCTTCCCACCTGTTTTTGCATTGTGATTTTACTTCTAAACATTGGTACAAGCTTCTTTGTTAATTTGACATAAGTTGGGTGCCTCCAAAGCATGCTTGTGATGTTTTGAAATGGAATTTTTTCGGCTACAAAGGTCAACATTTGAAAAAAGATTTATGGAATTGTGCTTTGGGAACTCTTTTTTCGAGTGTATGGCTAGAAAGAAACTCAAAGATCTTCAATGACATTACTATTCAAGTTTGGGACACTATTGTTTTTCGTACTTTTTGTTGGGCAAAAGTTGACCCTTCTTTTAGCTTTTTGGTTCATTCCATGTATTAAATGGAACTCTTTATTTTAGTTTCTTAGCTTACAACTTTATCTATGTTTTTTTTTATCTTTGAGGACTTCTCATCCTCTAATTTGTTTGATCAATGAAAGTTTATCTATCTATCAAAAAAAAAAAATGCTCCTCATTGTCATTGCCTTCCTTTGTTCTTGGGCTTGTAATTTGCTAATTGGCTCAACTATAGAAAGAGTAGTCAAATTGCGGGACTCTCTTTGACTGAGATCTTTGACTCAAATATACTCAGAATACCAACCGTTATTTTTTTCACGACCCTTTGATCTGGAAAATTTTCACCGGCAAGTGTGGTTTAATTTACGATGGTCATTACTTTGGTTGTATAATCCCTCACAAAATCAGGATCCTTCATTTTCAACATCTCAAAACTCTCTTTTGGGAGTTAATATTTTGTCCGTTATTACCCTTGTGCTTTGTCTAAAGCTTTCTTTGCCGTCTGACAATCAATAATTCTTGCAAAAATAGGATCCAATAAAGAGGCATGATAAAAGATAAAGCCTTGGGCCTTTTTAACTTCTCCTTCTCATGTTGTCTTATTTGATTCAATGTTGGATTTGCTCTTAGTTGTGGAGATTCAGCATCATTCAAAACATATTCCCAAACACCAAGTGCTAGGAGACAGGATTGTATTTTTAACAACCCAAAAATGGTAATTTTCACTATTAAATTGTGGAGGACTGGAAACATCAAACTTTGAAGACATGTAAAAAATGAAATTGAAATCCTCTCTCAAATAAAATCACAGTCTGATACCACTCTTGAAATAAGAAATGTCAAATGTATTGTGGAAGCAATAGTAAGAACTCAATGTTTTGTTAAACAAAGAGAGAGAATAGAAATTGAGAGAGAATTAGAATTGAAAGACAAACTTCAACTGGAATTAAGATGTTTGTAACATCGTAGCTTACACTTATATAGAACAAGAATGGAGTCCTATTAAATATCAATTTAGTTAAAGCTTAAAAAGTAATTAAGAAACCATTAATTGAAGAGTTTCGTATACTTAATTTAAAAAAAGTTGAAAGTTTAACTTCAGTTACCATGGACATAATAAATGAATAAAAAAATGAAAATTAAAGCAACTTAAATTAAAGAAAAACTCATATAATCTCAATAGGAATCTGCAACTTGAACGGGTGAAAACATATGAACCCTTATACATCCCATTCTTTTGCGTCTCCACCATGTTCATTTTCTTTGTAATTTAGATCTTGGTACAAACGGCTTCCATGAAACATTGATGCAACACTCTGTTATTGTCTTGCTGCAAGTACATAGCATAGAGTGCAGAATTCTTACTAAGGCAGTTCTCACTACTCCAGGAGTCTACCCAAATCACACTTCACCTGCTACCATTACCCACTTTGAATGCTGAAAGGTATGGACCAAAGCCAGGAGAGAGGATACAAAGTTCAAGGCCCTCTAGCATTGGCATGCCTGCATAGAAGAGTTTATCTTTTCCCCGTTCCATAGATGGTATAGTTAGAAGATGTTTTACGGGCCATATAATTGCAAACAAGGACTGTTAAATGGTAAATGAGTGAGTTAATGCAGTCCCTGATGCCTGAAAATTTATTGAATTAACATACCACATTTGAATGTCAATTGTTTCATGTGAGCTCCAATGTCACAATTGTTTACAGTGCTATTGATCTTCTAATCCATCCCCCCCCCCCAATATTAGGTTGAACCCTGAAAGGATAAGTGGAGATTTCAATGAGGAAGTTCAAGTAAGAAATGTTGTTATTTAAATTATGTCTATAGTTGACCAGTTTTATTTAACGTTTAATGATGAGGATGTGATTATTTCATATTTAAATTATGTCTATAGTTGCCTAGTTTTATTTAACGTTTAATGCTGAGGATGTGGTTATTTCAGGTTCACAGTGGATTTTTAAGTGCGTATGACTCAGTTCGAATAAGGATCATTTCCCTCATTAAAATGGCCATTAATTATATGTAAGTGTGCTATGCCTCAATTTGTTTATTTACTTGAAAGATAAATATTTCATCTATACCTTAGAATTTTTGCATGAAGAAAGCTTGTTAGTTGTATATTTTAATGTTTAGTTTGCCTTTGATTCAAAGTTGTAGTCATGTTGGCTTTTTCTAGATTTATTTCTGTAGAAGATGAACTTCCATCGATCTGCACTCAAATAATTAAAGAATGCATTTGACAAGATTTTTCTTCAGTTTGGAATAATTTGTTCATCGTCAGAAAAAATCAAACAAATTAAAGTTCTAAAAATTCCCAGATAGTTTAATTTCACTGCATTGGTTTTTTTATAACTTCTGAATTTTTCTACAATTTTTCTTTGGTAGGAAACAAGAAAACCTTTTATAAAAAAAAACGGGGAAACACTCTCTAAAGGTCCAATGAGCTTTTAAAAATGTGCTCCAGTTCTTGTTGATGAAATAATTTAGATAAGAGTACTCCAGTTATTTTTTCTTTTTTGGATAAGAATTAAAACTGTTACATTAGAACAGTGCCTCTCTCGTCCTCTCCTCCTCCATCAGAGTTGGCTCAATTCCTCTTTCACACTTCGAAATCATGCAGATGAAGTTATTTGATTGTTTCTTGTTCATCATGTCTTTTAGAGAATTTTTTTTGATAATAAACAATGCTATTTCATTGATGTATGAAAGAGCCAAAAGGCAAGAGCAAAAACAAATTACAAAAAGGCCTTCCAATTAGAGGCAATGATAGAGGGCGCATAGTTACAAAAAGTTTTACAACTAGCACTCCAATTGGAGGCATTAAGAATACTAAGCTCCCAAATTTCCTTCCAAACTTTTTCTTTATCCAAAAAGATTCGTCTATTGCGTTCCAACCAAATATTCCAAGCTATTGATCTCACCGCATTGTCCCAAAGGATCCTTTTTTTCCCTTTAAGTAAGGAGCCTCCCAAAAGAGTAATCAAGTTAAGCTTAGGATCTTTATTGAAGACCCATCCAAATTAAACGTAGCTAAGAGAGAGCCCCAAAGAGCTTTCGAGAAGCTGCAATCGAAGAGGAGATGCTCCGTCGACTCCGAATCGTTCTTGCACAAACAACACCAATTGGGTTGAAGAGTAATCCACGGTTTCCTTGACTGAATCTTGAGATTGGAATTAATACCATCTTTAAAGACTAACCACAAGAACACTTTGATTTTCTTAGGATACTTACCATCCCAAACTAACATATTGTAGTCATCTGCTCTATTACCATTCATATTCCACAGCAAAGAAAGAGCTGACTTGCAAGAGAAGCCATTACTTTTGTCCCAAATCCAAACTCTAATATCCTCCCTATCATTAATACAAACTGGCTCCAACAAGGTCATCAAATTAATCCACTCCTCCACCTCCACATCATTAAGGTTCCTCCTAAAATCAATCACCCAAGAATTCACCTCCACTTTCCAGAAATACTTGATAGGATGTAGCTTATTCTTAGCAAGATTGAATAAATTGGGGAATTTAACAGCCAAAGCAGCCTCACCAACCCATATGTGCTCCCAAAACAGAATATTGTCTCCTTTACCAGCCACGAAAACAGTATTATTCTCCATGTGCTTCTTGAGTTTAAAAATATGCTTCCAAGGGCTTCTATTGATGCTATTAGCCTTGATTTTGGAGCACCACCCCAAAACATCTAAACCATGAATTCCAGTGATTACCTTGTGCCAAAGAAGATGTGACTCTAGAGGGAATCTCCACAACCACTTGAGAAGAAGGGCATCATTTCTTTTTCTTAACCCACCGAAGGCCAAACCACCACTACTCAAAGAGGGAGGGATTAATTCCCATTTCACTAAATGATTACCACCTTCCCCATTAGTGCCTTTCCAGAAGAACTTATTGAGAAGCTTATCAATCGTCTTGGTGACTTGCACAGGGGCTTTGAAAACAGAGAAGAAGTAGGTGGGAAGGGCATTTAGAATAGAATGGATCAAAGTCAATCTACCACCTCTAGAAATAAGGACATTCTTCCATTTAAAAATTCTCTTTTGGATCTTATCAACCACGGGATCCCAAAAAGACTTTGAAGTAGGATTGCCCCCGAGAGGAAGGCCAAGATAACTCATAGGTAATTCCCCAATCTCAAAAGGAACATTGTCTGCAAGCCACTGAATCTCTTCCTCCTCCAAATTGATGCCTGCCACGGATGATTTTAAGTTATTAATTAGGAGTCCAGAGCCTTCTTCGAACAACTTCACTGAATCTACAAGGTTAATGATATTATCCTCATTGAAATGAGAAAAAAGGAGAGTATCATCGGCAAATTGAAGATGCGAGACTTCAAATTCACCAGCCCTAATCCCTCTAGTCCACTGTCTTGCTTGATTTCTCAAGAGTAATCTACTGAAACTGTCAGCCACCATGAGGAACAAGAAAGGGGACAAAGGATCACCTTGTCTAATACCTCTCGAAGCATCAAATTTCCCTTTAGCCTTGCCATTTATAAGAATAAAAAAGTTAGCAGTCTTGAGGCAACCTTTCATCCACTTGCACCACTTTGAATTGAACCCTTTCTTTACAAAAATATCAAGGAGAAAGGACCAATCAACACAATCATAAGCCTTCTCAAGATCAAGTTTAATGACCACTCCCTTGTCCTTCCTTCTCCTACAATCTTCAACTAGTTCATTAGCTATCAAGATTGAATCAATAATTTGTCTCCCCCCAATGAAAGCATTTTGATAACTTGATATTGTCTTGGGAAGCACCAACTTCAATCTATCAGCTAGCACTTTAGCTAAAATTTTGTAAAGACTTGTTGTGAGGCTAATGGGACGAAAATCTTTGACAGATAAAGCATCGATTTTCTTTGGTATAAGAGTAATGTAGGTCTCATTTACACTAGCATTAATGATTCCCTTCTCAAAAAATTCTTGGAACACCCTCATTACATCAACTTTGATGATGTTCCAAGAATTTTTAAAGAATTCAATAGTGAATCCATCCGGGCCAGGGGTTTTATTAAGGCCTAAACCGGCTATAGCTTTGACCACCTCCTCCTCAGTAAATGGCTTTGTCAGGTCAGCATTATCCCCTACAGAAATGGGGTCCCAATCCAGATCCTCCCATAGAAACCTTCTACCAGACTTTTTGGTGAAGAGATTGGCATAAAAATCAATAAACTCCCCCTCCACAGCCACCTCATTTAGGAGTAAATCCCCTGATCTGGCCAAGACTTGGCTAATAAAATTCTTCTTCCTTCTTCCTTTTATGAAATTGTGGAAGATTTTGGAGTTTTCATCCCCACCTTGGAGCCAGATGCTTTTGCTTCTTTGTCTCCAGTAAGTACTCTCTTTCATGTCTTTTAGAGAATTAAAGCTCCAGTAGATAGACAATTCTTCACCTGCATGTTTGAGGAACTTAGGAACAATCTCCAAGGGCATGGTTCGAAAGACTCATGAGAGTCCTTAAAGGAAAAGGATATACCCGAGGTTAATATGACCACATTTTCCCAAAGTAGTAAAGATATCAAGCATTTTAAAGAAAAAGCCAGGAGACTTTGGTTCAATGCGGTCAAGGCTATTATTTGGAGTATTTGGTTTGACAGAAACCAAAGGATTTTCGAAGATAAGTATCTGACTTGGCAAGCAAGTTTTGATAATACTACTTTTCTGGCTTCTCTTGTACATTATCTAAACATTTCAAAATTACTTTTTATCTTCAATTGCTTCTAATTTGGGTCTTCTTGTGATGTACGAGTGCTCTGACTTTCCTTTGTTTTCCTTTATGGCTTCCTTTCTTGTTTTTCTCCTTTTTGAAGTTTCTTTTGTATCTTTTCATCTATCTGAAAAGTCCTTGTTTATCCTAAAAAGAAAAAAAGATAGCAAGAATTATAGTCTATGTTGATAATATCGTCATGGTGATCATGAAGAACTTGATCAGTTAAAAACTCCTTGAGGAATTTGAAATAAAGGAACTTGGAAACTTGAAATATTTCCTAGGAATAGAATAGAATATGCTCGATCTAATAATGGTTTGTGTGCATTCCAACAAAATGACTTTTTGGAATAAGGAGGCAAGTTTAATCAAGAAGTCCTAGATGCAAAGGCAATCCATATAATTGTCTTGGAAAATTCTCCTGTTCCATTCCCACCAAATGAGTCCAAAGAGCTCTAATAGCATTACAACAAAAGACTTGAGCTTTATCATTGAGATGAACACCACAAATTAAACCATAGATAACCAAAGGTAGACAGTAATGAAGGGGGCCATGAACCAAAAACACATCCAGCAAATGCTTCCACATCTGAAAAGTAAAGGTGCAAAATAAGAATAGGTTGTAGGAATTTTCATAGCTAGAGTTACATAAAGTGCCCTGGTTAGGATTGAATTTCATCTTCGGGAACTTCATCTGTAATTTATTATTAGTATTGAGGCCACCTTTAAGTGCGGTCCAGAGGAAAACTTTGACCTTTTTCAGGAATTAGTCCTTCTACAAAGTGTAACATAGGTTCCTCCGGAGATCACTACAATTGTCAAAGAAAGAGGAAAAAACTTTTCTACACAGAAAGCGCCAACCCCTCCTTTGATCCAAGGCCTCCCATCACGCAAAGCCCTTGTTCTGACGTTATGTATAGTGTCGAAGCTGCTCGTGAAATCAATTATCTCCTCAGCCTTGAGGTTTCCTTTGAAAATTACATTCTGGGAACCAAAGATTGATTGAGGATCAACCATGGGCTTCTGCACATTCGTTTGGGGAAACCTTGTAACATGAGGAAGTAAGAAGTAATTTGTGGTTTGCGTTGAATTGAAGTTGAGTTTAAGTACATGGGCTAACAAAATCTAGCTTCAGCATGAAACCACCAATTAGTCATTCATCCATGCCCTTTCTGCATTGAGAGCTCTTCTCCAAGTCAATTCCCCTTCTTTGGAGTACCAACAATGGATTGTGGGCTATCGTGTGCTATCTTCTGCATTGAGAGCTCTTATCCAAGTCAACTTCCTTTCTCTGGAGTACCAACAATGGATTGTGGGCTATCCAACGCCAACCACTCCTTGGTCACGCCCTTAACAGTCCTCCTCTCTGGCATCTGTGGATTATCCATGAGACTCACTCTCCAAGGCTTATCACTTGTTCGGCATCTAAGGACTCCATCCTTCAGGCCATGGCTCTGATAGAACTTGTTAGGACAACGAGCCCTCCAAATTTTTGCAATAGTATGATACTGTCAACTTTATGGATTTGCTTTAAGTTCTACCCCAAAAAAAAAAATCATACCAATGGAGATGGAGATGTTGACGTTACTTATGAACCTGTGATATTCTCCAATTCTAACTGATGTGGGACTTAGGTCACTCCCCAACACATTACTCTATTTCATTAAAGGTTTATGTGGAATAGTCTCACCTGATTGCTTTTATATTGTATTCACAAATCATGGTATCATCATTTCAACTCAAATCTCTTTCTTATGTACTCTTTCTGACTCTTATCCTTGCCCTTGCAGAGATGATTGTGCTGAGCCACCTGTCCAATGGCATGTGTATGTCACAGGTCACAGTTTGGGTGGTGCATTAGCAACACTTCTTGCTCTTGAACTTTCGTCAAGTCAACTTGCAAAGTGAGTGTGAGCATTTTGAAAATGACAAAAGTCTTTCATATATTGAAAGAAGGAACATTGAAGAATTAATTTGGATAATTTTGTTTACTCTAATTGAACAAATTTTTAACATATCTCTTCATTTAATTATTTACCTATTATTTATTACGCACAATACTTTTCCATTGGTTTTAATCATTCAATTAGTTAAAATTGTCATTTTTAGCAATGGAGAATATTGCTATATACAATTTTTTAAATAAAATTTTAAAAAAAAAAACAAAGGTTTTTTTATATTTAGGAAATTTTGATATTAGTATTTTAATTCATTATGCTTATTCTTGGCCAGTTTAAAATAAAATTTAAATTACATGACTATTACTCACCTTTTAATTAAATAAAAATTTTATTTCCATTAGAGACACTAATTTAAACTTAACATTAACAATAAAATATTTTAACATCCTAACTATTTAAAAGTATACATTTAATTATTATAAAACTATTAAACATTCATGTAATAATGTTAGTATAGGGAAAAATATAATTATGTATCTTTTTTAAATTACAATCTCTGTATGGATGAACTAATGGGGAAAAATAGATGAAAAAAGCTATAAAACAATTCTGCAATACATGAGTAAAAAGTATATTAAGATGATATATATATTTATACAATTCTATCGGGGGAAAAAAATCTATCAATATATTTTTTTTTTTTGATAGAAAGATAAACTTTCATTGATCAAATTAGAATAAAAACGAAGTACAAAAGGATGAGGAATCCTCCAAAAAGAAAACAAAAGAAAAATAAAAATTACATAAAAGAATTCCATTTATAGAACTGGAATGTGTAGGAAAATCAAAATCTATACTATTTACAAATTTGGTCCAACAAAAAGTTCTTGAACTAAAAGAATCCCATAAAAGATGCCAAGATTTGGATTCTCCCAAAAAAATTCGAGAATTACGTTCCAACCAAATAGGCCATAGTAAAGCCGCCACTGCATATTTAAAAAAATCTTCTTTTCTTTGCAACCTTCGAACCAAAAATGTCTATAACCAAACGATCTCTAGCATCCTTTGGAGGAACCTAACTCAAATCAAATTGTGAAAGAAGTTTGAACCAAAGATTGCTTGTGAAGTTGCAATGAAGAAAAAGGTGAGAAGCCGATTCACAACTTCTATAACCCAAAAAACAAATATGTGGAGACAAAGAAGAATTGGGCAAACGTGATTGCAAAACATCCCCAGTGACAAGTTTACCTAAATAAAAAGTCCAAAGAAAAAATTAAACCCAAAAACCAAATTGAATTGGAAGGGAAATGAACCGACGGAAGAGAGAGGGAAAGAAAAGAAAAGAAAGATTTGGAAGTGAAAGAGCCCGAAGGATGAAGGATCCAAGAAAGTCTATCATTAGAGGAAGAAGGGAAAATCTATCAATATATATAAATTTATATATACAATATTTTTTACTAAAATTCCCAAAACATGAACTAATATTAACTTTGAAAAAATCATTAATTACATTGGATTTTGTTCGTTATAATTATCAAGTATGCTCTATATAGAATGTTATATTTATCATTTTAGAAAAATGTTAGGAAATGAATAAATTTTACATTGAAAGATCAAGCTAATATTTGTTATCTTCTGTCTATTTTATTTATTTAAATATTTTGAAAATAATTATTATAAATCATATTAGATTTTGTTACTAATTGGTTATCATTAATTCTTTACTTTCAACATTATGTCTGTCATTACTAAAAAAATTATAAAAGTTGAATACTGTGAAAATATGACTAATATTTGTGATCTTTTATCTTTTGAGTTTAATTTATCCAAATACTGATTACGTTATTGATTCTAAATACTTTTTTTTTATCTTCATAGATTTAAATTATTTGTTGGATTATAAAAATTTCAATTTTTTAATCAATTTGGTTGTTAGATATACAATTTCAGTATCAATTTTGTTAGAATAACTTAATAAATTTATTATACTCACATTTGATAAAGAGCATTAGAAACTTAACCAACCATGGGTTGGCCCAATGACTAAAAGTTTCTCCTTCCAACCTTGAGGTCATGGGTTCAAATTCATGTGTGGCCACCTACCTAGGATATTATCCTACGAGTTTCCCGACGCCAAGTGTTGTAGGGTCGTGTGGTTCCCGTGAGATTAGTTAAGGTGCGCGTAAAATGGCCCGGACACTCACGGATATAAAAAAAAAAGAGCATTAGAAACTTATTTAATCTTTCCATAGTTTACATTCCTTAGAAAATTTTGATTAAGTTAGAAATAAATAACACAATAAGAAATTCACTGACAGCACAATTTTAATGGATAGAAAACTTGGCATAATTTAAAAGTATGCTGATTTCTATAGACAATTTTAGTTCTTGACGTGTAATCAACTTAATTTAATGCACAACTTTTTACAAAATTAAGTGAAAATAAAAACTCTACGTATTTTGTCGGCAGTATTAGATTAGTGATGGAAAATTTTGACCTAGGGATAGTAGATATATTTCAAAATCTCACAGCTGATACTTAATGGGCAGAAAAATTTATTGATATTCTAACTTTAGGTCTTGCATATAGTTCCCTATTAGAGTACCGTAAACCACATGGGGCAAATTAGTCTCTACAGCCATCCTTGTCCAAGATTCTTGTAAATCATTAAGTTCAATTTCAATAATTATGATAAGTAGAAGTTAATGGCATATAGAGATGTCATTCAGGCTTCAACCCAAAGTTAATTCATACATTCTGATGTATAATATATTTTTGTTAAGTTTATTGGTCCTGACAAACATTGATTGGTATTTTTCTTGAGTTTTACCAGTGCATGCATGCATACACATTTGCATTTGGTTTATGCTTGTCCAAACATTCTACAGCAAAGAATCAATATAGGAGACTACTGGATCTTAGCATTCCAAGCTTTTAGTTGAGTGTTTACATGTGTGTTTATAGCTTTTAACCCAAAGCTTGTTTGAGTGGAGTATTTAGGGAGAACAAACCTCTTGGTCTCGCTAGATCATGAGTCCAAGTGTATGAAGATTAATTAACTATTACTTTGACCCTGATGGCACTTTGTTCTCACCTCTCAGTTCAGACTATGTAGAACTGGGGTCTATTTGTGGTGAATAGGAAGTCCATCTTCAGCCAAAGCTAATGAATATTGTTTAAGGCACCTTGATAACTGGTAAATTGTTTTCCTAAGAAATGAGTTTTGGAAGATTTGTTCTATACGTTGCTCAGTGATACTATCCTCTTAGCTAGCCTTCATCCATTTAAACAGGGATGTATCCAAGTTATAATTAAATATGATTAGAATTTGGTTGACTACTTAACGAGTAATATAGAATAAGTGGGAAGTTCTAATGCTACCCATTTGATTCTTAGTCCATTCACCCTTTCATAGGTTTAATTAATAAAATAACCTTCATATAGTATTCCATATTAAAATGAAATCAGCGCCAAGAATCAGTGGGTGCTAAATAAAACTTTACTTCAGTTTCCTAATTAGTAATTACCTTAAATTGAATGCTTACTTATGCAAAAAAAAAAAATGAATGCTTACAAGATCATTATTTTTTTTTATTGAAAGATAAACTTTCAATAATCAATAAGGCTTACATAATCATTATTCGAAGCAAACAAAAGTCTTGCTTAACCTTTTTCCTTTTAAATTAGGCGTGGGGCAATAACTGTGACCATGTATAACTTTGGATCTCCTAGAGTTGGTAACAAACGATTTGCAGAAATTTATAACAAGGTAAGGAGATCCCTTTTTTTCTTTCCATTCTTCAATACTGCTTTACCTTGTAAAATAGGTCATTCTTTCTTTCTTTCTTTCTTTTTTTTTGGTTGTTGATTTCTACCTTTTTTTTTTGGAGGCTAGAAGCACTTATCTGTGTTTGGTACAAGGAATAAAATCTGTTTATAATGATAATAATTTCACATTGATAATTTGAGTAGTACAAATCCAGATGATCAACATGAATACGGCGGAACCTGGATATGTTGATGTGTAACATTCAGGAAACTAAGACACTGACATGGAAATTGTAGACCAAATAAACATGTTTTGTGATGATTTAGTATCTATTTTCAACTCGCAATAGTTTGGATGATGGGAGAGCTTCCATCCAGTCTATTTAAAGTTGTTTCCTTCTTTTGAAACTTGCCTTTGCCTATATCTTCAACTTCGATTGGGGGATGGCATCAACTTGTGGGAAGACAAATGGAAAGTGAATATTCTTTGTTCACTTTATACCACATTTTGTGTGATATATGTTTTGCTTATCATTGCAATCTTGAAGGTGTTTGATAAGGACTAAATAGGATTTGATCTTAAAAATGGAATGATAAATGTAGAAATCCGTAGCTGATCTTTCTGTTGTTAATCTTCATTTTGGGAAGTCATATAGTAGCCGTTGTCCTTAGATTCTTTGGGTTTTTTCTTACTACTCTCTCACTCATGTTGCCGCAGAGGAACAGAGTACTTAGTCATGATGACAACATTAATTTGATATGAAAATCAAAGATGCCTGCGAAGAATTTTTTTTTTCCTTGGACTTTACTGCTTAGGAGAGTAAACATGTCTAACAGAATCCAGAAAAAGCATTTCAGTATGCATTTAGGCCCTAATATGTTTGTTTTATGTGGCAGAGCTGGAGAAATTTTTATTTTTTTTATCCGTGAGTGTCCGAGCAAGCTTACGCGCACCTCAACTAATCTCACGGGACAATCACACGACTCTACAACACTTGGCGTCGGGAAACTTGTAGGATAATATTCTAGGTAGGTGGCCACACATGGGTTTGGAACCCATGGGCCATGACCTCAAGGTTTGAAGGAGAACCTCTTAGCCATTGGGCCAACCCATGATTGGTTGCACACTTGGAGAAAATAAAAACCATATCTTTGTCACTGCCCTTTCTTCCCTTTCTTTAAGAGTACTGGAAAAAGTTTTTAAAGATCATTTACCTTTTGTGGATGGCTACCCCTTTAGCAGAGGACTTGGCTTTCCAGCTCATCCTCAATCTCTCTTTAAGAAGCCAAAATCATGTCTTTGTGTTGATGACTAGTTGTTTGGCATGGAGTCTGACTCCATATGGCCCTTTGGCTCTTTAATTCTGATGATTGTCATATTTATCTTGTATTGGTGACTAGTGATAGATCCCGTAATTTCCAAGTTTAAAGTCTTTTGGCTATATGTGGGTTTTGGGATTCTTTCTTTAGTTATTTTTCTCTCTTTCTTCTTTTATTGGGTAATGGGGCAAAATATTATACTAAGCCTTGGTTTTGATTGGGTGTTGTGTTGTCAAAGGACATCTTCTCATTATTTCCTACTGATTTTTTCCGTTGAGGTGGAAAAGGTAAAAGATGTGTTGGACTTGTGTGGCTTCTGAATGATTTGGAACCTTGCTGTTGGAAAGAAATCATTGTACTTTCAACAACAAAACAAAAAATGGGAACTCGTGAGATTTGGGATCTCATTCTTTTTTTTTTCTTTTCATGGGCAACAAATGTAAAAGATCTTCATTTTGGGTTATTTCTTGTATTATGTATCAGCTTATATTTTATTTTTAGTTTACTGTTTTTATTTCCTTTCACATATTGACGATCCACATCCTCTCTTTTGTAATATTTTCTGTTTTCATTAATAAAATTATTGTGAATTCACCTAAAATTATCATCTTCTTGTATTTTGAAGAGTTCTCTTCCTCTTTTTATTGCTATCATCAATAAATTACGGGGCAATTACTGAAATAACATATTTTTGTATACTAATTACTGAAATGTTTGAACTTTTCAAAAATTACTCAAATAGCATAATTATAGTTCAATAATTTATTGAACTAAAAAAATTAAATTTTTTAACAAATTCATCGAAAATAATAATAAAAAATGATTAAATACTTCAATAAATTATTGACATTGAACTTAAAAAACCAAAAAACAAACAAATTCGTTAAAAATACCTATGAAAAATAGTTCAATAACTAATTGAATTATACTTCAATAATTTATTGAACTATAATTATGCTATTTGAGTAATTTTTAAAAAGTTCTGACATTTTAGTAATTAGTATGCAGATTTATGCTATTTGAGACAAATTCTTATAAATTATTGTGATTTCATTTTCATCTTTGAATTTTTCATCTTTGAAAAATATTTTTAAAAATATATGAAATGCCCAATGTGCTAGACACGAACAGTGTCAAAATGTCATTGTCTTTTGGATGATCAAGTTCCCTTTAGTGACTTCTTATTCAAATTTCACCACTAAATATTGCAAAAAGTTTATTAACAGTGTTCCAAGACTTTTTTGAGAACTCCAACTTAAATGTCTGTCTAAAGTAGAATTTCATTTGTTTGATTCCTAAGAAAAAAGGGGCTGTTATAATGAAGGATTTTAGACCCATTAGCCTGGTCCATAGTTGTTAGAATATATATTTATGATATTCGTTATATTAGGGATATTTTCTTTATCTTTTAGTTTCCTTGTTTAAGTTAGTTTCCTAATCTAACTAAGTTTACTTTTCTATATAAGTCGATGTAACCTCCATACAATTTAACCTAATTCAATATATCATTAGTCTTTCCGTTTACTAATAATATTTATAGAATTTTGGGGAAATTGTTTGCTGATAGGCTCAGAAAGTGATTCATAAAACTGTGTCCAGATTTCAGTTTGCTTTCATTCATGGTAGGCAAATATTGGATTCTGTTTTGGTGGCCAATGAGATTGTCAGCTATCTCAATGTATCAAAAATGAAAGCTTGGGTTTTAAAGATCGATTTAGAGAAAGCTTATGATATGGTTGACTGGGATTTCTTGATGGCTGTTTTGGAGAAAAGGGGCTTCAGAATTGGATTTACACTTGCATATCCAACACAAAATTCTCTGTCTTCTTGAATGGGTGTCCAAGAGGGAGAATCTTTGCTTCCCGGGGGCTTTGACAGGGAGATCATGTCCCCTTTCCTCTTTGTTCTTATAGTTGATGTTTTGAGCAGATTGTTATCTAAAGCCCTGGAGAATCATGCTTTAAAAGGGGTTAGCATAGGGAGCAATAATGTTCGGCTTAATCATTTGCAATATGCAGATGATATTCTGATTTTTGGTGATTATTCAAAGGAGGAGCTGGAAACTATCTTTCAAATCCTGAGTCTTTTTCAACAAGGCTCGGGGCTTGAGATTAATTGGCAGAAATCTTTTCTTTATGGCCTAAACATAGAGGAGGAAGAGGTGCACCTCCAAGCTACTAAATGGGGCTATCAAGCAGGTAAGTTCCCTTTCGACTATCTGGGTCTCCCTTTAGGGGGTAATCCAAGAGGAATAGTTTTCTGGCCCCTGTGTTGGACAAAGTCTCGAGCCGGCTTGATAAATGGAAAAATTCTACTTTTTCTAAAGGTGGAAGACTAACTCTAATAAAATCTGTTCTTTCAAGTTTGCCTACCTATTTCATGTCTTTATTTAAAATACCGTGCAAAGTGATTAAGATCCTGGAGAAAAATTTGCGTGATTTCCTTTGGGAAAAATTTGGAATCATGCAAGGTAGCCATTTGGTGAACTGAAAAGTGGTCAAAGATCATAAAAATATAGGGTGGTTTGGGAATTGGCAACCTTAAAGAAAAGAATATAGCCCTTCTTTCCAAGTGGTGTTGGCGTTTTCCCTTAGAGACTGATTCTTTTTGGTTTTCTGTTGTTATTTCCAGCATTCATAGCCTTGAATCAAATGGGTGGTTCACTAATTTGAAGTCTATTGTGAAAGGTCAAAGTCCATGAAAGTTTGTTGTTAGTTGCGAGAAGACGCTTGTGGATCTCCTCCTTCAAGCTCGGTAATGGTAGGTAAATCAGTTTCTGGCATGATAGGTGGTTGGATGATATCCCGATAAAATGAGTTTTCCCGAGACTGTTTGCTTTATCGTGCAACAAGAATGCGAAAGTTTGTGATTTTTGGTCCGAGGAGAATGAAGTCTGGAATATCTCTTTGAAAAGATCTCTTCTTGATAGAGAGATCAATGATTTCATCTCCCTTCTTCACATGTTGCAGCCTCAAAGAGTTGGTAGAACAGAGGACACCAGGATTTGGAATTTGGACCCTAGGGGTTTTTCCACAGCCTCCTTTTATCATCATTTGACTAATACTACTGGCCTCAGAGAAGATGATCTTTCTAAATACATTTGGAAAGCCGGCTGTCCTAAGAAAATTAATTTTTTTCATTTGGAGTTTGTCGCATAGGGGCTTAAATTCTGTGGATGTCCTTCAGAGACGAAATCCGGCGTTTTGTATCGCCTAATTGCTGTCTCTGTTATCAGTCTTCAGAGAACCAATTCCATCGGTTCTTTAATTGCAAGTTTAGTGAAGCCATTTGGGGTAATCTGTTGCAAATCTTCGGTGGTAAGTGGTGCTTCTCGAACAACCCTCATCTGAATCTCATGAATCTTTTCTTGGGGCATCCTCTGAAGGATAAAGCTAAATGGCTTTGGGATTTGGCGGGTAAGCTCATTCCTTGGGAAATTTGGTTGGAACGGAATAATCGAATTTTTAACAACAAAAGTCATACGGTGTCAGAGATTTGGGAGATCATTCAGTTTAAAGTGTCTCTTTTAGCTTCTATGTCTAAAACATTTTGTAATTATGATGCTTTTTTTATTAACACCAACTGGAAAAAAATTTGTAATCCAGTTAGTGTGGGTTGATGCCTCATCACCCTCTTTTGTTTTCGTTTCCGTCTTTAATGAAATGTCTGTTTCCTGTCAAAAAATAAATATTGCAGAAAGTGAAAGACAGCTGGAGAGTTGTAAACCACAGAGACATTATTCCGACTGTTCCGCGTTTGATGGGTTATTGCCATGTTGCTCAACCTGTTTATCTTGCATCTGGAGATCTGAAAGATGCCTTGGTGGGTAGTTACTACTATACTATAGACTTCTTTATTTTTGGTCAATTTTCTATTATGGTTTTGACTTGAAGATACTAGGGAGAAAATGCTGCATTTATCATATTAATCTGGCAATTTTATTCGAAGGGATAGCAACTTGAGAATTATAAACTTCAATATTAAGATTCTTTCTGGAACTGCCACATGTTAACATTTTAAAGTCATACTACATTTTCTTTGTATTGTATGTGGAGTTACATGGACAAGCTTTTTTTTTTATAAGAAACAATTTCATTGATGAATGAAACTTTACAAAAGAGAAGCCACCCAAAGGATTACAAAAAATTCCTCCAGTTGGGTGCTATAATAGACGGAGAATAATTACAAAAGGATTTACTCCTAGCCGACCAAAGCGAGGAGAACCTAACCAAAAGATCCCAAAGATCGGATGTGTCAAGAGAGATTTCTTCAAAGGTTCTTTTGTTCCTTTCCCACCAAACAAGGGCCCTTATCGAGTTGCGCCAAAGGATAGAGGCTTTGTCATTGAGCTTCACCCCACACAGTAAACTATGGAGAGTGGCCTGGAGATTAGAGTGGGCAGGGCCTTGAAAAGAGAAAGTGTCAAAAAGCTTGCCCCATAAGGTGGCCGTAAAAGAGCACGACCAAAAAAGATGTAGGGGGTCTTCATTTGCCGAAAAGTAAAGAATACATCGGTTCAGATTGCAAGCCATATCAGGAAAACGAAGATTATATGTTGAAACAATTACTTTCGATGTTAACAGTGGAAGTGGCTTCCAGTTATACTGCCATCTAAGGATGGTCAAATAGAAAGTAAAATAAAAACTTCTGAGTTTAACAGGATATTTTTATAATATATTTAGAAAGATAAACACTCATTAATCCAAAAGAATAAATGAGTTAAAAAGTAGAGAGGATGAGAAATCTTAAAAAAAATAAAAGCAGGAAAATTATAAAATATAATTGTCTATAATACATGTAATGAATAAAGAGGCCAAAATTGAAAGAATTAATAAATTTAGCCCAACAATTAGTGCGATACAATACCGAATCCCAAAGCAATAGAAAACAGAAAACTGATTATTGCAATTACTACATGCTACCCAGGAAAATATGGAGCTTCTAGCAGATGGTTATCAAGGTGATGTCATTGGGGAGTCCACGCCAGATGTTTTAGTCAGCGAATTTGTAAGTTTGTAATCTTGACGTCAATATGATTAATCTAGAAGTTTTGTGCTCTATCCATCAATACATTGAATGTTAGAAGGTTATGAAAATTGAATTTTTTCTGGTTATTTTTCTTGTATTCTCTATGTGATCAGTACAACATCTGTATGTGTATTGGAATTTTGCAGGATTTATGACTACTCATGCCGCTTTAGATGCATGTAATTAATTTTCTTACAGGTTTCATTCATATCTCTGCAGTTACCTTTTGCCATTCATTCATCACCAAATCTACGTGGTTGGTGGAAATACTTTGGCTAAAGTGAAGTTAATGCAAAGTAAAGATACAATATAAATGCATATGCGCATCATTTCAGTGACTATAATGAAATTAGTGTTTGTGAGATGCAATGCAAGTTGGTGAATTTTTTTTTTTTATAGAAAGTGAAGTTGGTGAATATTTGACTTCAAATGCCCCTTAATTATTGCCACAAGTCAAATAAATTGTAACAGTGAAGAATGGATTGGTAGATCAATTATTCCACTCCACTTAAGAACAACAAACTTAAAAAATTCTTGTTGTATGTGTCTTTTCTACTCTGGGTCCTTGAAACAGGATATACACATTTCATATCCATATGAATTTAACCAACATGGGTTGGCCTAGTGGTCAAGGGGTTGCTTTCCAACTTTGAGGTCCTGGGTTCAAACCATGTTGGCCACCTACCTAGGATATTATCCTACGATTGAACCGACGCCAAGTGTTGTAGGGTCATGAGGTTGTCCCGTGAGATTAGTCGTGCTGCCGGACACTCACGGTATAAAAAAATATATATATATCCATATGAATTTATTTTCATTGCATAAATATACTTGAAGTGGCAATAGCATGTTGTACAACAGTCACAAGAGGTAGCTGGTGTTTGCCTACTTTTGTGGCTATAGATCATCCAGACTCCTTGTGGCTTTAGCAAATTGCACTGCACCTTCAAATAAGATTTTAGAAGATTTCGATTAAGATTTCAATTTTTTCCACTATCAGTTCTCCCTTGCTTTGTGCATGCTAAGTCACCAATTTGCTCTGTAAACAAAATGTCTTTTGCAGTAGTTTGTCCATGATTTTATATTCATTTTAGATTTATGGATGATATCATATAATATAGATGACATACACCTTTCAATGTTGTCGAACTTGAATATGTACATTACTAACCACCTGAATGAAATTCAACTACAATTATTTTGATTCTCTTAACTTAGGTGTGCATGTATAATGATAAATCTTTCCCTTTGTTTGATTTGATGCAAGTATCACATGTTTTAGATTTTTCTGTAAGTTATTCTTATTATTTGGTTTCTCTACATAGCCCCTTTCCCTACCCTCCACTCTCTCAAGGGGAATAGAATGACTTTCAATGATAAGGATTTGGATCATAAGAGCATTTAAACTAAGGCATATTAATTAGCATTTTTAAGTATTCTTGGATAGAACAGATAGACACAACTTTGCTCGTATAGGATCCAACATGTTTTTCTTGGTAATATTTGTAATTTTATTCGGTGGATTTATATTTCCCATCAGAAGAAGATTTTTTACCCTTTCACTATTTGCACATCCTACTTCTCTTAAGAAGATTGGTCTCTTCATAGTCACCTTCTACAATCTCTTAAGAAGATTGATCGATTTGTTTTCATCTTCTATAATCTCATTGCTGTTGAACCCTTCTTATAATGGGTTTGATTTCATTTTCAATGGAAACAATTATACTTGTGTATTAATTTGTCTGAGAACATATTTTGCAGATGAAAGGTGAAAAGGAGCTAATTGAAAAATTATTGCAGACAGAAATAAATATGTTCCTCTCAATTAGAGATGGAAGTGCGTTAATGCAACACATGGAAGATTTCTACTACATTACATTGTTGGAGGTAATCCCCTCCTCCCTCCCCCCAACCTGCTTAAAATTTCTGTAATTAGTTGTTTGCAGGAGTTATTAAGCTACCTAAGTATCCAAAAAGCATGGTTTTTCTAAATTGCTTCTGCTTTTTTTGTCTATAGAATGTGAGGTCCAATTACCAAAATGGTGGAAACTTGCAATCTGATGAACGGGAAGACTTGCCAATTGATTAAGAAGGTGATGGAATTTGGTTTAAATATATGTTCCATGTTTGATCTGTAAGGGTGGGGGAATCTTACAATTAAGTCGATTCTAATGGTAGTAGAGTTGCCTATAGCTTGATATTGTAATCTCAATCTCTTACTCGATGTCAATATTTCATGATATAAATATTCCCTTATATATCAAAGTATAAATCACAAAAGTTTTAAGATGTGGTCGTCTAGTGAATTATTACATCTTTATTAATGATTGATCTAGATCAAGAATGAAACTCCCTCCTTAAACACTCACGAATATGAAAAAAAATATCTGATGCCTTGTTTTCTCTCTCTCTCTCAAATATGAGACTCTTGATCACACTAATCAATGAAGAATTTGTTATTGAAAAAGGAATAGAATTCCTATTAATTAATAGAGAAAAAAGCACAAATTACTTTACATGAAGAACTCGCCCTCCTCAAAAAGGATTATTGGATAAGAGCATTAGTGTATCTTCTCATACAACGCTGGTGGTTGGATGCAAAATTTGAATAAGTGTTTTTCTCATTAGATTGTGGCTGAAAGAAGGTCAAGCATTTACAAGGAAAGAAAGATTATATAAGGTAAAAATAATTACATTCAAGTTATCAAGTTGTCGCCGCAGCGAGGAACCACGACAGTGCAACACGCAAAATAGAGGTTTGGTCACCACGGCAACAATGGGGCTTTGCCGTGACACCCAGCCCCTGGTTTTTAACCCAAGAAGGCTAAAAACCTGGCCACGTTGAAAATATGTTAAATCGTATATTTTCCTCTGAATATTAGACATTTTATTATGCACCTAACAATGTTATTTTTTAGAATACAAAGATGTTTTAGCTTGGTGAACTTTTCATCGTAGCTGTTACTAAGAATTATTCAAAAAAAAAATTGAAAATGTTTAATGACTAATCTATTTTACTTAATATTAACTGCTACGTACTTTTTCAAAAATATGATAAAGTGAACAAGAAATTAGAAATCTCGTGATTGTTTTAAGTGTAGTTGACAATATTTAATTGATTTGTTCAAACATTGTTTGTGTCCTATTGTACTTGATTAGAGGTAGAATTATGACATGTTTTATCTATTTTGTCGAGTGTCTCTAGTTGATGTGATTATCTATTTTAACGACAACCAATTTATACAACTTTAAGGGCAAATCTTCAATCTAAATTGTAAATCTCAGCCCAGAAACTCAATCAAAACTCATGTATTTTTCTTCAATCTCGATACGATCTCGATTGCCAGTCTTGATCAATACTCATCATATTTTCTTAAACTCGACTAAAATTCAATCTCGGTCCAATCTCGGTCATGTGATAATGGTCACATAAACAATATATGAAACCATATAGGACTAAATTAGTAATTAAACCATATTTTTCATATTGTTGGATTTTTTACATACAAACTTACAAAGTGCTAAATGAATCAATATACAGATGAAAACAAAAAGGGAAAACAGAAATCAAATAGAGAATTTCGTAAACAAATTATTCCATAAAATACATTTAAAACCCGATCCAATCAGTCTCTCAAGTAGTAGTAAGATTCTCGAATTCGAAAACAGGGACAGAAGCAACGAATCAATCTAACGCCCAAATCAACAACACATCCGAAGATGGAGAATGATCTTTCGTTTCTAGTAATCAATGGAACTCCATATACGGGATTCGGATCCATGTATTGCTGGTATGAAGAATTGGAAGGGGGAGATGGGATTCGATTAGAAGAAGAAGAATAGGTTAATTGCGTATCAGATATTAGAAGAGTCTGATGATGAATTTGATCTCCGTCTAGCCATGGCGGCGGCGGCAATGGTGGAGCTGAGGGCTGGATTGTGGAGCAGGAGCAGATACAGAAATGGCACGGTGGCGGCGGCGGCGGAGGAGGGAAATTGTCATGGAAAATCTTCTTTTTCTTCTTCTTTCTTGACCAGAATTTGAGTTTCTTTGCAGCCTTCAGCATCTTTGATTTTGAAGAGAACAAGAAACGATTGAATGAATTTAAGGAGAATTGAATTGAATTGGCAATCTTCACTTTTAACAGTCAATTTCTTTGCTGGAGCCTTTGCCAATTTTCAAATCTTATGACCGTTGCGTTGCTAAAGTCTAATAACAACTTTCACCCAATCATTGCTCTTATTAAAATTTTGAAGAAAAAAAATATTGTTAATAATATTAACTAAGAGAGGAACTAGTTCTCCATAACTCTTCGACTATAAAGTTGAATAGTTGTTTAAATATGTCATAATTAATCATGAATAAATTATACATTTATAAATAATATTTAATTTAAAGAAACTATATCAAAATACAACAAATTTTGTAATACACCCGGGGGCGGAGCCACCTTATAGCTTGACCCCCTCAATTTTTAAAAAATATATTTTTTATATATATAAATAGTAATATTTTTAATAAATTGAATTTTTAGAGTAATTCATCTATTTTGCCCCCTCTTAATTTTTTAAAATTAGCTTTATATAATTTTTGCTCCCTACAAAATTTTTTTGACTCCTCCCCTAAATACACCAATAATAATAAATTAAAACTTAAAGGAGAGAAAGTGAGAGAATAAATTAAAAGTTTTAAAAAGTTATAGGGAAAATGAATTCAAAGTTAATAATAAATTAAAGAGAGATTACATTAAGAAATTTTTACATCTTAAATCAATTTTGGAACCTTAATTACAACCATATCATGAGTACCAATTAAATTATACTTTTGGACTTTATATGTCGTAGCCAGTGGTTCTCTACCTTTTATGACTAATTTACCCTTAATTGCAACTGTTTCTTAATTTCATAATTTTTTTTACAGATATTATTTTTTTTTAATTAATTTTTGCCGCTTTATCTTAGTTTCCTTATTTCCCTTTTTTTTATTTTTAATTAATTAAATTTTAATATACGGTTTCAAATTTGAGATTTGATTCTCATCTCTTTTGCCGCTGATTGGTAGTTTCCTTTTTTATTTTTATTTTTCTTAATGAAATCGTAATTATCGGTTTCAAATTATAGACGTGATCCTCAAATCTCCTAAATCACGTTTTATCAAATAAATCAGTTGGGGGATACGTTATTTCAATATTTTTCTTTTACGTGATTTCTTTATCTCCATACCCGTTTCCTTAATCATTCAGTCTGGGCATCACCTTATTCTTTGTTTTTTCATCATTTTTATTTCGTCTGTGTTCTCCTCCGTTTTTTCATTGTTACTACTTCATTTATTGTTTTTTTAGGTACTGTTTTATCTTATTATTTGTGTTTAGCAATTTATCTTCTGGTAATAGATCCTTGTGGAGATGTCCAGTTGAGATCTGTTACATTTCAGTTCTTCCTCCTAATGTTAGACGTCCAGTTGGGAGGCCGAGAACTATGTGCATCCTTTCTGGTATTGAATCGTCGTTTGCTAATAAGAAGAAGTGTTCATGTTGTGGTTGGAAGGGTCACAATCGAAAAGCATGTCACAATGCCATTCTGAGTTCAGATTACCCATCTTCAACTTGATTTTAAGTTTATTGTTTATTGTTTCTTTTCAAGAAACTGTTTTTCTGTTTAGTTGTGTCGTCTGAAGAATTATTCAGTATTTATTGTTTTCTGTTTTTAATTGATTTGTAGGAAGTTGTGTTAAGTTGTTTTGATTATGAACAATTGTCTTACTGTTTAATTGTTTTCATTATGGAATTGTAAGCAGTTGTCAGAACTGTTTTGTTTAATGGTTTTGATTATGAACAATAGTTTTCTGTTCATCCTGTTTTCTACATTCTGGCATTTTGGCACTGTAAAAATGTTAGTCAAATTTACATCTTAAAAACTTCTTGTTTAATAATTATAAACCCTAATAAACATTTATATATTGCCAATTTGTACTGTGTAAAAATCTTTGACAAATTTTTTTAAAAAAACAGGGTATAAAATTGTAGACCCTACAAAACATTTATATTCTGTACTATAATGTTCTTGGTATGTTTTTAAATTTTAATAATGTGATATAAGTGATCGAAGTTATTACTTTTAAAATGTTTAATTAATATAAATATTGCTAAACTTTTGCAAAAATTATATTATATCTTATATTAGATTTTCAAAATGTTTAATAAATATAAACATTGATAAACATTTTAAAACCGTATATAATCGAATCTCTTTTTACCAATTCATTTGAATTTAGAGTATTAAACATTTATAAACATTTATATATATATTTATAAATGTTTTCTTTTATTCTATATTTAATATATATAAATCAAATATTCAAAACAACTAATGCACTAGTTTGAAATCTAATAAAAAATCATCAAAATAAGTAATCTCCTGTTTAACAAATCCCAAAAGATTGTTTAACTAAAAAATATTTCAAGGATCTACCATCAATTTCAAACAACAATGCACCTGCTTTACAACTACTCAAAATTCAAAGATGTAGGGAAATTATATTAATAGGTTCCCAAAATAGTCTTTTAACCAAGTAAGAATCACTTTTTCTTTGTCTTCTTCTGGCTCAACAAATGGAAGTGTGGTTGTGAATATTCTAATTGTGAGCTATCCCTGTTAGTCTGTTTTCCCCCGATCCAAATGCATTAATATATGGGGCAGAAGTTGCCTGACTTTCTATTTTGCTCTTATGGATTTTGCTCTTATGGGTTGGAGCTGCAATCATCATCAATTTTTCATCGCTAATTTTATCTCTGTCTTCTCTACATTTCACTTTGATTTCTTCATTCTCCCTCATATCCAGCACTTTTCCGACTACTTTTTTTCCCTTTACATCATAAAAAACAGCATTTTAATGTAAATATTTAACATCAAACTCGATGTAAAAATCAACAAAAACGTACATCTTTGTTCTTGAAAAAAGAATTCATACCTTTTCTTCGGTTTTTAAATCTCCCGACTTTTGTTCATCACCTTCATTGTTCATTGTTTCTTGAAGACTTGCTTCTCCCTATTCCTTGCTAATCAGTTTAGATCTTGCCTCCAAAAAAAATTTCCGACTCCACATTTTGAATGAAAAAACCCTAGTCGAAGATGATTTTGTTCGTTTTCTCCTTTCGTATTTCCCTTCTCTCCGTTTTTTCCAAAAAAAAATAGATTTCAAATTTCATTAAACTAAATTAGGAGATATCAAAATATTGTTTCCCTCTTCTCGGATCCCATGATTTCCGCTTATCCTCTTAATTTCCACTTTTTTTTACACGTTTTCCAAATTACGGCAGTGAAAATGACGTGTGTCAGGCGGGGCAAAAAAGTATTTTGATTGGGGGATACGGCGGTGCTTGGCCCTTTTTATAATATTTTTGGTTCTGTAAATATAGGTGTAATTATACTTATTGAAATGATTATAGATGAAATTACCCCTTACATTAAAAGTTAATAATAGATTAGAGAGAGATTAAATTTAAAAAAAAAATATTAATAAAGTAAAGAAAGAATGATCAAGGAAGAATGAAGAGAGAATAACAGAGAGAGTGATCAAATTAAAAGTCATCGTCATTATTGTTCATCACTAGAAATCGTCGTTTTCTTCACTATTTTTGTTTGTTTCTTCGAGGTAATTCTGGTTCCTTGTGTATTCGGTATTTCACTTATTTTCCATCTATTTTCGCTCTAATCATTTTAATTAATTATTTTTCAGGTTCTGAGCATCGTTTATGTGATTAACTATTTTGGTTTCACTCGATTATGTGATAATCACATTGGATAGTGCGGCACTTATCATGGGTGGTCTTATACCCCACTATGATACTATATTATAAAGTTGAACATTGTGATTATGATCTAAACAAGAATTGAAAAGTGTGGTACATATTATGAGTGAGATAGTATACTACAGAGTTGAACACTGTGGTTGTAGACTAAGTACTATTGAGTTGATGTTCATGTTTGATAGTGGGCACGTATCCACAAGAGTTTGTTGGGAGTTATAATGTTATCAGATCTAATGTTTAACCTAAGAGACTCGTGGTATTTCACGCCCTATAAACTTTTATTTTGTAGGTGTGGCTCTTAACACGGTTTGTTATCAAATTTATTATTATTTTCTTAATGTTATTTCATGTTTGTTTTTATTTGTCAGGATAAATTTTGGGATGTTCTAATTTACTGGATTATTTCATTTAATTCTATTCTTTTATTATTTGAACATCGGCGCCGAAATAAATGACTAAAGATTTTAGTTATTAAAATAAAGCTTCCACGTTTTGTTGTCATATCTGATTATTTAATGGTTTTAAATAGATTTCTCACATTTTGAGTAATTTTGCTTTTATTTTGAGTGAGGTTTAAAGGAAGTGAGATATTTAATATAATTTGACCATAAATAATATAAATATTATACATGGAAACTAAAAAGCTGAGTGGGGAGGGGAGGGGCCTACCTCACGTATGTATGCTACTTTTCATTTAGGGGCATATCATATATAATTCTAGTATACATTACATTTTGAGGGGGGCTGCTCCTATGTCTCTAATATGAATAATCCGAATAACATCATTTATAATTAATACAAATTGGATTATATCAACAGTGTTATCAAGACAATATTCCTCAACGTTATCTATCTATTGTAATGAGTTACTATCTTGAGCTAGATCCCCGTGTAGTCTCACATACCCAGTCGAGATTATATCTAAGTAACTCACTGGGTTTTATGTAATTTTGAATGCATTATATCGAATATATAATGTAGTGTACAAATTCTTTTAAAAGAATATAAACATATGCATATTAAATTTATTCGAAATAAATAATGCCTAAAAAAATTGTAATTGTTAAGACATTGATTCCCAATAAGATCGTTTCAAAAATTTAATGAATCTACCATTCATGCAACGTGTAAAATACGTACTATTAATCTTTTCACATTTTTTATTTTAAATTATCGAACCATTATGATTAATCATGGTGAAAATGATAACAACGAACCCACATTTGAACTTGCTTGGCATTTGGCAACATTTATAGCTTGTGTATGATTTACATTTACTCCTAAAGTTTATACATTCTTCATATGTCAATGCAAAGGTTGCAAAGAAATGTAGGGGAGGATCCTAGAAAAAAGGAATGCTCAAAGAATATTCTGCATAGGATAAATGAGACGTTCATAGACGGTTCAAATGTGAGGTTTTCTTAACATCTGATAAATAAGGGTCCGTTTAATACAACTTCTCCTAAATGTGTTGAGTGAAACGTTTTAAAATAAATATTAATTAATTGTTTCATCTAAAAATATTTGGGTATACTAAAAGATGTTTTTGGAGAAAATACTTGATTTGTGATTCTTCCAAAAAACGTTCATAAACAAGTATATACTTCTCAAGTGTTTTTAGAAGAAACTCTTAAATAGTATTTCTTTAAAAATGTTTAACTCAAAACATTTTAAAGAGAAATTGTACCAAACGGGCCCTAAGTTTAACGACGGGTTCGAATTGAGACACCTAATATACTACAAGTATCTAATTGATCAAAATGATAAATTAAGAGTAACATATGCAATATCTATAAATTACAAGGAACTAACCACTTATATTTTTTTATCTTTTCAGCATTTGAGTGAAGATATAAGAAAAGTTGCTCATTCCACAACTGTTTGATGCACGAGAATGAAATTGAATACCGAAGATTCCTAAGCAATTACCATCCAATTTAACGATGGTGTAATATTTTAATATTATTTTCTTCCAAAGCCTCTCTCTCCTCTTTTCTCAATTTATCCATTACACTTTGCTAATACCAAAGTGTAATCTTTTGGTATTAGCAAAGTGTAATCTTTTGGTATTAGCAAAGTGTAAATTAAGCACGGCATATTTTCTTATGCTCTTAGTTTAAATTAATATTATTCATATAACACCAAAAAAAAATTGCTAATACTTATATTAGTTTTAATTTTAGGAATCAAATGAAATATGGTGGGGTGGGTGAATCCATTTAAAGCTAAGAAACTTTGTGGGTGGAATGACAAGCCACGTGCGTGGGACCAACTGGAAATGAAAAGTCACAATCAAAATAGCAAATACCAATTTTGCATCTTATCCCACGTTTCCGTGTTTGCTTCAAAAGAACGAAACAAGGAAATGCTTGCCAGAATATCCCCTTTTTATTCCTGTTGGATTCCCATTGGTCAAACTTAAAGACAAAAACAGCAGAATAAAGGATAAGGAGCTTGTATTGTAATGCAAAATAATATATAGACATTGTGGGATTATTAAATAAATCAAATCTCACTGCCAAAAATCAAAACCAAAACATAAAATATTACATTTATACATTCAAAACCCGGATGATCTTAGAGCTTCCTCCCCTAATGGAGGAGGACGACGATAAAAACAAAAACACGAGTAAAAAAAAAAGGGTATATTTATGTACAAAAAATGGAAGCTGAAAGTTGTGACATGGTTTAGTTTTAATAAGTGAAACCTTATTACTTAGAATTATTCAACATCTTAAAACATACTCATACTCGCAGAGGACAGTATTTCTGTCTACCCATTTCAGAGTCCAAAAACAAGCAATTAAGAGATATATTCTATTCTATTCTATTCCAGATCATTTTCATAAGACGAGTTTTCACTAGACAGTCCAATTAGCCCCCCTTCATAATGGCACTTTGTTATGTACGTGCAGCTTTTCGTCGTTGGAATCTTCGAATACTTACCAAAGTAAATAAATAACAGCATCCCCCTTCTAGATTCCACTCCATTGGCAGTCAAATAAAGCAACCAACACATGCAAACCTTACCTATGGACAAAAATCTTAGGACTATATGAACCATTTACCTTTCTTCCACTTTGGAATTCTCCCTGTGAATTTCCATTCTTCTGTTCCGGCGTTGACCATATGAAATTGGAAATATCTCCATCAGCAATCCGATCCCACAATCAATGACTGATCCTCATTGTGGTTGGCAGCTTTATCTGAATCTGACTTGCTAGGCTTGGTCTCTCCACCAAGTGGGAGTTTTATCTTGGGCGATAGTCTCTTCGCTTCTTCAGTTGTGTAGATGAATATCTTCCTCACCATGCTGCAGAACTCACTGAAATTATTTGGTAAAGGAAAAACCCAAGTCTCAGACAACTTAAATCTCTCATTTTATCACGGGTGGAAAATACACATAACAATATGTTCTTATCCAAAAAATGAAAAAATATGTGATATAATCTTCATAAAAAATTTGGGAAATTGAGTTCTTTAATTATTTTTTCGATTTTTATGGGGTATACCAAGTAAATGGTGGTGGTAAAGAGAGCAAATAAAGGACGCTGTAAACTGCGCCATCTTTGGGGGAAAGGGGGAAGAAGGAGAGGACCAGGTCATATGCACTTACTTCCAAGGATCATCTCCAACCATCATCATGTCATCCTCATCATCCGTGTAAACAACCTGCCATTTCTTGACAGAACCACAAAGCTCACCATCAATGTCAAACATCTCCTCCAGTTTCTGAAGTAAATCATCATATTGATTGAATCGTGTCAAATCTACTGCCCTCCCAACAGCAATCCCTTGCATGTGAACCTGAAAAGACAAATAAATATATTCCATCTTACATACAAAACGGCAGTTTGGAAGACCTATCAAATTCTGGAACTAAAAGTCTACAGCACGAAAAAAATTCAAGTGATTGGATACAGAGGCCAAAAAGAACAATGAATTTATAATAGGAAGATTTTCAACCAAATACAGTCAATTTTACACTAAAGGGTATAAAAACCAAACAAAACAGAACAATTGAATCCCATCAACCAAAACTCCCCACCAGGGAAATTCGGAGAGATGGCAAAGTGATGAAAAGCTGATGGACTAAAAGTACCTTTGTGCAGCTGCGAATTTGCCTGCTTTGAGACTCCAGAGGAGATATCAGGCATGATTTCTCAGCATCACCGCTTATTGAAGGAATATCAGATCGATGAACGTTTGATGGTTCAGAATGTTGGTCGAATTCAGTATCTACAGGTGGAATCGGTCTATCCTCACCCACCATTTTGGGCGTTGAAACTGGTGAAGCTTCCTCTAAATTGGAATTTCCAAGAAGCTGAATCCCAAAGAGCATACAGCTATTCCTAGTGATCTGTTTCTTTTCAATGGGTTCTCTGTTAGCTGGATGGGAAGAGGTATCTGTAACATTTTCCACTCTATTGCTATTGGACCAATAGGCACCATTACTGGACACAGCACCAAGAGAGCCATTCCCATTAAAACCAATTGAATTAGAAGTTGCAACGGAGCAAAACTTAGGTGATGGATACAAGTCCCTTCCACGCGGCTCAGTATATGAAAAGCCAGAAGATTCAACTGTGGATTTCCACCCACCTAGTCCATAAAATGAGTCGATGTCAACAAAAATCATTTTAATACAACAATGGTTAATTACTATTCAGAAAATTGTAATACCAAGTACAGCTGCATCAGACGAAGGTGCAGGTAAAACAGTTGGCCTTGGACGTTTGTTCCTCTGTGCAGGCTGGGCGCTTAGAGAATTAGATGCCACAAGCGGCTCCAATTCCCATGAAGATACCCTGTCTGGACGCAAGATAGATGAAGGCTCATCCCATTGCACCTTTACACAAACCAATGCTCAGAAATGAGTTTTTTAGATTGGGTTGTAGAGAAATAAAAATACTAGCAGACAATAATTAATTAAGCTATCAGATTATTTGAAGCACATCATAAAAACATACAAAACTAGAAGACAAAAACCACTTTATATAATCCCATAAGATTTCAGAAAGAATGCGTAAAAAAAATTCAAAATACCTTCTATCCACTCGAATTGTTTTTATTGGAAAAATTGGACCAAAAAATCAAGGAGTAAACAAGCTTAGAGATTAACAATGGAGAAAAATGTAATGCAATCCATTTGAGTAACCCACTCATGGTTGTTTGAGACAACCAAAAACTTACTCCATGGATCAATTACACAATTAGAAATGAGCTACCTTTAAAGATCGCCACTCAGAATTAGTCCATCCAGGTGATGCATTATCTCCAACACCAACAATTGTGCCACTAAAACTGTGGAGTAACAGAACAGATATTGGTATATATTAGGATCAGTGAAAAAATAAAAGAGTGAACCCTCCAAGGAATCTAGGCACAATACCTTCTTTCAGGCACTTCCTCGCCCTCAAATCTCATCTTGAACCTCATTCCGACGGAAAGCTTATGGTTTTGAGCTTCAAGGTACTTGTTTAAACTAACAAGAAAAGTAGACCTGCTTGTTCTGCCATAAGGAGGGAGAATTTAGAAATTAAAGAATAAAAAAAGCCACAAAGCAACGGCAAGAGGCAATATTCGACTTGCAGTATCAAGAAGCCAAATGACCGCAGTAACAGAACATATTCAGGAACACATGGACACCGGAGTTCCACGAATGTGATACATATGATACAAAAAACCAAATTAAAGAAAAGGTGCAAAACCTTGGCTTGTAAAAAACAGAGAAGAGTGTTCCAGTTGCAATAGCATGAGATGCAGTGGCAAGAACCCCAAGATGCATGCTGTGACTTGATATAACAGAAGATGGCATATTGTTAAGTTGTCTCATGAGCCTCCGCACCCCAACACGAAGCTCTCCATTTTCACCTCTGGGAAGATCATACATGTAACCAAGAGATGCACATGATTGTTATGTGAAGAAACTCACAAGTCAACATATCTTTTTAACCACAAAGAAAAGAGACATTCTTCATATGCAAACTACAGAATTACCTTAGAAATATAAACGCATCTCCAGCTACTAGCTTTTTGGAACTAACAAAGACACTCCACCCAGTTGTTAGTAAATGCCGCCTTGGTTGGCCTGCATATCATGTTATGATATCAAGATCAAGTGATGTTTAAGCACACCATGTTCAATTACATAAGAGGATGCAACAAAATCAATATTCTACTATATCATTATCAAAAAAAATATTCTACTACATCGAACAAACATACTTTTCCAGCACAATAAACAGGTAAAAACCAATATGGCATCGATAACTCGAAGTGTAAAAGGAGGAGAATAGAAATTGAATAGGTTTGATGATGGAAAAATAATATTAGGAAAAGGAGACAGCCAAGAAGGGTTTATGCCTTATCTCCCCCTCCACTTAGCTCCCAAGACAGAGAAGAAATAGATATATAATCAGACTGCCCTCGCCAAGACACAGAGCAAAATCTATAGCTCTATGGCTGTTACCAATTTAATTTCATAAATTATACCTCGGAAAATGTGCCTAAAATGCCACTGATTTCCATGCAGATCGGATGCAACCAACTCTTGCCACGGTGGCTGCTGAGACATATCCTGAAAATTAAAAGGGCGGTATAACATCAACTATGTAAGTGAGAAAGAATTAAGATGCTTGCAAATTTATAGACTCTAACCAGAGGTGGCAGACAGTCATCTGCATGCCTCCGAAGAACAGAAAAGCCACCATGAGTACTAGTGTCAGAAGCAGTAAGTGTCTTGCAAAATGAGTGAACATTGCATCTTGTAGGCTCAGGAAGAACAGAATCTGGGTTTGCTACTTCACTTTGCTGGTTCATGGAAAAAAAAGACTTAAATATCAACAAGAATATCAAAAAACAGAAGGAATTGAGCACCAAAGTTCGTTCAGAAATGTAATGCAACATTGGAAATATTTGCCCAACATCCTCAACCAAGAGACTGTAGACTTTCAATCAAAAAAAGACAAACTATGGACCAAGAGTTTACAGTGTGAAAAAGGGAACAGAACTAACATCGCTTACAGGTAGCAGAGTTATCTGAGCATAAACTTCATCTGTATCAGGTTCCGCCTAACATCAAAAGTAATAGTTGTTACATATAGTGTACAGAGAAATGTGAATCAGTTTCCCCAAGAAATGGACTAGATGAAAAAAATAACCACCATTAGCAAGTAAAAATAATTGAGAATAACTCACCCGAAGATTAACATTGACAACTTTACAAAGTATTTTTGATGGTAGATTGAACGAAGGCATCTGTTGCTCTAATCCTTGATGCATTGACGCTTCAAGCTAAAAAATATAAGATATGTTTGGTTTAATAATTAATAGAAAATGAACTCTCTAAATTTAGTGATTTCAATAGATATATGGTGCTTGAAAAAATATCCACTACATACTCAAAATTTCTTCTATGTTATCTGTAATTCAAACTAAATAAGGTTAGGGCATTGACATTTTATTGAAGTTCTTCCTATGAAAGCACCAGCAATGCAAGTCTATTACATTTCAATCCCTCTACAGTCTGGAAAGTAAACCGGCTGCGTATTAAATTCAAATACCTGTTCCATGTGACCCTGTGGAAAGTAGTATACTCGCTCATCTTGACGAGGAAGGGTGACGAGTGGCCCTGCACAGGCATGCCATAATTCCCTGTATAAAGCATCAGAAGAGGACCCTGCAAATAGAAAAACAAGATACACTTCTACTTAGGCACGATGAAAACTAAACAAACGAGAATATTATTTAAAAAAATGTTGCATTCTGTCCAAAACTACTTGGACCAAACATCTACATGAACATGCCATGGTAATGGAATGAAA
The DNA here is from genome assembly GCA_028015215.1 of Gynostemma pentaphyllum. Classification (NCBI taxonomy): domain Eukaryota; kingdom Viridiplantae; phylum Streptophyta; class Magnoliopsida; order Cucurbitales; family Cucurbitaceae; genus Gynostemma; species Gynostemma pentaphyllum. The sequence goes on from CM051352.1 coordinate 50,668,063, forward strand.
AAATTTAGAAGCACCAAACTACTGTCACTCAAAAAGAATTATTTGATCCCATATGAGGTGATTTTATCCGTGATATTTAATAAAACAAAAACAAAAAACAAGATCGTGCTCCCATGTTCTAAACAATATGTATTCACATTGAAGACACTTCTTAGGTTTTGAATAGACCAGCCAAAGAAAATGTGATTAGCCTCTTGAATAGGTAAGGCATCAGAGAGAAAGGAAGATACTGTGGAACAATGCTATCAAAGTTGTGTTATGGAATATTGAACTGGAAAAAAATAGTAGAACTTTGAGGGACAGGTGCAGATGCCAATCATGGAAGGAACCTAGACACTACAAAGACACATTGTTTACACCAGAGCTCATTGTCTAAAGTTTCTTGTGATTACACTCCCAGAGTAATTAATACGAGCTCAAGTAGTTTTTTGCAACTCCCATGGAAGATTTGTTTTCCCTCGACTTTTTACTTTTTACTGATTGATGAAAAGTGTTGTTTCAATCAAAGAAAAGGAAGGCTGCCCATTTCATTGAGAAAATAAAAGAAAGAAGATGTCTAAAGAATATAGAATAATGATTGCAACATTTTTTCCGTGCACCACATAGATTACCACACTAAAGAGTTTTACTTTCTTAACTTTTTCGTAAGTAGTAAATACATCTTCTTGTGGATAGGACCCTAGAGAGGGGCACGGTTAGTTGAGGGCTTGCGTGTTGGGCAATAACCATTGTCCCAAAAAAATAGTTGAAAGATATATATAATATATCAAGCTAGCTTTCCTGCCTCGCTTAATATCAAATGGGAGGTTTACTGGAACATTCAGAAAATGAGAGTTATAAAGCAATAGCCTACCCTACCGAAACCGAGAGAGAGTTTACTCGAGTATCAAGGGGTTTAGGGCGGGAGTTTGAGAGGTTGTTCAGGGTATGCCTCCAATTTGTAAAATCTCTCTCTTTTATCACCAACACCCAGGCTTCTTACGTGTAATTATTTGTACATATTTCTGTGCATCTTCATTCTTCTTAATGAAAACTGTTTCTTCAGAGAGAGAGAGAATTATACCAAGCTAGATGCCAACAAACCAAAGAATTCAACCCCTCAACCTTACTCAAGTACTTTCATATCCCACGTGATGAAGTGGACATGAGAGTATTGATTTTTTTAGTTTAGAAGACCAAGAAGAACTTTGTAACATGACTCTAAATTTCAGATACCAACTTATCAAAAAAACCCAGGGTCACTTTTTTAAATCATCAATGACAGCTAGAGTCAAAAATGGACACAACAACCTGTACGTCAACTACGAACCTGAATGTGGTCCACATGAGGTAAGATTTGAGGCTGCAGAAAATGACATGGTAAAACCACGGAGATCTTAGGGACAATCAACCCAAGTGGTCAACCTGCAAAAAATAGTTGATCCATTAAATAAAACAATCAAGTTGGACAACCAAATTTGTTGCCACCAGCAACACAAAACCCATCGATTAAACAAGATATTAATTATCAACCCCAGAATTTCAGCAAGTGACATCGAACTCAAAGGGATCGGGTATAAAAATAAAATGCTTGGATACCATAGCCAAGCTGTCAGCTAGCAGCGCATCTTGCTTTGAATCTTACATGAAGCACTAAGAAGGCAAGTAATCGAGCATTAACACCAAATTCCGATCAGACAGCACGACAACTTCACGAGTTAGATAAAATTGGAAACTTATGTAGCTATGCATCTACTAATTCAAACTAAAAAAGTAGATCACCTTGCAATTCAGTATGCATATACTCAAATTAAGCTTAAAAAAAGGTGAAATAACACACAGATAAACAGATCGGAGAAAAACAACAAGAATCAGAACAATCCATGTGACAAAAACACATAATCAAAGAGCAAAAAAAAAAAAACATAAAAGAAATGAAAGCCATAAATCTCCAATTGAAACAAAAACACCACCAAAAAAACACGATCTAGCTCAATCACATCTCTCTAGAAGAGAAACAATCAAGAAATACAAAATTGAAAAAAAAAACTCAAATCAAATCAAAAGAAGCAAAAAAAAAGTAGAGATAGAGAGAGAAAAGTACAAACCAGAGAGTGAAAGAGCTAGATAAGTGAGAATCAGTAGCTGAAAGAAAGAGAGAGATGAAGAATGAGAAGCTAGGGTTTGAGAAATGAAGAAGAGAGAAGGAAGAAGAAGAAGGAGAGAAAGGGATCAAAGAGAGAGAAAGAAGAAAGGAAACGATAAGATGGGTGTTTGGTCCAAGCCGACAAGCTAACCAAACCAAAGCAATATTTATTTATTTATTTTTCTCTCTCTGTTTGCGTAATAAGAGAAGAAATAAGAAGACTGACTTTATTTTAATATTCAATAATTTAATTTATTAAAGAGACTGAGACAAAGGTATGGGTGAGTTTGCCCGGTCATGACCTGCCCATGCACTGCCCGTGTCAAACATAGACTTGGAATAGAATCCTTTTCTTAAGGTGAGAGAAGACTTGAGAAAGAGAGTATTTTAATTTTTAATAAAATTGAAAAGGAAAAAGAAAAAAAAGCAGGGAAGGGAAGCGTGCCCTAAGACCACAACACGGACGTCTCGGTCTCCCTTTACTCTCAACACCTTCTCCCGTAAACTCCTCTATTCCAACTCCAACCTTATGTCTCTTTTTCCTTTCCTATTACTTTATTATTTTTTTATTCCTTCATTATCTTTAATTTCCAACACTTTTTTTCCTTTTCTTTTCTAATATATAATAATAATTATAGTTTTTCCTTGATCCTTCCTCTACGTCTCACGTCCCCTTCTTTGTTTCTTTTATTTTTATTTTTTTTTCTCAATTGATCTTTGGATGGGATTATTATACTTTTGATTATAATTTAACTTACAAAAATTAAGTTTTTATACAAAGTGTTGGGGTGAGAATTGAACCACTCTCTTGAAGGTGTAACTACAATGTCTTAACCATTGGGCTATGTCCATGTTGGCTTTTAATATTTTTATTTGGTCTCAATTATTACTTATCTATCAATTATACAGACAAAAAGTTTATTGTATATATTTGTAATTTTTAAAAAGTTCTAACATTTCATTAATTAGTATGCAAAAATATGTTATTTAAGTAATTACCCCAAAAATTTTATTAATTTTTGTGGTTGATGTTGTTCCATAGATAGTCACGTGCTCTGATACGTGCGGTTGTTTCCTATAACAATCAACTACAACTACAAATCAAAGAAAAAAATTAGTTAAAATGGGCACTGGCGTGATACTGGTCAATAAAGCTTTATCATCTAAGTTAGTTATTTCATGTAACGGAGTGAATAACGAAGGAAAAGTATTTGGAGAGAGATGCATTTACCATATTAGGTCATAACATTTTTCTTATATGGGTCGGATGGGTTGGGCCAAGTGAGGCCCAGAGCTAGTCCTCTCTTATTAAGGTTACGCCTAATCAAGAGGTTAGCGAGAATTAGACTTCTCAATTACGAGGTTAGCTCTTTAATCATAATCGATATATATTTATTTGGTCGTGCCGTCAAATCATCATGACCTATCATGTGGTTGATCCAAGTCGGGATGTGACTGGCAAGAGGATGTTTGATGGTGTATTGATGATTGGTGCAAATTCCATGTCGTGCCATCAAATCGTCCATATTGGAGAATCCATGTCGGTCATTGGTGCAAATTCAAACTTATACCACTTATCACGTCAGGAGTCGTCGCATCGGCCCAGACATTGGGCCTCGATTGGGTATCAAGCCCGATAAGATATTTGGACCTTATTAGATATTAATTTTGAATTATTATTATTATTATTTTATAATATGAAATAATCCATTAAATATTTAAGTAATTTCAAACATTTTTCATTAAATATATTACATACATCTTTGATGAATGATATAATATACGTGACCTGAAAAATCAGATCAATTATTGTAGAATAATGTAATATTGCTACGTAATGTAGAATTTGATGAATTGGTATAAAAGATAGTCATTGATATGCCTTCAAAACTGACCTCAACAAGATCGATAGTGATAGTGTGAAGCGTGAAGTATGAACCATTACAAGAATCTTTTGTATGACCTAGACAACCACTTGTTAGAAGAAATAAAAGAATAGTTTTGTTGTGTCATGTGGCATCCTTTAATCTGTGGCGTTCCTCTAATTTACTTATAAAAACTAATATTTTGAACAAAATCGACCTAAACTTAATGAGATGTGAAGACAAAAGACCACTTTTGATCAGCAAAACGTCAAAGAGAGTAAACACGCATGATCAACACCAACAAAAAAGGGCACCCACTTTTTGATAAATCACAGTCTATTAACAACTTGAAATGTGGAGTGACAAACAACTGCGTCATGTTTGAGATGCGCGTGTTTGACAGTTAAGAGGCGGACTACAAACACGTGTCAAGCATGAGACCCACAACGTCAGACTAATGTGTTGACGAAGTCGTGTTGTGAATAAGTGGATCAACGTTAATAATGAGATTAGACAAACTATATTAAAGTTTGTGATGTTTGCGAGTGGGTGAGCATTTTTTACATTTATAAGCTCAAAATTGGATGATTCAAAAGTCATTATGCTTAATATTGTTCGCTCTACGAAACACGACACTAAAACTACCTAGTACTAAGTGTCTGTTATCATCAAAACATAATTAAGATTATTTGGCATGAAAAGCCAATAAATTTACTAGTAGTATATATCATCATCCATCCCGATAAACCAATGCTAGAGATATGCAATGATAAATGTTACATATCACTGTGTGTTTATATAGGTGTGAGAAACAAATTTTGAAACACATTTTTATTTGAAAAATAGAAATTATGAGTGTGATTTGCAACTAACCTTCTATATAATGTATCTGCACGTATGAATCTCTAAAATAAGGTACCGTTACTAACTTGAGTATAGCTCAAAGTAGTTAGATATTATCTTTTCCCAAGGTTGAAGTTTAAGCATTCCCTGTTGAGAATCCCACATCGGAAAGATGAAGGGAACTCACAAGGTTTATAAGATACATGAGCTACTCTTATTATTGTTAATTGGTTTCGAGATAAAACCTCATGATATCAGAGGGTTAATTGGGGATGTAATCTGAAAAAAAAATGGTAAAATAATCTTTACAGATTTTTATTTAGTAAAACCATCTCTTTTTGACTGGTCAACATTAAAATACGTACTCAAGGAATACGTATCCATCGTGGCGGATGACGTGGCTAGGTAATGAGACGCGTGTATGTTTATTAACGTTAATAAAATGCGTAGTCAGGGACTACACATCTTTTTAAAATGAAAACGTAGTCCTTAACTACGCATTTAAGGGAAAACAAAACACAGAGACGGAGGCATCAGTTCAGTGAGAAAAAAAGAATAAAATAAGGCAGTGGCGATTTGGCGATTTCTCAAGCGTCCTCCTTCAAATTTTCGGCGATTTTCTTATCATTTCCGGCGATTAAGGTTAGTTTTAGCAATAAATTAACAAAGTATTCATTTTTGCTACAATGTATGTCTGATTTATGCATAATGAACTCATATTTATCTCTATATTTAGGAAAAACTTTCTCCAATTTCCGGCGATTTGATCGATTTCTCAGCGACATTTGAGTGATTATTGGCAATAATTGTAAGTATATGTACTGATTTAGTCATGTGACTACTTATTTTCAAAAAATGATTTGAAAAATTATTTTGGGTTGGAATGTTTGGGTTATAATAATGTGTTTTTCATAAACTAGAATTAGGTTGTTTATATTTTCAACCTGATTGATTAAATGGGTGATAGATTAGTTCCAATTTTGTGTTATGTGTGGAACAAATGGGATTGAATATGATAAACCGGCTAGTTGTATGTTGAATGTTTGAAGTAGTATTGGATATGATGAATTTATTGACAAGTTATACAATCGACTCATTTTAGATAGAAATTTATAGACATAGTGTTAATAATAATCCAAGAGATGAATGGTATGTGCTCGTATAGCTTAGTTGCAAGGAGGATCTCACATTTATGATGCGTTTCTCACCTCCTCCACCCTTCATTGTAGAAATATTTATATCGGAACCGAGCTGTGAGAGTCAAGTTGTAGGTACTTCTAAGAATGTAGAGCGAGATGAAGAGGATGTAGAGACCGGAGAGGTAGAAGAACATGATGATGTCGAAAGATAAGGGGGTGAAAATATTGACCCTCAAGAAACGGTGGAAACAAGGTTTAATGTACCATTTAGGCGTTTCACATTTATTTTGGCATCGAATGATGAAGATGTCAAAATAGACATGCTTACTCATGAAGAAGATAGTGATACATTAAGGGGCGATGGACGTTTACATGAGGTTCCATCACAGATCATGCATGAACTATACATGAAATTTATTAATTCAATGTCTTCTTTAGGTAGTGGATATGGAGTAGGAAGACATGGGAGATATGAAGAATTGCGCAAGGGAAAAGTTTACCCTTCCAAACGTGATGTTAAAAATGTTGTAAAGAGACATGCCATACTTGGACATCATCATTTTACCATTGTGCAGTCGAACAAAAATTTGTAGGTTGTTCAATGTAAACAATATGGACAAGGGTGTGAATGGAGACTCCGTGCATGTCCTCGAAAGTCACATGGGAAGTGGGAAATAACACAATATAATGGTGTGCACACATGCATATTTCAAAGTTTCTCACAGGATCATGAACAACTCGATGCGAATTTTATTGCTAATGAAGTGAAACAGATGTTAAAGAATGACCCACCGCTTAAGATTGTTTCATTACAAGAATTCTTGCACTCAATGTACGGGTATAAAGTAAATTATTGGAAGGTATGGGATGGAAAAAGAAAAGCCCAAGATATGTTGTATGGGAATTAGGAGGAATCGTATAAGTTGTTGCCAAAATGGATGAATATTGTGAAAATGACTAACTCTGGTACTGTAGTTAAATGGAAGCTTGGAAGAATGGAAGAACGAGGTAACAAGATGTTGGAAATGGTGTTCTGGTCATATGGTGCAGTTATCGAGGGATTTAAATATTGCAGACCCATTATACAAATTGACGGAACTTTCTTAACGGGCAAGTATAAAGGGAAGTTGTTGTGTGTAACATCTATTGATGCAAATGGACACATACTTCCTCTTGCTTTTGCAATTGTCGAGGAAGAAAGTGGTGAGTCATGGGGTTGGTTTTTATGGAATATACAACATTATGTTACAGACAGAGAAGGCATATGTTTGATATCAGATAGGCACAAGGGCATTATATGTGCAGTGAATGACCCACATAATGGTTGGACAGAGCCAATGGCACATCACAGATTTTGCTTACGTCATATCTCTAGCAATTTTAACCACAAATATAAAAACAAGCAATTGGAGAGTTTAGTTTATGGAGCCGGAGCACAGTTTCAGGTTCGAAAGTTTGATGCTTGTATGAATGAGATCAAAGACGTTAATGCTAACTGTTTGCGATTTTTCGATTCAATTCGACCTTCACAATGGACCTTATCCCATGATGGTGGTAATAGATACAGGTGGACTACCTCCAACATAGCAGAATGTATAAACAGTGTACTTAGAGGTGGGCGAAGATTACCAATCACTGGATTGGTGCAATTAACATTCTATCGAACCGTTGTATACTACGAAGAAAGAAGAAAGGAGATACGCGCTACGATTATGTGAGGTGAACGTTACATGAGTTATAAGTCTAACTTTCATCATCATCAATGAACTTTTTAGTATGTATCTAGTATAAAATGAATTTGTAAGAAATTATAGGTTGACGCTCGATAAAATTGCGGAATGGCAAGCTCGAGCTGATATGCATACTGTGAATAGTTTCAATCAAGCAGAAGGCGTGTTTGAAGTAGTCACCACTATTCGAAAAACGAGTGGTCGAGGTGGAAACACGCAAGTGGTGAAACTTAATGAGGGCACATGCACATGTAACAAATGGCAAAGTTTCGGGATTCCTTGTTCACATGTTATAGCCGCATGCAAGTTTTGTCATATGGACTTCATGCAATATGTCCAGCCGTGTTACCTCATGGAAGAATATCAAGAGAATTATGCACCCAATTTTGAGCCTATACCTCATGTAGATTACTGGCCATAACCTGACTTTCCTATGTTCCGTCATGATCCCAGCTTAGCAAGGCCCCCAGGAAGACCTCGTACGTCTCGGATTCAGAATGAGATGGATGAGAGAGAGCCAATGGTTAAAATTCATTGTGGTGTTTGTCATAAGCAAGGTCATAATCGACGGACATGTCATGATGCAATTAGGACTAATGTAGTTTAGGTTTTATGACTTTATTACATAGTTTGTTAGGACTTTATCATGGTTTGTAATAAACACGGTACTTTTTAGTATGGTTTGTAATGAACACGATATACTTTATTATGACTGATGTTGTTTAGGTTTTATGACTGCCCACTTTATTACATAGTTTGTCCTGACTTTATCATGGTTTGTATTGACTTTCTTTCCTTATATTATCTAACAAATGTATTATCTTGGTTATTTTATAGGACATGGAGAATATTATGTCGGGGCCGATAGATTCTCATGTGTTGTACTTTCAACCTAACCATAGGTCGCAGAGGGTTTGGGAGGATGAGTATGTCGGTGCCCTCCACTGTAGGCGACGATAAGCGATACTACAACGTCTGTTTAAAACAATAGATAAACAGATAGAGCCATATCTACATGCCTCGGGGTTCTATGGTGTGTATCGTGTCAGATTTATTCAGCTAGATTGGCACTTGATTACCGCCCTTGTAGAGTATTGGAGGCAGGAGACACAAACCTTTCACGTGCCACACGGTGAGTGTACTACCACTCTTCAGGATGTCGTGATACAGTTGGGTTTCCCCGTCGACGGACATGCTTTGGTCATTGCCATGAATCAAAATTGGACTGATCTTTGCACTCGCCTTTTGGGCGTCACACCTGGCGAAGAGCATTTAAAGGGTGCTCGACTGAACCTGAATTGGTTAAGCACCGCGTTCAATGACTTCGCACCACTATCACTCGAGGCATCAGAGGAGGCTCTTCTTCGGTATGCTAGGGCATATATATTGACCCTTATTGGAGGGGTCATTATGCCAGATAAGTCAGGAAATGCAATACACTTAATGTATCTTCCATTGCTAATAGACTTCACTCTTGGCGGTCAGTACAGTTGAAGAGGGGCATGCCTTGCATGGCTTTATCGAGAGCTATGTAAGACATCAGTTATTGATTCTGCTGATATTTCGGGGGCACTTGTTTTACTACAACTACGGGCATGGGATCGATTTCCTACCCTTGCACCCTATAGAGTTAAAAATATCGATCATGCATGGGGACCATTAGGAGTTCGGTATGTGTCTGCTATGCTAATAACTTATTCTAATTAATTACATGACTTCTTTTAAATATTTATTTATTTTCACTTTATAGTTGGAATGAGGCAAAGTGCACCACTAAGACTTCAACACATGTATTGGTGCAATATCGTTACATGTTAGATCGACTTAATAAGGATGAGGTTTGTAAATGCGTATTCATTCTTTAGCGTTATTTACACTTGGTCTTATCTTATGGTTTGTAATATGATTTATTCTTTTATCATCAATTTGTTATGTAGATCGTATGGGAACCATATTAGCATGTCATGTCTATTCTGCCTCCATATTGCTTTTCAGGTCAAATTATGTGGACAACGAGATGTCCGTTTTTTTGTGTTTTTGTTGTCGAGTGACATTACCTTGATCGTGTGATGGGTCAATTCGGCTTACGTCAGAATGTCCCTTTAGCATGCAATACTGTAACAACCCGGTTTTTCGCATAAGGGTATTTTAGCCTTTTCACCAATTTTGATCCAAATAACATTATCTTTAGTTTTCCTAAACCGTCACGTCGCTACGAGTTCAACGCAATTGACTACGCTCAATTCTGAGTTCCAAGCAAAAAGATATGACCAAAATACCGTTTATATCCTCATTGTCATTTTTTAAAACTAAGGGCATTTAAGTATTTTTAAGCCAATCATTGATATTTAAAGTTCATTGAAATTTAGGTTAAAGAGTTTTCCTTTCTTCTTGGCCGTTCTCTTCACTATTCACTTTCGATAATAGTAGTTTCGTAGCCGTTTTCAATTCAACTCTTCAAGGTAATTTGATCCTTTTATGTATTCATCCTCTCCTACCGGCTTAGATCTTTTTGGCTCGTTGAATTCAAGATTTTCTCGTCTGTTTTGAAGTCAGTCTTAAGGAGGTTTTCGTGTTGTCGGAAAACAGCCCGTTCTTCGCGAGAAACCAAGGATTTAACGTGTTTTAATCGAGTTTTTCTTAAGGTAATTCATCCTTTTGTTTTTCCCTTCGAGTTTCTAAAATTTTTAAGTCAAGTGGACGTTCTTTTCACTGTTTTATAGTTGGAATTAAGGCTCGCCGGAGATAGGGTTGGTCTCGCCAGAAAAGTCAAGAAACATCATTCAACCCATTGATTCTGTAAACGGAAAGATTAATGATATATTGAATTAGGTTAAATTGTATGGAGGCTACATCAACTTATATAGAAAAGTAAACCTAGCTAGAGTAGGAAACTAACTTGAACAAGTAAACTAAAAGATAAGGAAAATATCCCTAATCTAAATAAGGAATAACATAAATATATATTCTAACATCCCCCCTCAAACTCAAGATAGTATAACATTGACCAACTTGAGTTTGCTAAACACTTGACGCAAATATGACTTTGTGAATCAATGTCTTCGTTGAACTGGAAGCTATGAGTGATGCCCGGAGAAAGCGTCATCGAATATGGAGTGGAAGCAAACAAAACTGATGTCGAACAAAGATGTCCAGCAAACCGACATCAAAAGCAGAGCGAGCGAACCATCAGACAAAATTGACGTGATTATTGACTTTTGGACAAACGGTATCACCGGCGGTTTCTCTTCCCTCCTATGTGGAGAAGCGTCAACAAATAACCACAACATAATGTTAACCCAAAATTCAAACCCTAGAATTATCTAGGTATAATGAAGAAACCCTAACGGCACACCAAGGTCCACAAATTCCAAACAAACGACTTGAGATGACATCCAACTAAAGCTATCGAAACCCAACAAACGACTAACAAAGAGTCCCAAATTAGCCAACGAATGGGTAAATCGAATACAAAACTTGATCCGGACAACAAACAAAACAAAACCCTAAAATTCAGATTTTGACAACAAGCCAAAGAATCAAATCGGGCCAGAAATAAACGAATGAGATTCCGACGAAAATGTGATTCCGTTACTCAGGAGGGAGGCGGATTCCAGGTGAGAAAATTGAACAAATTCCAAAACCATCCGATTCTGATGGAAATATGGTACCACTAAGATTCCTGGAGAAAATTGTGATTCCTGCGAGATTCCTGGTGACCAGGAGAGAGGAGGATTCCGGTGATCGGAGACGACGGATTCCTGGCAAGAAGTGGTGGCGGAGGACTCCGACAAGGAGTGGCAAGGAGGACTTTGGTGGGAAGTTGTGACAACAAACAACAACTCAAAAGGTTGTATTCCAAGGACCAAACCCTAATTTTACCTTAGGCATGATGAACAAAACAAACCCTAAATCGAAAGGTTTGAACGAAAATTCATAAGATCAAATGAAGGTGCTCCTCTCCAGGAAAAGCTTACCCCTGGGAGGAACAAAACGAGATCGAAATAGAGACAAGCAGAAATTTAAAACCGGGGCTCTGATACCATGTAAACGGAAAGATTAATGATATATTGAATTAGGTTAAATTGTATGGAGGCTACATCAACTTATATAGAAAAGTAAACCTAGCTAGAGTAGGAAACTAACTTGAACAAGTAAACTAAAAGATAAGGAAAATATCCCTAATCTAAATAAGGAATAACATAAATATATATTCTAACAGATTCCTTAGGTATTATTTCGTGGGATTCATTTTATTTTTATTTTCATTATTGTTCCGAGTTATTTTAAGCTAAATGGACGTCAAATATCTTGCCTTTCATCGGAAAACAGCTCGTCGGACCCTCGCCGGAATTTGGGTTTGAAACCGCTGCGTTGCTCGAGTTTGGAGTTGTTTTTCCGTTGGGTTCTATCGCTACCGTGATCCGGGATGTTGTAGAGAACATTTTCTTCAAGTTGTAAGCTGCTGCCTCTTAGTTTAATGTTTATTTAAATTATAAAAAAAAACAACGTTGCAGCTTTCACACGCCTTGGCTGGTGAATAAGATGACCTGTCCAGTTGGACCGGCTGGGCTGGTTCAATTGAACCGGTTTGGCTGGTTCAGGGCCAATTTTCCCTCAATTCGAGCCGATTTTCGTCTCGTTAGCCCGGTTCTCGTGAAATTGACATTATATTAATATTATTTCAGGTCTTGGCCATCATTAGGAGTCTTATTGAATTTATTTTGAGGCCGTTTGCTTCTTCAATTTGCTTTTGAGGTAGGTTAAACCCTACTTAGAAGTTAAATTAAATCTCATATGATTGCATGTTTGTTATGTGATTATTATGATATTTTCGGGAGATGATTTATTATTATTATGTGCTTGTTTGATTTGCAAATATTGTATTTATTTAGTTTATGATCGTTAATTGGTTTTAATTATAATTAGAGCCTATAAAGTATTTAAGTTAAATAAACCCATATTAAATTTAATATTTTAATTAATTAATATTAATAATTTATAACCGTCTGATAATTAGTTTTAAACGATTCACTAATGCCTAGGATGATTTTAGAGTCGATTATGACATGATAACAGAGTTAATTTATAAATTAAATAATTGTAACAACCCGAGTTTTGGTAAGGGCATTTTGGTCTTTTCTTCAATTTCGATCTAAATAATTTTATTTTGGGTTATTATTAATCGTCGCGTCGATACGAGTCCAACGCCATTGACTACACTCAATTCCGAGTCCCAAGTAAAAAGATATGGCCTGAATACCGTTTACGTCCCTAACTCTTATTATTCTTTCTAGGGGTATTAACGTAATTTTCCAGCTAATACTTGACACAAAACCCTAGGTTAATAGTTTATTTTCACGTATTCGTTTTCCTCGCCAGCCGCACGCCATCAGTTTTTGCTTTTTCACGTTCGAATCTTTAAGGTAATCATCTATTAACATTTTTCTTCGATCGTTCATGTCTTTCATGTTATCGTGTTTCCAATTCGTATCTAATCACCTCTGCTTCACGTCGTTATGGAAGCAGCCGTGGAAGAAATCTTTCGTCATTAATCGGGGAGTTCTTTCGAGTTTTTGCTGTCAACTTCTTCGGGTAATCAAGTGGATTGTTTTCCTATTCATTTTAATTAAAAATTATTTGAATCCAAGCTCAAACGAAACTTTTTTTTTCTTTCAAGAATAGCCTCGCCGGAGTTGGGGTTTAGTCTCACCGGAAAGTGAAGAGAAGCATCACCATTCTCTCTTTTCTTTGGTAATTTTTCATTGGGTTAAATTTGTTTTAGTTTCTTAGTTGATTTCGTGTTAATTACTTAATGAATGGCTATTGTTTTCGTTGGTTTCATTCGGTTTAAAGCTTCGCCGGAAAGTGCATCAATCCTCGCCGGAATCTGGGTTTGATTTTCCTTACGGTTTGATCGAGTTTGGAGTCGTTTTCTTTAGGATTTCTTCGTGTGATTCGGAATAAACGTGGGACGTTTCTTTGCATTCGATAAAGGTAAGCTGCTTTGGTTTTAAAAAAAAAAACACAGCAAGCTGCGTTTCTGCGTGCAAGAAAAAGCTTGAAGAACCGGTCCAACTGGACCGGCTGGACTGGTTCAGCTGGTCCAGACAGGTTCAGGGGCCATTTTTTTAGTCAATTTGGGCCGGTTTTTGTCTCGTTCTTCCGGTTTTCATAAAATTGACTTTAAATTAATGTCAATACAGGTCTTGGGCACCGTTAGGAGTTTATTTGGATTTATTTCGAAGCCGTTTGCTTATTCAATTTACGAATAAGGTAGGTTAATTCCTACTTAAAATGTTAAATTGAATTCTTTTTGTATGATTGATTTTGCCTATTATTATTCGTATGACTTGGGAGATGTTTTAATAGATATCTAGGTACTTTTATATGATTGTATGGCTTCCGGTTATGATTTAATTATTATTTTTGTTCGGTTATTAGTTTAGTGATAGATAGAGCCTTTAGGTTTTACAACTTGGGTTGAACCTATACATAATAGATATTAAATTTGTAGAGCGTATACTATGGCACGTATCATGAGTGGCCCTATACCCCACTATGGTCATATTTTCAAGCGCATAGTATGACACGTATCATGAGTGACCCTATACCCCACTATGATACATATATGCAAATTTGATTAAAACAAAGACTAAAGGAAGTGGTGTGGGCTAAGTACCTGCTAAATAAATAGGCTAAGTACCTATCTTTATAAATGAGAAATTGGGGATTTGGACTAGTATCCAATAGTTATTGTATTGATGTGATTTCAATTTAGCTTACTTATATAAGTTGAAATTAATCTACTGAGTTAAAAACTCACGGTATTCGAAAGCCCTGCAAATTTAAATTTTGCAGGTAACGATATTAATATTGGGAATCGAGGCGCGTGACGAGGATGGTGCTACATGGAGGCCTTAGGACTTATTCGTTTTTACCTTCTCTTCGACTTTTCATTTTAGTCATTTCTTTTATTTATTTGGGATATTTCGTTTCTATTATTAAACTCCTTCAGTTTATTTATTTATTTTTCATTAGAATTTTGTTCTTGAAAATGGCGCCACATTTACACGTTTGGTTTTGTTTTTTTTTATCGATTATTTAATAAAATGGCTTCCGCATTTATTGATTTTACTCTGATTTCTTTATAAATTGAGATTTGTTCTTTTAATATTTATTTATTTATTTTACATTGAGTCGGGTCGTCACAATAATGACTCAACGGTTTCCTTGTCGTGACTTGATTGTGTTGTTTTCTCTTCTTTTAACTATTTGAAATGGGAATGTGTGTTGTTTTTAAATATTTATTCTTTGTTGTTATTTTGTTATTCGTGAGTTACGATCAGGGAGTTAATTTAAGATTGATTGTTGTTTGATATTTATGTGAATGATTTTACTCAGATATATGATAATCACGTTAGATAGTGTGGCACGTATTATAATGGCCATTATGACACTATTTTATAGAGCTTAACACTGTGATTATGATGTACCTAAGTAGTTGAAATGAGTTTGATAAGTGATTACCACGATGGATAGTGTGGCACGTATCATAGTGGCCACTATGATACTATTCTATAGAGCTGAACACTGTGGTTATGATCTTTGTAGGCTAAGTACCTACTAGTTGTTGATGAATGGTGAAAATGGACGAGTATCCATACGTTATTATAATTATGAGATAAAATGTATTTAATTTACTTATTTGAGTTTGGATTTAATCTATTGAGCTAAAAACTCACGGTATTTGAATGCCCTGCAAAATTTGCAGGTAACATTGATACTAATGGAGATCATGGCGATTGACGATGATGGCGCTACACTGAGAGTCCCTTAAGACTTGTCATTTCTATTTATTTTATTTTATCGAACATTTTGTCATTTGTTATATGGATTTTCATTTTAATTTATTTTAGTTGTTTTTAATTATTTAAATTGGCGCCGAAATAAATGTTTTTGTTTCGAATATTTCTTTTGTTATTAAATAAACGCTTCCACAATTATTTAGTTTTACTTTGATTTAACTATATTTTTCAAATGAGTTATGTATTTACTTATTTATTCGGTTATTTTGGGTCGGGTCATTACAAATACGGATAGGCGATTGCATGCTTTTGACCTTCGTGGACGACAAGGTCATGATTGGATCCTTGAGCTACAATAAGAATTAGCATTGTGGGGAGCACGTATGGAAACACTACTACAATGGGAGCGCATAAAGGATGGGTATGATGTTGATGATCATTACATCTCTTGGTATAATCGCATCACGAGACGCTTCGTTACTTAGGTTGGAGCGCCATTTCATTATGTGGTATGTATTATTTAGTTACTTTATTTATTCTTATTTCATTGCCTTCATATTCATTAAAAAAACTATATCTTCTTTTAGTCAGAGTCATATCATAGTCTCGTCATAGAGGATGATATGGAACAACGAAGAATCACATGTGAGACTTCAATGGCGTGTATGGAAACTATAAGCAAAATGTATCGCATTCGACATGAACATGGAGAGATTCCGACACAGACATATAATAGAGGTCGAAATCCTCCTCCACACCCGCCTTCTCCAGTTCATAAAGACTACGAAGCTGGCCATTTTCATCGGGATCATGACACACCATCTTCTTCTGTTACACTGTCCACGTCTGTGTGTATGATCCCTACTCCTACATCCTCTCAACATTTTGATCCAGGTTCATCGTCTACATCTTTTGCTCTAGGTTCATCATCTCATTATGAACCTGATGAACCTCTCTTGCATGAGGGTGATGCTACAAACATTGGTGAACCATCATGTGTTATAGGTCGTGGTGATAGTGGACTACATGTGTATCGACGTCAGCAGCCTCCTCGTAATAGACAACGACCCCGATGTGGAACTGGGGGTCGTCATTATTTTTTTTGTTTGTTTAATGTGACTTTGTTACTAAAGACTTTATTTATATTAGATTTTATGACTTTTGTTTATTCCAAATTTTGCCACCTCTTAATTTCATTATTCTTATTAATTTGCAAATTTTAATTTTTAACTTTACAGATCAAAAGGGAAAAAAACTAAAAATAAAAAAATAAACCAATTTTTTTTAGTGGCTTTAGCTATAAAAACAGAGAGGTGCAAAAAAATAAAAAAATTTGCAACAAGGAAGACAGAATAGAGCGAAAGGGATTTTGGAAAAAATAAAGCAACAGGTAAATACGTAGACACTATCTACGCATTCTAATTAATTTAATTAATCTTATATACGTATTTCATGAGTACGCATTTCGTGCATTAAAAACGTAGTTATCACCTACGCATCTGACGTGGCATCCATATGGCTAAATGCGTATTCATAGACTACGTATTTCAAGTCTAAAAAGTCAAACTAGATGGTTTTACTAAATAAAAATCTGTGAAGATTATTTTACCAATTTTTTTTTCTTCAGATTACATCCCCAATTAACCCTGATATCAGAGCCCAACAGGCCTAAACGGGAATTCGATCCAAAAATATGATTTAACCCAAGAATGGTAAGCCCAAAAGAGACACAATCTTGATGAGAGATTGAAAATCTCACATAGTAAAGATCACTTAATTTAATGTAATATTTAAAAAAAAAACCCTTTAAAAACCTATTAGGCTGTGTTTGGTATCTAGGTTTGGGCTTCCGGTTTTGACTTGTTAAACTTGACCCACGTTTGGTAAGTGTTCTTACAAACAATATTTTATGGGTTTGCTAATTCCTAGAAATTTGCTTCAGGTTTCTTATCCTCTCTCACATCCCTTTCTTTTTCTTTCATCTCTCTGTTTCTCTGCAATGGATGTATTTACCTAACAAATTATCTATGATAATGGGGAATTGCAATGTATTGTATTTATATAGCCAATCATTTTTGTCGTCTTATTTCATAAGTTCTTTACAAAAATCTAATTTGCAATGAGTAAATGAAATTAATAATAATGACATGAATATTTGGGGTATAACTATTATTTTTTCAAGTAAAATAAAATATTTTAGAAAATTGAATCTAATCCAATTATTTTTTATTTTTTTTACAAATGAAATAGCACATACAAATTAACTTTATAAAACCCATTCTTTATGTATTCCAAACACAAAGTTAACAAACCCATATTTTTACAATCCAAACAAAGGCTTAACAAATTCTGACTTCACAAACCCACTATTTTATACAAACTAAACACAGTTTTAACAAACCCCTGCTTAACAACTCCCTGCTTAACAACTCAAACCTGACAACCAAACGCACCTATAGATATGCCGCACCTCATGGATAAAATTGAAATAACGATGAAAGGAAGCTGCAACTGCAAGCTAAGTGTTGAACATTTCGAGACGAGATGACCGTTGTTTTCAAATAAGCCATTTTCTTCTAACGAGCCCTAAAAAAACCCAGCCAGCGATTTGGAAAAGAAAGCAGAGTAGAAAAAGGATGATTCTAAGGACTCCACCACCGAAGAAGCAACGATCCGATGTTTTGCCGGAAGTTCAAGAAGATCAACCACTCGTCATCTATGAAGATCCTGTTCCAGATTCCTCGCACTCTCAGCCTTTGCTCTGCACATACCAATGCCGTCAAATGGTCTTGTTCTCCTTTCTATTTATATTTTTTCTGCGAAACTTCATTTTAATTTGTGTCTTCTTAGTCAATTTTACTCGATTTTCTTATCTGTTTGTTGCCTGATAAATGACTTTGCTAGCTGGATGCTTAATTTTGGCAGATTTTCTAATCTCTATTGATAGAGGATTGGCCTTCTCTTCTAGAAATTGAATTTGGAATTCATTTGGTTAACTGGACTCTAGTCTTTGCTTGTTTTTTTCAGGTGAAATCAGATTGCTTAGATGCTTTAAGCAATGCAGAGAAGCAAGTTCATGATTATGAATTGAAGTTTGGTATGCTAAATGAGAATCTTTCCAAAGCTGGTGTGTAGTTATTTGATAAATTCTATTAATTTCTACTTCGTTTTTTGTTTTAATGTTTGATGTAACTTTTACTCATGGATCTCATGACTTGAGTAATGTTTCAAGTAATATACGCCTTTAGTGATTTTTGTGATTTGTATACACTTCAATTATCTTTCATTTTGAATTACGTTTGGAATCGACACATGTTTAATACTTTTTTTTTGGCGTCAACTTCCAAACACTTTTGTAGTATTCCTATGTTATTGTTCATCAACAATTGGGCCACGTAACTTAATTACGTGGTGTCGTTACACCTCTTTGGCTTTTTTTTTTTTCCTTTTTCTCAATGATATGGGCAGCTGCATTCTTTAAAATATATACACATACATATAGTCCGTTCTTTAGACATGAAAGGAAAGAGTCATTGTTTTGGCCCCATGTAAATAGGAGCGATGTTATTATGTCACTGGTGTCATATTGAAACCTTAGGAAGGGCTCGATCCCAAGGATTACATTTGATCTCAAGCTTTCCATAGGTGAACCAACCTTTGTTCGAACAGATTATGTGGGCCATAGCATCATCTTCAAACTAGACAAAAGCCTTAACTATTTGAAAAGACTGATAGAACACTTGGTATCAATGTTGAGACAGAGATTTTCCAAAATAGAGTCCCAGGAGGAGTGGAAGCCTTTTCTAGTGACCCAATCATTTGCAAAACTATACATTCTAGACGTCGCAGTAGAACTTGATGATTCGAAGGATGACTCATTGATGGAAGGGGTCGTGGGAGCCTTAAGGCTCTTATTTATGACAACATTTTACTTTTCGAAACTAGATTGGAGCTTATCTGCAAAGGTCTTCCAGTTTTTTGATCAACATCAACTAAAATAGGAATATTGTTTTTCTTCCCATTATGTTGAACTTCGGAATTTCATTAAAGGTTCCTCTTTGTTGGAGATTTTATGGAGACTGGAACTAGTGGGTACCGTCTTCAAGTCTGAATTTCTGGTTATTTGGTGTCAGAAGGATGTCGCTGAAGGCGTCATAAAGATATTCACAACGAGCAAGTAGGAGTTTGCAGTGCCTCTCTCAGAGATACGAGTTTTATTCTATGGTTTTCTCTACTGTTGAAAAAATCAATTGAGAAAGTTTTTAGGCTACCCTGCCCCCATGGAGAGAAGGGGAAGGCATGACTATGGTATGGGGAGACGAAGAGAGAGAGGAAAGGGAGGTAAAGGTTAGGGAATACGGGGTTGAGAGGGGCGATGGGCATGGGTAGGGTTCAGGTTGGGACGACTCAAGGGTAAGCCGAGAAAGACGGGAGCTTCTTTTTTCCCCATAAAATATTCCACTCCTGAATATTTTACAATCTTAACGTTTTGATTTTATGTTTTTGGTTTATTTACCCTTGGATGGAGAATATTTTATCCTTGGAAGTTGGAACTATCTCCTCACATTATTTTTATAAAAAAATTCAGAGTCACCAGCACCCGATATTTAAATTTTATTCCCACTAATGTGAATAATCATTGTAATTGTTGCAGAAGCGGAGAGAAAGAAATTTCTAGATCAGCTATTATATACTGAGCAAGAACTTGCTGCTGCTAAAGGACGTGAAAAGGCGTTTCAAGAGCAATTATTAAAAGAAATTAATGATTCTGGGGAACAATTGAAAAAACAAATGCAAATAAACAGTGAACTAGAGGTATGTAAATGGATCTCAAAGCTGCAACTTTGTATCTATAATTTTGTTGGTTTGCTTATGGAAAAAAATAAAGAAATGTTGGTTTTTTATTTTTCTACTATTGTGGAGCATGCTTTCTCATTTCAATCAAAGTTATTTTTATAGTTTATTTTCTCCTCTCGTTAGCTTGACTGTCATATCTAATATTTGGTTAGAAAGAAATTGAAGATTTTTTTTTATGGTTGGGTCTTTTCTTGTATTTTGCTGCCTCTACTATTTGATGTGTTTTTTTTTACCTAGTTTTTTATTATTTCATTCCTTTTAATGAAAGTGGTTTCTTATGCATTAAAAAATTCATCTCTTAATGAAAGTGGTTTCTTAAAAAATGTATCAGGCAATCATTTACTTTCTGTTTGCAATGCTAATTATTTATTTATACATCTTGTCTTTTCTGATGAAATATTTCCTTGGTTTCTTCATGATCTATTTGTCACATTGTGGTCTCCAAAGCCATGCATGCTATTTTCTTAACAAAATTTGTCTCAAATAGCAATTTTAGATATGTATTTCCATTTATGTCATTACTTTTGATTTTGTTTCCTGAAATTGCATTTTTTTTCAATAATTTATTGAAATCAAAATAATAAATTATTCACTCAAAAAAAAATAAAAAATAAAAAATAAAAAATAAAAAATAAATTATTGAATCTAGAATAGATTATAAAAAAATAATTAACAATTAACCTTTAATAGAATGATAGTTCAGTTTCTAAAAACTCATTTAGGTGACAATTATTTTGCCCAAAACATAAGTTATAAACTTATAATAGCAAATATTAAAAGCCCATTGTACATTTATTTTCAATAATTTATTGAAAAGCCGTGCCATATAATTATATAAATAAGAGTTAAATGCAAAATACACCGTTGCTCTTTAGACTATTGCTCAATCATACCCAAAACACCCTACACTTTAATTAAATTGTAAATCACACCCTTCTATCACTTAGTTTTAACAAAATTGAGACACATACATATTATACGCATGTCATGTATTCCAATTTCGAATAGAAATTTCATAATCTATAATGTTACTGAGATGTAAAACGGGTAAATCACACCCATATGTTTAATTTTTTCGTTATTTTTAACGGTATTGGAACACATGGCATTCACAGAATTTTTATGTGTTAAAACTAAGTGATAGAAGGGTGTGATTTACAATTTTACTTAAGTGCATGTTATTAATTTTTTTTTTAAAGTGTAAACCTAAAGTTTAGGGGTGTACTTTGCATTTAACTCTATAAATAATTACATATTTTTCTTCTTCTGCGTTTTTGGTAACCCCTTTCCCCTTCCCCCCTCTCCCTTTTCTTAAGCTATTGCCTTTTGAATTTAGGTAAAGTTACAAAATGAATTGAATCTTCGCATGAAGGTCGAGTCTTCAATGGCATCATCAGGAGAGAACACACGTCTTTTAGAAGATAAATTAAACCATCTCTCTCAAAGCATGGAAAGGGAAAAGAAACGACTTCATAATGAGCTTTCACAGTTGAAAGGCGAATCAAAGCTTTCTGTTTCAAGAATAAGTGCAGATGTAAGTAGGCCACATATCATTGACTTTATATTTCATGTTGAGTTTGAAGGTTTGGGATAGCGATAGACTTTGTGTTGTGCGCAAAGAAGACAAAAATTCTTGAAAAAATCATGGAGAAATGATATTAATTTTCCGTAAAGTCATATGAATGAACTTACATGGCTTGTTCAAATAGCCTTGGGTAACATAAATATAAGAATAACTGACCTTAAATTATAAAACTCTAGATTTTTGTAAGGAAATGGTACTTACTGACTACTGTTACTATATTAAAACAGTAATAAACTAAAATAACTATCTACTTACTAAAATAATTGAGAATACTTAGGATTACTTGCGCTGTCTTAAGGATTGGAATTCCCCCAAGGTACTCAAAAGGAAATCTCTATTCAATTCAAAAGAAGGAGATCCCATTTACATATATAAAAAATTAGGAGTTGCTTATTGTAATCTTACAGAAATTGAGAGAGAGAGTTTGAGAGAAAAACACACATTATTCTTACACATGTACATGGAAGACTTAATGTTATATGAAGAAATATTACTATAAAGGACGTCTTACTTTTTCTAGCTAATGGGCTTGTATAACTCATATATTTACAATAATACAAGATTAATATACACATCATAACACTCCCCCTTGGAGCATATATGTTAATCATGCTCAACTTGTTGCAAAGGTAATCAATACGAGTGTCATTGCTAAAGTTCTTACTTCTAGACTTAAATCAGTAACAAGAGATGCTATTTCCAAATGCCAATTGGCTTTTTGTTCATGGTAGACAAATCCTTGATTACGTCTTAGTAGTGAACGAAGCAATTTATGAGTTTGTAAGAAAGAAAAAAGAAAGTCTTATACTTAAGTTGATTTCAAAAAGACGTTTGATCATTTGTGGTGGGTTTTTAGTTTTGACTCTTCACAATAAGAGGTTTTTAGGGTAACATGGAGGAGCTGGATCTCTGTTTGTCTAAATACTTCAATATTTTCTAATTTTTTTTTTTTTGTGAATGGTAATCCTAAAGGTTTTATTTAAGCCTTTAAAGGTCTTAGACGAGGAGATGCACTCTGATAGGAATGAGACAAATGTGGGTATCATTAGTGTGCAAGTTTATGATCCCATTCCTATGAAAATCCGAAAACGGAGATCCACTTTGATCAAGTCCCAAGGTTTTTGAAAAAATTCCACGTAGAACCCATCTGGCCCGAGTGATTTGTTACCATCACAGTTATAAACTGCACTTCTGATTTCTTCAAAGTTAAAGGGTCTTTCTGGTGAAGATGCTTGGTCTAAACTTATAGGATTCCACTCAATTCCTGATAATGAAAAGGAACCTTTAGCATTAGAATAGTAAAGCTTTTCAAAGTGACTAGTAACTTCATTGATGATGTCAGATTGTGAATCCAAACACCACACCATCATTGGTCACTAGTTTTTTAAGCCATGTATCCAGTAGTTTGCTTTTTGAATCTTCCTTTATTGAGGATTCCTCATCATCTCTTGTATTTTTTTTAATATCTATGAGAGTTTATATTTCCATAAAAATAATAATAATGACACACTCCTGTTTTGGTGGGGATGATAAAAAATCCAGGCTTTTTTAGGCCGTGAAGATTATTAAGGCTACTTTAGGTCTAAAGATAAACTCGAATAAATGGTAGCCTAGGGATTAGATGTAGAGGAGGAGAGGATGAGGGGCTGGCTGATAGTGTTGGATAGACTGTTAGTGAGTGGCCCATGAACTATTTGAAACTTCCTGAATTTTTTATAAATAAGTTTCTTTTTTTTTTCCAACTTATTTGAGAAAAAGAGTTTTTTTTAATATTTATTTTTAATGGATTTTTTTTATAATAAACAGAGCCGTTTCATTGATAAATGAAAAAGCCAAAAAGGCCAAACAAAGATTACAAAAAAAAGCCTTCCAATCCAATTAGAGGCTATAGTAGAGGGAGCATAGTTACAAAAAATAATTTACAATTTGCACTCCATGGCATTTAAAACACTAAACTCCCAAATCTCATTCCAATGCTTTTTTCCCCAAAAAAATCCTTCTATTTCTTTCAAGCCAAGCATTCCAAGCTATAGATCTCACCCCATTGACCCATAGAGTTCTTTTATTCCCATAGAGATTTGGAGCTCGTAAAAGAGCTAAAAGATTGGCCTTGTGATCTTTATGAAACACCCAGTCCATGGAAAAAGTCCTCAACAAAGTCTGCCAAATAGCCTGGGAGTAGCAGCAATCGAACAAGAGATGATCCGTGGTCTCCGAGCACTTCTTGCACAAGCTGCACCAGTTAGGTTTGAGGGAAATTCACGGCTGTCTCTTTTGAATTTTGTAATTAGAATTGATCCCGTCTTGAAGGACAAGCCACAAAAAGACTTTGATCCTTTTGGGGTAATTCCCTTTCCAAACTAACAAATTGGAAAGATCCACACTATCCCCATTTGGGTTCCATAACAACTTCAGGGCAGAATTGCAAGAAAAACCAGAGGACTTATCTGGAATCCATATTCTAGTATCGTCTCTATCGATTAACCGGAGGGGGTCAAGGATGATGTTGAAGGCAATCCACTCCTCAATCTCTTGATCTTTAAGATTTCTTCTGAACTCCACCACCCAAGAAGACATCTCCTCCTTCCAAAATTTGAGATGGGATGATTCTTAAGAACTGCCAAGTTGTACAGAGTAGGGAACTTAGAAGCTAAAGCAACCTCTCCCAGCCAAACATGCTCCCAAAAAAGGACGGTGGACCCTTTAATGGAAAGATAAACGTAGAATATTTGGAAAAGGAAGATATCAAAGAAGATCAAGGTCTTCTTATGGACCAGCTGCTACTAATTGAAACCCTGAAATGGTTTAAAGGATGCAGGTAAAATGCCTGAATTGGGTGTTGTCACCCAGTTGGTGCATTCTATCTTATATGTATAAAGGAGGAAAGTATGTGGCATGTATTATTTTATTTCATCGTGAAACAGATGAGAGGTTGGAAATCTATCATAGAGTTGGTATTTTATTTTATTTTTTTGAGGATTCCTCATCCTCTCTTGTACTTTTTCTTGATGAATGAAACTTTATCTTTCTAAATAAAAATCATAGTAGATCGTCCCGTTTAACTTGTCTTGATTATATTTCTTGTAGCTGGAAAAGATGGTATGTAGAGCTAGTAATGCTGAGAAGGAATCTGAGCTACTAAAAGAGCAGCTAGAAGACTTAAAGAACCAACTCAATGAGGTTTATGGCCTTCTTAATTATTTGTGCTTGCCTTCATGATTTTTTTTTTGGGCTTTTAGAAGATAATTTGCAAACATCTGTTATTCACATTATTTTCATTCCACCTTAGTGGAATTCAACTTGGTTATCTGACCAATTTCAACTGCATGATGGTTTTGTCTTGGACCTATAGTAAAATCTCGCCATCTTATTATTACATTAATATATATCAAATTATGTATGTTTTGGTTGGTTCACTGTTTCTATGTGTTATGAATATGCTATGCTACTGATGCTCAATTTACTTCTCAAGTTCTTCTAATCTCTATATGTTTCCTTGGACTCAGGTGTTTGTCTATATAGTTTATATACTAAATTAAAGCTTTTCCACTTTAGGATTTGTTGAATAATGTCACTGAGCTTTTCTAATTTGGGAAGTGATAAATCTCATCCAACAAACCGTTAGCTACTTTTGTCAAGCAATACAGTTAGACAAACATTAATACAAAAATAAATGTTTGGTGGAAAAAGCTGCTCAAGTCATTGAGTGCTTCCATATTGGTCATGATAATCTTGCTTTATCTCAACTCCAATTTGCTGATGACACCATCTTTTTTTTAGCAAACAAGGATTCTTCTATCTTTAATCTTCTGGAAGTGGTTAAGGTATTTGGGGTCATGTCCGGTTTGAAAATAAATCTTGCAAAAAGTTCTCTACTTGGTTTAAATGTTGATACCTCTAGAGTCTCATCTCTTGCAAACTCCATTGGATGTGTTCATAGGAATTGGCCTATTAAGTACTTAGGTCTCCCTTTAGGTGGAAATCCTTCAAACCTCTCTTTTTGGCAGCCTGTTAGGGGTGTAAATCAAAACCGACAAAACCGCTCGAAACCGACCGGTTCGGTTAGAGGAAACCGACCGGTCGGTCGGGGTCGGTTTTGGGCAAATCCAAAACCGACCAAGGTCGGTCGGTTTTAAACAAACCGGTCAGTTATATTAAAACCGACCGACCGATTGTATACCCTTATATAAATTTAAAAAAAAAAAACCACTATCTCTCTGCCTCCCTCCTCTCTCACTCACGCTCACAAAGTCACAAAGAACAGAACCCCACCTCCCAAATCTACTCTCTGCTTCATGAAGATGGGAGAATCCCCACCACCGTTCACCATTGCCGCTCACCACCTCCTGGCACCGCCTCTCACCACAGCCGCTCACCACCGTCTGCCACCGCCACTCACCACCTTCTCTCACCACCGTCTATTACCATCCCCATCCACCGCCCCCCTTCGTCAAAACCGACCGACCGACCGGATCGGTCGGTCGGTTTGGGATACTCCCACCATCATTTCGGTCGGCGGCGGTGGTTTCACCATTTTATTTTACAAAACCGACTCCGACCGACCGAAACCGACTGATTTACACCCCTATAGCCCGTGATTGATTAGGTTTCCTCTAGGCTTGAGGGTTGGAGGAAAGGCTGCTTTTCTAGGGGGTAGACTAACTCTCATTTCTTCGGTACTCCAAAATCTCCCAATTTACTATTTGTCACTTTTTAAAATGCCTAAAAAGGTGGTTTTAATTTTGGAAAGAATTTTTAGAAACTTTCTTTGGGATGACATTGGGGAAAGGAAAGGAAAAGATTGCATCTTTGTTAACTGGAAAATGGTTTGTAAACCAAAAGTTTTGGGTGGTTTGGGTATTGGTAATCTTGAATTAAAAAACTTGGCTTTGCTTGGAAAATGGATTTGGCGTTTTTCTTCTAAATCAAATTCTTTTTGGGCTTCTTTTATTAAAAGCAAGTTTGGATCTTTTAGTTTTGATTGGAATTCTTTGATTGTGAATTTTGGGACACTTCATAGCCCTTGGAAATCTATTTCAAAATGCGTTCCGTGGGTGCAAAGCTCATTCTTGGTAATGGACTAGGTATTCGTTTTTGGGAAGATATTTGGATTTCTGATTCCCCTCTTTCTATTTCTTTTCCTCTTTTATACCGTATTACAAAAAATCGTTTTGCCACCATTTTCTCTCTTTTTAATTTGGATTCTAAATCTTGGCTTCTTTCTTTCTTTCGGAATTTTAAAGATGAGGAGTTTTTGGAATTTTCTTCTCTTCTTAGTCTTATTTCCCATATTTTACCTTCTATCTCAAATGATCGCATTTCTTGGATTCTTCATCCTTTGGGTTCTTTTACTTGCAAATCTTTCTTTTCTTTTCTTTTCCATTCTCCTACTTCGGATTCTTTTCCTTTTAAATCAATTTGGTTTTCGGGTTTTCAACCAAAAATCCAATTTTTTGTTCGGACTTTTTATTTAGGTAAACTTGTCACGGGAGATGTCTTGTAATCTCGTTTGTCCACCTTCTCCTTATCTCCCACATATTTGTTTTTTGTGTTACAAGAGTTGTGGATCGACTTCTCACCTTTTTCTTTATTGTAATTACACAAGCAAGCTTTGGTTCAAACTTCTTTCACAATTTGACTTGAGTTGGGTTCCTCCAAAGGATGCTAGAGATCTATTGATTACAGACTTTTTTGGTTCAAAAACTTCACATTAAAGAAGAATTTTTTGGAAATGTACTATGGCTGCTTTACTGTGGACTATTTGGTTGGAATGCAATTCTCGGCTTTTTATGGAAGAATCCAAGTCTTGGGGTTTCCTTTGGGATTCTTTTGCTTCAAGAGCTTTTAGTTGGGCTAAAGTTGTAAATAGTGTAGATTTTGATTTTCCTTCACATTCCATGTTCTATAAATGGAATTCTATTATTTAGTCTTTACTTCTTTTTTTCCTGTTTTTTTGGAGGATTTCTCATTCTCTTGTATTTGTTTTTAACCTATTTGATTAATGAAAGTTTATCTTTCCATCAAAAAAAAAAATATCCTTGAACTATAATGCCATCTGGTTTCAATTTTTGTTTGAGTCCTTGAAGTCTTTTAGTACTTGCTTCTTTACTGTTGTTGTATATAATGTTTTTATTACCAATATATGTTTGGAACATCATGTGTTGGCAGCTCGATCTCCTTGAAGTTAGTTTTGTTGCTAAAATGCCTATTAATATTCTTGTTGATAGTTCTTCATTACGGCACAGGGTTATCTTAGAGGAAGTAAGGGTTTCATCCTAATATTTAAGACATAAGCCTGGTTCCTAGTAACATACATTAGGTGTGTAATTGGTTTGTTTTTGACCATAATTGACACCGGAACCACCTATCATCTTAAGGAAAATTGAAAGCTAATGTTGGAATCAATTTTATATAAAACTAAACTGTCAAATTGATCTTTAGAAAAAACTGACCCAAAATTGACTAAAACCGAGTTTTAAATTTATCCCAGACCTAAAAAATGCTGCTGACATGGTGAATTTGTTGATGACTTGGAGGTTTGAAGCACTTTATCCCATTGGCTTCTTCAAAACTTTTTATGGCATCACATTCTTCTTGATTCTTAAACTTAACACCTACGACTTTCTTTAGTGATCTTCTTCCTACACTCTTAATCCCCAATGTTGTAGTTTGTGCAACCTTGACTCAGATAATCATAATCATTTGTAAATAGTATAGATTTTGATTTTCCTACGCATTCCATGTTCTATAAATGGAATTCTTTTATGTAATTTTTTTTTACTTTGTTTCATCGGAGGATTTCTCATCCTCTTGTATTTTGTTTTTATTCTTATTTGATCAATGAAAGTTCATCTTTCTATAAAAAAAAAAAGATAATCATAATCATATAATGTGGAAAGGAAAATTCTCCAGGCTTATTTGGCAATTTTTTTTCAAACTTTTGATGTTGTTTGGGTAGACAATGATATTTTCTGACAGTTAATGGAAGAAGTCTTATTGATGCCTCCATTTAAAGAAAGGGGAAAGCAATTATGGCTTGCGGGTTTTTGTGCAATTATATGGGGGATTTGGTTGGCAAGAAATAGAAGAGTCTTTCGGGATGAAAAAAGACCGCGGGAGTATATATGGGAGTTGGCACACGTAAATGCATCTTTTTGGGTGTCAACTACCAAACACTTTTTTAAATATCCGTTAGCTTTGATTATAAATTGTTGGCCCGCATACTTGTAATTAGGTGGCGGTGCAAAAATATTGGTATAGGGTATACGACTTTTGTTTTGTTCTTATGGCTTTTAGTCAGATAGCTACTTTGCTGTATTGTTTTTTTTACTTTTTCTTTCATTATATCAATGAAATAGCCTTTTGAGGTGTCTTTTTAAAAAAAATAAAAAATAATAAGCCGTTTGGTTCTTTTTTTGGTGTGGCTATTGTGTATTGTTTCTTATTAGATGAAATACTCATCACATAATATTCATAATTTTCTAATGATATTATGATTTGTATGTATTTTATATTTCATGTTAGTATGGTATTTAATACTTCATTCCCTCAGTGTTTATGCCAGAAGAGTGAAATAGAGAAGAAACTAGTGTCTTTTACACTCAATGAAGATACAAGCAAGGGGAGTGGTGTCTTGATTAAGCATCTGCAAGAAGAGCTTAGGAACTATGTACGTTTTTCTTCTTCTTGTTATTCAGAAGAAAGTTTTGAAGTTTATATGAAGCTAGCTTTTATTTTAAACAAAGAGACAAACTTTTCTCCACAAGTATCTTCGTATAAAACTTTTCATAACCTAAAATGAGTCCAAATTGATCCAATTCATACCAAAATTTCCACTAAGTTCATGATACTCAATACAAGAAAGAAATTTTTTTAAAGCTCCAAAAGTGTAAACATAAGCATGCATCACTACATTTTCCATACTAATAGCTTGGAATTGTGACTAAATAATTATATATATATTTTTTATAGTATAATAATTATTTATATAGCTTACCCATGAATAAGGGATTAGTATGACCTGAGAATGTAATATACATGTTTAATTTAGCCAAAAAAACATGAGAATAATTACCGTCATCTTATATTTTTGGAATGTAAGGGATCAAACTTTTGGGATAGGGTTGAAGTAATGATATCAGTTTTGGCTGGAAGTTAATTTTTTTAATTTTGTTGTGGGTATTTTGCTAATTGTTATGGGTTTTTTCTTAATTTCTTTTCAAGTTATTATTTTTTTTTAATTTTATTCTTAGTATGTTTTGGGTTTTGTTTTGACTTTTATTTTCCTTCTGTCGAAAACTTAATTAGCTTCTACATTTCTGTAAGTGAAAAAATTCATGCTGCCTTCTTCAATGCTGTTCTAGGAATCTGAAGTGAGAGAAGCTAGGAAATTGAAATCATCTCTTGGTGACATTGAATTGTTGAGGGAGAAGCTTTTGGAAGAAAAATCCCGAAGGAATAGAGCAGAATCACAGTTGTCTAAATTACAAGAACTTCAATCAAGTGTAAAGAAATTGGAGGATGAATTGACACGCAATGAATTGTTGATTAAAGACATACCTGGCATTATGTCTTATGAAGATATACCAATTAAGATCTCTTCTCTGCAAAAGTGAGTAGGTTTGTATTTATGTTTGTTAACTGTCAGCAATACTCTCTCACTGCATTGGTGTTAGTTGTGCTTAATATATTAAAGATTGTTTAAAAGGTTGTCCAGTGCTCACCCTATTACGAAACTTTTGTTTTGTACCTCTTCTACTATATAATTTTTTTTTATTGTTTGTAGTTGGACAAGAAGGATAACCGTGCTAATTTTTCAATATTGTAAACAGGCTTTTAGATATACACGTTTAGTTATTCTACCATTTATTTTGATAAGCAAGTGCAAAAGGTTTTGGATTTTGTACTTCGGACCTTTTCTTCCTAGTATTTTTCTATTCTGTTGGTTTGTCTCTAAATTTGCATTTTTGTTGGAGAGAATTAAACGTGTTAAGGATTGAGGCCTTAGATTTGTGTGATGAGGCAGGATCACTAAGCTCCAAGCAAAGGGTTGTTAGATTCAGATTGAGAAGATAGTTTATGGATCTCATCAAGCTTGAGAGTGTTTAAGCAAGTCCATTTAGCTCAAAGGAGGGGATGAAAACTCAAAAGTCTTCCATAATTTTGTTAAAGGAAGAAGAAAAAGACTTTCATTAATCAAGTCTTGGCTAGATCAGGGGAGTTACTTCTCAATGCTGTGCCGTCGAAGGGGAGTTTGTGGATTTTCTCTTCTCTCTTTTCTAAGAAACAGGGCAATAGGCACTTATGGGAAGACATTGATTGGTACCCTATCTCCCCAAGGGACAGTGATTGGCTTACAATCCCTTTCACTGAGGTTGAAGTCTTCAAGGCTATTTCAGATCTTGGGTTGAATAAAGCTCCCGAACCGGATGGTTTCTCTATTGAATTCTTTAAAAAAACATGGAACATCATCAAGTTTGATGTTATGAAGGTGTTCCATGAGTTTTTTGAGAAAGGGATCATCAATGGAATGAAACTTTTATTACCCTTTTTCCAAAGAGAGTTGATGCCTTAGAAGTGAAAGATTTTCGGCCTATCAGTCTTACCACCAGTCTTTATAAGATAATTGCCAAAGTCCTTGCAGAAAGAGTTAAAGTAGTGCTTCTAGATACTATCTCCATGTTCCGAAATGCTTTTGTAGGTGGAAGACAGATCATTGACTCTATTTTGGTGGCCAATAAATTGGTGGAAGATTACAAAAATAGGAAATTGAAAGGAGCCATTATTAAATTAGACCTAGAGAAGGCTTATTAAAGTGTGGATTGGGATTTCTTGCTGGCTATTTTTGTTCACAAAGGCTTCAATCCTAAATGGTGTAGATGGATGAAAGGTTGCCTCCAAAGTGTTAATTTTTCCATTCTTATCAATGGAAGAGCCAAGGGTAAATTTGGAGCTTCGAGAGGGGTGAGACAAGGTGACCTCCTATCTCCCTTCCTATTTCTCTTGGTGGCTGATAATTAGACTCCTCAGTGGAAATCAAGATAGAGGTTGGATCCATGGGTTCAAGGTTGGCAATCTTGAGGTGTCTCATCTCCAATTTGCTTATGACACTCTTCTTTTCTCTCATTTTGACAAAATTAACATTAGCAACCTTGTTACTACGGTGCAACAGTTTGAAGTTAGGTCTGGTCTATGCATTAACTTCCTCAAATCTGCACTAACTTGGATGATGATGAGAAGCAATGGCTTGTGGACAATGGAAGATTCAGGGTTCATGATCTCCCTTTTACCTACCTCGACCTCCCCCTTGGTGGTAATTCTACCATGAAAGCTTATTGATAAGATCCTCAAGCGCATTGATAAGTGGAAATAGTCATGATCTCGCGTGGTGGTACACTTACCCTTCTTCATTCTATCTTAAATACAATCCCTACATACTTTCTTTCAATTTTCAAAGCTCCGGTGGCTGTCACCAACAATATTGATAAGATCCTTAGATCTTTCTTTTGGAAAGGAGCTGAGGGTATTAATGGTTGTCATCTTGTTAATTTGGACAAAATCCCTCCTCCCTTTGCCATTGGAGGCTTGGCTTTTGGTGGTTTGAAGTTCAAGAATCAAGCTCTTCTCCTCAAGTGGTTGTGGTATTTTCCGTTGGAGTCTAATCTTTTGTGGCACAAGGTTATTCGGTAGATTCATGGGCTGGAAGATATGGGATGGTGCTCCACTATTAAGGCTAATTGCTGCAATAGATCACCTTGGAAGAACATCCATTCGCTTAGACAGTTTATGGAGGTGAATTGCAAGTTCTCGGTGGGAAAAGGGGTCTCCGTTTTGTTCTGGGAGCATGTGTGGATTGGTGACAAGACCCTTGCTTTTCTTTTCCCTTCTTTATATTGTTTATCTGTAAAAAAAAAGCTTCCGATCAGTAGCTTTTGGCATGAGGAGTATGACTCTTGGGTCCTTGATTTTAGAAGGAATGTCAAGGAGGTCGAAGTTGCCAAGTGGATTAATTTTTTCTCTCTGTTGGAGCCTATTCGTCTTAGTGACAGGGATGATATTAGAGTGTGGATTCCGGATAAAACCTATGGTTTCTCTAGCAAGTCAGCTTTCAAGACTTTGTGGCTTGCCACTACTTTTGTTTGGAAAGGAAATTCTCCCATAAAGATTAAGGTGTTTCTTTGGCTGATTATCAATGATGGCCTAAACTCTAACCAAAAATTTCAAGCAAGAAATCCTTGGATCTCTCTCCAACCTGACTGGTGCCCTTTGAAGACCTTTAATACAGATTGGGTCTTTCACAATTACCATAAGGCTAACACAAAGGCTTTACTTGGAGGATCCAAGCTCTTCACCAACAAAAGAAAAATAATTTTGTGGGATAATGGGGTGAGAGCTATCCTATGGAATGTTTGGCTTGAACGTAATAGAGGAATTTTTGTAGGCAAGAGTAGATCTTGGCCTGAGGTGTGGGAGGTGTGCGTTCTTAGTGCCTCCTTGTGGAGTGCGATTTGTAATTGTTTTTGTAATTACCCCCCTCTATTATTGCTTCCAATTGGAAAACTTTTTTTTTTTGTAATCTTTGCCTTTTTTGAGGCTCTTTCATATATCAATGAATTTGCTTGTTTCTTATAAAAAAATTAAACGTGTTAAGAAAATTGTTTGAATTTTTGGAATTAGTTATAGTTTAACTTTATATTTGAGTCAAGAACCTAAGTTAATCATAAATCAAATGATTAAGTCCATCTTAAAAAAAAACTTATGTTTTTTGGATTAGAGCTTATTGTCACGACCCACCATGTTCTAGGCTTCCAGCTCATATCTAGAGATGTTCACATGGTGGAAAGCTCCAGATGCTCTAGAACCCTCCATACAAGTTTCCATGCTTCAAGACTTGTCTAGATTCCTCTAGGCTTCTCTAGAATCTTCTAGTCATCTATTGCAGTTTCCTTGTAATTACTAGACTTATCTAGAATGTTCTAGACTCTTGTCATAATTCTAGTGTACTCTAGAATGTTCTAGACTTTTGTACATGGTTTTAGTGTACTCTAGAATGTTCTAGGAAGTCCTAGAGTCACAAGGCCTAAAAAGACTAAGCATACGAATGATCTAGAAAATGATCTCCACCATTGGATTGAAATGATCTTCAGCCAGTCTAAAAAGACTTATGCTGGGTTTTGGGGACAATCTTCATTCGTAAAGCAGCACGAAGACGTTAGATATTGACACCCTATGCATTCCCCATCCCTTCTTGACACCCTTATGTTGGTTCGTAAATTATGAGAGAACATAAGGAATTTGCACAGCTTATTGAAGTGTTGTACTGACTGCTTTTCTACATGCTATTACCCTTGAAGCTTCCAGCTATTTAAGAATCCATAAGACATTTTTTTCTAGTTTTCAAGTGTCTAGTTGCTTTTAGAAACTTCTCGTTGTGCATCTTAATAAAATAAAGATACTTTCTGTTGGGCTAAGTTTATCAATTTTTAAGATGTTGGTCCTTTTCATGTTATGTATTTCAAAGGTAGTGACTTCTCCTCCCCGGATGTACTTAACACTTTACCTTTTCGATTAATGAAAGATTTATCTTTCCATAAAAAAAATATCAAATCATAGGACTAAGGTCCCGTTTGGGATCTAGAGGAGAGAGGTTGACGCTTCTGCAATCAGTCTTGAATTGCTTGCCAACCTACTACTTCTCTGTTTTTAAGGCCCCGATGCAAGTTACTACCCCCTCCTCTAACAATGGTGGTTTGGCCTTTGGTGGGTTAGGAAAAAGAAATGATGTTCTTCTTCTTTAGTGGTTGTGGCATTTCCCTTTTGAAAAACACCTTCTTTGGCATAAGATTATCGTTAATATCCATGGTATTGAAGACATGGGGTGGTATTCCAAGATCAAACCTAATTGTATCAACAAAAGCCCGTGAAAACATATTCTTAAACTCAAACCCCTCATTGATAACAATTGCAACTTTTTGTTGGGGAAAGGCAGCAACATCCTGTTTTGGGAACATATTTGGATTGGTGATAAGTCTGTTAAATCCCTCTTCCCAAATTTGTTCCACCTTGCCAAAAACAAATTAAGTCTGGTCAGTCAAGTCTGGAAGGAGGAGGCCAATGCTTGGGTTATTGATTTTAGAAGGAATTTCAAAGATCAGGAGGTGGTAGAGTGGATCAATTTGTTGGCCTTATTGGAGCCTCTTAGGATCAATAATAGGGAGGATGCTAGGGTCTGGAAACCTGACAAAAGGGTTTTTCTTGCCAGACAGCCCTTCAACTGCTTTGGAAGAACATTGGGCCTTCTTTTGAAAATGAACACATGCTGATTTGGAATGGGAATTATCCTAAGAAAATCAAAGTTTTTCTATGGATTGTTATCAATGGTGGCCTCAACTCCAACCAAAAAATTCAAGCTAGAAAGCCTTGGTTTAGCCTTCAACCTAATTGGTGCTGCTTATGCATGAAGACTTCGGAAACTACTGAACATAACCTCTTTGACTGTAGCTTCTCTCAAAACATTTGGTCCTCCATGTTCAATACTTTCAATATGTGTTGGGTTAGTCATATTGACCCTAAAATTAATGTTCTTGCTCTTTTGGGAGGCTCCAATATGCTTGACAAGAGTAAAGTTTTATGGGGAAACGCAGTGAGATCGATCTTATGGAATATTTGGCTTGAAAGCAATAGGAGGATTTTTATGGACTCGTGCAAGTCTTGGGAAGTTATTTTGGAGTCTAGTGTTCTCAATACCTCTCTTTGGAGTGCAAATTGTAAATATTTACCCTAAACCCTAAATATTTTTGTAACTATTCCCCGCCATTATAGCCTCCAATTGGAAGGCCTTATTGTAATTTCTTTTGGCCGTGCTGGATCTTTCATACATCAATGAAAAGCTTTGTTTATAAAAAAAAAAACATATGCTTTCATTTTGATATTCTCTTCTCACTCTTGTCCACCACCAGGTCCCAAAACTACTTGGTGGATGGATTACCACCCAAAGGTGGGCCAAGGTAGCTCGAGGGAAGGCAACTTGTTTCATAGTTGAAGATGATAGCCACCGAAAGAATTTCCTCTTCCAAATTAATGCCCAAAACAGCAGATTTCTGGCAGTTAATAAGCAGCTCCGACTCTTTCATTACTTTAATGAGATGGCCTTTTGAGGTGTCCTTTTAAAAAAAAAAAAAAAAGCTGCCCCGACTTCTGTTCAAAGGTCCTCACATTGTAGGCTAGATTAGAAATGAGATCCAAATCAAATTGGGAAAAAAGAAGGGTATCATCAACAAATTGCAATTGAGATACCTCAATGTTCCCAAAATTAAATCCCTTGATCAAATTACGAAGCTGATTTCTAAGGAGCAGCCTCGAAGCCATCTGCTACAAGGAGAAAGAGAAAGGGAGAGAGGGGGTCCCCTTGTCTAATACCTCTAATCTCTATTAGCTTTGATTTCCTCTTTAGCTTTCCTATTAAGAAGTATAGAGAAGTTAGCTTTCCCATTAAAAAGTTTGGGATTGCTTTTTGTTAGAATAATAGTAGGATTTTAGGCTATTGTTTATGTTTTCCTTATTTAATTATGTTTTTTTTATGTTCGTTTCCTTTGCTAGCTAGGCTTACTTTCTATATAAGTCGATGTAACCTCCATACAAATTAACCTAATTCAATATATCATTAGTCTTTTCGTTTACATGCTAACGTTCTTAAATTTTCTTGGAGTCTCTGTTTTGATCCCCAGTGTAAGCTTTTCCAGCGAGGGAGCACCTTCATTTGACCTTCTAAGAAACCTTACAAATTTTCTAATCAACCCCCTCAATTTAGGGTTTGTTTCGTCCATTATACCTAGATAAATCTAGGGTTTAGATTTTGGGTTAACATTATGTTTGTGGTTATTTGTTGACAACTTTCCACATAGGAGGGAAGAGAAATTGGTGGTGACGTGACACTGTTTGTCCAAAAGCCGATCATCAAAAGTTGGTTCCTTTGATAGGTTCCATCCGACATCTCTGCTCGTGCTCTAGAAGTTGCTTTCGCTTGACGTGATCGTATTCATTTATTAACCAAACTCAAGTAGATCTCTGCGATACCGTCTTGAGTTTGAGGGGGAGTGTTAGAATAATATTAGGATTTTAGGCTATTATTTATGTTTTTCTTCTTTAAATATGTTTTTTTGTTTAGGTTAGTTTCCTTGTCTAGCTAGGTTTACTTTTCTATATAACTCGATGTAACCTCCATACAATTTAACCTAATTCAATATATCATTAGTCTTTCAGTTACACTTTTAAACAACTTTTCTCATAATTTTAACTGATTTTACTGTTTGGCAAGAGAAGATTTTACAAATTTTAAATAAAAAATCAATTTTGTAGCTGTCAGATTGTCGAAGCTGAGAGATACCTGCTTCCTAAAATAACTTTTCAAACAATCTCAGATTCTCTCTCATATCTATATCTCTCTCCCATGATCTTCACGTCAAAAGCCAAACTTACAATTGTTTCTTTTTCTTTTTTGGAAAATTAATCCCTCTATTTTATATTTCTGTGAGCTATTCATATGGGATTTTTTTTTATAAACCCTTTTTTTATAACATTCCGTTAGCTCCATAAACCAATATTAGGTTTTTATTTATTTATTTATTAAAAAAACATATTAGATTCAAATTAATTTAAAAAACTTTAAAATCATTGAAAAAAAAAATGTCATTATAAAAATAAATACCCTCTAAATCATTTTACCAACACTCTTTTAAATATTTATATATCTCACTGTGTTAGAAGTTGAATTTACTGAATACTAATTTATTTCGTAAGATGACTAATTTAATTCGCAAGTTGATTTTTTTTACAACACAAACAATTATTTCAAAAGCTACAAATAATTATTTCAAAGCTACAATAATACCAATCTGGCCCTAAGTCCTTGGATAATTAACTTTACTTCTAGCAATTATCTCGTCTTGCGTTCCTCATCTTAAATTGTTGGATTTATTCAATTCAGGGAGGTTATTGATAGCACAGTGAAGATGGGTGAGGTGAGTGCTCGCTTGAAACAATTGGAAGTAGCACTGGATGCAGCTCAAATTGATAAACAGAAAGCTGATACTGAGGCCGCACTTGCAAAAGAAAAAATTGAAGCATCAAAGTTAGAATCTAAGCGTAATGAATTATTGGTAAGTTTTTTAATCAGATATGTTTCTACCATCTATGTAATCTACCAAGAAAGTAAGTGCTATAAGGCTCAAATATTTCTGTGAGTGTTTATTATCTAATACCAAGAAAAAAGCCGCCACATCACACAATACCAAAAATGCTCAATACAAGAGCTTAATCTTCTATCAGTAAAGGTTATCCATTAAACTTCTAGTAACTAAGTATCTAAGACAATTCAACTAGGAAACTACTTTAACCAACTCAACAAACTAACTCAAATGAAGTCACTGACTAAATCAGCAAAACAACCAACTTTTAAAGAAAATTACAAGATTATACCACTAACTCACTAAAACACTTTCTTTATTTTAATAATTGCATCTATTTCTTTCTACATGCTAGTTCCGTAGGATTTCTTTGTAACCAAGAACTTTTGTTATGAATTTTGGGCATGGAAGTATAACACAGGACCTCTTTTGAATGTGTTCCATGTATTATTCTATGTAATACAAGGCTGATTACTTATTTTCATATATTTGGTGTAAAAGTGACATCATATTTTGAATATATTTAATGGTATTTGCAATGACATTTTTAATGTGTATGTAAACTGTTTCATTTCTCGATTTTCTTATATCATCCTATCTGCTTGTTCAATAAATAGTCCTCTCCAGACATCTCTGTTCCTCTTTTTATATTTTATTTTTAAAAGATTTGGTACCCTACTTGCTGCTCTATTGAAATCCTCCCCTGCATCCTTCACTTGGACACTCAGTATGCACGCTATTCTAGTTTGCACAAATGTAAACAATGGGATTTATTATATCACTACTACTTCAGTTTATGGTGCAGGCCCAAGAGGTTAAGCAATACTTCACACTCGAATGTATTCTTCTTCTTTCTTTGATAGAAAGCAAGAAATATATTAAAATGAAAAAGAAATAATCTTGCCTATATTCTTGTAAATAACTATTTGTTAAATTCAGCTGTCCATGGTTACTGAAGAAAGAGATAAATTGAAAAGCATAGTAAATGAATTGAAGAATCTGAAGAGTGATGAAGCAGAGGGTAAAATGGAGAGTGGAACTCTTTCACAGGTTTGCATTATTTTTAACATAAGTTCTTTCATTTTTAGCATTCTGATTCTCTGAAGGTCTTGGTTTCTGACTTATTTTGATTTTTCAGGAGGTAGACTCAATGATTGCAAAGAAAGATTGGTATATCAAAGAATTAGAAAGTAATTTGCATGAACAAAAAGAAGCTAATAACAAACAACATGATGAAATAAGGTTGTTGAATGAGAGATTAAATAATGAAGCAAGAAGAATAAAGTCACTCGAGAGGGACAATGATCGGTTTCGCTCTGAAATTTCCTTATTGGAGTCTAAGGTAAGTGATAAAGTTATTTTGTGGAATGTAAATCATGAAAATATAAATATTAAAGTTGTTTCTAGTCTTGGTACATTTATGATGATATTGATGGAAGATGAATTTGGGAAAATTTGTCGTCAAGGCTTAGTTTTGTTGCCGGCTTCCATTTCGTCAGTTGTAATAGTTTGGAGGTTATTCCTTTTGTTAGTTAGGATTTTCTATAAACTTCTGACAAGTATGTTGCTCATGATTTTTTTTTTAATTATATCTTTTTTTATAGGAAACAAACCATATATCATTAATAAAACAACGGAAATGTTGCCAATATTAAAAAAAAGGGTGATTAATCACTCAAGGCCAAAGATTAAAGGAAGTTGGCCCGATCGTTATTAATAAAAAAATAATCATAATTACAAAGACTTCCATCAAGAGAACTCCACTGAGAGATTTTGAAGTGCATAGTATCCCAAACTTCCATAGGAGTCCTTTCCTTGTCCTTGAAAATTCTGTAGTTTCTTTCCAACCAAGTTTCCCAAACAATCCCTTTGACTGCAGGCTCCCAAAGGATTTTGGCTTTTTTTTTAAAGGGATGGTGGGTGAGGAGGGTGTTAATAGAATTGTTGGCTAGTTTGGGGAGGCAGAGGTCTAAATTAAAGGTCAAAGTCAGGGAATTCCAGAGAAATTGGGTGAAAAGGGAGTGGAAAAAAAGATGTTCATGGTTTTCACTTTGCTTGTAACATAAACAGCAGGTACTAGGGGAGAGGGACAGACCAGGATGTCTTCTTTGAATGACATCATTTGTATTGAGGCCTCCAAGGGTGAGATTTCAGATAAAAAATCGGATTTTTTTGTGGCTCCTTTCTGCCAAATGCAATTGTAAAGGAGGGGATTCATAACTTCGAATCTATTGGTGAGCCGAGCAAAGTGGGACTTGCAAGAGTAGTTGCCATCTTTTTCCAAGGACCAAACGAGTCTGTCATCTTCATCATTTAAGGACAAAGGCTGAATAGTGGAGAGGAGGTTTAAGAAGTCATCAATTTCTCTATCATAGAGGTGTCTAGAGAAGTTGATATCCCAAATGTTGTGATATCAGATATCACAACATTTATTTTATTTTATCAGATATCAAAATTTATAATATTAAAAATTGGTATGTGTCACAAGCGGCTAATCCCCTTTTCAACATCCCTGTTCAGAACACTTTTGGCAGGCTTTTCTTGGGAAAAGAAAACACTTTTGAAAAGGGGAATGCTAGTTACCTTTTGAGGGTTGATAAGTCAGATGAATTGACTGAAAAAAAGGATATTGGAGAAAATATCCATCTTTTAAATGATTATGAGGAAGAAATTCTTAATCTTCCTAGGGATGTGGGTCATGGCCCGTTCACTTAGCCCTAAATTTAGAAGCTATAAGCAGAAAAATATAAAGGGAAAATGCTGGAAAAAGTTAGAAAAAAGCCAAAGCCTTGTTATTTTGAACGACAAGAAATCTCTCAAAAGGGTCTCTTTTTTTTTTTTTTATAGAAAGATGAACTTTCATTGATCAAATAAGAATAAAAACAAAATACAAGAGGATGAGAAATCCTCCGATGAAACAAAAGTAAAAAAATTACATAAAAGAATTCCATTTATAGAACATGGAATGTGTAGGAAAATCAAAATCTATACTATTTACAAATTTGGCCCAAACAAAAGTTCTTGAAGTAAAAGAATCCCATAAAAGATGCCAAGATTTGGATTCTCCAGAAAAAATCCGAGCATTGCGTTCCAACCAAACAGTCCATAAAAGAGCAGCCACTGCACATTTAAGAAAAATTCTCCTCCTTTTTGCAATCCTTGAACCAAAAAAGTCCATAATCAAAAGATCCCGAGCATCCTTTGGAGGAACCCAACTCAAGTCGAATTGTGAAAAAAGGTTGTGATATCAAGATAACTTCGTCGGAGAATGGGTCACTGAAATAAGATTACGACGAGTAGGATTCCGGCTAAAATTAAGGTTGTGATATCAAGATAAGTTTGTCAGAGAATGGGTCACCGAAAAAGCTTCCGGCGAGTAGAATTTCGGCAAAAATTAAGGTTGTGAATTGTGATACCAAGATACGTTCGTCGGAGAATGGGTCACCCAAATGAGATTCTGCCAAGTAGGATTCCGGTGAAAATTAAGGTTGTGATATTAAGATAACTTCATCGGAAAATTGGTCACCGAAATTGGATTCCGCCGGTGACTGGAGGCGGTGGACTCAGCGGGCAGTGGGCAGCGGCGGACTTTGGAGGGCAGCAGTGGAAAGCAGTGGGAGTCGTGTTATGGGTCACCGAAATAAGATTCCGGCGAGTAACCCGCTCTGGTACCAACTAAGTTTATGGAATAGAAATATTGTATTCCAAAGTTATGTTAAGAATAGATACAACAGTCCCTTTTATAATAGTGGAGACCTAATACAAGAAGGAAATCTAATCCTAACAAGGAAAGGAAGAACAAAATGAAATATTCAGAAGATAAAGATAAATCTAATTATCCAATAAAAAAGATATTGTTGGAATAGCATTGGGCATATGTAATGTACCCCATAGTTTTTTAAGCAATTCTTGCTTTTTCTTCTCAGTTGGGACATGGTGATTTTTCCTCAGCAAATACAAAGGTTTTGCGAATGGTCAATACCCTTGCTGTTGATAACGAGGCAAAACAGACTATTGAGGCTTTAAAATCGGAGCTGCAGAAGACGAAGGAGAAGTTACAAGCTGTTGAAGAATTAAAGACTCCATCAGGTATAATTTCTTTTCTTTACAGGAGGTTTATAACTTATAGTTGTTCCTTTGGTTCTGCAGAGGCAATTTTCTTGCCTCCTCTTTTTCATTCCTATACTAACTGTAGTATAGCCTATAGGTTGTATGCTGCTTACCAAATAAGTTAGGT
Organism: Gynostemma pentaphyllum; assembly: GCA_028015215.1. Classification (NCBI taxonomy): domain Eukaryota; kingdom Viridiplantae; phylum Streptophyta; class Magnoliopsida; order Cucurbitales; family Cucurbitaceae; genus Gynostemma; species Gynostemma pentaphyllum. The sequence goes on from CM051352.1 coordinate 50,710,436, forward strand.
CTCTCTGCATTATATCTCTCTGGTGAAAATTCTATGAATATTTTTGAAGTTGAGGATTGAGAAGACTTTTATATTTTGCATTTACAATCATATCTTCTGAAGTGTATGGTTGGAGAGTATTAATCACTACTAGACGTAAAAGCTTAAGTTGTTAGACTAAGGAAAATTTGGTATGCATGCTTTATTTTTTATTTTTTTATTTTGATACCGTGAGTGTCCGAGCCATCTTAGGCGCACCTTGACTAATCTCACGGGACAACCACTCGACCATACAACATTTGACATCGATAAACTTGTAGGATAATAATATCTTAGGTAGGTGGCATCATGGCCTTAAGGTTGGAAAGGAATCTCATGTCCACTAGGCCAGCCCATGTTGGTTATGCATGCTATGTTTTGGACAGTTTGGATTCAACACAATTGTCGTATCTTTGATGATTGCTCAACTTCTTGGAATTTTGTTTGGGATTTGATTATGTTTTGCACTTTTTGTTGGGCTAAATTTATAAAGCCACGTGAGTTTTTTGATATGATCCAAACTATATTAGAATTAAAATAGTAAATAAGCATTCGAGAGACTTAGAACTCTCTCCTTCAATTGTCCAGAGACTACTATTTTTATAATAATGGATGCCTTAACCCCATTCTTACTCACTCTAATTATAACCACACTCTCTGTCAAACTCTCACACTATTTACTTATATGTCCTTTATTCCAATCCTAACATTTTCCTTTCCTCCTCCGCCCATTCGAGGTACGATAAATTAAATTCTTGCTTGTAATTGTTTTTACTTTCTTTGAGGATTTCCCATCCTCTTTGTATTTGATTCCTTTATATAATGAAATTTTAATCTTTCCATCTATAACAAGCACCTAACATGTGAACACTAAATTTATGGAATAAAAGCATTACAATTCAGTTATATAAGAAAATAACTACAAAGGTCCCGTTTATAAGAGAGGAGACCTAATTCAAATAAGGAAATAAATATGTACATAATAAAATAAAATATTTACTAAATATAAAATAAAGGCAAATATAACATGAACTAATAATGTTTTAGATAGAAAAAAGATTCAATTATACAATCTAATAATGTGAAATATGAGCAAATAACAACCACGAGTTTTAGCTAAAGACTTCTAGGTTATGCTTTGATACGATGTTAAATCACCACTAGACCCAAAAACTTAAATTGTTATACTAAACCAAATATAACTTTGCAAGGTATTCTCAACAAAGAGTAACATGGAAGTCTTTTTTAACCGAAAGTGATACATGGAATATGATATTGGCTTTCTGATGGAATATGGCACTGAGCCATGATTGTGTCATTGTTCTTATGTTGAATGGGATTAAAAGTTTCATTGAATGAGTGCTTTGATCTAGTATTTTGGTTGATTGCTAATCTTTAGAATTTAGCTATTTTTCAAATGGTAGTACAGATTTGTTTTATTTATCATTTTTATTATTAGAAAATGAAGAAAGGCTTTGTGGAAGTTGTTAATTGATGTTGCTTAGTCTTTCGTTAATGAAGTACTCTTATTATTTGGGAAAAAAGGGAGTCTTTCTGATTGCAGTGATGCATGCAATTGTCATGTGGATGTAAAGTTCTATATAGAAATTTGTGGATTCAGGTGATGCTGGGAATATTGTGGATTCCTACATATCAGGAAAACTGATGCAGCTGAAAGAACAGATTGCAACACTGGAAAAGCGTGAAGAGAGGTCAGTGCTTGATGCTCTATATTCTAATATTCGCGGGATATGATGAACTCTGGTTTCATTATTCCTTGCTACTATACAGATATAAGACTGTTTTTGCGGATAGAATTTCAGTGTTTAGAAGAGCATGCTGTGAACTTTTTGGTTACAAGGTATTACACTCTGCATGAACTATTTTTCATCTTCCTATTTGATTGTGCCTACTCCAATATTGGATTGTAATGCATTATCTTGATACGAGTTTACCGAGACTAGTATTGGAAACAGCTAATGAACTAAACTGACGTTTGACTGTAATGTGTTTGTAACTTACCATTTTCTACTCACATTTTTACTAATTTTGTCAGATTGTGATGGATGAACACCAGCGAGCTGATGGTATTCCAGTAACAAGGTTTACCCTCCAATCCATTTATGCACAAAGTGATGATGAGAAGCTGCAATTTGAGTATGAATCTGGGAACACAAACATTTTGGTATGATGCTAAATCCTGTGCAGATTGTTAGATAGTATGATGCCAATCCAATCCTTCGATGTAGTAATTGTGTTGTTTTGTCATTGTGCAATAAAAAGAAAGAGTGTATGAGTTACATATGGGAGTGTGTATTGGATGCCATTTTGAAATTTTACGTCCTTCTATTTTGAATCTTGATTGCTCAAAGCATTACCAAGTTAATAATATATTTTGAAACCTATTATTAGAGTAATAGAATGAGTTCCGGCAAAATAATTCTTTGGTATTCTGAATTATGTTAAAATTAGAGTAGAAGAAAATAAGAAGCATCATTCCCAAAGATGTCTGACATTTTATTATATTTTGCCTTTTTAAGCACTTAAAAATATGCATCTATTGTTCTTGAAACAGGCAAACAATTACACCTCTCAACCTGATGTATCTCGTCAGGTATGGAAACTAATGTTATCTCGAAGTATCTCTTTGAATTGGTAGGCCTTTGTTTTCCTTAAAAAGTTGATACTAGAATTCCATGATAATCATTGTGGGGGCTTTTGCAAATATACCAAAATACACTAGTGAATGATTTACTTTCCTGGAATGGTTACCATTGATTAACATGTTAAAAAATTATTATATTTGCAAATATTTTTTTATAGTTGTTTCTATAGATATATATTTTTGACGGCTTGGTCGTTTAATTTTGCAGGTTGAGATATTTATCCGGAAGATGAATTCAATACCAGCTTTCACAGCAAACTTAACTGTGGAATCCTTCAATAGGCGAACGCTTTCATAAAGAAACTACGTGCTATTTTTTTTCCGAAACTCATAAAAGTAGCTTGTTGAATCAGTAAGTTTTACCCATGCATCTTTAATCCTTGTCTGACCTTTTCAAGAGTTGTTTGTTAATGCATGAGGCAAGCTTCTTCTATTGTTTCCTCAAGTTTGTTTGTAATTCACGAGCCAGTTTAATAGAGATGGCATTAGTGACTCATTAAGCCGAGAGTGGTGTGAAAAGTATAATTTTGCTGCTTTGTCTTTTTGCCCCCTTGTAGATAGAAATTTACGGGTTTTATGTGCTTATATTGTCTTTTGTGAAAATAATTTGTAAATTATTTCAAAATCTATGGTAAATCATGTACCATGCAAATAATCTCTCTAAATTTTGCTTCGATTTGTGCCACGTCAAAGATCGTCTCAAATAAACAATTGCATTGAATTTTTTTTTTTTTATTGAAATTGTTGATTAAGTTTATTTTAGTTAAAATTAATGAAGTCTTTCCTACCTTGGTAAAACCACCATAGACTTTGAAATATTTTCAGAACTATCATATTTTTTAAATATTTAAAAATATAAAATAATTGGGGTTAATTTTGTTTTACAACTCTTTTCTTTCGAGTTTCTACAATTTACACTCATACACTACCAAAATAACTTTAAAAACCTCCATGTGTCACTCGTCTACAAGTTTTAGGTTTGAAGTTTAATGTTTTCCTATTTTTTAATTGAAAATTTGACTAATATCTGAAGTCACTTAAAAAAATTTACCATCAGAAATGAGTGTGTTGGGTTTTTTTTTTCGTCCAAGCCAACATTGATAAAAGAAAATGTTGGGTTTTAAATTATAAATTTAGTTCCTTTTATTTATTGGCAGAATATTTGGTGATTTTCTATCAAATGTACGTCACATTTTAGGTTTGATGAAATTTGAATTTAAATTAACCGAATTTCTGTAAATAATTTCTATTTATATTACGATCAAATCAATTTCCTATTCTGGAGTGGGTCAGTGATTATTTGACCTATTAAAAGAGAGTGTTCAACTCGTTCTCGATTTTGTTAAGAAAGGTAACTGTGAGTAACAAAATTAAACTTAATTAAAACACTGAATTAGATTATTTAATAAAATGTGAGGATTTAAATTAGAATTTTTAAAATATATGGACTCAGTTGGATTTTTTCAAACATTTAAAAATAAATTACAAATTGAGGTCAATGTGAGAGATCAATCATATATTTTAATTATATAATTGATCACAATAATGAAACGTTTTTTTTTTATCAAACAATAATTTAACTATTTAGATAATAAAGTTATTCACATATGTCTCAAAAATAATGAAAAAATACATTAATTGAGAAAAAGCTAATAATGAATAAATAAACATTTTAAAAGTTATTATTAATAGATATTATATCAATAACATCCAACATAATAAAACCATTCATTAAGTTACCATAACCCTAATATATGTTGTTCAAACTAAGAGTTAGTTTAAGTACTAGACACAATTAGAGTAAAACCAAGTCTTAAATTTATGAAGAAACTAATTAAAACATTAATTAGTTTCTTAATCTAAATTTACAACTTAACTTTTTATTCAAACCAACATAAAGTTCTTCTTATTTTGCTTTCTCCTCTTAATCCATCTTATGCTTATTACTATTTCATTCAAGTGGTCATACAATGCCGTTGGCTTTCGATCAAATTCATTCATAATAAGAAGTCATTTCAAACCCGTTTAACTTCCCTCAACATGACTCTCGGCCGAATGATTCAACCGCTTGACGATCTGATGAAAATTACCCTAGGTCAAGTTTAAGCCTTATCAATAGGCCTAAGGCTTGTAGTTGGGCCCTGTCCTGTATGTAGACGTTTGACAGGCTAGACCTAACTTGTAAATTTTTTAGATGGATATGGATCACATATTTTGTATATAGTTAGGACCAAGGGCTTTGAAGAACAATTAAAAATTCAATTACTTTTGTAAAATACTTAAACAAGTCGAGCTAGGCCCAATTCAATGACAACCTGAACTTTATATAATAGGTCAAGCTTGTGGGTTGGGCCTGAGCTCACTCTTTTAAGTAAAGCACGAGCCGAGACCCGAAACACTCAATGACCATCCCAGAAGGTTGGGCCAGTCATCCAGCCCATTGATGAGGTTTAATCAAGTTTAAGCTTTAATACATTAAGTTCTCGTATAGAAATCAATTGAAATTTTATATTTTTACATATTTTTCTTTTTTACTCAAACCAAACCGAACCATAAGTATCCCGTATTAGAATCAGAACTGTCAATATATGGGCCAAATCTTAAAGCATGAGTGCCTAATGAAAATTTCTAGACTTACGAGTGGAGCAAACACGGAATGTGTTTTAAAACACCTGATAAGTCAATTGGACTACTTCAGGATGACTTTGATGGGAAAAACAAGATTGACTTGTTAAGTATTCTCCAAAAAGCTGAAATTATCCATGGATTTCGCAAATCCTACAATCCCTGACTCGTACATTCGAAAATAGAATGAGAAATTCAATTTCAACGATTTATCTAATGATGACCATCCAACAAAATGGGAGATATTAATTGAAATGAAATAGTGGTTTGTATGGATAAGTTAGGTTACAATCTCGTGCATTTCCCCCGATTTTCATCAACTTCCCATATGCGTTTATTGGCATTTTATATCTCTTTGGTTATAAATATCTAGTTTCTAAATCTAAATTTACAACTTACCTTTTTATTCAAACCAACATGAAGTTTTTTTTGGCTTTCTCCTCTCGATTCCATCTTATATGCTTATTACGATTTCATTCAGGTGGTCATATACTGGTCGCCGACTTTCGATCAAATTCATTCATAATAAGAAATAACTTCAAATTTGTTGAGCTTCACTCAACACGACCCTTCGGCGAATCATTCAGCCACCTGACGGTATGATGAAAATTGCCCAGGGGTCAAGTTTAAGCCTCATTAATAAGCCTAAAGCTTGTAGCTCGGCCCGACTTGTCAAGTCAGGCCTAACCCATGAATATTTGAGATGAATATGGATCACATATTTTGAATATGGGTTGGACCATGGGCTTTGAAGGACAATTAAAAATTCAAATTACTTTTATAAAATACTTAAACGAGTTGGTTCAAATCCAATTCAAATGGCGACCTGAAGTTTATCCAATAGGCCAAGCTCGTGGACTGGGCATGGGTTGACTCTTTTAAGTAAAAGCCGGGCCTAGACCCGACCTATTCAATGATCATCCCAGAAGGCCGGGCCACCCCATTGACGATGTTTAATCAAGTTTCAGCTCTATTACAGTAAGTTCTCAAATAGAAACAATTAAATTGAAATTTAATAGTTTTACTTTTGACTCAAACTGAATCATATGTATCCCCACATTAGAATCAAAATAGTCAATATATGGCCAAATCTTAAGGCCGACGTGCCTAGTAAAAAGTTTTGGGATTACGAATGGAAAATGTGTTTAAAACACATGATCATCCAATTGGACTACTTCAAGATGACTTTGAAGTGGAAAACAAGATTGACTTGTTAAGTATTCTCCAAAAAGCTGGAATTGTCCCTGGATTTCGCGGATCCTACAATCCCTGACTCGTACATTCGAAAATAGAATGAGATATTCAGTTTCAACCAATTATTTGATGTTCTAATGACAATCCAATAAAATGGGAGCTTAGTTTAAATAGTGGTTCGTGTGGATAGGTTAGGTTACAATCTCATGCATTGTCCTTCAACTTTCATCAACTACTCATCCGCGTCTATGATATTATAATCTAGGTTTTATTGGGTATTTTAATAATTGTAAACATTTAGCATTTATCATTGTTTACGAACTTGGTATCTTAATATATTAAATATTTTAGTTTTGTTTACGGATGGTTGATCGAAAGCTGGTGGCAGTGAGATTTCGGAAGTGGTTGCAAATGTGAAGAAGAATAAGAAGAAGAAGATGGAGATGAGTTGGGGTTAATTGAGAGTGAGAAAATCATGGAGAAATTTCAAATCAATCATCATTAAATAAAAAATAAAAAGAAAATCCGCAATAAAGAAGAAGAAAAATACAAAATGAAATATTAAATACAGTCAAAGCATGTAGTTGGTATATTTAAAAATAAACAATCTCGAAATGGTTAAAAAGTGAAATTATAGATTGAGTGGCTAAATAATGAAGTGACTCTTAAAAACATATTATTTAATCCATTTGTATACATATAAAATATACCTGAAAATTTAGTATGATTTTAAAATTATCCTTTTAAAAATTTTAGTTCCTTTTTTACCCTAAATTGACCGTTTTCACATGATTTGTAGTAGTGTCTCACCAATTAATAAATAGAATATATCTCAAATAGCATAATTCTGAATACTAATTACTAAAATGTCATAACTTTTTAAAAATTACTCAAATAATATAATTATAATTCATTAAATTATTGAACTATATTTTATGGGTATTTAATAAATTTGTATGTATTTTTTTTTTTACTTTTTTAAGTGCAAGTTCAATAATTTATCGAGCTATTTGATGATCTTCATTATTATTTTCAATGAATTTGTTAGTTTTTTTAAACTTTTTCTAGTTCAATAAATTATTCAATTATAATTCATTAAATTATTGAACTATAATTATGCTATTTTAGTAAATTTTGAAACGTTCTAATATTTCAGTAATTAGTATGAAAAAATATGTTATTTCAGTAACTGTCCCATTAATAAATGACACTTATTAATTTAGAGGTAGTTTTGAAATGTCTAATAATAGAAGAGTATTTTTGATAATTTACATTTTCAAAAGGGTAGTTATGAAAATTACCACCGATATAATTCTTGTTGATGACAAATTATGGGCTGATCTCATTATGAAAGCCCAGAAACAAGCCTGGGCCTTGGCTCGTGTCATAGTCGGTTCTGATTTTCATTCTGATTCTGATTCTATTCGCTTTTCTCTCAATATTTCTTTCATCTTTGCAAAATATTCCCTTCTTCTTCTTCTTCTTCATTTTATTCTACGAACGATTTTTAGTTTCCGAGAAAAATTTCCAGTTTGAAAATGCAAGGAGGAGAAGATGTTAGCATTGAAGAGTTGGCTTCTAATCTCTCCATCTACAAAGACCAGCTTCACCAGGTACCAATTTCCACCTCTTTCATGCCCATCAATTTCTCTTCATTTCCTTCAATTTTTCGTTTTTCTCTCATTTTTAGGGTTTTTTTTCCCTCCATAACTATTGCAAGCAAAGTAACGTTTATGGTAATTCTACTGATTAGAATATTAGTTTGTTTCTAAATTAGGGTTCCATTTACCTTAGGGAAAATACGCCATTTACATCACCTTGGAGGCTTTTCTCACTAATTTGTAGAGAATGACTGTTTCAGTTTTTTATATTTGGTTTGAATTGGAGGGATTTTTTTTTTCCTTTTTTTATACACATGATTTTTACTGTTTAGAAAACTGAAAACGTTGGGTATCTGAATGGTTTTTTTTTTTCTTTTTTCGTTTTTGGAATAATTATTAATATCCCAGTACAATTGTTCTACTTGTTGATTCTCACCAGTTTCTTCTTTGTGTTCTTTTAATTGGGTACGATGTCTTCATTCTTTCTTGATCCAGGTTAGACAGCTGTTGGATGATGATCCTGAAAACTCTGAGTACACGGACATGGAGAAGGAGCTTGAAGAGGTAGTTCGTTTTGTCCCTTTAACATGCTCATCCTTCGTTTCACGAACTCCTTGGATGTGTATGGTTTAGCACTCTTCATATTCCGTTCCACTGAATTTATTTCTAGGTTCGTCTTCTGCTGTAGCACTAAGGATCAAGAAGTGCTTAAAGTATTACTTTTATATGTGGGTTACCACTCCATTTTGCTTTGTTTCATTTCTAACTTTTAAATGGAGTGTTCAAATTAGAAACAATTATGACTTCTGTGTAGATTTTCCTTTACATTTCTCTGAGCAAAAGGTGAGGGGCGACTTTTATTTTTCGTTTACGTGCTCCAGAACTCAGAACTCTGAACTCTGGTGGATGGTTGTTGGATATGTGTGAAAATATAGAACTTCATCAAGATGCCCATCACTTCTATCTTGGTTCCTTTGCAGGTGTCCTAATTTTCGTGATGGCCAGTCTGCTCTCTTCCTCTGACTTCATTTCAGATGCTGATCCTGAGATTTAAGTTCTTGTTGTTATTTGGGGATAAAATCTGTTCGTTATGAAAGTTATTGTTTAAGTATGTATTTTTAACAGCAGCATTAAACTTGAGCTAAAGTTGCAGTTATGCAGGTTATCGCTTTGACGGAAGAACTTCTTGCTACAGCAAAGCAAAATGAGATTTCTAGTTCAAATGTTGAATCTGTTGATGGCGGAACTGTTAGTTTTCTGCACTCTGAGGGAAATATAATGGTAAATTCACATTTGTTAGACTTGCTTTGCCCTCTAATTTTTTTTAATGAAATATAATGTCTTAAATGGCATTAGATTTGATGTACACTTGGGATCTCTTTGCGATTGTGGGTGGATATTTGGGTGTGCGCATGAAGGCCCCATGTCCTTCAAAAGAGAATTATAAAGGCTCCATGGGGTTCATGATCCCCGACAAAGATTTTAAAAAATAATGGATACACCGAATTTGAGATCCGTAATTTTGAAAATGTGTTTGATAGCAGAATTCAAAACTTCATAATTCAGCATAGCTCAATTGGTCAGGCACCTACTCCCTTCCCTCGAGGTCGAAAGTTCGAGTCCCCCCCTTCACCAAATTGTTGTAATATCTAAAAAAATAGTGTCTCCAAATTGAATTATGTTCATCACCCACAATAATGATTGAGGACGATTCCAACGGTGGCTTCATCTTCAAAATATTCTTCCAACGGCTACGAATGCTATCAGACTCTCTTTTATTTGAGAACCATCCAATATTGCTGATCCCATGTACACTTCTCACAAGTTTATGCCGCAACTCTGATAGGATGGGGTTAAGCGCTGTTAGGGGAATATGGTTATAATTTAAATGGAGTAAGTGGGAGTTGGTTTAGGATATCAATAAATTGAGTATAGTAGTCTCTAGACTATAGAAGGGGAGACTTCTAAGTCTCTCGTTTGCTAAGTAGTCTTGTTACCGCACCATTTTAATACTAATATCAGTTTGGACTTTGGATCATATCAAATAACCTCACACTTTAGTGTCCCTTGATTCCTAACCATCCAAGTTCTAACAAAATTGTAAAATGAATAAAACAAGGAAAGGAAGCAACCTTACAACTGACATAGATAGAGAAACACAAACACAATATAGACTTGGTAGCACCAGCAAATCATTAATTTAAATCCACATCACCAGCTATAAGAAAGTAAAAAAAGAATCCAATAACATCATGTTCAAGACCATAGGGCGTAGAGAATAAATTGAGATAGGGATAAATGGAATCCATACCTTGCAAACTTGAGGATGGAGGTGGAAGATCTAAAGTTACCTCGAGTTCTTGTTAGATCTAAGGATGAGACTTTGGAGCCCTCAACAGCTGTAAACCTAAAGATTGCTCAACATTCTTAGCCAATTGGATAGCTTTTTGAAATCTTCAGGGTTTTTAAGGACTCCCTAGTTCTGCTTTACTTTTCCTAACTTTTTTTCCTGTTAACGTAATGCTAATTAAAAAAAATATTAGAATGGTATGATACGAGACAAAAGTAGTACCACTCAAGTGGCTACATGGATTTCTTAGGCATTGGAATAACCTTCCTCCTAATATTTTTTTGGTAATAACTTTTGTGAATATTGTTCTTCTTGCCCTCGGTGTCTACTTAACATGTTTGGTGTTATAATATTGCCTGTGTTTTGTATGCAGGAAGCAGGAAACATATCTGATCATCATGAGAAATTTCCTATTGGATCAAAAGTTCAAGCTGTTTGGAGTGAGGATGGGGAGTGGTGAGTCATTAAATTTGTGAAAGTTAGCTTCATCAATTTATTCCCCTTTTCCATTAAAAAAGGGAAGGGCATTATTAATAAAAATGTGCAAGAAACGTATCTGCTCAATATCTTACAAAACATTTGAACAAATACAAGAATGGGAAATATGACTCATTATTTAACTGTTTTTAATTGACTGGCCTCAGAAATGCCAAAATCATTATATTGGTTCTATTCATGAGCATGGGATTTTCTTTAAAATTTAGACTACACCATGCTAGAAACTGCCATGATTCCGGTAAGTTTGCTATTCAAAACAAACAGTTTATTACACCGTGAAAACCAACCTAAGCTGTCTCAAAATTCTCCAATCTTTAAATTTTGCTTCTGTTGTAATTCTGAAAGTAATGACGTAACTTGTTTGTAGAAAAATGAGGTTTCCTTGAAAGGGATGAGAAACAGGTTACATATTAATGGAAGTTTGATTGTTTTAATTTTTGTGACTTATTCTAAAAAAAGTTTGATTGTATTTTTTTCTGTTGCTTTTGTTTCTCTTGCATTATATCAATGAAATGAGCTTATGAGCCATCCTTTTCAAAAAAGTTTGATCGTATCCATTCCTGTCACAACATTTTTTTTTGGGTAATTAACTGGACCATTACAACATTTGTGAATGAACTGTTTTCATCTTCTCCCATCCCAATATTTGGCATCATCCCCTTCCCTTTGATTTGTTAGCCAGACTTTCTATTGACCTTACCCCTCCATTCCATTGAGAATAAGCTCTTATTTCATTGAGGTTGTATTTAACTTATGTAGTACCTCAGTATTTTCTAGATTTATTGATTGACCAACCATGTACCTTTTATACCCTCATCTTCCTTCGTCTCCCTTTTGAAAATTTCTTATGTGATTCCACCTTTCTTTTCTGTTATTTAACTGCTTTTTCTTTGTTTTTGTTCAATTATTTAATTATTCAGGTATGATGCAACAATTGAAGCCCATACTGTCAATGGTTTCTATGTTCTGTATGAAGGATGGGGAAACAAAGAAGAGGTAAGGTTTCTATAGCTGCTGCAGTTTTGAGTGTATATTTTTACTCAATTATGCATTCTGAATCCTAGTCGAAGTAATTTAGTTTTCCTTGTCTCTGCACCTCACCTCTGTAAATTATAATACTTCCCTTGCAGAAGTGAATTGTCTTGCATATATTTGTTTAAAACGATTAGGTAATTTTGTTGGTTCAAATTTTGATGACTTTTCTGTTTGACCAGAATATTTATGTTGCATATTTATTAGAATTGAGAAGTTAGTTGGTTTGCCTTTGCCATTTGTTCGCTATGTGTTTCAATGCTTCTTATAAATCGTGCAGATATTTTTTAAGCTCTCTTTCTGAAATGAAAGTCTCTTTCTTATTTTAAAAAAAAAATCTCTGTTGAGAGCCTGACTCACTCTGTATCATGAATCAGCAATATGGATTTTTCATTATTCTTTCACCTTTGACCTCTGGAAAAAAACCTAACTTTGACTCTTATGACATCTTCTAATTCCAGGTGGACCCTGCCAATGTAAGGGCAATTCAAGGTGAAGTTAATGCTTTGCTTGAAGCAGAAAGAGTGGCTGAAGCAACAAAACAAGCTATTAAGCGCAAGATTGCTCAAGCTGCTTCTGTTGACTTCCAGTCACGAAATTTACCGACAAAGCTTCGCATTGAACCTGATGATCCTGAGGATGTAGTAAGTAGTGGCAATCGTAATATTTGATCCTAAATATTTTACTCTTCTTTTCCTATAAAAAAAAATATATTTTACTCTTCTTCATAATTTGTCTTAGATAAAATTATTTTATTCTGTTGCTTTAGTGCATTTTTTTTTGTAATTGTGGGATGTTTCATTTTATATTTCGAGTACAACCCCCTCGTGTTACGAAGTCAGGCTTTGATGCAGTATTTTCAACATACAGAAAGCTGCCAAACGGAAGAAAATACATGCTTTTAAGTCAAAGATGCGCGTAGAACAGCTTGAAGTTACTCAAAATAAACGGCAGAATGCCTGGCAGCAGTTTCAGTCAGTAAAAGGCAAGTCTAAAAAGGTAAGATCGGTAATTGCTCACATTTTGTGGACTACTTGTAAAAAAGAGGCTCAACAAAATCAACTTTCATTGAGAAAAAAAGGAATATAGAAAAAGGCTAAAACAGAAAAACCAACTATCCTTAAATATGACAGCCCTATATTATTATTAAAAAAAAAATGATAGCCCTTATGTTAAAATAATAAAAATAAATTGGAGTATTACAAAAGTGTTTAGAAATACACCAAAATGAAGTATTCACATAAAAATAGGAGTATGCAAGTGAAAAAAGGTTTCACTTTCATCGAGTATTGTTAGGGTCCACAGTTTTTGTAGATGATGTACATATTTGTAATTGCTTATTTATACGTATATATTCATCTTTTTGTCTATCTCTATCATCAACAATTGCTTCGATCATTCCCATGGTTGACCTAACCCTATTAGCCTATTAGGTAATAAGGTTACCTAATATAGTTTTCTGCTTTAGTTGAATTAATATTTATAACAGTATCCTAATGCATGCGATGCTCTCTTACATGGCTTTCTGCTCTTTCCCTTTTTCGGAATTTTCGCTGCGGGCTTATTTATATGTATGTGTGTGGATTTCAGATTGGTTTCTTCTCTGGGCGCAAAAAGGATAGCATTTTCAAGTCTCCTGATGATCCAAATGGCAAGGTTGGTGTGACTGGAAGTGGAAAGGGTTTGACCGAGTTTCAGAAGAGGGAAAAACACTTGCATCTTAAGGGTGCATCAGTTGAGATGGATGATTAAGCCAATACTAAAGATTTTGTAGTCTTTAGTTTGTATTTAGTTTGTAAAATTTGGGGCATAAAACTGCCTGTGATTAGATTTGTTCACTTACTGTAGTATACCATTGCAACAGTCGAAGTTAAGATGTGGGGATTGGCATTTTCTTTCCTTCACCGTTGTGTCAACTGTTTACTCTTAAAAAACATGGGGTATTCAAACAGGTTTGCTTCCTTTTGAGGCTGAGTCCCTCTTACGATCTTGTTTGGATGGAAATGGATGCAATGTAGATCATTGAAATAAGGGGGGAAATAGTTTTTACCATGTATTTGGTTTAGTATGTCAATTTCAACTTTAAAGTGTCAAATTTATCAAATCGATTCTTAAATTTTAGTAACCGGTGTCATTGATACTCTTGAGATAATTGATTCTATCCTAACAAGGATGTTCTCTTCCTTCTTTTGCGTCGACCTTGTACTGTACTGTCACCATCGGCACCAATGTCCTTTCACTTTTTCCATCCCATTGACTAACAACCGGCAGAGGTTGTCCGTGACTCGGACAATTTTATTGCCGCCAGAGAGAATCAAACTAATAGTTTCAATCCTGATTGGAGCAAATATCTTTTCATAATCAATCAAACTAATAGTTTCAATCCTGATTGGAGCGAATATCGTTTCATAATCAATCAAACTAATAGTTTCAATCCTGATTGGAGCGAATATCTTTTCATAATCAACACACTTTTTTTATAGCCTGCTACAACAAGTCTCGTCTTGTGCTTTCTCAAATTCACCATTTGGCTTCCACTTTGTTTTATACACATTTTGGATTGAGGAAATAAAAGTGAATTATTGTGAGAGTCTAGACCCTTCTTTTAGTGCTCTTTGATGAGTTCATCTTTAAAGTGGTTTCTTTCTTGGACAAGATATTGGTTCTTGATGGGCTGATTTATCTTAGGGCTACCTTTCCATTTCTTGGAGTGCAATGATTTATTACATTTGGAAGGAGCGTAATAGATGTCTTCATGATCAGTCAATTTCTCTGATCTTGTAGCTGTTTCAGCAGAATAATTTATTTTGAGCTATCTCCTGACGAGGTAGCAACCATGATGATGTCGATCCTATGGACTGTTTCTATATTTGTTTTCTTAGTTTGTTTTATGACTTTTGTTGGTTTGTTATCGTGTGGTTGTATATTTTTAGCTTGTTGAGTCAGTTGTTTTAAGGATGTTTGTCTTGTTTTGGTTGATTCCCTTTAGCTTCGAAGTTATGGTGTCTTCTTTATGTCTTAATATTAGATTGTGAGATCCCATATATTTTGATGTTAGATCGTAAGATCGTTTATATATATATATATATATATATATTTACATCTCACCTCTGATAGGGAAAAAAAGTGCAGAACGGGTTAAAGAAAAGGTCAAGCCCAACACAAGTTGCCTTAATATGAATTATTTTCTCTTCAGAAGAGTTGATATCGTGAGTCACGAATTTAACAGTTCATGCCTTGCACAATTAATGTTTACGCAATTAAATTTTGCAACTAATCCTATTTTGTTGATATATTTAAGTGATTCCTTTTCTAATTTTATTCGTCATATTTAAAAATATGGATAGAATTTTTTATATCCATTCTTTATATGACAATAGTTGAAGTTCCACATTTAAGCTTAAAAAAAAAATATTCAAATCAGTTGAAGTCTTTTGACAATTCTTATGGTTAAAAAGAGATCGTCTCGTCTCTCCATATCATTAAATAAAATTGTATATGAGAGATATATACAGGATTAAAGTTTAAGATTTCTTTTTTTTTTAATAATTAATATACCAATAACATAAGAGAAAAAAATTTACAAAACATCCTCAGCAAAAGGTATTTGAATAAAATTACAATCTCATAATTGTTATTGGTTGAACTTCAATTCCTCCGTCCAAGAACCCATCTTCTGCCATCAAACAGTTTCCCTACAGATCTCAGATAGAGAGAGAGATTATGTCAAACTAGACAAACCCTAACAATATTTGCTGATGGGATAATTTTTACATGTATTAAAAAAAAAACTATAATCCAAGGTCCACGTTCACCTACAGGAAATTTTCTGTGTCAACCACCAAATATATAATTGATTTAATGCACCAGTATGAACTTCATAATCAAAGTTCATGTCAACCAGAGTCTAAAAGATCAGAATATTACATATTCATAAAATTAAATTATGAGAAAAATGAAGCAAAAGGTAGAACTGAGTTTAGAAGAAAATACCTCCAGATTTCTCAACTTTGCTCCATTTGAATATTGCTCTAATTCATCGGCGTTACAAAGAATTTTGGCTCCACATCCCGGAGAGTCCACAGATCCTACGGATTCTTCATCAACCAAAACTGCCTTTATACTACTAGTTTCTGGAACCTGAGCATAATGGAACAAGTTGGAGGCAGCACTTCATAGAATTCAAATAAACCAACAGTGAATGTCTCAAAAACATTAAGAAAACACGTGTTGAAGCACAAATAATATAATCCTAAAACGCATTATGAGACGCGGAGATATTAAACATCTTAAGACCACATTCTACATGTAATTGATTCAAAAAGTCAAAGCACACATCACAGTGGCAATTCGACGGAAAATAGCACGTTAGAAGGGTGAGGCTCTCTAATTAGGGCATTTTCAAGTCTAAAATGGTTCTTCAAATGTAAGATTAGACATCCAAATGTAGTGGAAATTGAATCATTTTAGTGCAGAAACCTGAAATTCTTCAACGAAACGCTGTAGACATGTTAGAAGTGTCATTTATGATGTTTTCAATAATTGAGTATAGTTGTTTCTGGGTGGACTAAGGGTTAATTGGTCTCAGCTGTTAGCTAGTTAGACTTTAACTAACTACTCATCCGTTTGCCAAGAGATGCTTTCAGCCTAATTGGCAGCAGCTGAAAATTTGGATAAAAAGTTCATCATTGATTGCATCAGAGTCTTACAAGTAAAGCAGTTCAGGAGTATGTCTAACCGCACATATTTTCATCTCTCCGACTCACATAACCACCTCAAACAAGTAATTGGTCCCTGCATACCTCAAACATAGCTTCTGTGAGAATGTTTTCTAAAATGGCTCTCAATCCTCTAGCACCGGTGTTCTTTTGCATTGCTTTCCTTGCAATCATTCTTAAAGCATTCTCAGTGAAATGTAATTTAACCTGCCGAATCAAACAATGACAGGAAATAAACACAGTAAGAACTATTGTATTTAACATCAAATGCGCAAGTCCTTCAATGATTATGAATGTATGGGAAAAAATAAACGATTAATTATACAAAATGAATACTCACATTATTCATGCTAAACATCTTCTTGTACTGTTTACCAAGTGCATTTTTTGGTTTTGTAAGAACCTATTATAGAGAAATAGGGACAAAGAAATTTGCCACATTTTTAAGAATTTAAATAACAAAATAAAGAAAAATAAGAATCTGGAAATCACTTCAGTGGAAATATATCAATGTAAGAAAAGAGCGAAACCTGAACAAGTTGGTCCTCATCTAAAGCAGACAAACTCACAAGAATTGGAAACCGTCCAACAAATTCAGGTATGAGACCATAAGCAACAAGATCCCTGCTTTCAACCTGAAAGTCAAAAGACCTTCAATTTTAGTTGATGAATGAAGACACTCTGGCAGGAAAGGAAAAAATGAAACCAAGGAGCCTCAGTTCAGAAATGACATAAAAAAACACTTCGCAGTGCAGTGCGGTCTTTTAACTTTCAATGGTTTTAAGTTCTCACGGATTCCAATGTTGAAGATGTCACTGCTGCATCAGTCAATCCAGCAGTTTTCATACTTGCACGAACTGGTGCTCCAAAGCCAATTGAAGAATCATGCTTCCTGGGAAAATGGAGGCACTTCATATTAAATTTCTAAACACGGGAAACAAATGTCATCAATTTATTTCTACTTGGAACCAAACAATCTCATTACCTGTCAGAAATGCACTTATCCAAGCCAACAAACGCCCCACCACATATGAAGAGAATATTTTTTGTGTCCATCTATCACACATCATATAAATTTAAGTCTTATGAGACAATGTATGTATGCATTACCATTGGCTGGTTTCACATAATTCAATTTCCAACAAGATTATGCTATCTAAACTCATTCATCAAAATGCTAAAAAAAGGCAAAAACTATGACAGCACACACTTCAGTGTTCAACTCAAAGTTTGTATTATTTTTTGATGTCCTTTATTAGCTAGGTCTTATTTCATTTGTTTGATTGCTGTTTGTTTGTTTGTTTGTTTAATGTTCGAATTCTTTAATTACTTTATCACTTAGTTTAGTTTTCTTATTTGAATAATGTAATTAATTTGACCTATATTTACATTTGGAGTTGATAACTGGGTAACTTTAGTAAGTCTATCACCAAGCAGGGTTGAGCAAAGCTAAACTAATTTTTTTGTCAAGATAGACCTCATGGTTCTCATATGACTCGTGCATTGTTATAAGTTATAACCATATCAAAGAATAAAATTTATAAAAACAGACTCAATTACTGTCCAAACTCCACCTGAATGCAATCACCTCGAGGATGCTTCCGAGCACCTTTATCAGGAACATCCACTACCTGAAAGCAATCAAATGTTCTTGATAAGAAGTCGAGAAGCAGGAAAAATAGATTTGTTTCTGTTAGCTGTCTTTTCTTAAGTACGGCCCTCATATAGAACTGGGTGAAGACCTTGAATTGAGATTACAGCTAACTCTCTAAATCATTTTCTATTCCCTGTACCAATGATATAATAATATTCACGCAATATTTAAGAAACACATGCAGAAATCTGATGCTGTAATATGGCAATGAACCTTTGAATCCATGTATATCTTTTTTTTAAGTCGGTTCAAAAGCCCATTTTATTGAGTGAACGAAAGAAGAATAAAAAAATATACAATGAACCCAAAAATGACCACCAACTAATTACAAGTATGCGACCTAGAAATCTCTTCCAAGTGGATTTATCATACAAGGGAACTACCGCAATAACAAAAAAAATATATATAATTACTTATATGGAATGATATTTAAAAATTTACCAAAATAGCATATTGCTTCTAGTTCAATAAATTATTGCTTTTAGTTCCATAAGTTATTGAATTATTCGCTTTCAGTATTTACTTTTTTAACTTTTATTTTGGGTTGAATAATTGTAATCTAAATGAGTTTTTAGGAACTAAAACTCTCATTTTATTACAAGTTAATTGGTAATTTAATTTTGATAATCTATTTCTTAGTTTAATAATTTCTTGCTTTGAGTTCAATATATTATTGAACAAAAACTTTTACTTGGGCCAAATTTGTAAATAGTATAGATTTTGATTTTCCTACACATTCCATGTTCTATAAATGGAATTCTTTTATGTAATTTTTTTTTTTTTACTTTTGTTTCATTGGAGGATTTCTCATCCTCTTGTATTTTGTTTTTATTCTTATTTGATCAATGAAAGTTCATCTTTCTATCAAAAAAAATAAAATTATTGAACAAAAAATTTACTAGACAATTTGTGTATCATCATATAATATTATATGTTAAATATATCTTAATATTCGTAAATGAGTTCAAGACACTTCTAGAATATATAATACATTACTCAACCTTGGACCTTCCACCTCAACAAAGACAAAAATAAAGAAGGAAAGGGCATTGTAATATCCAAGATTTTTGCCTAAATAAACCAACATGGGTTGACCTAGTGGTTAAGGGGTTGCTTTCCAACCTTAAGGTCATGGGTTCAAACCATGTTCGCCACCTACCTAGGATATTATCCTCCGAGTTTACCGACGCCAAATGTTGTAGAGTTGTGTGGTTGTCCCGTGAGATTAGTCCAGGTGTGTAAGCCATCCCGGATACTCACGGTATCCAAAAAAAAAAAGTTGGCCTAAATATGGGACTTGGGAGAGAACCCGAGTCCATAACACAATCACACTCCGAGCCCACAACCCCTCACCTCCTCCCAGTCTGGAACCTACCCCTCCATAGGCTTCTAACAAGAGCATTTGGGGAAGAATTTTTCTTTGTTTTTTTAGAAAAGAGCGGCTCATAAGCCAACTTCATTAAGATGAAAGAGAGGAAAACAAAGAAAAGTAGGCCACCACCTAACTAAAAGTATGCGACCACAGGGGATAAAAAGGGAAACAAACAAAACACACACCAACCCCGTGCTTAAATATGGCGGCCCGGTTGCTGATAATTAAAAAAAGGTATTACAACATCAACCCTGCAATTATGTTTCGTTCTTTCTTGAAGAACTACAATGTTAGGTTTCTCTTGAGAGATTACTTCATTGATCATTATTCTCTTGAATCTCCCAAACTTTCCTGATAATCCACCACGCATTCATAAGAATTTTTCCTCTTAACGATAATAGCCTGAGGAACATTGAAGGCAAAGTTAAGAACATCCTACTTCGTTGGAGAATTTTCTATCACCTCAATTAAAACGTAATCACCCCCTCTACCACCACCATTTTTTGCCCCGGACCAACAATGGGCAGAGCTTTCTTGTCAACATCTTCCTTTCCAGCTACACCACAATCCTTAGAAAGACCAGGGAGAAAAGTATCCAACTTACCCGCAAACTCCCTCAAACCAGTGCCATTAGAACCTTCAGGGACACACATAGCAAATTGCCTGCCTTTGAATAATTTCAGAGACAAAGCAGAAATTTTCAAAAGCATGCAAGAAAGGTTGGAACAACGGAAGCTAAAAGGTTAGGACGTACAGACACTCTGTTTTAACTTTTGAGCAGAATGCCTGTGTCCAACATGCCAAAATAAGTGTCTGATTAATTAATTTTTAATTTAATTATTTTCCGACACGTTGGGGCACGTTCTTGGAAAAAAATTGTAAGTTTGCTTGCAGCTACATTCAGTTTTCCATAGGTGGTTAAAAGGGTGGTGGGCTCTTAATATTTGGTAAAAATTAAAGAAGAGCATCATTAAAATATTAAAAAAAACCATCAAGAGGGTTGTCATCCTCGATAGACAACCATTATCCCCCCCGGGCGCCGCCGAAAGAGCAGGGAAAACATTGGTGCTCCTGCATCCTGCTTCATTCATTTTACAATAAACCAGCCAAAAACACGCACGCACAATACATGTGTCCTAGGGTGGCATGTCATGTCTTTCTAGAAATCGACGGGGTCCATGTCGTGTTTGTGTCTATGCTTCTTAGAAGGCAGTTTCCACATTCTAAAGAAAACATTATTCACCTTCTCTGCAAGAACTTTAAAACTATCTGTTAGGAATACCTATTAGAGGGTTAGGGGCATATTTGTAATTAGATAGTAAGTTTGTTAGGGGAGTTTGGTTATAAATAGTGAGAGCTAGAGATATTTCAATTAGGCAATTAGATGGTTATTGTGGCTTGAGTTTTACTCAAGAGGGGAGGCATCCAAGTTCCTCGAATTACTTGGGTTTATCGTACCGTTTTCCTTATTATTATTCAATATATTCAGTGTTATTCCAGTAGGTTCCTATCACTATCCCACAGCCACGCCAAGGATCCCAACTCCTGCACGATATTCGATCTGAACTTACCATATTTGGTGATTGAAGACCCTCCCACCGAGATCCAACAAAAAAAAAAAAAAAATATTTGCTTTCAATCTCCAGTGAAGTCACCACACTGGACACTCCTAGACGAGCGGAAAGGTTAAACTCCAACACCCCTACCTCAAACGCCACCTAACCGTGTTCCTCTCATAACCAGAAACACAAACTGAAATACAGAAAGTGAGTAGGTTTCCACAGATCTCCGGAAACAGGAAGCTGAAGAAAGTGAAACTGCCCCACCGGCATGAAGGACGCCGGTGAGTTGCACCCTCTACCATCAGCCTAGAAGATGCAAACGGGGAGAGGAGGAGCACATAGATGCTATGGAGCGCAAAACCTACTGTAGAGAGAACGCCAAAAAAAATCAAAACATTTCTATCTCTTTCTATGGAAAATTATAAGCATGTTTGAGTAACAAATAATGAAAATTTAAAAAATATTTTTTTTTAATAATAAACAAAGCTATTTCATTGATATATAAAAGAGTCAAGAATAGAAGCAATGATAAACGCATTGTAATTACAAAAAAAACTTTACAATTTACAATCCAAGTGGAGGTATTAAGAACACTAGTATTCCAAATATGAACCCAAGGTTTATTATTAACACTAGTATCCCGAACAAAATTATAATATTAACATAAGTGTTCAAGATTTGGACAAATTCATAGTTCTACTTAATTTATTATCCTTAATAGAAAGGATGATTCAACAAATATTAATAATAAACTAAAAATTAAGTATAATAGAATGGTGGAATACATTTAAATAATTTAAATTAGAGATTGGACAAAACAGTGCAAACACGATTCTCCACCCTTCCCCTTTTAATATATTAAGGATAAAGAAAACAATTAAAGATATATTAGTCAACCAATAAATATGCTTCAAAATTAAAATAAAGATGAAGCTAAAGGTCCAAAAAAAGGAAGCTCAAAGTAATTTGACGATTGATCTAACATCCAACTCCAATAGATTGATGAAAGCAAGGAAAACAGATAAAGCACTGCAAGCGGCAGCCTCCATAGATAATACAAGAAAAACAGGAAAAAAAGAAGAAGACAAGATTACTATTATAAAGAGATACGCACAGTTCCTTCAAGCATTTTCAGCAATGCCTGCTGGACCCCCTCTCCAGATACATCTCTGCCAATGTTCATGCTCTCATTCTAATAAAGATATAAAAGCAAATTATGACCAAAATATGAAAGGAAGTTGACAACTACAACCCATAAATTTTACCATACTACACCTTCTTAGTTATCTTATCAACTTCATCAATATATACAATCCCTTTCTGAGCAGCTTCTACATCGAACTCTGCATCCTATACAATACAAATTATAAATGAGCGAAGGTAGACAATGGCATGAAAATTACTGTTCAAAAATTAATTAAAAAAATATGAAAGAAATGTGATGTTATCTTTCATATACTTCCTCAAATAGTTAAGCTAAGTGTACAACAAAAACAAATCAAAAGGATTGGGCATTACTTGGGCTCTCATTCTATAGTTCCAACATGATGCAGACTGGAAATTCATCACTCAAGTGGGATCTTATATATCCTTAATATATAAAAGTGGTGATGTTTAAGAAACTTCTTTGGACTACTATGCCCCTTTTAAAATCTTAAAATTACTAACATGATATTATATATACCCTTTTAAAACCTTCAAATTACTAAAAATGTCATTATTATTTATATTTCACTATCTATTAAATGACTATTTATATTTTTAATAAAATATTTCTCTTTTTTTTTATAAATAAAATATTTCTCTTCATTGAATAAGAAATTGTCAATTTTATTAAATAATTTCCTTGGTTTTTTTATTGTTTTCACAACATCAAATTATAAAATAATTGAAAAAACAAGTACATCATATGAAAATGAATGTGATATTAAAATGAATTTATTGTTTAGATTTATCACCATTATGAAAAATAAATTATATTTAAGTATTCAAATATTAAATGATTTAATAAAGGCGACGATCCTTTAATTTTAAAAAATATTAAAAAAAAACTTAAATTGTTTAAAAAAAACAGTTAAGATTAAAAAAAAACAACTACAACAAAATGTAATTTATTGAATTAGTAATGGTATAATATTTTATAATATTTAAATTTTTTTAATTAAAAATATTTAAAAGTTTAAAAATCAAAGAGAAAAAAATATATAATTTCTTAAATTTTAATTAAAATTAGAAATAAATAATCTATAAATGCAAAAATTAACTAACATATGTATATAGAACAAACAATTTATTTTTTATTTGGTAGTATAAATTTTAAAAATAAAGATGTTAAAAAAATTGTCTTATATAAAAAGGCATATAATTATGTAAATTAGTAAACTATACAATAATTTAAATATTAAATAGAACATAATAATATGTTAATAAATTTCTATGTTAGAAAAAATATCACGTGCGTCGCATGTGGTAAAAGACTAGTATATATAATAAGAAACAAACAAACATAAGAACTCCCTTCTCTTGGTTTTTTATTGCTCCTCGTTGGTCCTTTTCTTTGTACATATTTTCCACAACCCCCCCTTGTGAAATCAAATCCAAGGAACTCCTTTTCCATCTGTATGTATGTTGGATGGATTCTTTCTCCCAAAGAAACCCTCCAAACAATAATCAATGAAAGAATACAAACAAAACTCACAAAAAGAACTCTATGAACAAGAATATAAAGAACACATGAGAGAGAATAGCGGTGAGTAGAATGCAGTCAAGCTCGGTGCTGAAACCGAGAGGCCATGCCTCCCTTTTATAGGCCTTGAGGTTGGAGCACCAACATAAGGAAAGTGGTTGATTGACAGTAAACCTGCTTGCAACTGTTAAAACATTCTGCGAATTGAATAATAACAGGGGTAGGAACTTTTCTCTCTACAAGCTTGTAATCAGAAATAAAGAATTTCTAATTAGATAACATTTTCATATATGATCTCGTATGACCATTGGCATGGCTGGGGAAATTAGCACTCCCAGTTTGCCTCCACCTAAAGGCTCAAACACAAACCAAGATCCAAAAATTAATGGAAAGGATTCTAGAACTTTCCATAAGAAACTTTGATCCAGAAAAACAATGAAAGAGAGGGCAAGCCAGATTTGAAAAAACTCCCAAAATCGTTTTCCAATCAAGAAAAGTCTTAGTTATTACAAGATTTATCAATCAAATTTCTAAAATTAAGACAACTATACAAAGGTGATCTCAAATCAATCTAAAGACCAATGGTCAAAAGAACAAGTTTTTCAGAATCTATATATAAAAATATTTCGTACCAAGGATAAATACTAAAAAATGGATTGTTGGAAAGATGGTATGATGTATCCATAGAACACTTTCCATATCTGTTTCATTGTAACTTAAAGGGGCTGAAAAACATTAACAAAACGTTTAATATGGTTTTTGTCAAACCCAACATTATTAATACCGGAATATTCCTACAAACTCTCCCTTTAACATTGATTTGGCAAAAACCTATTTAAGGAAAACATTTAGCATAGAAATGAGTGACTAAAAATAAAGTTTTCTTTTAGTAAGAGAAATCCCCATGAATATGAAAATATGGATTACAAAAGGTAAGAAAAAAAATACTCCCACTGAAATTTCTGAATGTTAAACTTTTCTGATTGAATAGCATTTCCATATATGCTCTCATAATGACTGGCAAAGTTGGCATAGCTTGTTATGACATGAGAGCACATATGTAGCGTTTCCAACAGTCTTATGAGAGCATGTGGAAACGCAATTCTTTTTTTCAGATTACAAACACTCTCTACAAGGAAAGGTCCTACCACTGTTATTATTCAAACCACAGAATGTTACAACAATCGCAAGCTGTCTTTTTTATTTAAAGGAAGACTCAAAAGCCCATGATATGATAAACGAAAACAGACACAAGAAAAGGGAGAGAAACTAAGGCCACGACCTAGATACAAGTATAAGTAGGCAGACTGACAATTAACCACTTTCCTCATTTTGGTGCTACAACCTCAAGGCCTAAAGGAGGCAAGGCCACTCAGTTCAGCACCAAGCTTCACATCTATCTCTCACGTATTCTTTTATATTATCATTAAAAGAGTTCGTTTTGGAGTGTTCGTGGATTCTTTGGAAGAAATAAGACATATAGCACACATACACAAGAGAGTTCCTTGGATTTGCTACTCATCTATTTCTGCATTGTGATTACACGGCCAAACTTTGGTTTAAACTTCTTTGGTAATTTGATCTGAGGTGGATCCCTCCTAATATGAATCATGGAGCCTCACAAATAGCTCAAGGACCAACAACAAGATCAAAGTTCAAGACAAGCATTGAACATCCATTGACAAGCCTACATGAGTAAAGTAAAGACAATCTTTGAAGATCACGAGCATGGAGGCTAAGGAAGAGAACTTGATGCACTTCAATCTATGGCAAATGCATTTGGAGGAAGAGTATTGAAGACTTGTTCAATCCGAAATGAAGATGAGAGCTAATTAGGAAAGTTTGCAAACACTTTTGCAAACTTTCCTTATTTGGACCACTTTCCATATTTGTTCCCGAACTTGCCTTATATGGTATCCACGAATTTACAATGTATTTAGACATGTTTTAGGCCTTTATTTATCAGTTTTTAATGCTTAGAATAGTTTAGGATGATATAATATCTTCTAGGGCAAAATTTTCCTAAAATGCACCAAATGCACTTAAGGAAAGTATTTGGCAGATTTTGTGCTCCTTGAAATCCAAATTTGCAAGGTTATTTTCAGGGTTTCTTTGCCTATTTAAAGGCTCATTTGTAAGGTTTACAAGTAAGAATTAATATGATATAAAATGGCTTTGTTTTCCTTTTTGCTTGGTTGAATTTATCTTAAATTTTGTAGCCTTGTTCTAGGTTGCATGTTTAAGAAACATTCAAGCATGAATTGATCTTTTGTGTTTATGGATTGTTTCGATCTTGAAATAAGAACAAGTTCTCTTATTTCAAGATAATAGATCATTGAAATAATCTTCTTCTTCTTGTTTTCCAAGGGTTTTACCTTATTGTCCATTGTGGTTTTAGAATTTGCATCTAGGGGTTCTTTGTGCATCAAAGGGTTTCTATTTCATATCACCTCCAAAGGAAGCTCGGGATTTATTGTTTTTGGAGATTTTTTGGTTCAAGAGCTTCAAAAAAGAGAAGATTTTCTGAAAATGTGTTATTTCTGCTTTGTTTTGGAGTATTTGGTCAGAATGTAATATGAGCTATTTTATGGTCTATAGATGGTGACAAATTGAAATAATGACTAATGAAAAGGATGACTGAAAAATTTTAATCACACAAGAAAAGAATCAAATAAATAAGTTAATACCAAAAGGAGTTTGTACAATATTGATTCCACATCTTCTCCAACGTAACCTGCCTGAAAGGGGGGAGGGGGTATAAATTCTAATTAGACACTGAAAATAAAATGTTGCTTGGTAATAATAATTTAAATTATTTTCATTCAATAAAATATGTAAATTACATTTTACATCTCAACTTCCATTGTGTTAACTTTAAACCGTGTAATTCTGATCAAGTTAATTTATACTTTTTTTTTTATCTTATATTAACTTTAGACTATGCATATAGTTTCTTATAGAAAAAATATGATCTGGTTAATCCAATTATTCTCAAGAAAAAATGGAACATTTTAAGCAAAATCTCTCCAATTGACAGTAATGAAAGATATATGGTAACTACAAAAAAGTTCGCATAAAAAGCACCAACAAACAAACAAAAATTTGAACTCCCATAAAGTAAATTGCAATTATGAACTTCCAATAAAGATAACATTTCCTCTGTCCCCCAACCCGTCCTATTTTCAAGTAAGTTGCAATCTTTAAGTCAGTTTCTCTTATTGATTAAAAAATAAATCCCCAAAGTGTCAGAATTTCTACCCCCCTCTTTTTCAGCCAATTTCACATAAAACTGCTTTGATTGTATTTAGCCACAGCATGTTGGCTTTGTTCTTGACAGAGTCCCCATAATATAAAAAGTAACAAATCCCCAAGAATTCCTGAGTCTAGCAAGTTTAAGAACTCATTTAATCTATAGAAACTGTAAGTATATTATTGTAAGTATCTCATATCCAGTAACAATTTTAATCTAAATTTTTCTAAGTCTGATTTAGTTATGATCAAAATTATTCATTGACAGAGAGTACATACAAAAGAATCTGTTTGTTGTAAGTTGGTTATCCCCCCCAAATTCTTTCCTAAAATATTAACAGTTCAAGACATTATTTACTTAGACTGAAATCAGAACAACATTTTCATGCTTCTGCATGGGTAAATAAACAACAAGAACCTGATGTAATTAATTGAGAAAAAATCCATCCTCAGAATGCACTTGCCTGAGTTAACGCAGTTGCATCAGCAATGGTGAATGGCACATTTACCACACGAGCTAGGGTTTTTGCAAGTAATGTCTTCCCTGTCCTTACAGAGAACTGACACGGTTAATGAAAAAGTTCTAATGAAATCAAGGCTCACATACACACACAAAAAAAAGGAGAAGAAGCATACATCACACCTGAGCCTGTAGGACCCATTAGTAACACATTACTCTTTTCCAGTTCCACAAATTCATTATCATCATTCTCAAATTCAATACTCTGCAATCCCAGCCCCGATCTAAATAAAAATGTGGGCATCAAGTCAAATCAGCAGTACGAGTAAAATACTATCAAATTGCAGAAATATCATTTCATCTGGATAAGAATATTGGTATTTTGAATATGGATATTGCCTTTCCCATCCATGTCCTTATGTACAGTACATCCATGTTCCATTCCATGGGACACCTTAAACATTTATAAGCAACACCAAGAGTATAAAAAGGACAATTCGAGGAGGATTGCAAAATGACTCAACTAGACAACTCTTACAAACTAACGTTTTCTGCAACGAGGCATGATCTATCCTCATATAATGGTTGTATACAGCCACAGAAAGCACCTGTAATGTGATGATATATATTAAAATGAAATACCATGGTAAAATCAATTAACCATATGAATTAACAATAATAAACATGAGACTCCTTCACCCAAGGTAATTGGTGGAATGACCTGAAATTTAAATGAAGCTAACTAAGGAGCCCTATTATAAACATTTAGTTTCCTTTTTTTTTCTTCCAATTTTATAAGAAGTATTTGTTTGATAAAAATTTATTTTCTAGTTTCTAAGTCATTCTAGACATTGAACAGGCTAACTTCAAACCTTGAGCTCATGGGTTCAAACTCTGGTGGCCGCCTAATTTTTTACACGTATCTCCATTTATGTCATTATTTTTAGTTTTTTACTTGAATAAAAAATTTACTTTCCAATAATTTATTGAAGCAATTAATTATTGAAAATTAAATTAACAATTAACTTGTAATAAAATGAGAGTTTTAGTTCCTAAAATTCCATTTAGATTACAATTATTCAACTTAAAACAAAAATTAAAATAGCAAAAATTAAAAGCCAACTATTCAATAATTTATTAAAATAGAAGTAATATGCAATTTTGGTAAATTATTTAAAGTTGTGCTATAAAAGTAATTACATATTTTGTTTCTACTATGTTGGAAATTCCTCCTATTATCCTATGAATTTCCCAACACCAAATGTTACAAGTTAGGCGGTTCACCCGTGAGATTAGTTGAGGTGCGCTGCGTGTAACTTGGCCAGTATACTCACTAACTATAAAAATAATAATAATAGAAAAGTTCTAGAAACCAACCATAGCACAATTTTGAATCCAAAAAGATCAGTCTTAAAAAATATATTATTTTTGTAAAGTAATTATTATATTGTTTTGAGGCTGATAAGGGATCTCATTGGTAGATCAAGCCACAATTTTAGCTCCTAAGAGTTTTAACGTCTTGGGCTCATATGAAGAATGTTGCTCTAGTGTCTAACTGATCATTATGAAGATTCTTTGTTAAGCATTTGATCATTGTTAGTAAGAGGAGGACTCTAAGGGCAAAATTGTAGACCTTGGCCGTATATTTCTAAGACTAGACATGTTTTCAAGTTCCTATTTTCATAAAGTCACAAGTGAAATGATATCTTTTGGACCATCATAAGGAGTTGTGTAATTTTCCTATTTGCTTGATTATGGAAAACCAAAATGTCTTTTTGTTTAGGGTTCACCTCATCATTCATACAATTGTTCATTTCATTTGTTACATATACTAATTATGAAGAATGTGGCACAAAAATGAACTTGATTCTAAATTGTAACAACATAATCACACCTTCTTTGCCTTTTCTTGTCCAACAATGAACTTGTCCAGTGCCTCACAGATTTCCTTAGGAGTAAGCAACCGCTTCCCAGAATCCGCCTCGCTCTTTTCATCATCTCGTTTCAAATGTCGAGACGAATCGTTTTCAACATGATTATCGAAATCCCTTGCCCCCTTAACCCTACCAATCTCAATAAAAGTACCTTGCAAAGGAACTAACTTAAAGGGTCTAAAATAAAAGGCAGTTTTGCAATTAGGGCAGAGATTAAGAGCTTGATAAACACCAATTTCGCGTCCAGTAATGGATAAAGGACGATTGGAGAAGATAACAGGTATTTGTTTGGAACATCTAGGACAATTAACATCTGCCCTAATGTAATCGTAATCGGAAGTTCCATTTCCATTACAGACGTGGCGTTGTTGAGAAAAGAAGGGTTTGGTTTGTGATTGTAAAGGAATTGAAAGAAATGCTGCAGCAAGGTGATGGTGGAAAAGAGGGGTGGAAGTGACAGTTCTGATGAACTTGAAGTTGAAGAAAGGAGTGATTTTGAATCTGAAGAATCTTGGAATCATGATTGATTTTATAGAACAAGTAGAATCATGGCGGAATGGATTTTGTGGCTACTGGTTTTATGGGTCTTCGACTGTGAAGCTGAAACAGAGAAGTGAAGTGAAGTGAAGTGAAGGCATGAGAAATTAGTTTTTTTTTTACGTATTTTTTGTCCATTAAGTTTTGTGATTTGTTTCTGTTTGGTCAATAAGTTTTTAAGTATGTGTCTATTCATTTCTGAGTTTTAAAAAATATGTCAATTTGGTCTCTATTATTAACTTTTTCATTCATTAGTGTAAAAAAATTCAAACTAAATATACCTTATTTCTCAAAATTCGGGGACGTGATGGACACGAAAATTGACATAATTCTCAAAATTCAGAGACAAAGTAGACACGAATTGAAAACCTAAGAACTAAATAGAATTGAAAACTTCTATATGTAGTATCTCTTTCTCCCTAGGATTTGTAAAAACTAGAGGAAATGGAAGACAATAAAGATTTTTTTAGAAAAAAAAGTCCAATGGTTAACTAAGTGTATTAAACGGGGTAATTTTATAAAACTGAAACCATAGGTATATAAATATTATTTTTTGGATACATGAGGTGTGTTTATATTTAACGAAAAATCACAGGAATCTTATTTATTTATTCAATGCTTTTAAAAGTAAATTGAATTCTAACGAATAATTAGTAATTGAAAGAACAAACAAGCATAATTGGCTATCATTTTCTTAAGGATGTTAGAACCAAGAAATATGTTGTTGTCATCCCTCTATACGTTTTTTAAGGTTTATTGAAATAGATAGATAGATAGAAATATACCATGGGGATGATCATTTACGGTATGATCTTAAATCTAAACGAGTTATAAACTCCATCTATCACGATAATCTTTTGATGGGTGAGAAAGACTAATTTTAGTTCATTTTAATAAGTCTATCATGTTAGAGACTTGACCGAAGAGAGAGAGACGAGATGAGAGTATAATTTAGCCTTGCCTTCTTAATAAAATAATTTGGGATCCCATTTGTAGATCTTGGTCTATTACGTTCAGAAGACGCCTCAAAGATACTGAGGTTGATGTTTTCGCCTCCTTAATACAAGCCATTAGCCCATGTGTGTCTAGTTCCTCTCCGGACCAGAATCTAGAACGGGCCTTTCGGTAGTCACTTTTCTTGTAAGAATGTTTTCAGAATCCTCTCTCCCAGTGTTCTTGCTCTGCTTTTGGATTTCTTTGAGACCATCTGGAAGGACAATTATCCGAAAAATGTGAAGGCCCTCCTTTGGACTGTCTTACATGGAGGCCTTAACACTAATTATAAACTTCACAAGAGGTTCCCTTCTTTGGTTTGCTGTCCGAATAGGTGTATTCTATGTTGCTCAGCTGCTGAAGACCTTTTCCACCTGTTTTGGTCCTGCTCTTTCCTGCCAGATTATGGGTTAAACTTTTTTACCTCTTCTCCATCCATAGTCCTCATCCTCCAAATCTCCTGATGATCCTCCATGGTTTTCTGTGTGGAGTGTCTCTAAAGGACAAAGCCATTATCCTCTAGCATAATTCTATCAGGGCGCTGATTTGGTTGGTGTGGTGGGAAAGAAACAAAATAACTTTCGAAGAGGTTTCACTTAACCACTCCGATATTTGGGATTTGTCGATTTGGTTCACTTCTCTCTGGTCAGCAAGGGCCAAGATTTTTTGTAATTACTATTCGTCTCTTATTGCCCCCAACTGGAGTAATTTTTTGTAATTCTAAGGGAGCATTTTGTATATCTTTTCATTTATCAATGAAAGTTTTTCTTATCTAAAAAAAATAATATAAACTTAATTCATAATAAGATTTTTGAGTTTTTGTTCATTTGATAATTAGTATGATTTGAGGAGCAAAATATAATTACATGCGTAAAATGAACATTTCACATTATCATGACTATAAACAACTTGTGAAAGGTCAAATTATATGCAGTGATAAAAAAAATGAATATTGATAATTATTCGGTAGGACAAATTATTAATAGGTGGCTTGCATAATTAAGTGGTAGTATGGGTTCTTTTGAATTTGATTCATGTAGCTTTTGGTTTTATTGTATCTCTTTTATTTTTTTTCTTTCATTTTAACAAGGACATAACTTTGTCTACAAAAAATTGAGGATATTTAGATTTTTAGTGAAGTAATTCAAAATTAATAAATAATGAAATTAATCTTAAATTATCGGAACTCATAATCTATAAGTTCATCTAATCAAATAAATAATGGATGCAATTCATTTTATAGTGAGAGAAGGCCTCAAGCCCATTTTAAATGTTGTTGAAGAATTTTGGATCTTAAGCCCAAAATTGGATCCATTAAAAAGTCCAAATGCTGGATCAAAAAAAAAAAGTATTTTCAAAAAGGGATATATTGGTAATATTTAAGAATCCTTTTTCTAATCTCAATAAGTATTAAAAAAATACCATTAAAAAAAACCCCTCTAAAGTCTAAATATATCTCCTCGAGGTCCTTAAGAAAGCTCTAAATGGGGAATATTTAGAGAGAGGAAGTTATATTTTAACTCGTAGTTGAAAATCACACGTGTAACTTAACAAAATCAATAATTTTAATATAAATCACACGTTATAATTAAGAAATTAATTTTCCCCTCCTCAATTTAATGTAATATCTAAAAAAAAAATTTTAATCGTAAACAAATCAATATACTTTAAAAGATATAACAACCCTAACTTTTTTTTTCATTCTATCAAATCTCAAGTATACTATTATATAATAGGTCTAGTAGAGACCACTCAACTGATTAACATGAATTGGTTTAATATATCCATTACAGATTCCAACTCTCCCACTTCATTTTTTAAAAAATCCAATCTAATGTATACACTTATTATATGCTATTTTTTAATAGGTCATTGAAAAAAGAATAAGTTTGTTTAAAAGAAATATTGCTGTTTTTTTTTAAGATATTACATCAAATTAAAAAGGGACTCGACATCCAACCTCATGGGAAGAGATTATGTGTCTGACCAATTGAATTATATTCCGACCGTTTAAAGAAAATATTATAGTTGAAAATGGTATTTTTAAACTTTAGATGTTTTGTGAGAAAGCGAGGTAGATAAAATCATTAAATATTGTCTCCTATCGGTCCCCAACACTGAATTTAAAGCATTCCCATCAGAGAAACCTCATGTTTTCTTCTTCCCTTATTCAATTGCCCTCTTAAATGAGAGAGGCCCCTCTAGTTTTCCCCATCCCTTTCCTGCCTCACTGTCCTTTTTTTTTTTTTAATTTTAATTTTTTTCTTTTCACGTGAAAATTGCTGATGAAATAATACCCTAAAATTCAATTAAATTTGGTCCCATCTTGAATTATCTCTCTGTGTGTGTGTGGGAGGGTAATTGAGATTTGTTTGTTTTTGTTTTGTTAAAGTAGTAAGTGAAGCACAAGAGAGGCATGAATGAAAAATAGATATCACATGCAATTTATTAATAAATATCTAATATCTATATATATATATATATATATATATATATATATATATATATATATATATATATATATATTTAAATATCTAATATATATATATATTGCAAAAAAAATATCTAAACAATAAATATATATATATATATATTTATATCTATATATATATATATTTATATTTAACTAATTATAATCAAAATGATATTTTTGCTTGTGAGCTCCTTTAAATTAACATGTTATCTTATTATTAATGATTTTTTTCCTTTTTGAAAATAATAAATATAGTTTGGATTTTTATTAATTCATGAAGTGATCGTTGGTATTTTCTTTCCAATATTTAATTAAAAAGATATATATTTCTCACCTCTCATTTTCTTTGATGTGGCTATGTCTATTGTGGGTTCTTCCCTTTTGATAATAAAAGAACATTCCCACATCAAAGAATGTGCATAGCCCAACAAAAAAAAAAAAAAAACTTTTCCTTTTAGTCTTTATTGACATCGGCCTTTTCACAATTTTATAAACCCTACATATGCATGCATTGTCTTTTAATTAATTAAGTTCTAAAAAGAGTTGAATATCTAATTATAATAAATATAGTGTGAACTTATGTTTTGATAGATGAATCCTTTGAATAACAAAAAAACAAAACAAACTAAGGAACTCATATTTTTTAATGTAGGATCATGTGGCAGTCAAATTGATTTTTTGAAATATATTAAACTACTTAGTGTTTCAATTTTGAATTTTTTAATCAAACATATTCAATTGTCAAAATTAGGTTTTTAAATCAAAACAAAAATGTTAATTTAAGAAAAGATTGAAAGTAATTTTTATTTTTTGAGATATTACATTAAATTGAGAGATGAAAGACTCAAATCTTTGATCTCATGAGAAGTGAGGAGATGTCTAACTACTTAAGTTATGCTCGTGATGTCGAAAATGAATGTAATTTAGTTTAGTAATACATGCCAAAAGTTATATATAGTAAATCTCTTTTGATTGCAATGCATTTCATAGGATTAGTCATTATTAGCCTTTTGTGTTAACTTCATTTTGAATGAATGGAATTAACATATAATTTTTTTTTGGGGGGCATGCTTTCAATTTGGGGTAAACAATGATGAAATTAGGGTTTTGACAAAGAAGGAAGGGTCAAAGGACAAAAAGTAGACAAGCATACCAAGAGAAAAGAGACACACTTATATAATATTTAATGTCATATCCAATTAGAGAGAAAGAAATAGAGTAGGGTTGTCCTATATACAAGCACTAGCTAGGGCAAAACCTAAGCTAATAGAATCCCAAATATAGATAGAGAGCAATTGCCAAAACTTCCATTGAAAAATGGTTATAAATTTAGTTTAGGGTACCTTCTATTTCCTCATTTGAATGGTTGTTATTCTACTATATTTAATTAATTTATTTTTAAAAAAATATTACGTTATTATAATTAGAAAAAGAGGAGGTTTGAACCTATAATCTAAATAAGAGAGAGTATTAACGTGATTACTTGAGCTATGTTTCTTTTAAATAGTTAAGATAAATGACAACTATTTATATTTTCTACTTCCCGATTATCAAAAAAGTAATATTTTTAAAATCTTAGTCAGTAACTATTTTTTGTTTCGAAAGTTTAAAGGTAGGAAAAAAAATTAGCAGTTGTACATTTTTATAAAGTTTAATAATTAAAAATATAAATTTCTTTATAAAAAAAGCTAATTAAGCACTGATTGACTTGATAATGTCCTACAATCATTGTTTGACATTTATTCTACTTTTACTTTTTGTCTCTCATTTGAGTTTTTTTTTTTAACTTTATTAGAAAAATAATTTTTTACTACTATCTTTCTCAAATTATACCCTTAGACTAAGCTATATGAATTAAAATAATAAATCTCAATAATTTAACTGTCTTGGCAAACTACATATAATTAAGTAATAATAAATCATATTTATTTAATGAGAAGAAGAATTAATATGAAACTAATTATGGAATGATAAAAAACACATAAATGCCTCGGATTCAGTGCTAGAATTAAGATTTAGGTAACAAAGAAAATAAAGGAAAGAACATAATTACTAATTATGATTTTCAGAATGATAAGCTAGTAAAAAAAAAAAGGGTTGACCACTTGATTAATTGCAAATATATATATTATATATAATTAATTAGCATACATAATCATCCATAATTAATAAGTATTTTAGATTGAATTTAAAGGCATAGGGGAAGGAGAATTAGGAGAAGCAGTGAGATTGATATCATGATCCTTCTTAGCTAGATTATGCTTATTGTTATGCATCCAAACCTTAAGAACCCTTCTCTTTACTCCAATCTCTTGGCAAAACTGTTGCACCACACTCTCTTCTTGCTTCTGTATCTTCCATCCCACTCTCTCAGCAAATTCCAACATCTTCTCCTTCTGTTCCCCTGTGAACTTTGTTCTAAACCTCTTCTTAACCATCTGCCCCGACCCCGACCTCCCCATCATTACACCGCTACCGCCACCAATGTTGTTATTCCCTTCATCCTGGTCATCAGACTCGGAATGAAGTGATCCCATCCCCATCCCCATCCCCATTCCCATCCCCATGTTATATGACATTATCATATGATGGGGTTGAGGATGAGGATGAGGATTATTTCTAGAGGATATATATGTACCGGTAGGTGTAGGGTAGCCGAAAGCAGCGGGTTCGGGGCCGGCAGCGGGTTTGTGATGTACTACTCCACCGCCCGCAACGATCAACTTCCTACCGACACGACCGTGGAAAGGCCAGTCGGTACAAGAGGAGGGTTCGCCGTCGATTTCTTTACGATGGAAGTTACGATGACAGTTGCAAGCAGAACAAGTGAGGGCTTCCAAAGAGCCTTGATCACCACTAGGCATGAATTCACCACAGCCATCAGTAGCATTGCCTCCCATGGAAGCTGCATGGTTCTTCAAACATTCTCTATACTTGACCAGATGTTGTTTGATCATCTTACCATTGCTGTTATTGTGCTGATGATCATGATCATCAGCAATGGAGGTTAATGGTGAAGAATTATTATTATTATTAGGAGGAGGAGGAGGAGTGGAATCATGATTATGATGATGATGATGATGAATGATATGGTCATGGTCATGGCCAATAAAACGACTACTTAAAGGAAGAGGAAGAGGGATTGGCCCTTCTGGACTTGTAAGCTCCATTAATTAATGCTGTGTTTTAAAGACCAAGACCAAGACCAAACCCTTTTTGTTTGTTTAAGAAACAAAAGCAACAAAAAACTCAAACAAAGAAAGAAAGAAAGAAAGAAAGTGGGTTTTGCTTTGATAGTATACAGTAGTCTCTCTGAAGAAGTCAGCTGATGATGAGCTTAAATTTTAAAAAAATATAAAACAATTAAGGAAACAAACCTGCAGAGAGAAATTTAACCACACTGACAGAGAAATCAAGATTCATCAAGTAAAGAGAGAGAGAGAGAGAGAGGTTTAAAGACTAAAAATGGTGAATGGGGGGAAAACTAAGCTAATAGTAGGGGTGCAGGGTGAGTGTGTTAAGACAAGACAATCAGTATATAGCAAACGTGTTTTGTTTTTTGGAAAATATTTTAAGAAGAAAGAGAAAAAGAGAGATTAAAAACCAGATCAGGAAGAAGAGAAAAGATAGGAGGGAGGAGGAGGAGGAGGAGTTTTTTGAAGATGAAATGGAAAACTGCGTTAAGGTTCTAGTAAAGCCACTAAATAAGAGCAACAACCCGAGATCTATTATTTCTATTTATAACTAAATAAATACTCAAAACTAAACAAAACAAAAGATTGTTAAATAAATCACAAGGGATGCCTGCCAACGGGTGGGGACAAGGATGCTGAGATATATATAATTAAATTTACGTTTTTTTAAGTCAAGTGATGATTCAACATATTTAATATAATATAACCGTTAATTAAAATATATTTAGTTTTTTATTGTAATAAGTCCCCCTGATTTTATTTATTTGACTCAATTTCTTTTATTGATTGCTTTTGTTATATTTAAAAAGTCTGATAATTAAATCGTTAATATAAATAGAGAACCAAAATGTTATAGAGACCTACGAATTATTATTATTTTTTTAGAAAAACTATTTTTTTTTTTCTCATGTATTTTGAAGGTATTATTAATTTAAAAGGCTGATGGTTAATCTAGTAATTTCTTTTAATATTTATAAAAATATCATTTTTTAAATATATTTGTAAATTTAACGAACAATATAAAATATTTTAATATATAATAAATTTTGATCGTCGGGTCAGATTTATGATTAACATTTGATTTACAAATTTTTTAAAACAGATAAATTGTCGATTCTTTGTGATAAATGATAATCAATCTAACGATATCATCATTGTTAATAGAAAACAGAAATGAAAAAGAAAAGTTGTTTTAACCGACAAAAGTGAAAAACAGACAGATTTTTTTAGGAACAGAAGATTAAACCCAGAAAATAAAAGTAAAAAAAGAAAAAAGAAAAAGTGGGAAGTCTAGTTTTGTATTGTATTGCTTGGCTTGCAAAATCAGACATCAAGTTTACGCTACTTCACTACACTACTTAGTGAGAGAAACAGTGTTTGTGTCAGAAAAAAAAAAGAGAGAGAGAGATGTTACTTGGAAGGAAATATAAATATTTAAAAATATATCTGCTTGCCTGCCACCCCCATTTAATGCCCCTTTTTTGGAATTTGAAATTCAAAAAAAAAAAAAAAAAAAAATTTCTTCCTCACATAGTTTTTTTATCCTACGTGTATTGATTTTCTTCCAGACATTTCTACTTCTACATTATGATAAAATATACATATATACATATATTAATTAAATTAATAAGGAAAGGACAGAGCTAAATTTAATTAAAAAAAAATATATGGAAAAACTTTCAAGTGATGATTTTTTTTTTTTTTTATCATGTTGATACATTGAGTTAAAATATAGAGAGCAAAGAGAGAGTTTCACTGCAGTTGGAATCCTGAGACTGAGAGAGTGTGTTTGTTACAGTAAAACTAATCTCTCAATCAAAATCATATACTATACTTGCAAATTGATCTAATCACACACACACATATATATATATATATTCTAATTATTCTAATTAATGTTGAGTACTTTCCATCCTCGAGAAAAAAGAGATTAATTATGCAACCTAGCTCTAAACTTTTAATTTGAAGATATATATTATAACGTCATCTCGCCCTCAGGGTCAAATTATTTTTTTTCTATCACCAAGGTCATGTAGTTGACCTGTTTGATGACCTTCTTAGTTTTTTTTTTTTTTTATATAGTTGTAATGTTTGGTAACTTTTCCATGTTTCTTGTTTAACATTTCTTAGAAACATTCCTAAAAGTATGTATGAATTTTAAATACAATTTTGATTTCTTAGTTCACATTTTTTAAATTCATTACTAAACTATTATTTTGTTCCGCCCTGACTTGTAAAAGATACCATAAATATCCAAAATTTAACTTGATTGATAAATAATATTTTTAAATATTTTATTTGAAATTTTAATTTTCATATAAAAATATTTCTGCTATTTAAATATTTTCAAAAAAATAAGAAACAATAAATAGTTACTAAAACGTATTTCTGTTATTTTTTTTTCAAGAATGAGAAACAATAAATGATTTTGAAGCATGTTTCTGATTCTATTTTAAAAAAGAAACATAAACAAGAAGTAACAATCAGAACAAGAAAAAAGAATGAGAAATAAGAACGTTATGAATAGACCCTTAGTAACCTGAACTACTTCATATATATAAAAAAAGGGTAAAATGCAAGAATGACCCCTACATTTTCCCCCAATTTTAAATATGACCCCTACAGTTTATTTTTTTTCAAAATGCACCCATGCACTTGTCAAGAAACTATCATTTATTAAAAAATCATCCATTTTAACATTGAGTTATAACTTTTTATTTTTTTTACGTTTTAATAGAATATTAATATTTATTAACCTTTAAGAATATGGGTCAAAAATGGGACCCACAATTTTCTAAAGCTTAATCTGAAGTTTGTGCCTGATTCATGGTTCGGTTTTTACCGATTCGATTTGAGCGAATTGGGGGAAGGGGAGGGGGGGGGGAGGGGGGATGCTATCAGAAAATATAGAAGTGAGTAGATGATTTTTGAAGGAGATTGTAATTTTTCTTAAGTAAAGGATGACTAAATGCTGTGTAAACATTGGGGTCCCCTTTTTTTACCCAAGGTTAGTCATAAAGGTTTAAGAAAATTAATATTCTTGTTAAAATGTTAAAAAAAGAAAGAAAAATATTTCAATGTTAAAATGGATGGTTTTTTATAGATGATTGTTGGAAAGGGGAAGGGGGGGTTTTGAATTGAAAAAAATAAGATTTGGATACTTGAATTCTTAGAGATTTTTACTCTTTTAAAAAAATCAAATACTTTAACAAGAGAACTAACAACTGGATACATATAGCCATAATCGGAGTCTTTAACCCCTTTGTTTAATATCATTTTTTAATCTATAAATTAAAGTGTCTCAGTCAACTCAACAATCTAATATTATCATCTAGTTAAATAAACTGCCTTTCATGATTTGAAAAGTTCATCTATTTTTGCTGCCATTTTTTAGAATTATCGAACATTTAAATGTCTCCTCTCTTATTTGATGTAAATTACAAGTTTAATTAATCTCTAATTTTAATTCATAAATAGAAAAAAAGTAAAAAAAAAAAAAAAGATCATAAATTAATTAAAAAATTAATAATTAATTATTTATAGGAGAATATACAAAAGGCACCAAAAAATTTAAAAGCTAGCTTAAGTGACTTGGGTTAGAAATAGAATAAACCAAACACAATATGTAGGCTTTCTTTCCCTTTGGGAAGTAATCAATATCAATGCTTTTTTACTTTCTAAAAAAAATTAAAGGAACACTTGGGTTTGGGTATTTTTTTTATTTATCACAATTATCATTCTCAAAATGACTTTATTCTTTTATTATCCATTCCTATTCTATGCTTTTATATATTCCACACTCTTAATTATTCTGCAGGCATTTTAAAGACTTGTTTTTATCTATCTTTATTCTTTGCAACAAATTTGTTTTTATCTACCTTCTCCCTCTTTCTTAATTCCCATTGGGACAGCCTTTTTTTTGTTGCTTTGCTTTTCATCACTTTATAAGTTTCAGATAATCATGCTCATTTGTTTTTGTTTTCCCAATTATCATACCAAAAAACCAAAAGCTACTGATTTATTATTAAGACATACAAATCAAACATATTACCATTAAGATAATATTGACGGTTTAAATATATATTATCTATCCTAGATCTTGAAGAAATTAGCACATATAATATATTTCTTCATATTATTTATTGAAATGTGAGAACTTTTTAAAAATAACTCAAATATCAGTTTAATAATTTTTTTAGTAACATTTAATAATTTTATGTAAACTATTACTTGTTAATTTCTTTTACCCTTTATTAATTTATTAAAATCATTCCTCGTCAATTATCTGGTTGTTTTCTTTTCATGCATTATAAATTTAGGGCATGCTATTTCCTTCATCTCTTACTCTCCTATTTCTATTCACGTAGGACGGTTAGTGGTCGCCACACAAGCCGTTTCTCTACTTTTTCATTTGCAGTCGGTATTGTTAGTCATTGTTTCGTTGTTTATCTCTCTGTAAGTCACATATGCTTCAAAGCAGATGTTCAAGTGGTTAGACATCTGCCCCTTTTCCATGAGATTGAAGATTTGAGTCTCCGCCCTTCTAATTTAATGTAATAATTAAAAAAAAAAAAGAAACCACAAATTGAAATAGAAAATAGTAGAGATGGAGAGGGTAAATATTTTAGTTTTAGAGGTATAAATAAATAGTGTATGGGCCACAGGAATAAATGGCGTTGATGACATCCTGACTGCAATGCAATTGAATGAATCACACACAGATTTCAAGATGGATGTGTTTTCAGAACTCTATATTTTCTTTTTTTTCTTTTGGAGAAAACTCAATACTCATACATAACATCTGTCCCTCTATCCAATCCACTGCCCACCACGCCTCTCTTACCAGACATTGCTTCAACTTTCATTAATCCTTTTCTCATTTTTTTTTCTTTTATAGATCATTCATTATACAACATATTTGGTGTTTCTTTTACTCAAATTAAACTTAAACTCTATGAACTAAGCATCCATTGCTTCATTTTGTTTCATTCAATGCCATATATAACGTACCTAGGGGTGTTAAGAAAACCGAAAAACCAATTGAACTGAACTGAACTAAACCGAGCGGTTTGTGGTCTAAATATTAGAACCAATAGTTCTTTCGGTTTGCAATAGTGTAAAAAAACGTATAAATTAGTTTTGGTCTCGGTTTTTATATTTGAAAAACCGAATAAAACCGAACCATATATATGTAAATAATGATGAAAACCCATAAGTATATTAGTTTTTTTATTCTTCCTCTTACTTGATCACTATGCAACATTAATGAACAATTTAAAAAACACATCAATC
Organism: Gynostemma pentaphyllum; assembly: GCA_028015215.1. Lineage (NCBI taxonomy): Eukaryota > Viridiplantae > Streptophyta > Magnoliopsida > Cucurbitales > Cucurbitaceae > Gynostemma > Gynostemma pentaphyllum. Next base: position 50,752,543 of record CM051352.1, read on the forward strand.
TCTCGACTCTCTTTACAAATTAACCCTCAATCTTGTGGCTTCTTTCCCCTTTGTTTCTTTAACATTGATTTTAGTGGACAAAAATTTAGAAATTGTTAACATTTTCATCTATCTTCTCTAAGTTTGTTTGTTTCAATTTTGTTGTAAAAAACCGACAAACCGAACCATCGGTTGGGTTCAAGAACCGGTTTTGTATATTTTATTGGACGGTTTGGTTCTATTTTTAACAAAACTAAATGTTCGGTTCGATTCAATAATTATGAAAAAACCGACCGAAGCAAACCGTGCACACCTAAATGTACCATTAATATATATGGTTCTATCAAAATATAGAGTCCAAAAAGTTCTCTATTTTTTTTTTTCTTTCTTTGTATTCATCAAGATTTCACAAGGCAATAAAAGCTCTTTAGCATTTCATGTATTCTTAAGTTTGTTTTCTTTAATTTCTTTTCTCTCTTTTATTTGTTATCTTCATTGTTTAAAGGCATCACAATTATAGATTTGTGAATAACGAGTCTAAATATATATAAATATATAAGGGTAGGGCAAATAAGATACTTGTGGTTTCTATCAAATGTATAAAATGATAATTACACCCACATAGTTCTAAATTATGTCAATGATCGAGATCTCTCATTTCCAACGCCATTAACTTTATTTTAATCTTAACTTCTTCATTTGAACTCCAATTTTGATGATTCAAGATGTTTTGAAATCATCGTTTCAAGCAAAAGATTTATAGTTTCAATCATACCTAATATTTTGATGATGATATCAAACTCTTTTATTTATTGACAATTTTGAAATTTTAAAGTGACCATAACGTAGAACTTAAAACGAGAATTTAAAAAAAAAAAATTAAATCCAAATTCAAACGAAAAAGTTATGGCTAAAAAAAGTTAATTGTGTAGGAAGGGAAGAGTTTTATAGAGATAATTTGGAACTATATGAGTGTAATTTGCTAATTTCAAACTCTAGAGGATCATGTATCTTACCAAAAACTACCGAGGTCTTATTTGTATTTTATCTAATATATAATTATAAAAAAAATTACTCATAAAAATTGTTTTGAAAATAAAAATATAACTTTTAATAGTTGTTTTCAAACTATGTTCTTTATCTTTTTCTCTTTTAACTCAAATGGGTGGTTTTAGAGTTAATATATATTTCTTCAAAATTATCATGACCTCGGAGAAACAATTATATCAACAATATTATTCTACTATAATTTAAGAAAAGTAGATTCAAATAAAATTTTTTTTTTTTAAATGCACCAATACATTATTTTATATTTGAGTAACTTATAAACAAAAGCTAAAAGAAAATTGAAATCTTAATTTTAGAAAGGAAAAAAAAAAGTGAAAAGTTTGATTCAATATTTGACATATGAATAAAATTTATTCAATTCTGTCTTTCTAATCCTTTTTGTACCTCTCCTTGAGTGTGTGTATGTGCATTTAATTTAGAATCCCAACAAAAGGGATGATAGAAAGGTGATTCCAATAAATTGAGTCATAATTTGGTTAAGCCAAAGGAATATATAATATTCAAAAACTTTATGTTATTACACAAACATATATAAAAAGATTACTAATCATGTTTGTTCGGTCAACTGTGAATCTTATTCTTAACTTTCATAATAATCAAGAAGCTATATATCTTTCTCTCGCATAATATTTTACTTTTATAGATACCAAACTTTCCTCTAATAATCTCGAGGTCTATCAACAATTTTATTTTTTATTTTTTATTTTTTTAAAGAAACCCCATTTACTTTGTGTTTATAATATTTAGTTATATTTTAACTAATAGTTGATTATATTAATGGGTGACATTTTTTATTGGGTATTAATTATCATTTTAGTTAGTTAAAAAAACTAAAATAATTAAGTGTGTTACTTTTAATTTTGGACAAAACTTATCTCCTCCTAAGGAAGGTATCCCTTCATTTTATAGCTATAAATTAGCCACATCCTTATTCGGGGTTGTTTTTCATTGTTTTTAACTCTTCTTTATTTATTAATTTTATGTTTGTGAGTGAAAATATAGGGATACCTCCTCCTTTGGAAAGAGGTAAATTTTTTCCTTTAATTTTTTCTATTTCATTCCATCATGTGTGAGATCTGAGGGTGAGAAAGAGTGTAAAGAGTTCTTGGTGTAAGAGTTCTCATTTCATGGTTATGCATGGAAAACAAAAAATTATACTAATAAATTGATTGGTCAATCTAAAAAATTAAACATAAGATATTTTTGTGTGATCTGAATTGGTATATATATATATATATATATATTTTTATAGAATGCTTTAAATCACAACACATTGTTTGAAGTGTATGTAATCATTTCTCATTTTGCATTCCCAAGTTACGTACTTCACTAATAATATCTCTCTTCTTTCAAAGTAATGTTATATAGTTGATGAATGTTTTTTCATTGAAAAGTTTTTTAAACTTGGTTTGAAAAGCACTCAAAAACAGCATGTTACCTATTTCTTTGATATTTGTCAAAGCCAAGAGTGACCACCACCATAAACACAAAGGTTAAATGTGTGTCTGTGAGAAAAAGAGAGATACATATTCTATCATTCTTGCTAATTCCATACTCATCTAAATTCACTTTTTCTCCTTTTTCCTCTCTTTCTCTCTCTAAGATGGGGTGTGGTCATTTTTGGTTCCTTGAGTTTGAAATATTCAGAATAAGGAATAATTAAATCTTGGCAATTTTTTCTTTCCATTGGGATAAAGTGTGGTAGGCAGGCAGGAGCAGGACCAGAGATTGCTGCCTGACTATCATTAACACAACTCATTTTGTTTTTTCCGAAAATATACTTCCCTTCGAACTTAATTTGGAGGAGCTCTTTCGTACTTTAATACACGATTGATTTCAATTGGTTTATAAAAGTTAGTGGGGCTCGCATATTTATTAAAGGTGATGATATTTAATTGAGATTGACCAATAGAAATCGAAGGATGTAAGAGCTTTTTCAAATTAAGTTTGGAGACAAGTATTATCCTTTCTTTCCCATTTCATTTGAATAAAACTTCTCTCCTCCCTAATTAGGAGGACCTCCCTCTAACTTACTTATGTGTCATATTTTTATTGAATAAAACTTATTAATGAGATCCACATATTTATTAAATACAACATACATATTTATTAAACTACAATAAATATTATCAAATAAAAATATGACACGTAAACAAGTTAGAAGGAGCTCCTCCTAACTAGTGAGGAGAGAAGTTTATCTCATTTCATATGTTTTCTAGCCCCATTTCTTTCCGGCCATATAATTATAGTCTAGTTTAGAAAATATTTATAAATATATAGCAGATTTTTAGCATATAAATCAATGATTTATTATGAATTGATGATATTATCGTCTGAAATGATTACAATTGATTATCGTTAATCACTGTCTAAAATATTAAAAAATAAAACTAATGTTATCTATTAAAATATCCTCTTTCCTATACATTAACATGTACATTACGCAGCCAACCAGAGCATAACTCAAGTGGTCAAGCTTCTACTCCCTTCTCTTGAGGTCGAATGTTCGAGTCTCCCCTCCTTAAATTGATGTAATATCTTAAAAAAAACATTACACATTACGCACATAAAACTAAGCTTGTAATATGCCTTGAACAAACTCCAACTAAATATGTTGTGGACCATCACTTTGCTAATTAAAAGTCATTCTTTTAAAAAATTCCCTCCTTTGGATTTCAAACCAGCTAGTAAGCTAAACAAAATAATAGAAGAAGTTAAGAGATTCTGTAAACCTGAGCATAACTCAAGTGTTTGGATAACTTATTTCTTTCTATTAGGTCGAAGGTTCGAGTCCCTTCTCCAAATTTATGTAATATCTACTTAAAAAAAAAACTATCTATGACTAAAAAATATTGTATACAAAAGAAACAACAGCTTTATGATTAAACTCTCATATTAAATATGCAATAAAAAATGTTGTATACAAAGAGTATTTTTGATTAATTAGTTCAATTTTAAATTCATTATGTTGATTCGGGCAAAGGAAATAGAATGTGCTTTTATGTCTTAAAAAAGCATGTGGCATGTTTATTATTCCATTGGATTTGTGAAAGTAAATAAAATTAAAAAAAAAAGTGCAAAAGAGAAAGTGCATATGCATTGGCCGCTGGGAACATTCTCTTGGCCTTTTTGAGATTCAAAGCATGCATTATGGTCCTTTATTACTCACTTCAAAAGCAAAAGACTGCCCTTTTCCTTTTACCTACATAGTATTCCTTTGGTATATATTCTCAACTTTCTCTCTCTCTCTCTTTTAATTGAAAATTTATGATGGAAGAGTTAAAAAAATATGCACTAAATTACTTGCTGTTCCAACTCATGGATTTGCCATTCTTGAACACACAGAATTGAAGAATCCATAATATAATAGTTTTTTAGTCTCCCTATAACAAAAATGTTGACTGAAATACAATGATTAACGTTGATTACTTGTTGTGGTCCATATTAAGTTATATATATATATATTAAATAAGTGTTTTTCTTATTATTTTTACTTTAACCTAGGCATCCCTTTTCATGTTTTTAATATATGTGTCTAAAATAAGGGTGTCAGTGGATGAGGTAAAATCGGGAAACTCATCCCTACCCCAGCCCGTAATCCCGATCAATAAGCGGGGTAGGGAATGTATTCACCATTTTTTAAGGCTGAAATTAAAACGGAGAAAAAAATTCTCCATCTCCATCCGCACCTTGTTAGAGGCTGTGAGGAATTTTGGCATCATTAGTCTAAGATATGTAAGGATAGTTACTCATTGGTACATAGTTAAGTTTTTACTTTCTATGAATACCGACAATAATTTCATGTCGACTATTATAATTACAACAAAATTTGTGCCATAATTTTTCTCTTTAGATAAATTAGAAAACTATTTACTTGAATTCTATGAAAATTGGGTTTGGTTCTCAAAAACTAACAAATGAATAGTGAGAATGAGAGAGAAATTTAAATCAAAATTGTTGATAGAGAGAGACTCAAGAGGGTACAACCAAGGCTTTGAAGCATATGTGACTTACAGAGATGAACAACGAAACAATGACTAACAATACCGACTGACAAATGAAAGAGTAGAGAAAGGGCATGTGTGGCGGCCACTGACCGTCCTGCATGAATGAAAATAGGAGAGTAAGAGATGAAGGAAACAACATGCCCTAAATTTGTAGTGCATGAGAAGAAAACAACGAGATAACTGATGAGGAATAAAAGGAAGTAGTAATGTATATATATTTTTATCTGAAGTAAACAAGTTCGAGTCGATTCGGATTATACTATTATAAAATATCATGACCTAAAAACTGAACCGAAATTTCAATTCCTGTTGTATATCATCTCAAATTTCCGGATATTTTCTTTTATTATTCTCATACCTATAGTCCAATCCGAATTATGTACATCTTCCCTTGAGAAGGTTTCTTTGGACTATTAAGGGGTGTTTGTTTGTAGTGTTTGGGGATAGGGATCAAAATCCCATGGTAACTTTATCCCCATGTTTGTTTGGCCTTAAAAAAATCGAAGGAAAGAGAATCTGATCCCCATGGGGAGCCTGGCTCCCCTCCATGGGTTTAGAACCCCTTCAAAATACATAGAGTTTGCATAAACCCCATTGATGTGATGAGAGAGAAATGAAGAGAAAAGAGGAGAGGGGGGGAAAATTATTTAATAAATACAATTTTATTATTCTCATCTCTATCCAAAACTAAACACAGTAATCTTGTACCCATGCATTTCGTCCCCGGCATCTCAATCCCATGTAAACCCGGAAACAAACGCCCCTTTGAGGGTTAACCACAAAAGATAAATGACATAAGACAACTTGTGGGCATTTAACCAAAACTAACGGAATAAAGATCTTTAACACAATGTCCCAGCATTTATGATCAAGGATCATCATATAATCAACTCCTGCTAGTATATAAATGAGCCTCACAATAAAACTTAAACAATGCTCATCTCAAATTAACTTATATACAACAGCCAATTCAGGCACCTAAAACAGACAGGCTCTAGTATCGTATTCCTAGCGTAGGCATGTCTTTTTTCATCTCACGGACGAATGTATCACTTAAATGCAAAAACAAAAACTCACCCATCGGTGGTGTAATATTAGGAGAAATATCTCATCCATGTCAGAATGTGGAGTCCTGTTAGTTTTTTTACAACTTTTAGCCCTTAAAATACAGTTTCCTAAACTCATCATTGGATTTCGGCCTTTCAAGATCTTGTTCCTCATTTTTCGGTTTATCAACTGACCAACCAAGTGCTCTGACATTTCGAGGTACAGCAAATGTGTTCTTCCCCTTAAGCTCGACATTGTCGCCTCTGTGCTTCCTTTCCATGTGTTGCTGCTCCTTCCCAGAATTTCTGGACTCAGATCTTTTACCTGCACCAGCTCGATCCGTAGTATGGCCTCCTGTGTAAACAAGAAATCAGAGATAAAATTATCTGTATTTTTTGTCTCATCCCGAGGAGAGACGTGAAATTAGATACACATCATGATAATAAATTAATAATACAGATGATAAGAATACAAGAATGAAACCGTTATTTTGAAACATTATATTGAAGATGTTCGAAGTAATCTATATGCATTTCTATTATTCCCGCTGAACAGTAAGCAAATCAGCTAAGTGAAAGCAGTAAATTTCCAATGACGATAGCCCAAATGAGGCAATAGAGTCAATCATATGATCTGTGAAAAGTATTTTCATTCATCAGAGAATATGTTCGAACTTCCTATTTGAATAAGTAAATAAGAAATGTACATGTTTCTTCCCAATCAAAAAGTTCAAACATAAAAAATGTGAAAAATAACAGTGCATACTCTACAAACTCAAGCAACTGAAATATATGAATTCTAATTGCATCTTAGGAAACCCCAGTATCAGTAGCCAGCAGTACGAATCCTTCCAAAATGCTAAAATTACAGTCAACAGATAGCAAAAGGAATCTATTAGATTACTAAAAGTTTAATTCAGTGCACAGATAAAAAAAAAAATCAAAATCATGGATAGCACATCTATTACAAATCTTTCATGAAGGGAAAGAGGAAAACCTTTTAGAGTACCTATGCGGTTTAACCTTGCATGATTTAATAATCTCATGTATCATGGGTGATAATTTACCGTGAAAATAAATAGTTTTCATTGAGAGATGACACAAACTAAAATACTATAAATTCAGCAGCGAGCCGCGACGCGCCAACACTCCCCAAAAACTATACAATATGGAGCGAGGCTAACAAGAACCTACTACCACATAAACCCCCAGTTGTTACAAATTAAATTTGAAAGCAGTCACAAAAGTAAGCAGCAATTAAGTTTAGCATGAAGCATTTAAGTTTGCTGAACTCGACACCTTTGAACTCTCAGTAACCCTGTCCTCAAATTCAATGACGATAAAAAACAAATACTAAAATAAAAGTAAAGTAAATTGTCCCTTCCTCCCTCGCCCCATGAAAGGAGAGGATTGAGAAATATGTCCTCCTGAAAATCCTCAACTCTGAGCTTTAAGAAATGTAAATTAATTCAAAGTTCAAATATTTGAAAACATATAACCTGCATATATGCATGAATGTCAAAACTACAACTAACAAGTATTAGATTGTAGACCTAAAAATCCCTGAAAAGGTGTAAGATAAGAGCTGTACTTAGCAACTGCTACTGACTATTCAATCTGTAACCTATTTCTAGCTTCTTTACACCACACAATCACACCATCACCAACCTTCAAAATGTTTGATTCAGTGGGAAAATTACAGGGTATTATCCGTAACATTTTAATCTTCAAAATCCTCACGATTCCTATAAAAAAAATCCTCAAGACAATTCTTTGCCCATTAGATTTAGAACTAGACGGCATCTTCTGTAACATTTAGTCGAGGTAGACATGACACTTATTCATGACCTGTTTTCAAAAACCCATGTTTAACCATTAAGTTGATGTAATTCATATGCTTGGAAAAATAGGGATCACGTTTTCAATAATTAGAAATAAGTTCAGACCGCATATGCCTCCTGAATAACTAGTATGTTTTCTTTTGAGAAAACAACTCCAATACCACATGCTACTCCTAAGTTCCTAACCTTCCCTACCAATTTAATGCCAGCAAAGTTTAGACTTTTTTACCTAGCATACCCCATATTCTTAGGTTGTTCTTCAAAGTTTAAACCTAGACTCAAAACTACTCTTTTCATTTTTAAACTCTTTTTACCTTTGTTAGGATCTGATCGTGCAATGCTCAGCCTTTTCCCAAGCAGCAATTGTTTGTTCTTTGCAATTGCAGCGGTGAGATGCTTATCATCAGAGAAATCTACATATGCTAGTCCCTACAAATAGGGAAATGGAATCCATCAGTAAAAAATGCAAGGCCATCAGTTTACAACCATTTGAAGGGGTCAATTCTACATCAAAGTACTCTAGACATCAATATTTCAATGCACTACCCAAAATAATGGATATAAATTAAATGAAATTCAATAGATATTAAGTTTAATCATAAGTTCAAAAGTGAAAGAGAAGCGACAGTCTAAACCATATCCATAGTCAATGGTGAAGGTTTAGTATGATTACACACTCCTATAAGAGACAACAGTAAATTTAATTCAAAAAGGAAAGAGCTGTATCTATGAAAGGAGTGGGCAAAAAAATTCACATCCTTGGAATATGCAACATGCCACCAATTATTAATTTTTAATAATAAACACATTTCATTAAAATACAGTTAAAATCAGTAATCTAATAGATGCCAATACAAATCCAAGAAATACAACTAACAAGCCAGTGATTCTTCATCAAAAATAAATTTGACTTGAAAATCTAAAATGAGTAATAGATGCCAATACAAATGCAAGAAAGAAGAATCTAGTCCGCAATAGCAAAAAACTTTGCATATTTAAATCTCTTTATTTTGAATAAAGCAGCTAGATAGTGAACAAAAAGTATGCAAAAAAGGGGGTGGGAGAGGGGGGGAACCCCACAAAAGCTGGTATATTGCTGCCACTTAGAGCCCGTTTGGTAACCATCCCAATTTCTGTTTCTTGTTTCTATTTCTCATTTTTTAAGAAATGAAGTTGTTTGGTAACTATTCCTGTCTCTTGTTTCTCATTTTTTTAGAAACCATTTCTAAAATTGTGTAGAAATTTTAGAAACAACAAATTCTAGTTTCTTGTTTGTCATTCTTGTTTCCAAACTTTTCAACACATTAATAAATTATTATATTGTCCCATTTTTTTTTTTTTGATAGTAAACACGCTTTTCATTGATAAATGAAATAGCCAAAAAAGGGCTAGAGTTACAAAAAGGCCTTCCAATTGGAGGCAATAATAGAGGGATTATAATTACAAAATGCTTTACAATTTGCACTCCAATTGGAGGCATTAAGAACACTAATATCCCAAATGTAATCCCAAGGTTTACTAATATCCAAAAAAATTCTCCTATTACGCTCCAACCAAATATTCCAAAGAATAGATCTCACCGCATTAGCCCATAACATGTCAATATTGTCCCATTTTGACTTATAAAATATATTATAAATATCCAAAAATTATATTGATATAATATTTTTAAATGTCATTTAAAATTGTAATATTTTCAAAATATTTTTATTTTTTTTAAATGAGAAACAAAAACAAGAAATAGTTAACAAACACATTTTTGTTTCTTTTTTCTTCCAGAAACAAGAAATAAGAAACAGTTGCCAAACATATTTCCGTTTCTCTTTTTAAAAAAATGGGAACAAGAAACAAGAAATAGAAATAAGAAATGCAAACGAGGAATGTTACCAAATGGGCCCTTAATTACAAGTATGCTGCCGGATTCCTAATAATTTAAAAAAAAAAAAAAAAAGTATATCACCAAAAAAATTTGGTAACCGACATCTAAAGTGATGCATTTACATGTGGTAGTTCCCAAACATATTCCTCATTGCCCTCATCCCTCTAAATATTCTCCAACTCCTCTCTAACCATATGTTGCATATTACCGCAAAGAAACCCGTTGCTCATATGATGTTACCCTTAGAGAAAAAAGGCCTATATGAGAAGATCTCTTCCATCATTTGCTGCATGATCTATTTTGGACCCATAACATGCCAAAAGTATAAAAAAAATTGTCAAACGTATCATGGGAAAGTGCATGCCTGTAATAAATGATTAGACTCCTCAGATGCCAATTTGAAAAGGCAACACCATTGAGGTCTGAGAGTGAGGAAGGAAGATCTCTAGAGAGAGTTGAGTTTATATCCTTTCCAACCTAACTTTCTTTGGGGTCTTCACCATCCATAACTTAGAGAAGAAAGGCGAGGATATATCTAGGGAGGAAGCTGTCAAAGAATGAAAAAAGGCAAGACAAGAGAAATTACCGGGGGAGGGGGGTTTAGGGTTTAGAGTATATTGCTGCCACTTAATTACAAGTATACTGCCCAATTCCTAATAATTAAAAATAAAGGAGTATATCACAAAAAATTTGTTAACCGACACCTAAAGTGATGCATTTACATGTGGCTGTTCCTAAACATGTTCCTCATTACCCTCATCCCTCTAAATATTCTCACATTCCTTTCTAGTCATATCTTGCATATTACCGCAAAGAAACATGTTGCTCATCATTTGCTACACGATCTACTTCGGACCAATAACATGCCAAAAGTATTAAAAAGTTATCAAACCTATCGTGGGAAAGTGCATTCCCGTAATATAGGGGTGAACAATGGTTTGGTTTGGTTAGAATTTTACTAAAATTTCATAACCAAATGAATTTTCTATTCATATTAGACGAACCAAACCGAACCGTTTAACATAAAGAAACTGAACCAAACCAAACCGAAATAGTTTGGTTCGGTTCGGTTCTTGGACATTCTCTCTCTCTCTCTCTCTCTATTATTCTTAAATACTTAATTTACATCATGATAAGTTCAACAAAATCTCAAATTAAATTCCAAAAACCTTAGGGTTAATTTTAATTAATCAAAATAACAAAAAAAAACACAGAATACAAATATAGACAGGATAAAATTCATAAAGTCTTGCTATAATTATATAAAAATAACAATAAAAATAAAAATGGTTGAAGATCTTTCCTATTTTTGTATTTTATCAAGTTTTAATTAATATTTAAATTCCAACTATATTGTTTAGATCACTACAAAAATATGTAAAACCGAACCAAACCGTTATTAATTGGTTTGGAGTCTTTGGACAGATTGAGGTTTAAAAACCGAACCAAACCGGTTTGGTTTGGTTTGGTTTGGTTAAGTTCGGACTTTTGGATTGGTTTGGATTTATTCAACCCTACCGTAATAAATGACTACACTCCTCACATGCCTATTTGCAAGGGCAACACCATTGAGGTCTGAGAGTGAGAAAGGATAATCTCTTGAGAGAGTTGAGTGTATATCCTTTCCTGTGCCACAAGTCCAGCAAAAAAAACCTAACTTTCTTTGGCATCTTCACCTTCTATAGCTTAAAGAAGAAAGGCGAAGATATATCATAGGGAGGAAGTGTCAAAGAATGAAAAAAGGCTTTACAAGAGAAATTACCAAAGGGTTCAAGGAAAAATAATCCTCTTATCCTAGATGTTCACACTCAATCTTATTCTTACCCCATCAAGAATGGACAAAGGTTACTAAGGTCCCCCCACTCCATATCCCGAATGTTCCTTCTAAATTTCAAATCCTATGCCGAATTTGGACACGTTTAGCCTAAGTCAAGGATTACAAGAAATACAAGGAAGAAAGAGGCTATGTGATCATGTTTAGCCTAAGTCAAGGAAACATATACTGAAGGGACACATCCTGTAACCAAGGCTCCTCCCAATATCGAATGCGAATTCCGTTTCCCACTTTGTACTCACACACGAAATAAAAGAAGGGTAACAGTAGGAGATGGACTTCCATGGGCTTCTATCGGTGTCGTGAACCACCACCTTTGAGTCACATCCGTTTTGATTTATCCAATGCCTGCTTGCAATGATCTTGTGCCAAAGACGCTGCAGTTCCAGTGAGAATCGCCAATACCATTTAGTACGTAAGGCGATATTCTTTCTATCAAGATTTCCGATATCCCGACCACCCTCCCTTGGAGTTGACGCTCTTTTTAGGATACTTATAAACAATGTCTATTGAGTAGCTGTCCAATTTACTAGATGGGGACCTTTGCCTTCCTCCACTCCCTCCGAAAGGAGGAAATATGATGGAATTCCACTTAGGAGAGATTGTATCTAGGTCAACCTACCCCTTTTAAAAAGTAGCCTTTCTTCCATGAGACTAGTCTCTACTAGAGTTTTTTTTATATGAGGGTCCCAAAAGGAGGCTTTGATTGGGTTATACTTATGACCTAGTGGAATGCCCAAGTAATTAAAGGGTAGGGAGATCATTTTGCACCCAACAAGATCTGCCCACCTCTACTCCTTAATACTATCACCATTAAAGGGAGCTTCGCGTATATACTGTGTACAAAGCTTGAAAGTCTGCCATAAATACAACCTTAGGGAAAAAATAGAAAAGGAAATGTACAACAGTAAAAGAATATAAATAAGGGGAAAAAAATACAAGGATAGAAATCACTAATCAGTGCACAAAAAAAAAGGTGGACTACCGAAACTGTAAGCTGGAACGGAGAAGGAATATCAATCTGCCAACTTGCATGGTGGGGCCCACTCTTCAACATTATTAATTAATAAAATCTTTTAAACCATGATTGAACAAATAAATAATTCAAAGAAAACAAAAGAATGGAAATATGTTGTGTTCATAGACTTTGAAAAATATTTATTTATTTTTTATGGAAGGATAAACTTTCATTAATCAAATAAGGATAAAAATAACACAAGTACAAGAGGATGAGAAATCCTCCAGAAAGAAAAAAATAAAGACCAGACAAAAGATTTCCATTTAATATAAACACTTGATTATTCAAAATACAAACACTTCGAAAAATATAAACACTTGATTATTCAAAATCCATACAACCTTATTGAAGTCCAATAGATTCCTTTCACAATTTACTTGTTATTTTTTACAATTTTTTTTATGGAAATTTTTTACATTTTTTTTGGTAATAAACAAATCTTTCATTGATAAGTGAAAGAGCCAAAAAGCTCAAAAGGGGTTACAAAAAAGCCTTCCAATTGGAGGCAATAATAGAAGGAGAGTAATTACTAAAATATTTACAATTTGCACTCCAAAGGGAGGCATAAAGAACACTAGACTCCCAAATGTCATTCCAAGATTTACAAGAGTCCACAAAAATCCTTCTATTCCCTTCGAGCCAAATATTCCATAAAATCGATCGTATCGCATTGACCCATAAGACTTTACCCTTGCAAGACAGATTAGGGGCTTCCAAAAGAGCTAACACGTTAGTTTTTGGGTCCATATGACTGACCCAACTAATATTAAAAGTGTTGAAGAAAGAAACCCAAATATTCTGAGAGAAAATGCATCCAAAAAGGATGTGCTCCGTGTCCTCTAAGTTTTTCTTGCACAAGCAGTACCAATTAGGCTGTAGACAAAACCAAGGCTTTCTAGCTTGAAGTTTTTGGTTGGAGTTAAGGCCACCATTTACCACAATCCAAAGGAAAACTTTGATTTTCTTAGGATAATTTCCTTTCCAAATCAGATTATGATTATAGTCAAGATCAAGCCCACTGATTTTCCACAGCAAATGAACAACAGCCTTACACGAGAAGCCAACCCTTGGATCAGGTCTCCAAACTCTAGTATCCTCCTTGCTATTAAGACGGATGGGCTCCAACAAGGACAGCAACTCAATCCACTCCAAAACCTCATGATCTTTGAAATTTCTTCTAAAATCAATAACCCAATCATTCACCTCTTCTTTCCAGGCAAGACTAACCCAATCATTCACATTTTGATTTTATATATTATGTTCCTTTCTCATCTCATGGATCCCAAAAGACAATTAAGGAAAACCAAGAGGAAACAAAGAGACTAAAAACTCCACCAATTGAGCCCATCCATCGAACTTTCAACGTTTCTAATTGACGTGTTAGCATCCTAGATATTCTTAACAAGGCATGATGTCCTTCCAACTATACAATATAATAAAATAGGAACTGAATTCTTGACAATTTTCTCAAAAGTTTAAGAAGCGTTCTTAATCTTCCAAAATAATCAAACTCAACATACAACTAAGAATTCAACCTCAAGTAATACAAAAGCTTATAAACGCAGGTGAATACAAGGGGGGAGAGAGAGAGGACCCGTGATTTTCCAGTGAACTTGTCATGCAATATTCGAATCGCAACAACCCCACCAACATCTTGAAAGAAGTCCCGCAAGTGGTCATCAGTTGCCTGTCAAAGTTGTCAAGAAGTTTAAAGTTTTAAACCATGAACTGCATGCTCATTCAAGATGAAAAGAGAGGAATAAAATTGCATAGGCACTCCGGAATTCACTTGCCTTAGGGTTGAGGTTTGAGATGAATACAGTGCATTGGTCATTATATATTTTGCCTTTTTCCTGGATGGAGTCTTTCATTTGCAGGTCATTTGTATCATCTGGTTTGTTAACACTTGCTGTGCTGTCTCCAAATATAGTTTGCTTATCCAAGTTTTGTAATTGAGCTTTACCCTTTCCCTTAACTTTCTTTGACTCATGCTCTGCATCTTTTAGCCGCTTAGCGGGAGACTCTACATTGGATGTACCTGCACCAGATTTTCGCTTTCCAGGGGCACTCTGCTTATTAGGAATTTCCGACTCGTCCTTCTGTATATTATATGCCTTCAACTCTTCAAGACGGGGGTTAACCTGAGAGAAAGGAATCATCCAACAGAATGTATCAGTATTTTATTGAAGAAACATACAGATGCAGAATGGGTGATCATTAAAAAATGGAAAATATAGGTTATATATTGCACACACTTTCATGTCTTTAGCAACTAGAGTAACGAGTGCAGTTCAGAAATCTCTATCAGTTGGACACATTTTGTCTTTTGTTTTACCTTCACATACACACAACTATGGTACATAGCTGAATATTGCAACAGATTAGAAATCAACGATATTTTCATCCCCAGTCATACATGTCACAACGGCTGCGTTCAAATTTTTAGAACTGGCCGATCAGTTTTTTTTTTTTTTCATAAGAAACAATTTCATTGATAAGATGAAATGTACAAAAGAGACCCTCAAACAATTACAAAAAACTAGACCAATTGAGGGCAATTTGAGACGGTCTATAATTACAAAAATCCTTTACAAGGGAGCTCCACAGCGAAGCAAACCAAACCACCTTATCCCAAAGAATAGGCATAAAGGAAGAGATGAAATTAGAAGTTTGTTTTTTTTTTAATAAGAGACAATTTCATTGATAAGACGACTATTTCGTTCACTGGAAAATCACGGGTCCTCTCTTTGAAAGGGGTCCTAACGTTTTTTTATTTTTATTGCAAACAGATAATATCATTAAGAAAAGAGTAATAAAGAAAAACACAATGGGAGACGAGAAATCATCCCGAAGAACCGAGGGATTACCAAAAATTTCTCCAATTGGCGTTAATAAAGTGTAGTATATTTAAAAAAAGGATTCTCTAACAAATATGCTTTCAATATGCAATGGGAAAACTCATCTATTTGGAAGGGGGATATCATAAGAAAATCAAAGTTTTTTATGGATCGCTGCCAAGGACAGTATAAATTCCTACCAAAAAATTCAAGTGAGAAAACCTTGGAATTTCTCTCCAACCCAACTGGTGTAGCCTTTGTCATCATAGTTCTGAGGAAATGACTCACACTCCTTTCCATTGTCATTTCTCTTGTAGCATTTGGGCAAAGTTGTTTACTACTTTTGATATGAGTTGAGTGATGCATCAAGATTGTACTTTCAACACTCAGAGTCTCTTTTGGGAGGTAGCTTACTGCTCGGTAAAAAGAAAATCATTTGTAGGATAACGCTGTGAGAGCTATTTGCTAGAATTTGTGGTTAGAACGTAATAGGAGAATTTTTGTAAATACTTACAAGGCGTGGATCGTCAATTAGAATATTTTTGTTCTCAATGCCTCCGATTGGGGGTGCAAGTTGTAAGTTTTTTTGTAACTATCCTTCCCGATTATAGCTGTCATTGGCATGCGTTGTTGTAATGCTTCGTTTGGCCTTTTTGTGCCTTTTCATATATCAATGAAAAGTCCAGTTTATTATCAAAAAAATATATCAAGTGTTTTGCAAAAGTTTATTAGTGGTGGTTGTCTTCTCAATCCCTTCCATGTTGACATAGCTTTTCTTAGATGCAAGAACAAAGAGAAGGCCGATGATCTTTGTAGTCGTATCAATATGACCAAGGTAAGGTGTTTTCATTCTAAATTTGAGATATGGTCCTTTCAACTTCATGGATATTTGGATGTTATTCCAAGTTATGGTGGATGGATGGATCAAGCTTAAAAGCTTTCCATTGGGATCATGGAAGAGAAAATATTTTCGAGGCCCTTGGAGAAAACCGTCGTGGTTTCATCAGATATGCTTCAAAAACTATCAATCCGAATGGTTGTTTTGAAGCTTAAATTGAAGTAAAGAAAATGTGGTTTTTTTCCAGAAAAAATCAATATCAAACATCCAGAAGAAAGGTTTATTTGTTAGTGAGTGATGAATTCTTCACCCTTTTCTGTTGAAGTAAGAAAGTTTTGCTTTGATGTTTGGTCTTCTGATAATGCTGTTGATAAACTTCGGCTGGATTTTTTTTTAAGGAAGATGAACAGTCCATGAAAGCTTCATCTACGGCTAATGAAAGATCTTTTAGGAGTCAACCAGAAAGCTAGCTTTATTAGTGACCTTTCATTGGAATGTGAAAAGGTTCAGCATTATCTTCCAAATGGTACGGATGTACTTAATTCTACTGACCTAGACTAGAAACAATAAGGTAGCATTAAATGGAGAGAGAACAATAGTCAATCAAAAAATTAATCTCTTTCTATTTTCCTCTTTTCATCTTTTTCATTTAATCAATGAAAGTTATCCAAAAAAAATGAAAAGTCCTCCTCGGTTGTGTTACTTATCAAAAAGAGCCATCCTTCAATTCCTGTGTGGTTCAGTTTCAAAGGCAAGGCAAAAACTCTGTGGTAAGAAATCAAGGAATTTTTTAGGAGGAAAAAAATAACTATTTGGATTACTTTTGAAACCTTGTTAGAAAACTTCTAGTCCGTCTACTTTGTTCAAAGCCTTTCGTAATTATGTTGTCTTTTGATTAATGCCAATTGGGAGCCCTTTTTGTTAGCTCTCATGGCTTTTAGTAGATGCCTTATCCACTTTTAGTATTTTTTTTTTCCTTTTATGAAAGCTTGTTTTGATTTCCTGTTAAAAAAAAAGGTGGTCATTCTTTGCATGGGATATTATTCATCATTGTTTTTGGCTTTGAGGAAAGCTTCAAAAAATTGCAGTGCAGTTTTCCATAATAAAAAAAGGAATACCTTCCATCTGAAAAACTTATAGTAAATGCACTTGGGTAAACATGTAATCCTCTGGATACTGTACTGTATTTTTGCTAATTGATTTCTTGGGATTGTACTTCATGTGTACTTATCTTCTTTTTTTGATAATTAACATGTGTACTTATCTTCTGAATTTTTTAATTTTATTTTTTTGCAAATGGGTAGTATTCTTCCTATATCATTGATTTTTCTTGTTTCTATAGAAAAAAACGTTCCAAGTCCTTGGAAGCACATCTACAAACCTCAGTCAGTCTATTATGGAGATCAACAGCCTCTTCTCAGTTGGCAGGGGTGATAAAGTGATGCTTTTGGCATCATTGTTGGGTGGAGCAGTTGCCTCTTGCTTCCAGATTTCCTAGCCTATATTTTATAGCTAAGGACAAGTTTAAACTGGTTAGTTATTCCTGGAATGAAGCTCTTAATTCTTGGATTATCAACTTCAGGAAAAATTTGAAAGAGGACGAGGTGAAGGAGTGGATTGCTCTTATGGACACATTGGCTACTGTTGTTCTGACCAATAGAGAGGATACCAGAATTTGGAAACCTGATAAAGGCCCTGGTTTCACTTGCAAATCTGTCCTGCTTTTTTTTTCTTTTTTTTTAGAAGAATTCACAACGAATTTATTAAAAATAAAATATGTGCAAGAGGTTGAGAGGATCTCCAAAAGAAACTACACGGATAAAAAGGAGTTCCAAGGTAAGTACAAAGAAGAAAAAGTTAAACCAAAATCTAAGTGCGCATTGTTTTTAGAACATAAGTAAATAAAATACAATAGGCGATCCCAAATATGATACTTGTGAATGATGGGTTTAACTCCAACCAAAAATGACAAGTGAGAAACCCTCGGTAGCCCTTCAACCGAATAGATGTAGCCTTTGTTTGAAAGCTTCGGAGTATACTAGCCACTTGTTTTTCCATTGTGACTTTTCTAGATCTATTTGGTTCCTACTTTTGAACACTTTCAACATCTGCTGGGTGTTCATGAAAACCGAGAAGCAACATCATTGCCCTCCTTGGTGGTTATCCGATAGTGAGCAAGAAGAAAACACTTTGGGTCAATGCTGCCAGGTCAACTTGCTGGAATCTTTGGCTTGAGGGGAATAGGAGGATTTTTGTTGATAAAGCACAAGAGTTTGAGTGATTTATGGGAAAGTTAATGCCTCCCTTTGGAATGAAAATTGTAAATATTTTTATAGTTATACCCCTCAATTATTGCCTCCAACTTGCATGTCGTTTTGTAATTCTTATATATGTTGTCGCCAACATCGGTTTCTAAAATATATTCCAAAAAAAATCAATGAAAGAGTTCAGTTTATTACAACAACAAAAATCCAAGATAACAAGGAAATCCAACTTAAGTAATATGAATTCAACTTCATGGATCATAATATCAACACAATTGGCAAACTGAAAAACAATTGTACCTTTCGAACAGCGTGATCAAAATCTTCTAAACTGCCATATTCCCTCTCAAAGCGTAACCAAGAATAGCAAATATCCTGAATTATCAAAATATTACTAAGCATAAAAATGAGTATCACTGTTCGATATTGACACAATAAATTTGTGTTTCTGATTCTCAATAGAAGTGTTATTAACATTTACATGGTAAAAATATTGAAGAGCAGCAACACAAAGAAGTAAAAAATATTAAAATCTTGGGGAAAAAAGCACTTTTGGTCCCTGAGATTTGGTTAAGAGTTTTATTTGGTTCTGGTGTTATCTTTCCATTAAAAACTAATGGAAAGCTGACATGCAGGCCTATATGTCAACTTGTATAAATTTTATACTGCTATTTTCAAATGATGCAAATTTTTATTAATAAAATTTTATTACTATTTTTTTTTAAATTATCCTCCCCCCTCTCCCACCCACCCCCTGATGAAACATTCTCTAGAAGAAAAGGACTACCAATTGAAGGAAGGATTAAGATGGAATTTAAGTTTCCACCCTTCCTTGTGTCTGACAAGGAAAGAGCCGCACTTGACGTGTCTACTATTGGACACTTATTCCTTCTAATTCACATAACCTATTAAGTCCTAGTTGGATGGAACCATAGCAACAAGAAATCATTAACCGGATATTTTTGGGGATTATTGAAATGGAATTGATTGGTTGATTTCTCGAAAGGTGTTATGGATCAAGATCATGGCCATGGTGGTGGTGGTGGTGGTGGTGGTGGTGGTGGTGGTGCGACTGTCACACACACATTCTTGAGAAGGGTGTTGTTATGCATTGAGGTCATGACCATGGTGGTGGTGCGACTGTCATTATGATTGACGAATGTGATTTCTTCCCCGGAACTTGGGTTGGGTCTAATTCCGAAAAAGGTGGAAGCAAAGCAAGTGAAAGATTTCTAGCCCATCAGTCTTACTACCTGGTCCCTACAAAATTTTAGCTAAAGTCCTTGCTGATAGGTTGAAGAAAGTGCTTCCAACAACTATTTCTCAATTTCAGAATGCCTTTATAGGCAAAAGGCAGATTGGGGATTCTATTATGATTGCTAATGAGATAGTGGAAGATTGCAGGAGGTCTAACAAGAAGGGTTTGGTTTTCAAACTGGACCTTGAGAAAGCGTATGATAGAGTGGACTGGGATTTTTTGGATGCGATCTTAAAAGCAAAAATTTTTGGGGAGAGGTGGAGGATGTGGATCAGGGGATGTCTCTCTTCTATCAACTATTCTATCATTATTAATGGTAAACCTAGAAGGAAGTTTAAGGCATTGAGGGGTCTGAGACAAGGGGACCCTCTGTCCCCTTTTCTCTTTACTTTGGTTGCGGATGCCTTGAGTAGGTTGTTGAGTAATGCTGAAGCTTTTGGCCTGTTTAGTGATCTTTCTGTTGGGAAAAGTAATTCTACTATTTCTCATCTTCAATTTGCTGACGATACCCTTGTCTTCTTTACTTTTGACAAAGTCAATATTGCTAATTTGCTTGCTGTCCTAAGGGTTTTCGAGCATATGTCCGGGTTGAGATTTAACCTCGACAAATCTATGGTTGTGGGGATTAATGTGGATGATGACCTTGTGTTAGAGGTGGCTGAATCTTTTCATTGCAAAGCTTCCAATTTCCCCCTCAATTATCTGGGTCTTCCCCTTGGAGGCAATCCAAGGGCTATCTCTTTTTGGAACCCGGTGGTGGAGCGTGTTATGAAGAGGATTGACAGATGGAAGAATGTGGTGCTCTCTAAAGGAGGTAGGCTAACTTTAGCCCAATCTGTTCTTAACAATCTTCCGATTTACTATCTCTCCCTTTTCGCGATTCCCTCGTCAGTAGCTAAGAGGATTGAGCAATTAATCAGGAACTTCTTTTGGAAAGGGGCGAGTAGTAATGGGGGTTCTAATCTTGTTAATTGGGCTACTACCTCCAAGCCGTTGGATTTAGGAGGTTTGGGTTTATGTAACATTGTTAAGAAGAATAAATCCCTTCTTCTTAAGTGGCTGTGGAGACTCCCCGATGAAGGTGATTCCCTTTGGGCTTTCACTGTGAGAGCTATCCATGATGTGTCTGCTGCAGGTTGGAATTCGTATCACAGTCACTCGTCTACTTTTTGGAGCCCTTGGAAAGCTATTGCTAGGCTTCATCCTCTGATGGCTGCAAAGTCTAAATTTCAGATGGGAAATGGTAGGAAAATCAGGTTCTGGTTTGATTGTTGGACTTCTCTGGCTTGTTCTCTGGCCACGGCTTTTCCAACCATTTTCAACCTCTCCACTTCCCCTTCTGCTATGATTTCTGATCTTTGGGATACAAATACTTCCTCTTGGAGTATCAAATTAAGAAGAAACCTCAAAGATCAGGAAGTGGAGGCCTTTGTCAACCTGATGGATGTCATTAAAGATTTCAGCCCAAGGAACGAGCAGGATTGCAGGATATGGACTGGAGGAGGATGGTCTAGCTTCTCTTGCAACAAGTATGCTTATAAATCTCTCTTTGTGAACCCCCTCTCTCCCCCCGGATATTATCCAGGCTATTTGGAAGGATGTCTATCCCAAAAAAGTTAAGGTTCTTCTTTGGACAGTGTTTCTTGGAGGGCTTAATACTAATGACAAGCTACAATGAAGGTTACCTCTCATGGTGCTGAGCCCCAATTGTTGTTTGATGTGTCATGCTAATGCAGAAGATCTCAGCCATTTGTTTTGGACTTGCCCTTTCTCTAACTCTTTATGGGGGAAGGTGTTTATTATGTTCAATCTTCATGGCCCCCCTCCTTTGAGGTTTCTGGATTTCCTTCATGGCTTAGTGTGTGGTGTTAATTTTAAAAAGAAAGCTCGGTCCTATGGCGCAACGCTATTCGTGCTCTTATTTGGCTGATTTGGTGGGAAAGGAACAATAGAGTGTTCAATGGTGTTTTTTTGGAGGTTCATTTTTTGTGGGATCAAATTATTAGGTTTAGCTCTTTATGGTCTGCTAAGCATAAGGCTTTTTGTAATTACTCGCCTTCGATGATAGCCCCCAACTGGAGGAATTTTTTGTAATCCTTGGGGTGCCTCTGTTTTTGTTTCTCTTTTTCATTTATCAATGAAATGTCTCTTATCCAAAAAAAAAAAAAACTTGGGTTGGGTCTTAAGTATGCCTCTCTCTCTCTCGAATCTTATTAGGGATTCCCAAAATGGACTTGAATGAATTGATTGATTTCTCGGGTGTTGTTATGGATTGAGGTCATGGCCATGGTGGTGGTGTGACTGTCACTACAATTGACCAGTGTGATTTCTTCACCAGAACCTGTGTTAAGTACGCTCATTTCTTCACAAGAACTAACCAGTAGAGAAAGGGAGGAGGTGGGTGGGAGAAAGAAAGGGGGGAAGAATTTATTTATTTATTAAAATTTGCCACATGAGCAAAAAAACAATATAAAATATAGTAAAAGTTGACATATAAGCTTCCCACCAGGAACTAAATAAAATTCAGGACAGACCAAAAGTATCATTTTATAAAACGCATGGACCAAATGAAAATTGAAACCCAACCTCCTGGACCAAACGTGTACTTTCCCTAAAATGTTAGTAGATGTAAAAGAAATAGGTGTGAGGTATATAAAAAAGACAAAAAAAAGTCAATAGAGCTGGTCATCAAAGGGGATCATTTTACCTCTGAACCACTCCCTGGAAATCTTTTGCTGTAACATCTCTTATATATGGACCTCGCATCATTTATGTGGTTCAACTTAATTTCCATTGCTATATAACCCTCCCAGGCAGCCAATAACGAGCCGCTGCAAAATATACAGCAATAGAGAAAACAAATTATTTTAAAAAAGCAATTTAAGGAGGTAAAAATTGTTTTACAAAGGTGTTCAGTGTGTTTAATAAAATAGCAAAGAGGTAAACCAGATCTTAAGCAGACTTTCCCAAACACCACGTGCAGCAACTATATCTTTTCCCAAGTTCAGCTCTAAACAGGCCCAATAAGCATACAAATGCAATAGACCTTCTGAATTCTTTAGGTGTGGTGACAAGTAATCTGAGGCACGCTATAAATAAAGCCATTAGTGTTAGTCTTAAAGTGAAAGTATAAATATATTGATTTAACAAAGAATAAATAATCATTCAGAAGAACCGAACAGATGACAGATCCATCACCTTTTTTTTTCTTTTTTTTTAAATAGAAAACAAAGAAATATATTTTTTTTTATAGAAAAATAAACTTTCATTGATCAATGGAAAATAATACAAAATGGAGGATGAGAAATCCTCGAAGACTAAATAAAAAATTACAACAAAAGATTAAAGCAAAACTAAAAAGGTAAAAGAAAGAATTCCATTTATAATACATGGAATGAACAGGAAAGCCGAAAGTAGAAGGATTAACAACTTTTGCCCAACAAAAAGTACGAAAAACAATAGAGCCCCAAGTGTGCCACCAAGGGTTAGCAACATCATTGAAGATCCGTGAGTTTCTTTCTAACCAAACACTCCAAAGAAGAGCTGCCATTGCACAATTCCAAAATGTTTTTTTCAATTTTTGTCCTTTGAAGCCAAAGAAATCCCAATTCAATACATCATAAGCATGCTTTGGAGAAACCCAACTTAAGTTAAATTGGCAATTGCAAAATGTTTTTTTCAATTTTTGTCCTTTGAAGCCAAAGAAATCCCAATTCAATACATCATAAGCATGCTTTGGAGGAACCCAACTTAAGTCAAATTGGCAAAGAAGCTTGTACCAAAGCTTTGAAGTAAATTCACAAAGCATAAAAAGATGGGAAGAAGATTCAAAGTCTTTATAACATAGAAAACAAACATTGGGAGAAAGGCAAGAAGAAGGTAACCTTTTTTGTAAAACATCCGCAGTCATTAGTTTTCCCAAAGAAAAGGTCCAAAGAAAGAATTGTATTTTGGGTTGTAAACCGGGAAGCCAAATTGAATGAAAACAGTCTGAAGATGAAGAAGAGTAGTTGGTAAGGAAACCCAAGAAAGATTTACATGAAAAAGAACCTGAAGAAAGAGGTATCCAAGAAAGTCTAAACGGTGAGTGGGTTAAGGAAAAATGAGAGATGATGCCAAGCAAATTAGAAAATTCTAAGATACACAACAAAAGTTCCACAGACTTCTACGTCTACTTGTGCCATGGATAATCATCTTTGTGCCCCAGCCGTTAGGGTGAATACCTTATCATCAACTCGCAACCATCCAATGCCAGATATTGTATGGTTCAAGGGGGAAACGCCACAGACATTTAGGTTATGGTGTTAGATTCAAAGATACAGTGAATTATCTAGGGTAAATAATCTTGGCATTTTTATTAAGCATCACATTGTAGAGAGGCGAGAAGACCAGGATAGAGGAAAAGGCCAAGGAATAAGGAATTAAAGAAAAGATGGTCCTTCGTGAAAGTCCTACATTTAGATAAGATTAAAACCATGCTCCATTTGTTGAGATGAGAACCCACCTCTTTACCAATGTCGGTTCAAATGAATTTTCTAATAAGTTTCTCCAACTCTTTAGCCACACTAGTTGGAATTTTATAAATTAGTAGTAAATTGGAATGCTCGAAATTACAGATTGAGGAAGGGTTAGACGACAACCTTTAGAGATAGGGTCGATTTTCCATTTCCACAATTTATTGTGAATCTTCTCTAAAACCGTACTACAAAAATCTATGGTTGGAGGATTACTTCCAAAAGTACACCAAGGAAAGTGAGAGGCTAAGAACCTACACTGCCTCCAAGAGGGTAACTTTATCCTCAACCACCTAATTGTCAATAATGAGGCCAATAATTTTAATTTTTTGCCTATTAAATATTAATCTTCAGATCTAAGGCTTTTTCAAAGATGAGAGAATCAAGGTTTTCTCTACCTCTTGTACATTTTTTCTTTTAATAAAATCATTGTGAATTCTTTAAAAAAAAAAAAAAAAAGAAGAAGAGAGAATCAATAAAAATAGAAGACAATTCAATTATCACTATCAGGAGCTAGAGTTTCTTCAAATAAAAAATTAATTAAAAATGGGTTTCATATGATACATTTACAGAGCTAGTTTGAACGATGATTAAACCATTAATCATTTAAAATGGAATCAAAGCAAAAAGTGGTAGTTGCTTGAAATTATAAAATTAAGGAGTGGATAAAAGAATTAAAATACATTTCCTCAACTTTCCATCGCTTAATACAATAGAATGAGATATAGAGTTGAGTTGTGCTTGTGCATCCCTCCAACAAGGTACTTTCTTTAAAGTTGTGTTCTTTTAAAAACTAAATTATATATTAAAACTCTTTTAGGAAACGATATTAGCACACAGTGACAGGGGTGGTAGAGTCACTCATTACACAGATTAGTAATCACCAGTTTACACACACCAAAAGGAATTTAAGAACGTGGAAAACCTGAAAGGTCTCTTTAATCAATGAATATTCCAATACATCCTCCATCTCAGAAGCAAATGAGATTCTTCGCCTCAAGCCATCAACTCGTGTGAGAAATAAATCCAAGTACTACAACAGGGTCAAGTATGCAACATAATCAAACTCAAATGCAGAAAAAAATCAAATTCTTATTTTTTACTTCTTAGTTGTCTATCATCTAACACTTTTAAGTTTTCTTTTTTTTTTTTTTTGGGTAAAAACTCACGCTTAAAGTTTTTTGAGAATGCTAATTAATAACAATGAAATAAGTTCTTCTCCCCACACCTTCTTACTCTAAAGAGAATATCACGGACCTTCAACCTAAAGACGAGTATAGATTGCACAAGGACACCAAGAATAAGATAATATCAACGCAGAAAAATGATAATACATATACCTCATCAAAGGTTGAAAATGAGCATTGCACAGATTTCTCAAAGACCTGTACATATTAAAAAAAAATCTTATTCTGAATCTTGCAGAAGTGAAAAAAAAATTATCATTAACTCAAGCTGTATACATACACAAAATACAAAAAATAAATGCACGGTACTCCAATATAAGATGGCATCCATCAGATAGTTAACAATTTTTTTTAAGAAAAAAACTCAAAAGCTCAATTTATTAAAACAATGAGACCATGTTTACTTAAAAGAAATGGGAATAAGAAAGAATCAAAATTAAAAATTAAACAGAGGGAATAAGATTCCTATAATTGTATTTACTATATTTTTTTGGAATCGGAATAACAAAAAAAAAAATTATCATTGATATTGTTTACTAGTGGAGGATAAAGAAGTTCAAAGGCATGGTCATTAAGCTGGATGTTGAAAAAGCTTATGATTGTGTTGATTGGGATTTCTTGGATGCTATTATGGCCCAGAAAAAAGCTAGAGATAAAAGGGGGTTGTAATTTTTTATTATTAAATGGTTTGGGGGGGTTTTTTTTTTTTTTTTTTTTTCTATTATTATTAATGGAAAAGCTCGAGGTAAATTTTTCGCGCTCGGGGTGTTCAGGGCAAGGAGATCCTCTCTTTTTTTTTTTTTTGTTTATTTTGGTGGCTGATTCCCTTAGTAGATTTTTTAGCGATGAGGATGTTGGGATTGTTGAAGGTGCTGTTTTGGGGAGGAACGAGTTTCAAGGTGAATCACCTTTTGTTTGCGGATGTGACGTTACGTTATTTTTCTCCGTATGATGAAGATAAGATCTCTAATCTTCTTTATGTGATTCACTTGTTTGAAAAAATCTCGGGATGAATTTCAATCTTGAAAAGTCATCATGGGGTCAATCCCAATATGGGTGAGTGTTCTAATGTTGCTTCGCTGAAATTGTCATTTTTTGGGGTTTCCCCTGTAACCCCGACTTAAGTAAAGATTTTGGGAGCTATGGAACGTATTCAAAGAAGACTTTGTAAATGGAAGAAGCTGGTTGTGTCTAAAGGAGGGAGGTTAACACTCGTTCAATCCGTGCTTAGTTGTATGCCGACCTACTACCTTTCGGTTTTCTCTATTCCGAAGGGCTTTGCCAAGGAGATCGATAAAATCTTGCGTAATTTCTTTTGGAAAGGCACCGAGGGGAATGGGGGCTCCAACCTTATTAAATGGGAAGAGGTGGCCAATCCGTTGGTGTGTGGGGGCCTTGCTTTTGGGAATATCGTAAATCGCAACATTTCTCTTCTCTTGAAATGGCTTTGGAGATTTCAGGAAGGGGAGGAAGGGTCTTTGTGGCACAAGGTGATTGTTGCATTACATGGAGATTGTGCTTTAGGCGGAGGGAGGGGTGGTGTGGTCTAATAATTATTGTTCTAACCCTGTAGCCCTTGGAGCCCTTGGAAAATATCGCAAACTTTGATGGGCTCATGAATGCTTTTGCGTCTTTTGTTGTGGGGAATGGTACAATGATTTCTTTTTGGGATCATCCGTGGATCACAAATGCTCCTCTTAGTGCTGTTTTTCCCAGACTTCATAGACTGTCAAGTTCTAAGGAGAGTTCGGTTGCTGAGGTTTGGGATTCTAATGCTAACTTTTGGAATTTGCTGTTTAGGAGGAACTTAAAGGATGAGGAAGTGGATGAGTTTGTCTGTTTGCTGTCCACTTTGAATGGTGGTGTTATAGGTAATTCTCCGGATTTGAGGCTGTGGAAAGGGGTAGGCAATGATTTCTCTTGCAAAAATGCTATGTTGTCCCTTTCTTCTAACAATCATGCCTTCCCGGAAGACCTCTATAAAGCTCTTTGGTGTGCAAGATATCCGATCAAGGTGAAGGTGCTGTTATGGACCCTCCTTAAGGGAGGTTTAAATACAAATGATAAGTTACAAAGAAGATATCCTTCTATGGCTATTTCCCCGAATGTGTGTACTCTGTGCCTTAATGATAGCGAGAGCGCGGGCCATGTCTTTGTTCACTGCTCCTTTACCTCAGGGTTGTGGCACAAGCTTTTTAAAATTTTCAATGTGCAAGGGCCTCTCCATAAATGTGCTTTTGATGCCCTTCATGGTCTGCTGTGTGGTCAGAATTTTAAAGGGAAGCCTAATATTATTTGGTGCAATGCTATTCGTGCCATTTGTTGGATGATTTGGTGGGAACGTAACAGTCGTATTTTTAATTCTCATTTCATTTCTTCCTCTGTGAGTAGTCTATGGGAGAAAGTGGTGTGGTTTGCTTCTCTTTGGAGCTCCCTTGTAAAGGATTTTTGTAACTATAATCCTTCTATTATTGCCCTCAATTGGTCTAGTTTTTTGTAACCTTGTGGGCTATTTTTTGTACATTTCATATTATCAATGAAATTGTTTCTTAGTTAAAAAAAAAGAATGGGTATCAAATTTAAATTGATATGGGGCCACAAAAAATAGAGATAAAAGAAAAAGAAAAAAAAAACTTGTGAGTCCCACAAAATAAACAGTGCAAAAGAGATTGATGAGGTTTATAAGGTAATGGGATCCCCCCCCCCCCAACAAAAGGAGTGATTTTCAAATTTATGTGGATCCCACTTATTGATTCTATTCCATGATAAAAGTAAACAATAACAATAGGAATGGAAAAAATCCATTATCATTCCCCTTAAGACTTAAGTAAACATGGCTGGAAAGAAAAACAAGTAAAAGGTCACCACCTAAATACAAGTATGCAGACCCGAAAGAACAAAAACTCCGAAAAATCAATTGCCACCAATCCACTCCTAAAAATAGCAACCCAGTTATTAATAATGTAAAAAAGGAAAAAATACCTATTTAGTCCTTGAGTTTTTTTTTTTTTAATACCGTGGATGTCCGGGCAAGCTTACGCGCACCTCGACTAATCTCATGAGACAACTTCATGACCCTACAACACTTGGCGTCGGTTTAATTGTAGGACAATATCCTAGGTAGGTGGCCAACATGGTTTGAACCCATGACCTCAAGGTTGGAAAGCTTTATTCCATGAGTTTTGAGCATCGTGTCTATTTGGTCCTGAGTTATTGGAAATACGTTTAAATGGTCTCTGACTTAACACGCTGTTAAATGACTTAACAAAATGTTGACTGTGCACTTTTTTATTTTTTTATAATATTATTAATTGTTGATGTGGCACAAAATATTATAACTATATGATGATGTGGCATTTTTAATTCAGGTGACTATTTTTATTAAAATAAAATAATTCTCTCTCATCCATCTCTTACTCTCTCTAGCCTTGTTCATTTTCTCCCATCTTTTCTTCTTCCTTCTTCTTCTTCTCCTTCCTTCCCTTCAATTCGATCTAAAATCATAAACCTCACACAAAATTTCTATAGAAAAAACTTCTTCCTCCTCTTCCTTCTCCTTCTCTTCTTCCCTCTCCTCCATAGTAGGGGAAGGGAAAACAAATTGGCTTTTCTGATTTTTCTTTCATGAAAAATTCGTGGGGATTCTGATTTCAAATTTTCCATAAGCAAAGAGGGAAATGGAGAAGTTCCTCCTATGGAACTTTTGTTGGGCGATTTCTATTTAAGACCTACCATGAAAGAAGAAGAAGCAAAGAGAGAAAGATGGAGAAGAAAGGAGAGAAAGATATGTAAGAAGTAGGAAGAGGAGATGAAAAAGAAGAAGAAGAAAGAGAAAATGATGGAGGAAGAAGACGATGAGAGAGAAAGTACTGGAGAAAGAAGACGAACTGAGAGAGAGAGATGGAGGAAGAAAAAGAGAGAGATGGGAGAACAAGGGAGAGAAAGAATTAGGTTATTTTGAACCACCTCAAATAAAAATATCACATCATCAATCAATTATATAATATTTTATGACACGTCAACAATTAACCATATCTCTTCCAAGGAACTTCGACATCTCCAGTTAGGCACCCAACTTACATCAAACGTGTTGTAGAATCTTTACCACACTACCCGTGCAAAATTTCAAGATCACACTATACGATTACAGTCCTCTGCATCATATTTACGAAGACAAAACCATTGTTACCCAAATGTAAAAGAAGAAGATCACAAAAAGAAATGAAAAGGTGTTAATTTCAAGCAGCATTGTCCAAGAAAACAACCTGACTTTCTTCAAAACATTGGATTTCCATAACTTAGGGAAGAATAGAAAGTTTCTCCCAAAAAGTTGGGGTGGCTAAAGAATGAAAAAAAGATTTACAAGAGTACACTCTCGAATAATCCAAAAACCACTCTCCAAATCGAATAGTGGAGATAATAACTCCCCGAATTCCCAATCTCATATGTTCCTTCGGAAATGAAATCAAAGGATGAGTCCCCATCCTCCGCAAGATAGAAACAATCTGAGTATGCTTTGCCACATTTAAAGAAAATACATGGGGAAATTTTACCTAAAGGGGTTGTGTTGCACCCAAACATCCTCCTAAAACCTGATGGAGTTTACATCCACTATTCTCTAATTCACGCAATTGAGAAACAAGAGATGACGAGTAGAAATGGTCTTAACGGCTTCTTCCAGCTCCATGGCTACCCATCTTTGTGTCCTAACCGTTGGCGTGATACCCTATCTACTAGCAACAACCCGGTGGCGGTGCCAAAGATTATGTGGTTCAAGAGAGATTTCCACAACCATTTGAAACAAAAAGCCATATTGAGCTCCCAGCCCTCCCTCAATTTCTTTTATGATAGAAAACAACACTAGGAAATATGGAAGAAAATAAAATAGCCTATACTAACAAGCAACCTAAAAGAGCAAGCCGTGGAAACAACCAACCACTCAGAGAGCATATTACACTAATCACATGATATCGCACTCACAAGCAAATTGTGCTAATTTCATTGTAATTTGTAAATTACCTAAAAACATCAATAAATTAAATCAAATACTATGAAATAAAGAAAAAAGAGACATTATAAAATTATTTCATAACAACCCAAGGGAGCTAAAATTTTAAATCTATCCCACAAATAATGTCTGGAAGATATTTCCCCATTATGTAATTTTTTAAAATATTTTTTATCAGGTTGAATTTAAAAAAGAGAATAATGACAACAACAACAAAAATAAACAAGGAACTCCACCTAGATGCTGAAGAACAACGTCCTTGACTTTCTAAATCATTCCTAGATGTTCCTTTAGGGGGGTTGTTAGATAGGTGGGAATGGACATGTGAAACCTGTTCTAATGTTTGGTTGGTACATGTTTTACTATTCATAATAGCATCACTTTCCTATGTTTACTATTGGGATTGGCATCTCATTCCCACAAACTAATACCATTTTCACTACTGGTTCTCATCCAAACACATGCATCACATTCTCATCTATCTCATTCTCAACCAACTCATTCCAAGGCATCACAATCACCAGCTACACATTCTCATTCCTCCATACCATGATACCACCCCTTAAAGAGTCATCAGTGATTTACTGCCAAGACTCAAGACAAATTGTTGAATTGTGTTGAAAACCTGAAATCTCAGCAAGGTGGAAATCAATTCATATGTTTCTAAGCAATTTGAAAAAAAGACAATAATATTCAAAATAATGATAGTGTTTTATAACTATTAAATCACTACTAGAAGAAGCTACGCAAATTCTTGCAGGTTCAGAGAAACAACGTCGCCAACCTTAGGAAAAGCAATTTTACCAAGACCAGTTATGGAAGATTTTGCCCATGATGGGCAGATAAAAAACAAATCATACTATATAATGGAATCAGATTATCAGACCAAACTCTTTTTCAAGAAAATGCTCCAAATTTAGGGTGTTGCTTACAAAAGCTATCTCTCCCTCGGAAGCACGAGAACGTTCCAACGCAAGCAAATACCGAACCCAAAGATCACCTATCCATGGACAGTTCTTAGTGGCCCTTGCATAAACGTTCCTTACAAAATTTCCCACCTAAAACCAAGTTAAATGTATAATTATTTTATGACTTAACATCCATACAGCATAGAAAATGCAAAGAAAAACCTTCAAAGTTTTGTCCATGTAACGGGTATAATCAAGCCAAATATCAACGGAAACTGGAAAATCAGCTATGGCACGCTCAAACAGAACTTGAACCCTTGCTGGATCTCCAGCAGTTTGTTCAAACTTCAAGTAAATCTGCAGGAGAAGAAATTTTAAAAAAATTATTCAAAACCAACAAGGAGAATCTTCTATGAAAAATAGAGCTCCATTAAAATCTCAAGAGCATAAAATTTAAATGATACATACAATGAATTGGTGAAGTTTTTCAGTATCAGATATATCTTTTCTAGATACTTTTTCTTCCAATTGAACACGGGCATTATACATATCCAACGCTTTTTGATAAGCTGTGGCAACTTGAGAAGAAACCCTGTCTACGTCATTAGATTTTACAACTGAAGTGCCTCCTTGTTCAACTTCCATCTCCCATGCCTTATAGGCCTCAAGGGTTGAATTCATGTTAGCTAGAGGAAGCGACAATTGACGATGGAAAATACTTCGGATTAGCTGGATTTGTTTTTCTTTTGCCTGCAAAAAATAATCAGCTTTGAATGTTAATGCCACTTCTATCCATGATAAAATATATATTTTTTTTAAAAGAAAGATAAAATTTCATAATCAAAGAAGTAGATACAAAGAGAAAACAAAGGAGGATGAGGAGTTCTCAAGGAGAACGAGAGAGGAAGAGAAGAAAGCAAAAAAAAAATTATTAAAAAAAAAAGTTAAACTGATTTAAAATCGGTTTTGACTCAACTCAATAAAATAAAATAAAAACCGAACCAAACCAAAACTCCTTAAAAAACGGAACAATCACATTTTAGAAATAGAGGGAATTGGAAGAGCTCTTTTTGGAACAGTGATGTGGCAACTCTTTTTGGGTGATTTAGAAAGAACAGAACAATCACATTTTCAACAATTTTTTCCACGATCATCGTCATATTCGAGACTGTCTCTTATACTTCGTTTACTTATAGTCTAAAAACATAGTTCATTTAGATTTTGGTTTATCTTATTCGTCTATGTATTTACCTTGGGATTCTTTCTTGTCCTTGTGATTCCTTGAAATTGATGTTTTCTCAACCTTTAGTACATACTTTCATTTAATAAAATTGTTGTGAATTCTTCTTAAAAAAAACTTTTACAATGTTAAAAGTAAATGATTTGAAGAAATTCAAATCTTCAAGTATATAATTCAAATAATATAGCACATGACTAATACAATATATATGAAACAAATTTTGAGTTAAATCACACATGGGACCTCATAGAAAGTCCATAAACATAAGAAGTCGTGAAAGAAGTTCTGACCAGAATATCAGCTTCATCAATAGTATGATATATAGCTTTCTCAAACTCTCTGAATGCTTCCCATAATTTTTCACCCTCGGTAAAATGCAAACCAGCAGCCGTAAGAGCACGTTCAAATAACTCTCTAGCCTTTGTAATTCCAGAATTTGCACAATCTCGCACCAGAGGATCATGTTCTCGAACAAAATTTAAGTAGTCACACCACAAAGAAACAGACTGCATTGCATATGGTAAAGTCAACTATCTCAAACGATCATAACCATGAAAAACAATGAATCTGAATACGACATGTCACCTAATATGATAATGAAACAACTGGCTCGGTCCAAAAGTAAAACTGATGGAATGCTATCATTCCTTAGTCTAACATGTAAATGTGCCTCATAAAACCATAACCGACTGTTAATCTCCATATAAAACAGCAATACAAACCAGATAATCAAACACCCCTCGCTCGTATAGTTTCTCGATTGCAGCAACAGCCTCTGGTCTGCAAAAGGCAACACACAAATGAAGAGAGAAAATTTCATCAAATATTAAACAATCAACTGTGAAGCAAGAGAAGACTTAACAGAAACGTAAAAAAAATTGGTTCATTGTCATTAAATTCTCTCACGGCACAACAAGATAGAAACTTTAGGAACTTGTTGGGTAGGTAATAAACCGATAGTTTCCAATACATGAAAATTGTTGGCATAGCATAAGAGAAGAATAAATGGATGCCAGAAAATGCTAAGAACAGTATCTCAAAACAAAAATTAAGAAACTTATACGCCATCTAAAAAAGAAAAAAGAAATACCCAGTACTGATAGATGCTTCGTCTCTTGCCCAATCCTGCCACATTGAAGGGGTTAATGGGAAAACCTCATTCATTGCTTCCCTAGCTTTCCTCAGGTTTTCAATATCACCCAATTTCCTCAAAAGCTTTATATACTACAGAAATGGCCATAAGATAGAAAACATTAGCAAACATAGCACTGAATAAAGAAGTGATGAGAGGAATTGATGAATTAAGTAAATACTTGAGCGTGAGAATCGTAGTTTGAGGGATTGGTAGAGAGCTCAGATTGTAGTGATTGAAGCTGGAGCTTGAGCTTTTGGTCGGATTCATCGTCTTCAGAATCAGAACCAGAATCGGAATCAGAATGAGTGGAAGAAGGGGAAATAGGGTTTTGAGGAAGGTCGGTCATTAGTTGATCTCCATTGATTGCATTTCCTTCGTTTGGAACTTCAATCGTCTCCTCCATGGTGTCTGAAGCAGGCAGCAGTATGCTTTTCTGTGTGTCTCACCGAGAAAAGAACCAGACTTTAAACTGTTTTTAAATGGAGGCTTTTTTTTTTTTAATATAACGTGTACTCAAAATTTTCAATCCCATTACTTCATCAATACAATAAATCAGTAAAATAAGTGATTACATGCTAACACGAGTATATCTCAAGTGATTATGCTGGGCATATACTCCTTTCTCGTTAAGTTGAAGGTTCAATCTCCCTCCCAACTTGATGTAATATATCCAAAATAAAAAATGATTACATATGCGGTGAATTGTATATTACATATGTGGTGAATCAATGTTTACATGATTACTTACGCGAAACTAATGGTAATTTTGTAATGTTATATGCGTAAAGTTGGGCTTTATACTATATTACATATAAGTTTTTTGGCTAATATTTTTGTAAATATTGAGTCTGATTCTACTATATGGGCAAGAGCTTCTATCTTGAATAGGTTTAACTCTACGAATAGATGTTTTTCTTAAGTCGCATGAGGAGTATAGTTAACATTTAAAACTATATAATATATAAAAAATAACACACTTCAAATGTTGTTCTTCAGCATTGATTTAATTATAAAATAGTGAAACTTTAAAGATTAAAAAAACAATCAGGACCAAATTAAAAATGGTGCATGTAATCAAATCCCTGATTGGCTTAGAGACCAAATTCATGTGTGGCCACCTATATATGATGGATTCTATGAGTTTTCTGACATCAAATATTGTAGGGTCGTGTAGTTGTTCCATAAGATTTAGTCAAGGTGCGTACAAACTTTCCTCTCACAAATTAAAAAAAAAATACAGTGCCTGCATTAGAGACCAGATGAAATATTTAATCTAAAAAAAACATTTTAGTTTATAACCCTAGACCAGATGATACATTTAGTCTCAAAATAAAATATATTTTAGTTTTAAGAACTATGCATGAGCCATTAATTTTTATTTTTATATATATGGATTTTAACTATTACATTTTCACTTTACCGATAGATTTAGTTACACTATTTGTTTTTTCCCACGTATGATTATGAACGTATCTAACATGCCTTATTGTGAATGCAAATGACACGTATAAGTTTGTATGATTTTATATGCTTTTGTTGGACAGTGATGAGAGCTATTATTAAACATTGTCACTGGTCGATAACTTTGATCCTACATTCATTTTCTTTGCATGTGGATATTTATTATTTTTAAGTCAAATTTTTAAAATTAAAAAAAAGGTTCGTGTTAAAATTAGGTGTCGAATGAAATCCTGTCAGAGTAGAACTCACATCTATCATCAATACCCCTAATCTCAAATTAAATTGTCATATCCAGTTTCCATATCATCAATATACAAAAATAAAAAATCCTTATTTTCTATAATATAATTTCACTTCAATTAGGTTGGAGTTGAAACCAATTAAGGGGGATGTCACTAACCGCATTCAAAACACTCTAAGCGATTTTAACAGGTAACTATAATTTGACCAAGTCTAATAACTATAATTAATCACATCTCCACTTTTGTAGGTTTTTTTTTCAAACTCTACTTTATATTTGTGAATGTGGATGAAAGGATAACTACTTATTTAGATAGTTGTTTAAGTAATTTCATTTTCAGTTTTATTGGATACTATATTTAATGTAACATGTATAAAAGAATACAATTTACTAAATTCGGAAACTCAAATACTTTGGTAATTGATTCATGCATGTTGAAATATTGGGAAATATGCTATGTCAATGGTCCAACACCCATCTGAATTGAAGTTGATAAACCTTGAATTACGGAAATTATCAAGGTTTATCATCGGGTTTAGGGATGTTTTAGTAAAACAAAAATGGAATAATTTTTCAGAAGTAGACGAGAAAGAGGAAGCCATATAGAGAGATCATGGTTCAAAATTAGGGAGATTGTTATAGTTCTAAGATCACTTCACAGCCATGAGGTGACTATTCAACAAACTTTCAAGATTAAACGAGGCTGGAAAACCAAAGCTAAAAAGTAGACATCAACTACATAGATAAACGTCAATCGACCAAATCGTAAAGAAGAGAAGAAGCAAGAAAAATAAAATGAATTATGTTTGTACAACTTAAACAATTGGCGACAATGGAATAATCACTTTCCGATATCTTGTTAAATGAAAAAGAAAATAGAGAAACTTGAAACAAGCCAAATTTTTGGGGGAAATTATCATTTTACTCTTGTTTATAAGTTCGGTTGATGAAAAGTCAACAAACCTAGGAAGACATGGAAAGATTGCAACAACCATCTTTCTTCCTCCTCCTTTCTCCCTCTAATCTTTATAAACTATATGTAAAGATAGTGTATTTACAATTGTATAGATAAAGGACATACAAATTTTCAATAAAGGAAACAGAGGGAAATGAAAGAGTATCATAAAAACCTTCAATTCTAATAGACATATTTCACAGCAGTCCTCCAAATCAAAGTATGACTCAAATCAAATGCAAAAAAAGGAGAGAGAAAGAAAAAACATAGTAGAGACTCTATTAAAAAACCCATAAAATCCAGTATTCTTTTGATTAAGGTGACGGAACTCACCCATTCGTCTTCTTTTGTCACCATAGGTCTTTTCTTCACTTGATTCTAGACCCAACAAAGATTAATTATCAGAAGACTTTGGAGGTGGAGAGTGTTCCAAGACAATTTTGGGGAAGCCAAAAAGTTGCCGTGAAGAGAATACAAAAAAGAATTATGAAAATTTTGAAAAACAAAAAATGGAAGTTAAAGTTTCTCCATATTTGCATCCATTTAACGTAGTAGAGATAGAGATACCTTGACATTTCACAAAGGTGCCTCGTTGTCCAACAAAATGCGGGCTGTTTTTCTTTCTTTATTTTACTTATAGTTAGTTATGTATAGATTTTCTAACAATTTCACGAATTTAATTTAATACCAAGTTAATATTTGGTACAATATTATATTAAATTACTATAATACAAGAATGTAAATAAACTTAAAAGGTAATATAGAATCAAAATAACATATAATTTATTATTTTTTTACAGTGAGTGTCAGGGCAGCTTACGCACACCTCGACTAATCTCACGGAACAACCACATGACTCTACAACACTTGGCGTTGGTAAACTCGTAGGATAATATCCTAGGTAGGTGGTCAACATGGTTTGAACCCATGACCTCAAGGTTGGAAAGGAACCCCCTTGACCACTAGGCCAACCCATGTTGGTTAAAATAACATATAATCAAAACAGATGATCATGATTCTAAAACCATAAAACAAATGAACTCTACAATTCCATAAGAGTAAGAATTATTGTCGCATGACATGGTCATCCGAGCAGGCAGCTAATTAACAAAGGAGAGATGAA
This sequence comes from Gynostemma pentaphyllum, assembly GCA_028015215.1. Classification (NCBI taxonomy): domain Eukaryota; kingdom Viridiplantae; phylum Streptophyta; class Magnoliopsida; order Cucurbitales; family Cucurbitaceae; genus Gynostemma; species Gynostemma pentaphyllum. The sequence goes on from CM051352.1 coordinate 50,790,184, forward strand.
GCAATGGAAGACCAAAAGACAAATTTTCAGCAATGCATAGAAACACACTCCAGGCCAGCAATGTAAGAAACCAAAATTGTGAGGGGAAGGAAAGGTATTAGAAAGGTTAAGAAGAAACACTCTCCAGCTTGTTAGTAGTCAGTCACCACTCCAATACTTGTCTTACAAAATATTCTCAGCAACTCACTATTTTTTGTTTAATTGGTCCTCTACTCTCATATCATAACAAGCACTATTCCCCTTCGGGTAAGTGCAGAACATAGATCAAAATCAGGGATAACAATTCAATTCAATCATCTCATCATCACATCATTAAATGTGACCAAAACAAGACAAGACAAAAACAAATCAGTAGCATTACCAACTCATAGAATTCAACATTTTAGTTTTTTTTAGTTATGATGGAAATTTCATTCCCAAACTAAGAAACAAAGTAAATTTTACAAGCAATCACCTCGTCCAGGGAAATTTTTTTTTACTTTTTTATTGCAACACATAAAAAGGAACCTAAAACTCCAAAGCCAAAGCCTGGATTCATTGAGCAGCAGCAGTTATGCATCTGCAGACACAATACAATACCCAATTCAATTCAATTCGTAAAAACGAAAAACGAAACGAAACCCTAAAACGGAATAAAAGAAGAGTTGGGGAAATTCACCAGATAGATAGATGGAGTAAATCAATGAGAGGTGGTAGAGTTGTGGTGAGAGGAGGAAGAAGAAGAAGAAGAAGAATACATCTTGTTGTAGACTTGTTCACCAACAAGGTAAATGCCGAAAGCAACGAGAGCTATACCAAGGCCAGGAGTGGCGTGTTTCAGCTGATTGCCTAGCATTGGATGCTTTCTCCATTCATCCCTTCTTTTGAAAAACTCCCCCGTCGATCCCAGTGCCCGATTCGCCATTACGATCCCTCAATTCCTCTACTCTCTCGTTCAAGATTTAACCCCCACCCTCGCACTCTTACTCGCAGATAAAAAAAAAATACATATTGGGGATTTGTGCTAAATGACCCTGCTAAAATTAAAATTGGATTAAGAATAGCTTTTGAGATTGGGAAATTGAGAAAATTGACCTCCAAAAATTCAATCTTTTGATTATTGCCCCCCCCACAATTATTATATTAAAATTATTAGGATTTGAAAAATATCCTACTCTTCCTCTCTCACTCACAAACTCAATTTGAAACCATAAACAACTATTCTCTTATACAAAAATGATAACAAAGTCGAATGATTTGAGAACGAGTTTTAATGCGGCGGTTCTTTCATTTTGCGAGTTCAAGTTGCGGTTTGCTATTCCGTTTTCATTTTCCATCTAGTTGTGTTTGGAGTGGTTGTTTTTAGATCTAGTTTTGGGTTGGATTTGTTTATCGTTTTTTTTATTGTATATTGGAATTGGAAGCACAAGTTCAAAACGATTAAGGCAAAGTTCATTCAGATGGGGAAAATCTCATTTAGATTTTTCCCATATTGATTTGAATTTGGCCTCAATCTTGATTTGAATTTGTCCTCAAGACGGATTAGAGGCAAATACAAATTACAATTTTCAATCTTTCAAATCTTTACTTCGATTTCCAACTCCAGATCGCTCAATCGTCCGAGATCACTCAATTAATTTCTCAATCTTTTTAAACATACATTTTAGGATTTTCTTTTATTTTTCTTTCCTATTTTGTTTTATATGTTTTTTTTTCGTGTTTTGGAGATCTCAAAGAAAAATTCATCTTAGAGAAAAAGGGCATCTCGAACCGAGATCTCGACCAAACTCCAATCTCGAATCAATAATGGGCAATCTCGAATCGGATTTTAAAAATTCTCATCTCCAACCAAAAATATGAATCGATTCTGGATAAATTTTCATTTGATCAAATAAAAAACATATTGGGGATTCTGTGCGATAAAATGACCCTGCTAAAATTTAAATGGGATTAAGAATAGCTTTGAAATTATTTAAAAGTGGTTTTTAAGAGGTTAAAATAAAAATAAGTGGAGGGGGTAAATAAACTTTTTTGATTTCCCATTTCCTTGAAATTATTTAAAAGTGGTTTTTTAATGGTGGTAAAAAACAGGTTGTTTATTCAAATATATTTTTAAACACTTTTAAAAGTCATCATAAACAGATACTAAATGTCATTTTTTAAATTTTGAGTCCAAATATTTATGTTTTTCTTTATATATATTTCTCATTATATAAGCATTGAATTGAATGAGTATGATTTAGTGTTTTCCGATCATGGTCATCAAATACCTACTTACGTGAGGAAAATTATTAAAACAAAATAAATAAACACATTAAATGATTCTACCAGGGACCAAATAAATAAAATGTCCAAAACTCAGGCAATTCAGACACAAATTAAAAACGCGATGATTAAATAAACACGACGTCTAAAATTCAGGGACCAAAAGTACTTTATCCAATATAATAAATGTTTTTTTAGGATAGTTTTTGAAAGTGTTTATAATGTTTTTAATAAAAAAATGTTTTTGATAACCATTAAAAAAACATTTTTAAACACTTTAAAAAAAATTATCAACGAACCCTAATACTCTGCCCGATTTATATCGGAAGATGAGGGTTTATTTGGAAACGAGGTTTTTTTTTTTTAACTTTAGGACATTTGAGCCCATTTCTCCATGATGAGAAAAGGTTATTAAGCATCAGTGCGTGGCTAAAACCCTTGGAATTATTGCTTTGTTCTAATGTCGGAGGCAGTGCGGAAAATGGTTGGTTCAATTAAACCACGTTCTTCTTCTTCTTCTTCTTCTTCAGTTCAAGCTTCAGGGAATGGAGGAGGAGGAGTTGTTTCCACCCTCTCTTCTTCTGATCATTCTCCTCTCTTGCTTACTAGACCTTCCAGGTACTTCCTCTCTCTCTCTCTCTAAACTTTCCTGAATATTGAGCATTCCCCAATGTCCTCTGCATTCTTTGAAGTCGATTTTTTTTAAAGTTTAAACAGTGACTTGATTGAAATGCTTCAGTAGAAACGATTGAAATGATACCCACTTGTTGTTATCCCAATATTTTCCTTAGAGAAAGTGGCAGAGTATAGGAGAGTGAGTGATGGATCATTACAGCATTTTTTGAAGACACTTTCTTGATTCATTATCCCATCCCATGTCTTATTTGGGCACCATAGCTACTAAAATAACTAATCTGACTCAGTTGCAACAATTTCATGCACATCTTGTTCTTAATTCTCTCCATTCTCATAACTATTGGGTTTCACTACTTCTCACCCTTTGCACCCGTCTTCATGTTCACCCGGCCTATGCCACTTCCATTTTTACCTCCTCGCCATCGCCTAATTCTTTCGTTTACTCTTGTATGCTCAAATATTACTTCCACTTGGGTGCTCAGAGTGAGGTGGTTTCCCTTTTCAAATGTATGCAGAGTTTAGATTTCAAGCCCCAGCCCTTTGTTTATATATACTTGATCAAGTTAGCTGGGAAAGCTGGTATTTTGTTCCATGCCCATGTCCTAAAGTTGGGTCATATTGATGAACGCTTTGTTCGTAATGCTATCTTGGATTTGTATGCAAAACATGGCCAGATTGATCTTGCCAGGAAGCTGTTTGAGCAAATGGTTGATAGAACTTTAGCGGATTGGAATTCTATGATTTCTGGCTATTGGAAGTCAGGGAATGAAGTTGAGGCGATTGCACTATTTAAGGTGATGCCTTCTAGGAATGTAATTACATGGACTTCCATGGTCACTGGGTACGCCAAGATGAAGGACTTGAAGACTTCTAGGAAGTACTTCGACGAGATGCCAGAGAAGGGTGTTGTCTCATGGAATGCCATGTTGTCGGCTTATGTTCAAAATGAATGCCCAGAAGAGGCTTTGAACTTGTTCCATAAAATGTTGAAAGAAGGGGTCACTCCTGATGATACGACATGGGTAGCTGTAATTTCTTCGTGTTCTTTAATTGGGAATCCTAGCCTCGCTGAGCCAATTATTAGAAAACTCAATCAGAAGTTCTTAAATTTGAATACTTTTGTCAAGACAGCTTTACTTGACATGTATGCTAAATTTGGTGAACTTGAACGTGCTAGGGAAATTTTTGACAGATTGGGAAGTCATAAGAAATCTATTATGTGGAATATCATGGTCTCGGCATATGCAAGGGCAGGAAAACTGATAGTGGCCCGAAAACTATTTGATAATATGCCAGAAAGAGACGTTGTTTCATGGAATTCAATGATAGTTGGTTATGCTCAGAACGGAGAGTCAGCTATGTCAATTGAGCTATTTAAAGAAATGATTACTTGTAAGGTTATTCAACCGGATGAAGTGACTATAGCTAGTGTTTTATCGGCCTGTGGACATCTTGGGGCGCTGAAGATGGGTAATTGGGTTCTAAACATCATTCAAGAGAAAGGCATCAAGTTGAATATCTCAGGATTCAATTCTTTGATATTTTTGTACTCTAAATGTGGAAGAATGGTAGATGCCAATAGGATTTTCCAAGATATGGGGGAAAAGGGATGTTGTTTCTTTTAATACACTAATTGCAGGGTTTGCTGCTCATGGTCATGGGAAGGAGGCAATCAAGTTAATATTAGCAATGGAAGAAGAAGGTGTCAAAGCAGACCATGTCACATATATTGGTGTTCTGTCAGCATGCAGCCACGCAGGGTTGCTGAAAGAAGGTAAAGAGGTCTTCAATTCAATCAAAAAGCCTACAGTAGATCACTATGCTTGTATGGTTGATTTATTAGGAAGAGCAGGTGAATTAGATGAAGCCAAAAAAATGATTGAAGGGATGCCGATGAAACCTCATGCTGGCGTTTATGGCTCTCTATTAAATGCTAGCCGAATTCACAAGAGAGTTGAGTTGGGAGAACTTGCTGCTAACAAGCTCTTTGAGCTTGAACCTCAAAACTCTGGAAATTATGTCTTACTGTCTAATATATATGCCTCAAATGGAAGATGGGAAGATGTAGGGAGGGTTAGGGAGGAGATGAGGAAGGGAGGAGTAAAGAAATCAATTGGAATGAGTTGGGTGGAATATAACGGTCAGGTGCATAAGTTTATTGTGGGTGATAGATCACATGAACTATCAAGCGATATTTATAGACTATTGGGAAAGCTTGAAAGGAAGATGAAGAGGATTGGCTATGTAGCCGATAAAAGTTGTGCATTGAGAGATGTTGAGGAGGAAGAGAAGGAAGAGATGCTGGAGACCCATAGTGAGAAGTTGGCTGTTTCTTTTGGCCTTCTTGTCAGTAAAGTGGGGGCACCGATTAGAGTGGTGAAGAATTTGAGAATTTGTTGGGATTGCCATACGGCTATTAAGATGATTTCGAAGTTAGAGAATAGGGAGATCGTTATACGTGATAATAATAGGTTCCATTGTTTCAGCGAAGGGATATGTTCTTGCAAAGATTATTGGTAAATCAGAAAGAGCAAATATTTTGGTGAAATTTAATTACATAAAGAAGGGATTTTAAACCCAACTCTGCCTCTAGAGTTGAACATTGAAGATTATCTTACTCGTCTTGTCTTTTCTTTATATTCATTTTTTAGCTAGAAAACACTGTTCCATCTGTGATATAGCAGCATAGCTTATGGCATTTTCAACGAGTATCTTTTTAAAATGTATATGTTTTAGTCACTATGTATTATTTCATATTTATTAAGTCTCAAGTCAATGAAGCCAAGCATATTGGTTTTTGCCATGCAAGTTGTTGCTGTTATGCAGTATGTTTATTTAAAGAAATGTTTTTACAAAATTGGGAGAATCTGTATTCTATGTTGTATTTCATATCTGTTACCAGTTACCACTGATTGTTTCTTTTGGTGTGCAACTGCATTGAGTTACAATAGTGAAAATTCATTCTTCCTCATCTGCCCTAATATGATATGTAACATTGATTTGAGAGCAGACAAATAGTATCAATGTGGACTTGCTCAAAGCTTTGTGCTATTTGCTTTGTTGCTGGGGTGGTTGTTGGTTACTCATTGAAGCGACGTGTTAAACGATGGGCTTCCAAGCTGTTGAAGAGATTGAAAGACGATTGATATGTCCGTCCCTTTTTTTGGTACGCCAGTTTCATTATCATTCTTGATAGAAATGATTTGCTAACGACAGTTGCCCATATGAAAAAGATTTCCCAATGGTTGGTCCTCCCATGTATCTGCTGGTTACATATTGTATTAGAAATATAAGGTTTGATAATGACAGCTTATTTCTAAGATAATTAAGTTACAATTGTTGAACTTTTTTTTTTGTCTGGCATTGAGGGACCAACTCATTGCTTATATTAGGTGAGATGAGCTCACATAGTTGTGTTACTCAAATTTTGTTGTGCTTTAATGATATTCATAGTTATTTATCCTTTTGCACCCCACCCGCACCATTTCTTACAGTCACACTCTCTACTCTCTAGTCTTTTACTTATTTTATTTTTCAAGTGACCGCAAATCATTATTCTCCTTTTTTTGGGGCTGTTTACAATTTTTGTTAATGACTTTGTTAGGAATGTTCTAGTTTGCATATCTTTCATAAGCTATTTTTTAATTTCATGATTTGATTTTCTTTTTCATTAATTAAAAAAACAGTACAAAAAAAAAGAAAATTTCCCATCAGGTAGCCTTAATGGCACTGGCTCTTAAGATAACTGGAGAGACTACGGAGGAGTTTTCCCACCTAAACAGGAGTTCTTTGAGAAGCACCATGAAAATCTTGAATAAAATATTATTAAAGCGTGTGTTTGTGGAGCCTCAATTATGTTTGTCTTGTTCTGCGCTTCAGTTCTAACTCTAAGAAGCTTTCATGCTTCTCGCTTTTTTTTTTTATTTTTACAAAGAGATATTTTCACTGATATATGAAAAGAGAGATACAAAAAGAGCACCCTAGGATTACAAAAAATTCCTCCAATTGGGGGCAATCAAAGACGGAGAATAATTACAAAAAGCCTTCGAACGGGCACCATAAGGAAGTAAATGTAACTAAGAGGTCCCAAATATCATGAAAGTCCATAGAAACATATTGAAAGTCCTCTTGTTTCTTTATAAAAACACTTTATTGACATTCTTATACCTTAAATATTTCTAAAAAGTGCTGTTGAACCTTGTGGTATGGTATCCTGTTGTTAGGTTTTGACCTGGAGTTTAAGTTTTAAATTGTTCCATAATTGTATTTTTTTTTCCTAATAAAATAAATCAACTTGATGTTGTCAGTTGGTTGGTTAAATCTTTCTGACAGTATTATTAAATTGTTTCAAGAAACATGCATTTTGGTTCATATTTGTTTTTTTATTATCGATAATATTTGTGTGAGTGTTGGAAAACTTGTTAGAACAGATTACGATTCCCTTTCTTTATCATGCTTGTATGTGTTTAGAATAAATTTGTCCTTTTTCAACAGCTGTTGTTCCTCGTAATGGTTGAGGAGGGTTGGGTGGGGGGAGCATTAAGAAAGTCAAACGCTCTTTTGTTTAAATCAATTTCCAGATCTATTTTTGTGCAATATTCTCAGAAGAGCTGTATTAATCACATTTTTCTTACCCGCATATGGTGTTATTTTTTTGTTGACATTGTCAATAGATAAAACGGTTACATGTTTATTTTCTTGTTTCATAATGATCGTGTATCTTTTTTTTTATGTTTAGAGAGAATGTTCCAAATGTAACATTATCCATTATTAGTGTCCACTGTCCGTTAGGAATAACTTTTGAAAGTGGGTAAAAGTGTTTTTGATAACTACTAAAAAAAATACTTTTAAACACTTATCCCAAACGGACCCGCACTGATCTTGCTTGAATATGTATTTAAAAAAGAAATCGTATAGGTCAAGTAACTGAATAATCTAAGTAGATACACAAAACATATTATTAATACTTTATTCCACATTATTATACATTTCTTTGATATGTTAGAAAAAAATGCATTTCTATATTAAATGGCCTATATGATTGAATATACATCTAACTAAAACCATTCTCTCTAAATGTGTCACTCTTTTCTCTCTCTTACCTATTGTATGCTATAGTTTGGTATGAAAAAAATCGGTTACTATAGTTTGAGCCTTTTTATTGATACTACTTGTATGGTTCAGAAATATTCTTTATGAAACTCGAATCGAGTTGATGTCTTGCGACTTAATTCCAGCGATAAGTTCTTCAGCTCCTTTGCCAACATAGGCATCCCGCAATAGAACACTCCTACTGTTTTATATGGATGCTTGGAAGCTATTTTGGTGAATACTTCTTTCCAGTTGGGCCTTGCAAAGTGAGTCCTCGCCTGCAATTTTTATTAGTAACAAGTTTAAACAACGTCTTGGAGACATTTTTAATCCCCTCAGATGCAATGAGTTGGTGTTGAATCTGAGAGTTTATTTAGCTCTTGGTTTAGCTGTGTAGGATAAACCGTAAAGGTGATATAGTCGAGATCATACCCGAGTGCCAGATAGGATGTCAACCCCATGTTTGGCATGGTTGAGAGCTTGTACCATTGTGATTAGGGTGGTCCTTGCATCATTTTCTTCATACACACTTGTCAAGTAGTTATGAAGTTCGATTTGACCCTGATTCAATGTATGGATATGGATGTAAGAGTTAGTTTTTTCCTTATAAACTAGGATTGAAGTGCATGTGTATTACTCACCTTATTGTCGATTTCGGCCACTTCATCCATTACTCCTTTGAACCATTCAAAGGAACCAGGTTCCCTTGTTACCCAGTAGAAATGAGCATGTGCTGTTGTCCTCTGCAATTTCTTTTTTCCACCAGGTGTTGTATTTGAAGAAGCAAAGCTATTTGAGCTATCCTCTGATCTACTCGTCTCCGTGATGGAATCCTGGGCCATTTTTATTAGAAAGTGGAAATCAAATGACTAGAAGATATTGTTCCATTACAGAAATCCAGAAATCTAGTGAAGACTTTTCTACTTAAGGGGTGGATTATACCGTTTGATCTTCAGTCATTCTCGTGTTATTTAGAAGGTCTTTAAGGATGCTAATGAAAGGGGTGGCTCCAATTCCAAGTCCTACAAGTAGAAGTACATCATAGTTTTGATAGTCCTGTGCTGGCGCTCCATATGGGCCATCAACGAGCAATCTTGGTTGGCTGCATAAATGTTTTATTTAGACATTCTCACTGCACTGCCACTACGTATCTTGACTTCATTTCTACTGATAAATGTACGTTTTCTATACCTTTTTCGTTCCATGTTCACCAGTTGACCAAGTTTAGCTCGAACCAGGACAGGTTTTGAGTTGACATGTTCGGTGAATACCTGCTTCAATTCTCTTGTCCAGTCACCTACCGTCCGAATGTGTACACTGAGGTAGTCATCTCCTGGTGCTGAAGTGATAGAAAATGGGTGCCTGAGTAGGGTTGAATGTTATATATATAATGCAAACCAAGTAGTTATGTTTTTGCCATGGAAGGGAAATGACCAAAACAAAAAACATTCCAATCTTTCACTCACCATTCAAACTGAGAAATTTTTGGACATTGTAGAAATATGTACTGTCCGCTTCTGTACTTGAATCCACGAGGCTTCAACATGGTCAAGCTGAAAACATTTCCTGGTAGCACTGAAACCTGTCGAGACCGCAATAAACTATGTGCTTCTATTTGAATACATCTTTTATTTGATGTATATGTATACAATGAAGTGTGCTGTTACCTTCAATATCTCAACTGAGTAATATTCTGATCTGCAAGCTCTGAGGCTTCTCTCCGCGAGATAAAGCAGCAGCGGAATGGAGATATACACCCACGTCTACTAGCAAAGTTAAATTCTAAGTTTCAGTTTCTTTAAAAAGTAGTAACTGGCTGACCATTAGAGGCTGAAAATTTGAGGTTTGTTACCGTTTTCTGAGTCCATTTGTGGACGAAGAAGAGAAACGTTCCATGGATGCATAGTAGAAGATAGACGAGACCAAAGAGATGGTGGGAATACCAAAATGCGTTAAAACCTGTCAATCTGTTGAAGGGTGAAGGTAACCTTACAATGTTTCTTCTGAATCCATGTGTTGCTAATGTGAATGAGATTACCATCAGCACCACCATGGCAATCCCTGTCACCCCTTCAATGCCAGTCAAAAGGTCTTTATAAGAAGGCTTTTCTTGGTTGTGGAAATCAGAGGCTATTAGGGCAAATTTCTCTGCTGATGAATTTATCAGACGAGGGAAATCACATGACAGATGTATCCCTCCATGGACTACTATTCCAATGGCTATGAAGCATGCAATAATCTATAGTCAAAGAGGAAACATTGTGTCAGAGTGATAAATAATTAACTATGTTCAAGTGGAGATAATTTCTAATACTCTCATGTAAATTTATTACTAGTAGCGTGTAAATAGTGGGGTCCACCGCTTTTGATCATGTCCACGTGGTTTATTATAAATAGGAGTACCTATAACGGGTATACTGAACATTTTCCCATCTGAACGGAGAAGGAGGAGTGCTATTAGTGTTAGTGTTACCTTGTGGAAATTAATGTTGTCATCAAAGGGAACAAAGGATCTTGCGGTTGTGGAACGAAGCCAAGTGAGTGTATTACGACAGACGGGGAGAAGAATAAGAGCCATATTGAGTTTGAGAGTCTCAGCAGCACCTTTGGCAGTGGGGAGACAATATCCCATTACTTGAAAAGCAGCTCTGTTTTTATATTGAAAGAATTTCCAACAGAAAAGCCCTGCCATTGCCAATATCCAGACAGATAAAATCCAACATCTTTGCCAATTCTCAAGAAGAAGACAACTGAAAGTGGTGGTTGCTTTCCTTAGATAAAGTGGTTGGGTTTAAGGATGTTAAATTCTGACTCCATCCCACACTTGTTGTGCTCAAGGGCCGGCTATAGTTCATGTAAGTGTCTCTTTGTAAAAGCAACGTTTCCAGCTGCCATAACTGAAAATATAAATTATTATAAACACTTGTCAGATTCTTTGATGATACCTAGGTTTTGGAAAAAAATTTTGTAACCATTAAAAAACTAATTTAAAAATTATCTCAAACAGGGTCTTAATAATACCTCAATATATCCGAGGTTTTCAGGATCAAGTTCTTCCATAATTAAGGAAGAGTATTCTTCTGTTCTTTCTTTGAGCTTGGCAAGGTTGTTTGCAGAAGCACTCAGCAATATAAGCTGTCATGGTGATGGAATGAAATGGAAACATTTAATAATTTAAAATGCTTAGTTTTATATTATATTATATTATTGTAGGAAAATAATGATGAATTATATATTAATACCTCTTGCACTTCGTCTCTTGTGATTCTTCCATCTTCATTACTATCAGCCCTGTCCATGTTATAATTATTTATTAATTTATTGTATTAATATCTTACAAACTCTTTTTTTTTAATAAATATTTTGTTTTGAAAATTCTGACTCTTTGATATGACAGGTGTTAGGTCCATCTTAATCCTTGGAAAAGGAGTTTTGAGCCCATTAAAATTGATCAATAACTGTTATGAAAAGATGGGATTATTCTTTTATACAATATATATTCCAAGGAAAAGAAAACGGCATTCATTATTGCAAAGATTATGTTTGGGAAAGCTTAAAATAAGAGCAAGACATGATTATTATTTTTAATCTGAATTTAAAACTATAAAAAAAAAATTGAATGATTAAGGAATATGTAAAAAAGTTGGGATGAAAAGGGGATTTCAACAAACATGTCAAAGAAGATTTGAAGTCTGGCATCAAAGCTTTGATCTGAAATCTTCATCCAAAACTCATGTAGCTCTTCTTTGTTGATTTTCGATATCTTCAATCCTTTCCTTCTTGCTAAAGCATCAAATATTCTCAGTGCAAATTCCTTGGAATCCACCATTCCTGCATATTCATAATTCATATTAAAATTCTCCACGACGATCGGTACCGATATCGGTCATATGTTTATAAGAGAGAATAACATCTCAGACTTTTAGATAGAAAGAAAACATGTGGTCCTAGACCGATAGATACATACCGATGCAGTCGGCAAAATCTTCTCTAGGTAGCAATCCATCCTTTGCCAAAGAAAAGAATCTGGACTCCACTTTAGTCCACAAGTGCTTGGCATCAGCGGCTCCAGTTGCCTTGCTGATGAATCTTAGACCTCTAAGAGCTGCTTGTGCGCTTGATCTCGTGCGTTGTAGCTTTGCATTCATTCTACGGGCATCCCGAGCAGACATTGTCGGTATCGTATCTTCAATGCGGTCCATAGAAGAGGAAGTGGATGCTCGTGATGAAGTAGAAGACCTGAGCCATGGGAATTTGCTTCGAATTCTGCTAGTGATTGAAATACTATTTGTTTCATCTGCGGGAGCGACACTACGGACGAAGATGGAATCATCATCAAGCTCCAATGTGACTTCAACAAATTCTTGTTCATGTAGTTGATTACGATTATGATGATGATGCACAAGGTCGTTAAGGAAGAGCGGTAGCATAGGAGCAGGAGCAACTCTTCCAACTGATTCATCGTCGTCTTCATGGTCGGACGGTAAATCGAGACGACGACTATAATTGGAAATGGAATGCCTTGAGCTGGAGCTTACTCTTCCAAAGGAAGAAGATTTCTTCATCATCTGCATAATCATATGGACAAGGAAAACATTGAATTAGCTAAAGAAGATATGAAAGGAAAAAAAAAAGAGATAAAAGGTTTGGTGAAAAAAAACAACAACAACAAGAGAAACACCTCTCAACCAATTTCATTTCCAACATACCACACCATTTTTACCCCTTCTCTCTCTCTCTCTCATCAAATTTAAATTAAAATCTTCTTTTTCTCTCTCTGTTTCTTTCAATTAACCAATTGAACTCCAAACCCAGATAGACAATACAAGAGATTTAAATTATTATTAAAAAAAAATGCAATTATGGAAGAGGCTAGGCAAGGCTAATGCTAGCTGGCTTTGGAATTTTTGAGTATTAACAATTTTATATATATATAATATCATTGGTTTTGGAGAAACCCAAATCAACAATAACAACATGCATGCCTTTGTAATTGATGATTATATATATATATATATGTTTTTTTTAGAGAGAGAGAGGGAAAAAAAAGCAGTACAGATATAGACATAAATAAAACATAAAAATGTACTGTTTCTTTTTAAAGAAAAAAGAAGAAGAAAAACTAAAACGAGGGAAAATGTGTAAGCTAAGCTGATGAGGACAAAGCGGCATTTGTAGTACAACTAAAACTACTACAACCTTTTCAGTTTCCGTTTGTGTTTTTCACTATGGTTATATTTTAGTTTCATTTCTTCCCCTTTTTTTTTTTTTTTTTTTTTTTTTAAGATATTACATCAGATTCAGGGAGGTGAGACTGGAGGGAGCGAATTCAGATATCTAACTAATTGCGTTATACTCATGTTTTCTTTGTACTTTAATTTCGAATTAATCTAATCTCAATTTTTTAAGGTCTAATGTAAAATTGAGTAAAGTAATTAAAAAGAAAATTTTAGTGAGAGTATTTTTTTATACATGGTATATATAAATATCAACACATTTTTTTAGCTTGTCCATCGGTAATGGATGATAATTAATTTATACGATTACAATGAATTATATTGTAAATCACTTATCGATGTGTTAAAAAACTTGTTATATTTGTAAATAACTTCTTAGTAATGTTATATTGTTTGTAAAAAAATAAACATGAATTTAAACTAAATATGATACATTTATTACCTATTTATATGATCTAATCAAATTATAATGATTTATATTTTTAACATTAAAGACCTAATAATAACATTTTTAAGGAGGTTGATTGTAAATTGTAAATTATACCCATACAACCATATTCTTAACTATAATTTTTTTTAACATTAGTGCTCCTCAAGATTAATGTCTCAAATGTGATTCCTAACTCCTTTCTTCCTACTTGAAATCCATTACACCCCAACATCACTAATCTTGTCAAAATCATTTCCTTCCTACTTAAAATACTACTTTCATCCATGGAAGAGATTTGCATCATGTGGTTGGGGTGGGTTTAGTTTATTTAATATAAATTGTTTCTTTATTATTTAATTACACATAAACATGTAAAATAACAATAATAAAAATAAGAATCTCACGAGACATTAATCTTAAATAGTTAAATCGATAGAATGATATAAACCACAATAAACCTCAAATGTAGTCGATGTTAAAAAATAAGTACAAATGTATGATTTTACAAAACGTCAAAATATATAATTTTTCGTTTTAAACATTACACAAATTTAATGGATACGTACAAATATAAAAAAGATGAAAATATCATATGTCATAAAAACAAAATAAAGGAACTAAAAATTATGTTTTAAGCTTCAATAAACTAGTCATAAATATATCAAAGGTTTCCAAAGGATTTTATGGAAAGTGATAATGTGAGATGATACTAATTATGTGATGGATCGAGAAGGGGTTGTAATGATGATGTTGGGTTTGGTAATATAATATGGTGTGAAGGTTAAGTTTGTAATTCTTTGATTAAAAGAAATGGTATGATTTCATATCAATCACATTATAAACCGAGGCAGATCCATTAAGATGAGAGGCGGGTAATTTTTAAATTTGAATTTCTTTAATATAAGATTGAAAATAAAAAGTTAATATATGATTTTTAATTTATTTTAGCTATTTTACCTCCTATAATTTTAAAAAGTAGCTTTATATAATTTTTACTCCACTTAACAAAATTTCTGAAATCCGTTTATTTTCTAAAATTTAAATGTCTCTTTGAGATATGTATAAAAAAAACCTCTCTTTGATAATTATTTTTATACGTTGATAATAATTTTATTTATAGTTTTTATTTTTAAAATTCAATTTTATTTATCAATAATTTTTTTGGGTAACTACTAATAATTGAAGAAAATATGTAATTATTTATGACACATAAAAGATTTATCATAATAATATATTATCGCTTTTCATTCAATAAATTATTGAAAATAAAAGTATGGTTGATTTTAATATTTACTATTTTAATTTTATTTTATGAATAATTATCATCTAACTAAGTTTTTAAGAATTATAACTCTCATTTTATTATTAGTTAATTGTTAATTTAATTTTGATATCTATTCTTAGTTTCAATAATTTGTTACTTTGATTTTAATAAATTGTTAAAAAATAAATATGCTATTTTAATAAAAATCAAAAGTAATGATATAAATGTAAATATATATATGAAATGTGCTTTTTGAGATTATTTCTCTGATTTTTGATATGTTTTTCTCACCTTTTTAAAATTTCTTGTATTAAGCTCAAAAGTAATTTTTGTATTAATTAAACAAGCTTATTTGAAAAGGAAATATAAAAAAGAAAGGTTATCCTTTTAACTAATCATTTATATCAAATTAATTTGGACAAGAAGGTAGTTAATATATTAACTACCTTGTAGTTTTAAAATTGAATAATAGAGTTGTTTTTAGATTTATTAAGAAAGTTTGATATTTAAAAAAAAAAATCAAAGAAGGGAACCTAAAATCACCGTATGAAAATAAACCTATTATACATTAATTTTGATCCAACACATCTTCAAGAAGTTTTCAAACTTTCATATAAAAATTCCTATAATTATTCAATAAATTTGAAAATAAGCCCATGTGACATATGTGTCTTCCACTCCGTGTGCTTTCATGTTACTCATCTTCATTTCTCATGTTTTTTTTTTCAGTAACCAGCGAGTGAAGTTTTTTAAGAATGAAAAAAAAAAAAAAAAAAATGCATCTTTATTAAGACAAATTATATATATGGATAAATTCTCAATATTTTAATATCTCATCTCTCTTTTAATATATTCCACAACCGGCAAAACTTATACTTTCTTAGCTAGGGAGAGATAGTACTCCCTAATATTATATAGGAGTGGTAAAAAAATAGTGGATTTTACCTTTTGTTTATTATTATAATAAATACACATAACGTATTATTAAATAAAAAAGTATGAATCTTCAATATAAATACAAAAGAAATTCCAGAAATTATTTCTAAGTTCAAAACTACTCCACTTAAAAAATAAATAAATGTGATCACCTTAAAATTATCGAGAGACTATTGTGAATATAACGTCTCTATTTTCTTTATCTGTTTCAGTCAGGGTTGTGATTTTTTTTCCTAACTTGATTGTTTCTTTTATTTTACTCTTTTGGGTTGATAACGTACCTTAATTAAATGTTTTTAAAAGTATATATATAAAAATTCACCAACCCAACCCTTGGTTGTTAAGTTGTGAAAAAAAAATTAAGAATGTAATAATAATTGAAAAAATGACAAATTAATTTGAGAGTGAGAAAGAGAATTATGTATGACGCTAAAATTGAAGAATCCAAAGTTGTAAAAGGATTTATTTATTTATTTATTTTGAAAGATCTAAAGTTGTAATTTTAGAAGTAGTACATAAAATCACAAATCATAAAATGTAATGTTATTATTAGAGTACGACATTTTGAAGGCTGAACCTTCCTTTTCCACCTGCCATTATTGTATCGAAGCTTCTTCAATTATAATAAAATAATAAAATTAAATCACATTTTTACTGCCATGCATGATGCACTTAATAATTTATTACAACCACATCATATTCATTTTATACTTATTTTTTCCATTTCTAAATAATTAAATTTGAGAATTATTATGTATTTTGGTTAAATTTCTGTAGTTTATCACTTTTATCAATTTAATCTCTATATTTTTAATTTTTTTAGTGCATGTATATTTTCGTTTAAGTCAATTTAGTGACATGTATATTTTAAAAAGTTCTATTTTATTTTTTATACTTTATTTTTTAAAGGTGTTGTTTGATGCATCATTAATCATAAAATTAGAAATTTGATAGTTTCATTGGAGTTAAAAAAAAGAAAGAAAAAAACTTCTTGGACAATTTGAATTAAGAATATGCTAAAAATAGAAGGCATTTTTGGTTGAGATGTAAGAATGAATGAAATGGACATATAGATTTGCATTTTTCACTCAAATTTATATTTAAAAAAAAAAACAAATGATGATTGACAAAATACAAGACGTAATCTATTTGTGAAGTGTGAATCCATAAAAATATCTATATCATTCTCTCCCTTTTTACCTTTTTATTTATTTATTAAATTATGATTTTAATTCATATTGTGTAGAATTTAAGATTTGCAACTTGAGATATGATAAATAGGTGAAATGTAATTATCAAAATGCCATATGCAAAGCCATTCATTCAATTATTAAAAAAAGTTATGAATGTGATTTCAAAAAAAAAAAAAAAAAAGGTTATGAATGTCATGTGAATTAAAACGGCAAAACCTGTGAGCTTTGAAAAAGTGTTATTAACTTGAAATGAATAATATTGGATTGACGTGAAATCATAACCAAACAAACACAAAAACAATATATTTAATTAAAAAAAAAAAACTTTATTGTAAAGCTAACCCTAAATCAAAATCAATTCCCCACCCAACGTTCTATTGACTTTTCTTCGTTTTCCTTAATCAAATGAATGGTTCTACTTAATTTCTCTCGAATCTTTTTTTTTTTTTCATTTGGCCGACTTCACTTTTAATCTATTTCCAATTATATTACTTCTTATTGAAGCTAAGCCATATCAAAACTTTCTAGAAGTTTTTTTTTTGGTAAATATTCTTTTCAAGTTAATTTGATAATATATTAGGTAGTTGTGCTAATTTAGTATTGACTTATGCTAGACGTTTGCTCTCTCATATTAACACAATAAAATCGATTGGCTATAATTTAGGGATGTTAATGTTCTTAAGGTCAAGGTCATGACAATGAAAATGATCTCATATTTCTTAGTGGAGATGATATGTACCACACGCACTAATCACATATTTATATAATTGCTCTATATATTGATTAATAATAATATTTTATTGTTATGGGTGAAATTTTATAAAGTACATACTAACACACAAAAACCGGTAACCACGCGCCATGCGCACAAATAGAAGTGGCCTAATCTTGGTGAGGCGCGTGGGGTGGGATGGGGAACGGGTCATTAATACCGTCATGAAGCTTTGAAATTAGACGCGTCCATGCTTAGAAGGCCACGCGCCGCTGGTTGAGTCTAGAACCCACGCGGCAGCGTGGTGAATGGCCATATAGCCACGCGCCGCTGGCACTTTTTTTTTTATATTTTAATCATTAGGACGCCCCGCGTCCCTATCCAGGTTGTTTTTAGAAGGCTATCATTAGACGTTATAGCGTGGCTATAGTCTCTAAATTTTTAAAAAACCATTTGTTTAGAGACCCAAAGCAACCGTAATAAACATATTCATATCTCAACCACCTGGACAAACTAAATCATTAAATTTCATAAATTACGGTTGGAAACAAATTTTTTTCAAAACTAGTTACAACATTAAAACATGGTTTTACTTAAGTAAAAAAAAAGTTTGCAACAAAAAACCCGCAAAATACAAACTAGAAAACAAAGCACACCACCTCCCACCTGGCCATCACCCCCCCCCCACCCCCTGAGATTAAAAATCTCACAGCACGTTCATACTCGAAGCTTCTTATACCACTTCGCTGCATTTCACGCATCCTAAACTCTTCTTCGCTTCCATAGTCCCATCTCGTTGCAATTCACGCTCCTTCAGTGCCTCACTAGTAACACAATTTCTTGTAGTGTAACCGTATATGTGTTATAGACATTTAGAATGACGAAGTCCATTTAAAACTAAGTAAATGAGTTCGGTCGACTGACCACAGTAGGCTGGATAAGGTAAAGTGCTCATCTTAGAAGACCCCATCAATGGAACATGGTCATTAAAAGCTTGACCTCCACTACTTATGTAGAATGAAAGCATCACCTAATGAGGGTTCATATTGTTTATAGAAGACTTGCAAACCTGAGTCTAAGAGGCGAATACCCTATCTCAAAAAATAAATGTGAGGATGAGCTCATAAGTCCGGTGAGACACGAGCTAACCCCAGTGTGGTCTTCATTAAGTACCTAGCTGAGCTTAAGCACCAATCTCTCCCAACCTTATGTGTAAAGACTCAACCTTTCATAGTAATAAATATACTTATTTAAAAACAGCGGAAGACTAAATAAATGTTCTTTATTAAAAACATGCAAATTCACTAAATCATAGTCACTTAAAATCAAAACAATAACTCCAAAGTTCGAACTTTTAAAACAAAATAATAATCCAAAAAGAACATAATTTCAAATGATAAAATCTCAAAGAGTGACAATTGTCTCAATACCAAATAAAACCCAAATAAAATCTTTATTTTATTCATAAATAGAAAAGAATAAATAAACCGGCGCCAACTCAACATGAACCCTCATCTCTTCCACTTCATCAACCGCCACCTCTCGGTCCATTGTTACCTGAAAAAAAAAACAGATAGCACTGTGAGGCTAAAGCCAGTGAGAAAACGACTTAATCAAAGATGAAGTCTTAAATAATCTCTAACAATTCAAACCGAGTCCCAAACACTCAACACTCTTCCAAAGTCTCTTACGCTCAAAGCGTCACTTAAAACTCAATCTCAATCCTTTACATGAATAGGCAATTACTTTGATTCCATATTCAAAGGTTATTCAATAAATCCTCACTTTACATGGATAGACAACGTTCACTAGTTTCTTACCCAAGACACCCCAATCATACACTCTCACAATCTTTATCAATTTCTTGAACCACTAACATGCTTTAACTTTACAAACAATATAATTCACAAAATGCACTAAGAAGGCGGTTCCTCGGAACTACTACCACTTCTTAGTACTTGGTTATAGCCTCAGCTATAACTGATATTCCCCTAATATTTCATTCATACGAGCAATGTGTTAGGAATGGTGTCCTAGAATTTGTAATTATTTAATAATAATAATTTATTTAGAATAAATTAAATAAATAAACATAAGTTCTTTATATTATCTAGATTGATTCAATTAACGATATTAGGAATATTGGAAATATATTAATATCAAACATTCAAATAGAAACCCTAAGTTACTCTTATGAAATCACGACTTAGATGTGAGTCATACGAGAGGATTAAAGTCGAGATGAGTAACTTAAACGTGTCTCACGATGAACGGATAACGCTTGAGAACCTTATCCTGGTAACATCGTGATAGCCGCATTTTGTTTATAGACAAATGATCGAACCTCATCATTCATGTGGGAGACATGAAATGGAAGTATCATATGCAATGCGATTGTATAAGACAGGCCACCACGATGTTCGATCAAATTCTCCTTAGACCGTTTACGAGAAATGATCGAATATCAAACTAAGTTTATCAACCGTGATAGATCTCAACCTCGAGTGAAAGCGGACTCCTATTTATGGAGTTATGTTATTTGATTCACATGGTTGAGAAGCGTCGTAAAGAACGCTCAATACACTCTGTTTTTGGGAACATGACTAGATAAGTAGTCTGGAACTCATTTTCACGAGATGGAATTCATAACTTTCCTATAAATTAACGGTTCGGTGCGATACCTAAACATTTTAGGAACTTTAGGAAACTCCCTTGATGTCGATTCGAGACATGAACAAGTGGCGCCACGACTTCATTGATCACGAAGTACCTTATCTCTAGTTCGACTAAAGATAAAAGTTCATTGGAGAATCGGCGGGAACACAAGGATAAAGCGGTAATTACAGGGGCAAAACGGGAAATTTATCCGCTGTAATTATGAGGGTTCCACGTGAAGGATTATATCAGGGATATAAATAATGATAAACTAAATGGACATAACTCATCTATAGTGAGGGGAGTTCAATATGAATCTATAGTGGAATCATTCATAGTTAGATAATAGTAATTAATCGAATGTGTTAATCACTTAATGACTAATTATTAAGCCCATGATCTATAGGTCCATCGGGTCCCTATGCTAGCCCAAATATCGTAGTCGCGAAATCAAGTAGAAGAAATGAAAATTTTAAGTAAAGTGAATTACTTAAATAGGCAATATTAATTGTTTAAATATTGAGTATATTTAAACGGTAATTAATATAAACATTATTAATTGTTTATATAATGAGTTTATTTAAACATGAAATTAATAATGAAATATTATTAATTATACATTATTAATTATTTAAATATTAAGTATATTTAAATGGTAATTAATAATTTGAAATTAATTAACGATCATTAATTGTTTAAATAATTATATTTAAACGGAAATTAATAATTAAAATTAATTAAATTAATAATAAAATATTGTCAATAAAATTATTAATTTATGGAAATTAATAATTATTATATTTATTATTAATTATTTAAATAATGAAAATTATTTAAATGGAAATTAATAATTAAATATAAATTGGATAATATTTAGTCGGGAGAAAATATTAATATTATTTAAATAAAATATTTTATTTAAATGATAATTAATAAATAAATTAATTAAGTTGGACTTATTAATTTAAGAGAGGATTTCAAGCCCAATTGGATTATTGAACCCAATTGGAATTGGCTAAAATAATTAATTAAATAAATTAGAATTATTTATTAATTAATATATGCATTTTCGGCTATATATGTATTTTTGGGAAGAGATAATTGCTTGAATTATATCCTAAAATAATTACATAGATTTATTTACCCAAGATAAATAAAAATAAAAGAAAATAAAATAATCTCCTATTTATCTATGGCATTTTCGAAATTGCTAGATAAAAGGAAAAGAGATAATCTTTTTCTTTTTGTATTTATCTCTATAGATTAATCCTAATGTGATTAGGATTCCTATTTTTCATAAATAGGAGGGTTGGGTCATTCATAAATCACACGATTCAATTCCTTAAAATTCAATTCTCTCTTCTTCCCTTCACCCCCTTGGCCGAAATTCCCTTAGTTCATTGGGAAGAATTTTTTTCTTCTTCCCAATTTCTTCTAAAGTTCGATCCCACAATCGAATTTCGTTTGATCGATTGGGATATAGCATAGAAGATTCGGTGTTCTTTGAGGATTTGATCTTTGAAAGAAACCTCCAACCGATCCTCCATTAATCGACTCAATGTAAGTTCGGTTTTAATTTTCGAAAATATAAGCATGAATCTACATGTTTTATCACAAATTGCATGATGTTAATAGATCCGTTATTAAATGTTAATAAGTTTACTAAATAAAATTCCGCTAATTTAGTAAATCATCCCTTCACAATGAACATTAGTACTCGGTTATGGACTTCTCCATACTAACATGACTTAGTGTTGAGCTCGTAGCCTCAACACTAGTAAAAAAACTCAAGCCGGCCATCAATATCAACCCAAACATCATTATACACAAGATAATGATAATTAAAATTCAATTAAAAGCATGAAAATACAGCAGCCCAACTAATAGCATAAATTTCACAAAACTGCCGAAACATGGAAAATGCACTTTTATTGCTCCCTAACTCAAAACTCAAGGCATATAAAACTAAATATCTCCAAATAATTCCAGATTTAAACTCATAATCAATCAGAAGCAATTCGAAACTAAAAACGTCAATTTTCGTTGAAAAATGCCTAAACTAGTTCTAATTGAAAATTATTTTCTTCCAATTGATTTTTGGTATTTTCAAAAGTCCGTTCTCATCCTAAATTTCTAGAATATCATATTTAAATATAATGAAACAAATAAACTACGGTAAGAGCCTTAGATTTCTCTAAAACCCCATCGTTGATTAAACCATTAACTCACATTGTCTTTACTAAAATTCCAATTTCCAAGCTACTTTCCACCACTAATCATACCTGAAACGAAGGTCCTAAACATTTAATTTACATGCTAAAACAGTACGAAAAAAGGTGTTAAAAATATTGGGGTTCAACGGCTCGAAGAACGGAAAAAAGGCAAACGACGAATGGCCATTGTTTGAATAAGACAGCAGCTAGGGTTTTGGGTTCCGGGTGATCGATCTTGATAGGTTTTGGTTTTAGGCAAAGGAAATCAACACCGATTAAGGTTTAGGCTATGGTTTAGGAAATTGAGAGTGACGGGGAGTGGGTTTCAAGGATGAGTTCTTGAAATTCGAAATTCAATAATAAATATAAATTTTCAGATTTGAAAAGAATATAAAATCGATCTAAATTGCTTACCAACGATTACGAAACCACAGAAAACGCTTCCAATCTTTCTCAAACGATCGACCATGAACAAACCGACCACCTACAACTCAAAATTGACAAAGAAATCACCATCTAAGAACCCTAAGGGCAACGACACTAGGGGAGAAGTCAAGAGAAGAAAAGTTTAACTTTTTTTATTATAAAGGTAGTCTCTAAACCACTTCGAATCCGAGATCGGAACAAGGATTAACGTCCAAATGATGAAGAAATCGAGCAAACCTTCCGGGCTACACCAAGGGGCGGCGGCGTGAGGGAGAAGAGAAGAGAGGGTGAAACTTTTTTCCTTAGTTTTTCTTTTCTGACAAAAGAGGCAAAACCCTAGCCACCTCATCCTATCTTTTCCTAATTGTTTAAACATCATTCCAACCAAACAAATTGCCAAAGAGTCATTCCCTCGCAATTTGTCTCCCATCAAGCCTACGAATGCAAATAAGAAATTTTAAATAGAAAATTCATACTCGGTATATGAAAAATTTAATTTTAACCGGAATTTTAAATTACCTTGTAACGGGGCGTTACACCTTAGTTGTTGACCTCCCACCTCAGGTGAGGTGATGACGTGTGACTTCCTTGAAATACACAACCTAGCCCAATCAAAGGACGACACATGAGCCAATCCACTCAAGACACCTTGTCGTTGATATCAACAATTGTGACTTCTATAAATACTAGGAGTTAGATCACCATAAGGTAAGCAATATTTCTCTAGCTAAGCTTGAGACACTAACTCTGTTGCTTTACTTAAGTATCAGATGGTGTTAGGCCGACACCACAACAATGCTTAGTTATTTCCTTTGTGTAGGTCATTTGTAGCCTCCAGCTCATCCGAGCATTTCTATTGTGGAGCAAGTCAGTTTGATCAGTCCCCAACTATATTTACGTAATAAAATTATAGCAATCAAAGGATTGACATTGTTTGTAATTTAACATATTTAAAATTATTTTGAACTGCTATATTTTAATATTTTGGTTTTACTAGATCTACCCATCACCCAATTATATAATGACAAATACATGTAAAGGGGCAATTTTAGATCTTAAAAAATTATATTTAAAAACTACATTTACAATAGAAGGACATTTCTCATCTTTAAATATGTTAGTGATATATTAAAATTGCCAAATTACTTTGTGGGTAAATAAATTTAAAAACAATTCTATAATATCTTTTTTTCCCCTAAATCTTAAAACCCTAAATCCTAAAAATCCTTCTTTTTAATATACTCATAATATCACTTGTGTTGTACGTATTTTAGTAATTAATCAAACTCATCCAAAATCTTTTTAACGAAATATATTGGATGCCGAATTATAAAACTAAGGATAAAAATAGATTAAAAAGAAAAGGGAAAAAAAGAGAATGAACTAAACATTCCATCCCTAAAACAATTGGAAATAATCTTAATTGGTGGAGACCTTGGACCTATAAAAGAAACCTTAAGAAATAATAGACAGAGAAATCATCAAATGAAATTAATTAAAATAAAAGATTAAAAAATACTTTATAAATGTAAAGAGAGTGATTAATTCAATAAAAAAATGTTGTTTTCTATGCCAACCAATATAAATGTCTGTCACTGTTTCAATCTTTCAAAGTGTTTTATTAAGGGGACAATTTTACTTGCAATATTCTTTTTTATTCCATAAATAAGATAATAAAACATGCCTGGGTAAATTACATTGAAAAGCTAAAGGCACAATCCTTTAGTAAAAACCAAGGAACAATTCTACGTTTCAGTTTTTTTTTTCCCGAAAAATATAATTATTAAAAAACCAATTAGTTAAATTTTAAAAATATTTTTTAAACTTCTTTGTTTTTTTAAAAAAAAAAAAAAATAGAAAGCGAAATTGTTGTAAAAGCATTACTAATTTTTTTTCTCATAAAACATCTAATCACGTTAATTTAAATCATTTCACTTGTTTTTTTTTTTTTCAAAAAAGGGCATTTCACTAGTTTTTTTTTTCCTTAAAAAAAAGCATTTCACTAGTTTTTTTTTCCTTAAAAAAAAAGCATTTCACTTGTTTTTTTTTTAAAAAAAGAATTGATTTCATTTGTTGATCAACTTAATTTATTTATTTTAAAAAGTTTTTGTTAATTTGGTACCTACAATAAATAAATTAGAGCCCAAATACACGACTTAGCCCAATGGACATCGAATTCCAAATGTTTGAAGCCAGCCCTTGAAAATTGTTTTTAAAACAACGGGCAAAAATTGGAGATGCGGGGTATCGAACCCCGTACCTCTCGCATGCAAAGCGAGCGCTCTACCGTTTGAGCTACATCCCCATTTTGAACCGTAACTTTTTTTAAATAAGTTAATATAAAAAAAAATAAAAGGCTTGTCATTTAGGAATTGAAAATGGCTGTGCTAGCTGTACTGTAAATTACTCATCTACCCCGGTTATTTTAAAGCTCTTGCTTTATATAATATTTAAAATTTACATCCCTACGTTTTCAAGTTTATGTAATTTACACTTAACCCGTGTGGGTAAACAGATTCATATTTCAACATTTCCCCTAATTTTCAATTAAAAAAAATCATCTTTTAGACTTGAAAGTAAGTTTAAAAGTCATTAAAAAAAAACAAGTTTAACAAACACGATATATATATGTTAGTTGGATATCTTTCTAATAAGTAAACACATGATAAAAGATAGATTTTTGACATGTAAAAGAAATATATAGTTTTTTTTTTTTTAAATGAAAGGATTTTAATAATTTTTTTAAGAAAGAATTCTAATAATTAATAAATATGAGAAGATGTGAAATCAAGATATATGAATAGTCTTATAAAATTAAAAAACAGAAGTAAGTTATGAAGAAGGAGATACATAACTAAGATTGTTGAGAATTTGAATTTGGAGAATTGAAGGTGTAATAGAATATAAATTGAAAGAAGAAAAAAAAAGTTGTAATGGAATAAAATATATTATCTATTCTTCTAATCCAATGACAAAGAAAGAAAGAGGTGAGTTGGTTTTTTTTTTTTTGACTTTTTTAGATATTATATTAAATTGAGAGAACTCCAACGTTTTTTTGGTTGATACCTTATTTATATAAGGGTTAATTTGATATTGACAATTATATGTTATTTCAAAAAACCAATCTTTTATATATATATCAAAACTACCTAAAATCGCCGGGACGGGAAAATTAAATTACTTGTGAAATGACGAAACATACCCCAATAAATTTTCCTTAATTAAATGATTGTAATTAATGAGATATAGTTTAGGAGAGATAAAGGGGTAATAAGTAAACGATGTACCTTAATCTGTTTTTTTTTGGTTTGGTTGTGTTTTTTTTTTGGTTTTAATATTAGTATTAATTTTATTTATATCTGTAATATTTTATATATTATTTATAAAGAGAGAGTTAAGAAAAGAAAAGGAAAGGAAAAACAGAAAAAACGGAAAAGAATGATAACGAAAGTAACGGCAGAGCATTCGTTTATTTCTGTAATTCATTCTCTTCCCTAATATTGCCTTTCCCATTTCCATTTCCATTTCCATTTGCCATATCAATTAATCAATAAAAACAAAATCATCATCTTCTTTCTTTCTTCTTCTTCTTCTTCTTCTTCTTCTTCTCCTCTGTTAGGAAAGGAAGGGTAGAAGAAGAACTTTTCTTTCTCTCCTGGCATGGCTTCCCCTCCTTGCCTTTTCCTTTTCGCCTAATGTTCTTCTCTTTCTCTTCAGGTATTTTCTTCTCTTTCCCCTTTTTCTTTTCCTTTAAAACCTAATCGTATGTTTTGATTTCGCCTTTCAATTTTCGGAAAATGAAGAGCCATATTGACGATCTTAATTTCCAGTTTAGTATTGTATTGTGTTTGTTTGATTTGGAAGAATGAATGTCGTTTCTTTTTCTTTAATTCAAAAGCAATCATCTTATTTTATTATATAAAACTAAATACATTCAAGCTAATTTAATATCCATGCTTTAATTATCGATTTCTACTCATTCTTATATATCATGCTTTGATTAGTAAGCCTCCAGTTTTTTTCACACATTAAAATGAGATTCGTGCCTTGTCTTTATACTCTGATCTGATCTGATGAGAATTTCATTTTTTTTTTTTTTTTTTTTGAAATTAGACATTCTGGATTCTGTCCTTGGATTTTCTTCTGTATCTGGGTGGAAGTGAAATACATTTTTAGGGATGGATGAAAATGGTGCTGTCAAGTTGACTGGAATCCGACAGATTGTAAGGCTCAAGGAAATTCTTCAAAATTGGCAATCTGCTACGGTTTGCCCGAAATCATCCAACCGAACTAGCGAAAATCAAATTCAAAACCAAAACCAAAACCAAAATCATGAAACCCTTTCGCGGGCACTCAATAAAAGATTGAGTAATGTGATGCCTTGTGATTCGGATGAAGAGAGCTGCCAAAGCCCCGAACCTCCCTCTGATGTCCCGAAAGGGTATTTGGCTGTTTATGTTGGGCAAGAGCTTAGGAGGTTTATTATTCCCACCACCTATCTTAGCCATTCTGTGTTTAAGGTTTTGCTCGAAAAGGCTGAGGAGGAATTTGGTTTTGATCATAGCGGCGCCCTTACTCTTCCGTGTGAGATTGAGACCTTCAAATATCTTCTTCAGTGTATGGAGAGGGAGAACGAAAACAACTTTGACA
The DNA here is from genome assembly GCA_028015215.1 of Gynostemma pentaphyllum. Lineage (NCBI taxonomy): Eukaryota > Viridiplantae > Streptophyta > Magnoliopsida > Cucurbitales > Cucurbitaceae > Gynostemma > Gynostemma pentaphyllum. The sequence goes on from CM051352.1 coordinate 50,817,871, forward strand.
AGGATCCTTCTGACCACAATTCAGGTGAATTTTTCATTTCATTTCATTTCATTCAAACTTGTTATAGAATAGCAATACAACTACTTTCAAATAAAGCTGAAATTATGAATTGTTAACTTTGCAGGTGAGAGTTCTGTGACCATTGAAGAATAAATCGTAAAAATGCCGATCCATCCTTATAGCGGTGTCCACAGTTTAGGGCGGTTTATATACTATAGCCCAATCAATCAATCACTCTATGCAGATATTTGTTTTGTAATGTGTCTGCTTTTGGTTAAAAGTAACAACAATTTAGGGATGTTTTTTTTACTTTTAGTTAGAAATGGACAGGCAGAGTGTGTGCCTGGAAGGAAGGAAGTAAAGGAATGGTGATTTTTTGTTTTTTAAGCCTCTCAGTCTCTCTCAGAGGATGTGAAATGCGTCCCCCCCACCCCCATGTTTGAATTGAATTGAATATGAAATTACATTTGTTGTTTGACCAAAGAATGAGATCTCTCTCATTTCTCATTTCATATGAAATTAGATGCTGAGCAACTTTTAATTGTGTTATTTATCAGTAGATTCCATTATGATTGTTGCCTTCCTGAGTAACTCTTAAACTGATTCTTCACTGGCTCTAATGTCTCGTCCGGCAAAATTCGACAGTTTTGAAGTACTATTCCAGTTGTTACATGTCTATCAATTTTTCCCTGTGCTGTCTGTAACTATATTTTGAGTTTTGGAAAAGGTGGATTGTTTGACATTTACAGGTGGATCATATTTTATTTTTAAGTAAATTTGCATGTGGGATTGAGGAATATTTCAGATTTTGCTAATATTTCAGATCATGTGGGGTTTCAATCTGAGGTATCTGTATTCTATTTTTTGGTTGTGGTTTGGTTATTGTGTCTAATTTGAACCCAAATCTGAAGAAACAGAGCTGTCATACTCATGATTCTTTGTCAAACATAAACAATTTTATCCCTTCTCTCTCTCTCTCTCTCTCTCTCTCCCCAATGCACATGATATGATTGCATTATTTTTGGTGGTTTGATTAAGATTATAATAGTTTATGGATCCTTTTGGTGGTTTGATTAAGATTATAATAGTCTATGGATCTTTTTGGAGGTTTGATTAAGATTTTAATAGTCTATGATCTCCGACATAGAGATGCTAATCATCGTGCTTTTACCATGTCAATTAATTAATAATTAACGTAATTTATTATTGATAATTCAAAAAGATTTTTTTTGTTGTCAAAATTATTATTTTAGATATCTATTATAATCACCTTTGTTTCTCTAAATAAACAACAAATATGCCAGCTTAAAAAGATGGCTGGAAGACACTTTATATTTTAAGAACAATCAATCTAAATGAAAATATAAAAATATAAAATACTTAATAATATGTCATATGCCTCTCATATTTTTGTTGAAAATATATGTATAAAACATTTTTAATAACCCATGTGCAACAAGCATTCTAATATTTTAATATAAATGTAAACATGATCTACGAACACGCTTAACGAACCTAGAGTAAGCCCAAAGATTTCGACCAATGCCTTGATATATTGGCACGGTAGTTCAATGATACATGATGAGTGTCATTTTAGGATATATTGGTCATCCTTGAAATTGACAAGAAAGTAAGATAAGTTCAACAAACCTAGAGTAAGCCCAAAGATTTCGACCAATGCCTTGATACCAAATGATAAGACAACCTTGCATTCAAGTTCAAAAACCCATTGTTATTTATTTGCAAGAACCTTTGAAGCATGAAAATGGCACAAAATCTCCTTAACTAATAGATCAATCCAATAGTTTAGGCTATAATTTAAAAACTTCTTAGAGACCAAAGAAGAAAAAACTAACTTATTGTTCTTGATTTTGATTCACTCCACAACCTAGTTGATCAATCATACGATGAATGAATCTAACATGCACTTCTAAAATAAGAAAATGCAAAGGGATGAAATCTTATGCTCTTTACAAAAGGCATTACATGTTTTATAGCCTTTCAACATATGGCAAAAACGTTTCAAAACATCAAAAGCAAATGGTTACAAAATTAAAGCAAAAGGGGCTAGTAAATTTAATGCTAACGGCTAGTAAACTTAATGCAAATAACTAGTTTTTGAATCATTGTAATCGCAATGTTTAAAGCACATAAAACTGATATTCAAGTGTCTTCAAGCTTGGAAAAAACGTTCTCCCATGTTTGGATGTCTCTAAGAAGCCTAAAGTTGCATTTAATGTATTAACTGATCTTCGCTTGCATTAAATGAACTTGAGATTTGAACATGAGTTGTATTTAATGAACTATGATTGAACTTGTCTTGCGTTTATTGAACTTTGATGTTGCATTTATTGAAGTAGCTTGACATGAACTTAGACTGTGATGAATGCAACTCCAACAAAGATCAACATGAAAGCTCATTGATTCATATCATTTCCTCTCACTTGAAAAAGATTCGTTCTCGAATCCAAATTTTCATACCCTACAACAAAAGATCTCAAATTAAAGATCGAATTCTCTAAATACTCACTTTGTACAAGATGGTGTGGATTTTTACATATTTATTATTGAGATTGAGATCTCATACCCACATACTAACTATCATTTTCAATTTTGTTCAATCTAAATACACGCATGAAATTTCCATTTATCTCATTCGTAAACATCACAATTTTAAACTACATATTCTCATTCCCGAGCACCCAACCCACCTTAAAAATGTTGTACACGTCTCTCCTTGATGGGTAGCCAAGTGTGGAGAAATTTCATCGAACACGTGGCATATAGAAATGGAGGGTGGAGTTTGGGGAGAAGAGACAAAAATGTCAATATCAATAATCTCACTTTTCAACTCCAATTCCTCACCACATTTAATTAATTAATTGATTAATTTAAAGAAAAGCAAAGCAAAGCAAAGCAGAGGAAAGAAAAAGAGGCGCATGCATCATCGTCGTCTTCCTTAATTCCTTCCTCCCGCCATTGCCAACGCCACCTCTCTTCCGTTCTGTTCTTCTCATTCAATTTCGCCATTTCCACTTTCACTAGAGAGAAGAAGAAGAAGATATGATTTCGACCTCTGGTTTCTCTTTCTCTAATACCTTGAAGTTCCCTTCTGAACCAATGAACAAGAAGAATCCCTTACTAATTCCCAAATTTCGCATATTTCGCCGTCCCAGACTCAAGAATCGCACCTTCAATTACACTATTCGAAACCAATCCAATAATCCCTTTGAAGCCCTTTTCCATAACTTGTTTTCGCAGTTTCATTCCATCGAGCTAATTGGCTTCTCTTCAGCCATCGCTCTTTACCTTTCTTCTAAGAATTCCATTTCCAAGGTCGTCTCCGATATCAGCGAATGGATTTTGTTAACCAGCCCCACCCCTTTTAACAGATTCGTATTCCTTCGCTGCCCATCTATTTCTTTTCCTGATAAAGACAACAAATTGGTAAATGAAGAAAGACATTTTGTGAGGGGAAGAATTAAGGTCGACCCAGCTCTTCTGAAAGTAAATGCTTTCGATAATGAGAATTTGGTGTATCAAAGATTGTGTATTAGTACCAAAGATGGAGGGGTAATTTCTCTGGATTGGCCTTGTAATTTGAACTTAAGGGAAGAACATGGTTTAGATACCACTTTATTATTAGTGCCGGGAACGCCTGAAGGGAGTATGGATAAGAATATACGAATGTCGGTGATGGATGCTCTTAACAGAGGTTTCTTTCCTATTGTAATGAATCCTAGGGGATGTGCTGGTTCACCTCTTACCACTGCAAGGTAAAACCCATTTCCTTGTTACTCTTTTCCTTTCACTTTATCCTATATTTGTCTTCTGCTGGAATGGAATGCCTAAGTTAGTTTCTTTACTTAAGCGCCCGTTTGAGATAGCTTTTAAAAGTATTTTTTTAATGATTATCAAAAACAGTTTATTTATTCAAAAACATTTTTAAACACATCTAAAAGTTATCCCAAATGGGCACTAAAAAACACTTTCAAAAGCTATCCTAAATGGGTCCTTAATCTTGGTGTTATTAATCTATTGCACTTGCACCTAAGAGAAAAAGGTCCCCAAACCAAGTACTGATTTTCAGGATTATGTGGAATGTGTATAGGAGAATGGAAACAGGGTGGCGGATACATTCTTCATATCCATCCTCTAATTTATTTTGGGAGAAAAATCGTCCCCGTCCGGCCGACCCTGTCCCGAGTTAAACCGGGGTTCCTTGTCCCGCATGGAATTTTGCTATCCTTAAATGAGCACACATTGGGTGGAGAAAGGTATGGGGAATGAGATCAATCTATGAAGTGCCTATGAATGGCCCCCCCGAAAAAGGAACCTTGTTGGTATATAGGTAGTAACTAATCGATTAATTCTTTTAAGCTTTCCTTTATTGTAACATCCCATAGAAGCACAATCTCGGAATCTCCTCTCATTCAAATGTAAAGTCAGTTCATTCATGTATCTCTTTGCCTAGAAGCCTACCAAGAATCACTCCTTGTCTGTGCCTACTCTTTTCTCCGGTGATCAATTCTCTCTCTCTTTTAGTCCCTGATATCACATAAACATTTAATTCTATAAATTAAAATCAATACAATGGAAAAAAAAATCCCGATTCCCGGGTATGACAATCCACGTTTTCTCTCTTATGCTAAAGAAAGGAAAAAAAAACTGATAGTAGAACTTAATTACTCTATTTATGTAGGTTGTTTACGGCTGCTGACAGCGATGACATCTCCACAGCTATACAGTTTATCAATAAGGCGAGGCCATGGACAACACTGGTGGCCATTGGCTGGGGATATGGTGCCAATATGTTGACCAAGTACCTGGCAGAAGTTGGTGAGAAAACGCCACTTACGGCTGCAACATGCATCGACAATCCCTTTGATTTAGAGGAGGCCAATCGGACACATTCGTATCATATGGCTGTTGATCAGAATCTCACTGGACTGATTAATATTCTGAGATCTAACAAGGTTTGTGATTTCTGCACCTGCCAGCTTCTTTCTGTATTGCAACTTGCAAGTAAAGTACTGATATTTATGAAGAGATGGAAAAATTTCCAAGGCATTATTTTCTTAGTGCAGTTTGCTTCAAATAGTGCCACATTGGGTGCCTATTGCTTTGTGGTGGTAATTTGTTGTTGGATCATAATCACAACTGTTGGTATTTGTTAGATGACTATTTAATGTGCAGGAACTTTTTCAAGGCAAAAGAAAAGGCTTTGATGTGGAAAATGCCTTCAAAGCTAAATCTGTGCGCGATTTTGAAAAAGCTATATCTTGTGTATCTCTTGGTTTTAACTCTGTTGAAGATTTCTACTCAAAATCAAGCACACGGAGTGTGATTGGGAATGTAAAAATTCCTGTTCTTTATATTCAGGTGCATGTTCTCTGCATGGTTTTCCTTCAATTTTTTCTCTATGTTAATGACATTGTCCGTGTTTGTATTTGGGAACTCCTGGCTGCTGTTCTATTGTTTGAATTGGAAAAAGGATTCCAAAATTAGTTTTTTCATTTGAAATTTATTTATTTTTGTTCAAAGCTCATATCTTACATCAAACTTGCTGGTAGATTTTTTTTACTTTACATTCAATTTGTCTACTACGTGTAATTAATAATTTCATCCATCCCTTATTAATATACTTTTTATTTCCAATAAATAAAACAAGCATAGTTACTGTGATTTGGGAAAGAATATATTTGAAAAAGGAGGAAGTTCAAGTACAGTTACTCATTTTGCTCTGTATGTTGTCATTAAGGTATATTAATAGCTGAATATGCCAGCAAGTTTAATATTTTAATATGATTGGAAATGTGATAGTTTGGTATGCCATAAAACACTCATGTTTGAAGTTGTTTTTCTTCCAAGTAGTTACATTTGTTTGATAGTTAATGTCTAGTCTTCCCCCACCTTTCTGTCTCATGCACAAAAATAAATCGGTTCTCTGATTGATATTTTTTATGGAAAGCTCTGATTGATTAAACTGTTGACATTATCAGAATGACAATGGATCAGCTCCAATGTTCTCAATTCCACGCAGTTCAATAGCAGAAAATCCATTTACAAGTCTTCTGTTGTGTTCTTATTTGCCATCTAGTGTTACATTTGGTGCGCAACCGATTCTATCTTGGTGCCAGCAGTTAGCTATTGAGGTAATAAATGATCTTCTTTCTCTATGATCTTGTAACAAGTTTAATATTACATTTCTAGACAATTAACAGTAAGTCGTTGGCCTTCACTCTCATATATGTAGAAGTAGCTTATTTCGTTTTGGGTTGGGAGAGGAGGGGTGAAATATATATTATTAAGGTTTCTGAACCTGACTTGTTGTTTCATTGAACAACTTTTGATATGATTACACATTTAATAATTAACTGATATTGAAGGGATCTCGCTTGAATCAAATGAACAATTGTTGTGTGCCTATGGATCAGCATTGAGTTCTCTGTAGTTTACATCTAGGTTCCTGATAACTAATAAGATAATAGTTTGTGCTTAAAGCAGTGCTATAACTAGGAACTTACATTTTCTAAGAATGAAAGCCGTATGTATCGTTTCCTTAACATATTGAGTGATACTTGTCACCTTGTTTGTGTCCTCTAGGTTGTCTTAACTGGTAAATTCATGTGGCATCTATTCAGTAATATTTTACTATTCACACAACATTTGAAAGTTAGGGTTTAGGCGATGCTCTAACTCTTAAAATCCATATGGTTTGAATTTTGAAATGTCTGCCACAATTTATTTCTACCCAACATCCTTTTGATAGGAAAACTATGTGGAGTTATGGTGCCATCTCTTCTAGCCATATTCTAATTTATTATACATGTAATTCACATAGTGGCTTACAGCTGTAGAGCTTGGACTCCTAAAAGGTCGGCACCCTCTTCTGAAGGATGTAGACATTACCATCAACCCCTCAAGAGGCTTAGTTCTCATGGAAGGAAGAGGAGCTGATGAAAGAGGAGAAGTCAATAGGCAACTAGATTATGACTGGCCAAATGCTTTAAGTGGGTACTCAACAAACTTTATCAAGAAGACACTCAACGAGAGTGACAGTACTACCAGTACTCACCTAAGATCTAGAAATGACTTGCATAACAAATCACGGCTTGAGGATACTGTATCTCAAGAAATTGAAGTCGGGATCTTGCAGCCGACTAGCTCTGTTAATGCAGAGATTGTGAAAGAATACGAAATCAATTCAGAAGATATTGAGAAAGGCCAAGTGTTACGAACAGCCAAAGTGGTCATGAATATGCTTGATGTAACTAACCCTGGCACCCTGACAGAGGAAGAGAAAAAGAAGGTAACCTTGAAAGACTGGCTATCTTTTTTTTTGGTAATAAACGATTCAATCTGTTCTGGTTGCAGGTCTTTTCAATGCTGTAAATTATGATAATCTGTATCCTTTCTTGATATTTTATGTTAATTGAGTGAATAAAATAAATTTTATTTATTTTTGGTTTTCTGAAACTCATATTCTTCGTGAAAATGGGGAAACTGTGAAAGTTAAAAAAAATAACATTCTTTCCCATTATTTTGTACACTTTTCCTCATTTTTGTGTTTTAACACCATGAAAGTTTTTTGGCTGACGAGCGATCTAACTTAAGTTCATTGCAAGTGACGTGGGACAATTAGGAGAATAGAATTAGTTTTAATTATTTATTGGAATGAGTTTAGTTTAATAGTTTTTTTACTATTTTTAGAGTTAATTTTTTAATTATTTGTTTTACCTTGTAATGCTAAGCCATTTCTAGGTCTTATTTTGTAACTTTTAGAACTTTTGACATGATCCTATCAAATAGGATTTGAGAGAGTTTCCTCTTCTATGGGATGGATTTCGCATGTATTAGCTATGAATTTAGCTTGAAGATCTATTGAAGGTCTTGTCGTGCATTAGGAAGCCTCTTAAGCTTATTTATTAAATATTAATTTTTGCCATTACTAAATGTTAAATCATCAATAGACCCAAAAGCTTAAGCTTTTGGGTAAAGGTAAATTTAATCATATATCTCACCCACCATATGGGTTTGGATTTTTGCACTTGACCCTTCATGTGGAATTTTAATAAATGGGGAGGAAATGACTATGTAGGGGTTTGAACTCAGGACCTCCTGCTGTGATAACAAGTACCAAAAACTTAAGTTTATGGGTAAAGGAAAATTTAATCTTATATCTCAACACTATACTATTGTTTAGTAGATATTTGAGTTGTCATAATGTGTAAGCCTCATCGGCCCGACCCAAACTTTTTACTTGGCTCAGGCTCAGGCTCAAGCTCAAGCTCAGGTCCTTTGAACCTGTGTCAAAGTTCGGGTCGAATGTTCGGCTCAACTTACAAAACAACCCCACAACTCTACTCATGGGTTCGGCTCGTTGGGCCAAGTTTGATCGACCTGGCTCAGCCCATCAGATGAGGCTTAATTATTTTTTATTTAATTATTAATTAAAAATCATTTATATTTAATTTAATTTAATTTAATTTTTTAAAGTTTACTATTATGAATGTTGATCAAGCTCTATATTAATATTAATTTAATTTTATGTTATAAATTAAATTTGTAAGGTTAAATTATTTAAAATATCCCTAACCTATGAGGTAGGTTTTAGTTTTGCCCCTAACGTTTTAAAAGTTTCATTTCTACCCTCAATCTTTTAATTTGTTTCAAAAATACCCTCTTTCAAAATATCATTTGTTCAAGAAATTATGCTTTGTTAGAGAAAATACTTTTTTTATTTTAATGATACCCGGTCAAAAATACCCTCAAGCTTTTAATTTCCATCAAACTTAATAAAAATTGTACACGGAAAGTACAATTTTCCCCAACAAAGGGTAGTTTTGAAATAAATTAAAAGATCGGGGTAGAATTGAAATTTTTAAAACATTAGGTGCAAAATTGAAACTCACCTCATAGGTTATGGGTGTTTTGTATAATTTAGCCAATTTGTAATACAAAATGGAGAAAAAAATACATATTAGAAAAGTAGTGATTTTATTATATAAGAAAATTCCTTTTATTAACTATTAAAAAAATTTATGTATTTTAAATTTTATACATATTAGATCGGCCAAAAGTTGGCTTGATCGGGCCGTCCCATGGGTCAACTTATTCAAAAAAAGGGAAGTCCATATCCAATCCAAACATAAATCAAGCCAAGCCTGGCTAGCCCGTCAACGTAGACTGGTCTTGAGCCGGATGATGAGGCTGAATAATGTGGAAGAGCAATGTCATGTTATTCATGAGTCTGACTCTTAGTTGCCTGGCGGTAGTATCACCTTCTGGCTTCTAATTCATATTTTAATTTTTTTTGCTGGCTTGTTTGCTTGTTATGCATTTTGGTGAGTGCTGATTTTGAAGTTCTCACGTTAGAGATAAATGTCTAGAGGCTTAGAATATTAATTTTGATTGTGCTTCTTTGACTATTAGTATTTATTGGTGCTATGAAGGGAGATAAATAGCTAAATATTTTGGAGATTGAAGAAAGATTTGGTTGTTATCAAGTTTTTTTTTTAAGATAAGAAACTATTTCATTGATGATATGAAACTTACAAAAAGAGACAATCCCGGGTTACAAAAAAACACCGCCAATTAGAGGCAATATAGGAAGGGGAATAATTACAAAAGTTCTTATCTAAGGAGCTCAAGCTGACAATTAAATCCCACACCATAAGAACCTCATTGGTTTTATCTTCAAAGATCCTACTGTTGGTCTTATCTTCAAAGATCCTAGTATTTCTTTCCCACGAACAAAACCACCAAAGAGCCCGAATAACATTTCTCCACAGAATATTCGCCAATAAATAGTCAAAAATCAGTTTTAACTTCTCTTTGGATTTCCTTGACTTAAGAATTTTGAAGTTTTCCTTTGACATGATTATTCAAGGTTGCATATCTGTTGTGCTTTGTAACATTTTTCTTCTTTTATGGACTCATGGTCCCATAACTATATAAACTGATTTTTCTTTGTAATACGAAACATATTTCCATCTCCAATAAATAATTGACAATGAAGCTAGATTTTATTAGTCACTCATAATTTTGTTAGCCTACCATTTAAATTGTTCTGCTTACTCTTTGCTTAGGTCTTGAATGCAGTTGATAAAGGAGAGACATTGATGAAAGCTCTGCAAGATGCTGTACCAGAAGAAGTCCGTGGAAAGCTTACAGCAGCTGTATCTGAAATATTAAATTCTCAAGGATCAAACTTAAAATTTAAGAATTTACTTGATACTTCTCAAATCCCCAAATTTTCACTAGGGTTAAAGAAAAAGTATGAGGAAAAGGTCCGACATATGCCAGATGCTGAAGGTTCCTTGCAAGTTTCTTCTTCTTCGCCCTCTTCACATCAGATGGGAGATGCTAATGATCTTTCACCTGTCGTGGATAAGTTTTCTGGGGAACAAGAACCTAAGACTCCTTCCTCTGAGAAAGTCCAAAAGTCTGTCGATCAAGATGGCTCTCAACCAGTAGGCTTTCATGGCGATGATACAATTGATTCGATCAGGAAAGAGACCAGTGACTCTGGGGATATGAATCATAGTGATGATATTTCTAGGGAAAGTACATCCCAGTATCTTGATAATAGTGAGAAGGAACCAGATACAAGTGCAGAGCCCGCCTTTACAAGAAAGGCTGAACAGATAGGTAGCCATGATGAAGCAGTTGATGATGATTACAAGAACCAAAGTGGTGAAATTGCTCAATTAGATGAAAAGGAGGAGAATAAACCCAAGAAAAATGAAGAGAAAGCCGTAGATTCTTCAAATGATGATAAGAAGGTCGTGTCGTCTTTTAAAATGGAGGAAGCACTTTCATCACTAGGGTCCACTTCAGAGGCACAACCATTAGAGCAGGATTCAAATAATGATCAGAAAGATATTAAAATTAGTCAACCTGTTTTGGATCATACTAAGTCTGTCATTTCTGAATCTAATGTCAACAAGTTTAGCGTTTCTCAGGCCTTGGATGCCTTGGCAGGAATTGACGATTCCACGCAGGTAGCCGTCAATAGTGTATTTAATGTAATAGAAAATATGATTTCTCAGTTGGAGGGTTCAGAAAAAGAAGGCGAGGATAAGAACCCGAATTCTGATTTTGACAATAATTCTTCAGATAAAGATCAGTCTTCAGAAAAGAAAGAATATAAGAAGATTGATTCAGATGTAAAGCCTAAAAGATTAAGTGGTCCTCATAGTAATAATAGCTTGGAGAGGAGAATATACCCATTTATTGATGTTAAAGGTGGACAGGCAGGAGAGGAATTCACTCGGAGCCCTGTCTCAATTGATGGAAGCTGTTTGGATAGTTCTCACTTTGCTGCCCAAGCTGACAAGGATCAAAGTGAAAAGGATGGAGATAAAAAACTCCTTGTCAATGATTTTGGTACTATCGGGAAAGTAAATAGCTTACCACCGTACATAACTTCAAACGTGTATTTGGATTCTGTTAGCAATAATTTTTTCTTGAAATATATGCCCTCTACTAACTCACTCGATATGGATACAACTACAGCTTTGTTACTTGATTATATTCCAGAAGAAGGTCGTTGGAAGTTCATCGAACAACTGGGAAGTGAAAACGATGCTATTTCAATATGTGATGGGGTTGATAGTCAAGTTCATTTCTCTTCCCTTGCAAAAGTGAAGAATACTGATGATATTATTGAGCCACCTTATGTCATATTGGACAGTGAAAATCAACCAGAACCAGTTGTTGAATATCAAACAACAGTTGTCGGAAAGGAAGAAGTTAAAAACGATGATTGCTCAAAGGATTTCAAAAGCTTGGTTAGGACTATTGTATTGGATAGTTTACAGGTTGAAGTTGATCGGAGGTTGAGTGCAGTTGACAAGAAAAACTTGCAATCTGGTGTTAGAAAAGATCTGGAACACATTGCAAATGCATTGTCACTGGCAATTGGATATGACAATAAGTGTTCACAATGCTCAGAATGGAAAAACTATAGCATTAATTCCCCTGCAGATAAATTTGGTACTCTCTGTGGGGAGCAGATTATTATGTCAATTTCGTCTGCTGTTCAGGAAACTATCTATTTGAAAAAAGTACTGCCTTTAGGCGTTATTGTTGGCTCGAGCTTGGCAGCTTTGAGGAAATTTTTTTATGTAACTACACTGCACGATGATGACCAGGGAGAATGCTTGACTCTAGATCAAACTAAGACATCTGGTGAAAGAAATCATGAAGTCAACCGAAGAGAGCCTATTAAAAAAGTCATTTTGAATGAAATGAGAAATTTAAATAAAGGTACAGTGATGGTTGGTGCTGTTACAGCTGCTCTTGGGGCATCTGCTTTGCTGGTACATCAGCAGGTAACAACATCTTGCTTGGAAACTTTCAAATTTTCTTTTATTTGTTTCTAAACCTTGATGTGAATAATACATCCAAGTTACGTCATAGATTGTTCAACATTAAGTTGCAAATATTTTGACCTAATTTATCTAATAATACATCTCCTTATTGGATTTTTCACACATTTTTCAAGCATTTAAAATAAGTTTGTTCTGTTATGGAAGGTTGCGGGTTATTGTGTAGTTAGTTTTCTTTGGTGCTTTTGCTGGCTTTCTTTGTGAATTCATTTCATTATAAATGAAAATTTTGTTTCTTACCAAAAGGCAATGAAAGTATACATCCTTGCTGTTAATGCCTGGCTTCTTTTGGTTCCATGTTCAAGTTTTAAGTCTCTTCCTTTGTGTTGGCATTATGTTGCTGACTAATCAAACATATGTAGATTGTTCCATAATTCTTTAGCTGACATTGATCAGTTGTTTAAGTTTAACATTCTTTCTTGGAAGCTAATTCTTGTTTACTACTCTCTCACCATCATTGTATTAATTTCTATGCAAATACCATTGGGTTTATATTTGTGCTTCATGTCTGTTACTGAATGCAAACATGCAGAATTCATGTGAAACTGATCAAACTACAGAAACTTTGGAAAAGTCCAAGGAGAAAGCTAATTTTCAGAAGGAGCCTGAAAGGTTCAAGAAGATGATTCCTGAAAAAAGTCATAATATTGTCACCACTCTTGCTGAGAAGGCAATGTCAGTTGCTAGTCCAGTGGTGCCTATGAAGGAAGATGGTGAAGTGGATCAAGAAAGGTCTTGGGGCTCTTGGCGTTGAATGCATGTTATACACAATTTTCTCTGTTCTCTCTGTTCCTAATTATTTCTTTCTTTTTGGGACAGGCTTGTGACTATGTTGGCTGATTTAGGACAGAAGGGTGGCATGCTGAGGCTAGTAGGCAAAATAGCTTTACTTTGGAGTGGTGTACGTGGTGCAATGAGTTTGACTGACAGGCTCATCTCATTTCTTCGAATGGCAGAACGTCCTTTGTTTCAGAGGTTCTTTTTTTTAGTCCTGAATTTTTAAAATGAAGAGTAACAAAATTCTACTATTTTCAAGAAACTGCATTTATCCAAGGATTGAATGCTTTCTGCTGTAACTAGCTAATAATCAAATCATTTTTGTTCCATTTCACCATAGTTTTCTCGAAGGATAATCATTAAAATCGAGAGGATGTTTAGGATAGAGTATTATTTCTTACTTTTTGTGGGTTAAAGAATAAAATATATAGATTTCTGAATTACTTTTTCTTTTATGCACACTATAGGGTCTAGCTTCTGATAATTGTTTGTCTTCCTTTAGCTTGAGGATTCCTCATCTTCCCGATACTTGCAATTGCAACTCAATAATCTTTAGTACTTTGATGAAGTGGTTATCGATTTATTCTCATCTTAATTTGTTTCATAGGATTCTCGGGTTTTCCAGTATGGTGATTGTTTTATGGTCACCTATTCTCCTTCCATTGCTTCCAACACTTGTTCATAGCTGGACTACTAAAACTACCTCAACAACCGCAAATCTTGCTTGCATTCTTGGTCTTTATACTGCTATGACGATACTTGTGATGCAGTGGGGCAAAAGAATACGTGGGTATGAAAATCCACTAAAAGAATATGGGCTTGACTTGACATCTTTGCCAAAGGTAACGTCTTGTGTTTAGCTCTTAATAAATATGTTGTTATTTCGAACAGATTTTGCTAACATCTTTTTCAACCAACATCCATTTGATGTTTAAGATATTTGGAGTGGAGATATCTGCCAATGTTGCTTCATTTTGGGATGTGCCTAATACTTAGCTTCTTGCTTGCAGATTTATAAATTTTTTATGGGCTTTTTTGGAGGAGTAATGCTCATCTTGGGAGCACAATTTGTAAATAGATTTCTTAGTTACACATGTCTTTCATGGCCGGTTATTCCATCTTCTCTGAACGTGGTTTTGTGGTTTAAGTTGTATGGGAAAACTCTATTGCTGGTTGGTCAAGGAATTATAACAGCAACTATTGTTACAACAGTGGAAGAATTGCTCTTTAGATCATGGTTAACCGAAGAAATTGCATCGGATCTTGGATATTATCCAGGAATTATCATTTCCGGGCTCGCTTTCGCTGTATCACAGAGGTAGAATCTCTTGAGTTTGATTCTTTTTATTTTCTGCTTTCTGCAAATGATACCCTTATCCATTTGACACAAATTTTCATTTTCTTCTTTTTTTCCGTCCTATAGTCTTTGGTTATTTGTTCTTATTTAGTTTCCTTTTAAATTATTTTCTCAAATAATTTATTTTAATAGAATTATACAAACAAATCAGAGAGGCTTCATGAATTTACACATTTGGGATGTGATTTTTTACTTTTTTTCCCCAAAATTTTTCTTCCTCAGTTTATTAAATATATTTTTAATAAAAATAAATAATCTTATTATTTCCATAATTTATTTGATTAATGAAGGCAATTAATTAATTGGCCTAGGCCGTGGTTAAGAGTTTTGTTTTGGTTTCCAGTTGAAAGTTACACACTGTTTATTCTATAAAAAACTGGAATTCGAATATGCATTTCTTGAACATCTTTAAGTCATGTCATAGAGTTGAAGGTTTCATTTTAGTGAAACTGTTAAGTGTTAACTAAATCACTAGTTATGTTGTGAGGATTGGAATAACTGAGAGTATCTAATGTTTTTTTTTTAATAGAAGAGAGTATCTAATGTTGGGTTTGAACTTTCAGGTCCCTGCAAGCAATACCAGCATTATGGGTATTATCTTTAGGGCTAGCAGGTGCTAGGCAAAGAAGTGAAGGCAGTCTGTCGATTCCTATTGGATTACGTGCCGGTATAATGGCATCTAGTTTTGTTTTACAAAAGGGTGGATTCATTATAAGAAGCAGCAGCAGCAGCTATAATATCAATAATATGCTACCCAAGTATCCCGCTTGGATTATGGGCACCGACACGTTCCAACCGTTAAGTGGGTTAGTTGGTTTTGCATTTTCCCTGTTGTTTGCATGCATTTTCTTCCCAAGAAATCCCATGCCAAGAAAGACTTTGAAGAGGACAATAAGGGAGTAGAAGATAGATAGATAGATAGATATCATGTTTTTGTTGATAAGAATATAAGACAGGACAGGACAGGACAGAAGCATTGAAATTGAAGGTTGAGGAGGGTGCTCTCTTCTCTTTATCTGCAAAATTGTGGATCCAAAATGAGAACTACCTGTACAGACGGTCTCGAATTGGATGCAGAACAGAGAGACATTGGTACTAATAAGCTGCCGTTTGTCTTATTATTATGTAAAGAATTTTGTATATTTAATTTTCAGAAAAGAAATTTGTATATATTGTTTACTTTTATAAATATACATATTTGCAAATATTTTAGAATAATAAAGATATCGGTTGTAATTTCTCATATATATTCATTGTATAGTTATTGGTTTATCTAGTCATGGTCCTTTATTTTTCTTTCGTTATACATTTGTGACCAAGACCACAAAGATTTTATTTACATTTTATCTTATTAATAAATAAGTAATTCTCAATCTTAAATTTTATAAACACAAAATAAATTTGTAGAAAACCCACCAGTTTATCATTTATGTTACTAAATTCAGAGTAAAATTTAATTTGGGCTTAGTAGTCTGAACCATCATCCAAAGTCAAATGACCCTAATATATAATAATATGTAAGGTTTATGAATTTAAGAGGTAAAATTGATTATGATTGTGTTTTTAAGATTAAACATGTTTTATTAAAAAAAAATATGTGTATAAAAAAAATCTCTGTCTAGTTTAATAGACTTTTTAAACTTAATTTAAATTCTTAAAAACTATAAAATCATAGTTTTCAAAATCTATTTTCTGAAATTGAGATTTAATTAAGCTTTAAAAATGTTATGGAAAAGTGAATCAAAATGAAGAAAATATTAGTAAAATGTACTTTATAAAAAGAAGAAAAAAAGAAAAAGAAAAAAGAAACATTGACAAATGGGTTAATTCAGTAAGTAGTCCATATTTTTTTCTTTTTGTTAAAATAATGCTTTTTGGCCTACCCATAAATAATAAAGTTTTTTGGTCTACTTAGTATGCAAAATACCCAAACCCCCTTGCATTAAGATTTGAAAACTCTTAAATTAAGAAATCATAAATGAACAAGAAAGAGAATGAAGATTTGCAATGGCGACGCTTATGACAAAGGGCAAAAAATTTGGATTGGATCAAAATTGTTTGAGATCGAAATAAAACGAAAGAGACAAAAAAGATCCAGAAAACCATTGTTGAAAAAGAACAAAAAAGACTAGATCTCGATCTTGATCTATAAACCATAACAAAATCGATTTGAATCAGAGCCTGAGGCTGAGATGGAAACCATTTGAGGAGTGGAAGATTGTTGGAAAGCCATTGGAGAAACCTCGAGAAAGTGCCAATGGAGTAGGAGGAGGAAGAAGACGTAAGATAATGAAATTCATGTTAAAAAAACCCTAGATATAAAAAGGGGATATGAAAATCAAATTTAGATTTTTTTTATAAACAATAAATGCTAAAGAGGGCAAATCAAATATAACAAAAAAAAATCATACTATGAATGGGCTAAAAAGCATTAAAAAATTTAGATGGGCTAAAAAACCATTGCATAAGCTATATGCTGGATTATCTCTTGATATTTTGTTTTACCTTACAACATGGAGTGACCACCAATAAGGTTGTCATGTTGTGTAGTGTGTGTTTGTATATGACTGATCCATTAAGGTGGGAAAGGGCAAATATTTTTATTATTTGATTTTTTTAATGTAAAAATGAATTTTTTTTATTGTATTTTATCTATTTTGCCTCCATAAAAGAAATTCTTAGATTCATCAATGAGTAAGAGCATATGCTATTTGAAGAAATTTCTGATTTATTAGATATATCAGATTTTATTACGAATTAATTAGTGATTAATAGATATAATACTAATCGTTCTAAACGGTTGACATTAATTATAATAAATCATATATTAACATGTATAATAAATGCAATATTAATGAAGAATTTTTTTTTAAATAATACAATATTTGTAAAGAATCTTAAAAATAAAAGAGAGAGGAAGTTTAGATTCGAATAAAGTGAAACGTACCGCTCCAATCAATGATTGTCATATTCTCTATGATGATATCTCCAAACTCACTCACCACCTGAGGCTGACTCATTTACTAAGTTAATTTAAAAGTATATTAAAGTAGCCGTTACGATTCTTTTTTTGTTTTTTGGTTAAAATGAAACCGCAAAACTCAAAACCCTGAGATAGATATTATTCCTCCATTTTCATCTTTCTTCAATTCTTCTTCTTCTTCTTCTTCTCCTCCTTTTCTCTACTGTATCAGTATGTAATTCTCTTTCCCTTTTCTTTCTTTACAACTTTTAATATCAACTGATTTTCAAACTTTCATCAGAATAATATAACAAACAATCACGATTTCTATTTTTTTTTTTCCTTTTCAATTTGATGAAAGAAAGCTCAAGAATTTCCAAGATTCGGCAGAAATGTACATGTAATGTAGGGTTTTCTTGGCTTGGGTAATCAATTGGATACTAAAAACTAAACTCAATTTGTTTCTTTCTCACAGCCATAGCCATAGCCATAGCTAATAGGGTTCTCAAATTCAATCAGCAAAAGGAAGAAAATGGCTAGAACGCCATTATCTAAAATTCATACTAGAACTAGAACAACCCCTTCTGCTCCTGCTTCTGCTTCCTCCACTCCAGGCGGTGGTCCTAAAAATCGCGAGGAGAAGATTCTGGTCACCGTACGTGTTCGACCGTTGAATCGGAAAGAACAGGCTTTGTATGATCTTATTGCTTGGGATTGCTTGGATCATCATACTATTGTGTTTAAGAATCCTAATCATGAAAGGCCTCTTAACCCTTACTCCTTTGGTATTGCTATTTTCCTTTCTATACTCTTTTGAATTCTCATCATAAGGTAGACATATTTCACTCTTGTCTTTGTCTTTTTCTTTGACAGATAAAGTTTTTGATCCTACATGCTCTACTCAGTGGGTTTATCAACAAGGTGCTCAAGATGTTGCTTTATCTGCTCTTACTGGAATCAATGGTCAGTATCACATTTCCATCATCTCTTTTCAAAGAGAGCAGAATTATGTATTTATTCTTATATTCTTGCAGCCACAATTTTTGCATATGGACAGACCAGCAGTGGCAAGACTTATACTATGCGAGGAATTACCGACAATGCTGTCCGTGACATATTTCAACACATCAAGAATGTGAGCTATTCTGAAAGCTTTATTTACATATTTTATGGAATTTCTTCTACTTTATCTAACTATGTTGCTTTATTCCTCAACCATTTCATTTTGTAGACCCCAGAGAGAAATTTTATTTTGAAATTTTCGGCTCTGGAAATCTACAACGAGACTGTTGTTGACCTTTTGAATTGCAAATCTGGTCCTCTTCGTCTCTTGGATGACCCTGAGGTATTGTAATTTACTATTCCTGAATCCTGATGATGACTTTTACACGCCCATGTTTAGTACAAAATAACATCACTTTTTTAAATACAGAAAGGAACCATTGTGGAAAAATTGCTTGAAGAAGTTGTTAAGGACAGTGAACATCTTAGGCAGTTAGTTGGAATATGTGAAGGTAATCTGCATCTGTATTGTTGTTTTTCTTTTTGTATAGTGTGTATGTTGTTTTCAACATCATCACATTTGAATTGATTGTGTGATTCTTTCTGAATGCATCTTCCCATTTCCAAATAAGCTACCAGTCTTCACTTGCTTAATGGCATAAAATGGTGAGGAAAAACGTTAGTTTACCTTATAAGCTATACCGAGTTTATACTGTATCATGGATGGTAAGTGTTTTTATAATTTAGTTTTGACAATATTGCTTCTACAGCTCAAAGGCAAGTTGGAGAAACTGCTCTCAATGATAAAAGCTCAAGATCACATCAGATAATCAGGCTGGTAAGCTCCATGAGATATTATCAGAAAAGAATGCCTCTAGTTCCATTTTCATGTATTTCTCCTAGAAGTAGTAATCTTTTGGTCATTTTCTCCTTAATGTAGTCATAGCCCATAGTGCAAGATTCTTTAACTTCCATTTAGTGTTCAAAGGGATGGATTTTTAATTTAGCTGTTAGTTAGCTAGATTCTGTATTGCACTCATGTTTTAGTTTGTTTGTTGGTTGTTGTGCGTATACATATGTATATTCTTATCTAGAACAGTGTCTATTTTTTTTTCTTGTGTATCTCATGTTTGTAAGCTTTACATAGCCTCTTAGTTAGTAATCCTATTAACTTTTTTTGTTCAGACTATTGAGAGTCGCCTCCGAGAAGTCACGAACTGTGTGAAATCTTTAATAGCTAGTCTGGTATGTTGGTCAACACTTTCTCCCCTTTAAATGTCTTTTCACTGAGTGGACTATTCATGATAACTGGAAACCTGAATTTCAGAATTTAGTGGACCTTGCTGGAAGTGAACGTGTTTCTCAAACAAGTGCAGATGGTACACGATTAAAGGAAGGCAGTCACATTAACCGTAGTTTGTTGACACTTACTACTGTCATCAGAAAGCTAAGGTAAGCCAAGAAAAATTTCAAGAAATTTATTTAACAATTTGATTTCAATTTCATCAAGCTTAGAAAAAGAGTTTAATTTTGTATGGCTGGTATTTGGTTCACATCATGAAAGTGACTTGCTGAAGATAAAAATACAGTTATCTTGCATTTCTATCTAATCTTTGATTATGTTGCTGTTGTATCTGCAAAACCAAAAGCTGATGAACCATTTGCTTTTTTTAATTACTACTATGTAAAGAACTTATATATTTGGCTCTTCCTTATTTTTTTTGTAGTGGTGGGAAGAAAAGTGGCCACATACCATATAGGGATTCAAAACTCACAAGAATATTGCAGTCTTCACTTGGGGGTAATGCTCGAACAGCAATTATATGTACCATGAGCCCAGCTTTAAGTCATGTAGAGCAGACAAGAAATACGCTTTCATTTGCGACAAGTGCAAAAGAAGTTACCAATAATGCCCAAGTAAACATGGTATGTACAAATATTAAATTAGAAGTGCATTGTTTTTCTTTTTGTTTCATTTAGAGAATCTGAAGTTCTGTTCTGAAAATTTAGTAACTAGCTATAGACTGGACTTTAGAAAATGCCTTCTTGTTTAGGATTGACTGACCCCTGCCTTCCTCAACAAACATTATTAAAAATTGATACCTTAATATTTCTTAAAGATAGCTTTTGAAATTTAATCTTTAGCTATTATAAAAATCTTTTCAAGAGGAAACCAGTATAATTAAAAAAAAGCAGCGCGGAAAAAGTATTGTATACATCTGACTGATAGAAAAATTCAACACTATCTACAGTTGAATGATACTCTGGATTGAGAGTGGAGTCTTTTAGTGTAAATGCTAAAAAATCTCTGAAATCTTAGGAAGCGTGAATACAATTCTAAGACCAAAGTTAGTTGTCTAAGTCAAACACATATAAGGCATTGGAGATGTCTTGACATGTCTCTGACACATGTTTGATACACATTGATCACATGACTTCACATACCAGAAAATAACTTTGGTGCAGCTTGGATACAGTGCTTACATATTTGGATATATATGACCTAGACAGTAAATCTTATTTTCATTTTTTATTTCATTCTACTGTTCAATCTTACATACAATCTTAGCACTCTTGGACACATCTTGAACATTTCTTGTTTAAAATAGATCATTTATGGACTTTAACCTCATGCTCTCTCTTCCTTTACTTCTTTGTTTTATTTTGAGTTGAAAGTCGTGGCCTTTTCTTATGATTAAGAGAAAAACCTCAACTGACAAGTGTAGTTGGAAATAAAATCACTGCATTAATTTAGGGGGAAAAGTAGCCCTTCATATGCAATGATTTTTCTTTCCTTGCTTATAAATATTATATTTTGTGAACCATTTGTTCAGTTTTTGGAAAGATATGATTTTTAATTTTCAATTATTATCTTTTACATATTCAAAATTTATTGAAATTTATCAACACATACATATTTTTTTTAAATATGGGTTGGAACATTTCCTCTTATTGCGCCACCAATCAGCTTATATACATTTCTTATACTAGCTAGTTGTAGTGTAGTTTCCCTTTCTTTCCTTTTTCTTTTGGTGGGGAATAAACTGCCTCTACTGCTTATTCATTTCCTTGTATTGCTCTGTCTCTGTCTCTGTGTAATGTATATGCAGGGATGAAAAAAATCCCAGTTTTGCATATTTCTTAATTAACATGTTTTTTTTTTGTGCCTGTCTTAATTTTTTGAAAATAAAATAACATTGGGTTACATGACCACATCTTATGAAATGAAAAAATAGTGCATTGTCCACAGGTCTTTGTCTTAATAGTTTTGAACAATGGATTTTTTTTTAATAATATTTATGTAGAGTGTTGTCTTCATGCTCTTGGTCTGATGTAAAATCTTCTGTTTTGTCTATATTAGAATATGAATCAGAGTGATGGGTTGGTGTGTTCTTAAAGAGAATGCAAAGATGAACTGGCTTGTTCCACTTATTAATTGTTATAATTCTTTTTTTCAGGTTGTCTCAGACAATAGATTATTGAAACATTTGCAGAGTGAAGTGTCCAGACTTGAGGCTGAACTCAAAAGTCCAGAGTCGTCTTCTTCATGTTTTCAGTCTTTACTACTAGAAAAGGATAAAAAAATTCAGCAGGTATTAGCATTTTTAACATGCTCTCACATTTAATGTGTAATTAAAGAAATGTTATAGTTAGTCCATGCATATCTCAAGCTGTTTCCTCGGTTCAAAATAAGTCTAAAAAAGCATGATTTTCATTTTTATCATGGTGTAGTTGTGTTTGGCTTTAATTAATACTGCCATGAAACAATTATAAGATCTTTTATTATAGTATTTCGTATATGTCATATCAATATGTTAAAGGTATAAACTGCTTTTTCCAAAACATTCTTGAATTTGATGCAATGTTTTGACCTTGTTGATAACGAACCTGTTTACTTTTGTATTTGTTTCTTGGTCGAAATAAAATGACTTAACTTCCTTCTTATGTCTATGTACTTACAATTGCAAGAGAATTTTATTTCTGTAGATGGAGAGAGAAATAAAGGAGTTGAGGTATCAACTTGAACAAAAAAGAAAAGCACATGAGGAACAAATGGTACTTGGTTGTTTTAGCTTATCTTATCCAATTTAATTATCTGAACTTTTCATTATCTTTGACTTGTTTACTTTTGTAGGGCTTAGATGAATGTGGGCCTTCTCATGTAGTCAGGTGTCTTTCTTTCCGGGCAGACGATGATCAAGCTCCCACTGTACTTACTCCAGGAGCTAAACTTAGAAGCCATGTTGAAAGGCAAGCAATTTTGAGGCGATCAGTTACTTCTATCGATCCATCAACTATTGTGCATGAAATCAGAAAGCTTGAACATTGTCAGAGGCAGCTTGGTGAGGAAGCAAACCGAGCACTTGAAGTGCTGCATAGGGAGGTTGCTTCCCATAAACTGGGGAGTCAGGAAGCTTCTGAAACCATTGCAAAAATGTTATCTGAAATCAAGGACATGAATGCTGTAAGCTCTATTCCTCGAGAAATCCTTGCTGGAAACAAGGCAAACCTGATGGAAGAGATCCTTCGTTTTAAATCTGAAGGCGGCGATATTGAATCACTAGAAAAGAAACTTGAGAATGTTCAGAAATCTATTGACAAGTTGGTCTCATCCTTTCCAAATGAAAATGATGAAGATATGCATGAGTTGAAGAATCAATGTAAAAGGAAGAAAATACTTCATTTTTCATTGAGTAACAGTACAAACATGCCCCAAATCATCCGGTCCCCATGCACACCGATGTCCTCTTCCCGCAGTGTGATGAAGTGTGAAATAGAAAACCGGGATCCTGAGAAACTGATGTTGGATGTGAATACATGTCCAGGGTCACGTAAATTTACTCCAAAACGCGAAGAAAACTGCAAAAGTGTATCAAGAGATGGCACTCCTTTGTCACAGCAATCTAGTTCTGTTAATGTGAAAAAAATGCAGAGAATGTTCAAGACTGCTGCTGAAGAGAATATACGAAGTATAAAGGCTTATGTCACAGAGTTAAAAGAACGATTGGCAAAGCTACAGTATCAGAAGCAACTGCTGGTTTGCCAGGTAAACTAAATCATTCAACTCTGGGATTCTAGAAATAAATTCACACATTACGGTAGTCGAAAAGATGTGTTTTTTTTTCTTCATTACATATATTATTCATATCCCATGCCTTAAGATTACAGTGAGAAGTCAGACAAGGAAAGAAATCCTGCTGGTAAGGTAGCTAAGCTCAAGTCTATGCTATATAGCTAATATAAACTACAGCAGGATATTTATCTTATTACAAAAAATAGTGATAAAAGTAAGGAAAATAAGCAGTCAATAATTAACTGTATAACAAAATATTCACTTGGGATGGGTAAATGTGGGCATTCCAAAACTTGTTGATAATCTCATGGAAGTGGAGGCCTGTGGGAGGTGATCCTTTAGTGAATACGTTTGCCAACTATTGTAGGAAGTCTTAACATGCTCTCTTTATAGAGTCTCTTTTATATAATATCTAATGAACTGCAATTTTAGATCTTATTGAATCTTCTCCCAAGTTAGACCATGTGTATTTGCTGCCGTTGCTAAATGGGGATTTCAATTAAATTCAGGGCTGCAATCAAATCATTGAATTTCCTCATACTCTTGGTATATCAGCCTCCATTGGACTTATGTCTTCCCTGAAACACCAATTATCGCAAAAGTACCCGTATATGGTTTTTAATTCTCCCCAAAACTTGTTTCTTACCCTGTATGATTACCCAAAATTTCTTCCCATCCTCTATCTTTTATATTTATTTTTTTCTTATAAATTTTTTTGAAAGAAAGCCTTTTCATTTTATCACGGAGATTCGTCTTAGTCATGCCACAAGACCTATCACTTGGACGTAACAATTCTTCTATTCACAGTCACTAATTTCTCACATTTCTTTGATCATCAACTGGTTGTTGCGGTTTCCAACTCCCTACTTCTGCCCGGGAAACTTCTTCAGCCTTTTCTTCCTTTTGGGTGTCTTTGGTCTTGGGATGGAAGTGAATTTCTTCAGTCAGTCTATCAGGCTGTCCCCCAGTGGTTCCTAGGAAAACATCCACTCTAATACCACATGTAAGAGAAGTGTTGTGCTCATTTGATATATCATTTACACTCAATTTCGTAAAAATACAGTGAGCTGTAAAACGCGGAAAAAAATCTGCCAAGCAGGCAGCTATGTCTCCATTGTCTCGAAAGGACAGTTTCATAAACTAAGCTTTAAAGTTCTATGCTACAGCTAATTCAAATTACAGAAGGATAGTATGACATAAGGAAATAATATAGGGATAATGATAAGGAAAATATAGGCAGTATATGATGGAAAAAAATTCTCGAATACTCAACAATTATCTTTAAGAGTTCAATATTAGGCTGAAGCAAAAGAAACTTTGATGGTCTTTTGTCATCTCCTTTATCAATGTGGTAGAATTCTGATTTTCTGACTTCTTTTCAGGTATTAAATCTGGAGAATGAGAATGAAACGGATGCAATTGATTCAGTTGAACATTCTCCAGTTTCATGGAATATTGTGTTTGAAGATCAGAGAAAGCAAATTATCATGTTATGGCATCTGTGCCATGTTTCCCTTATACATCGAACACAATTTTATTTACTATTCAAAGGGGACCCATCGGATCAAATCTATGTAGAAGTTGAATGGCGAAGATTGACATGGTTGGAGCAACATTTGGCAGAGCTTGGCAATGCAAGTCCAGCACTTCTAGGCGATGAACCTGCAAGCTCCGTTTCTGCAAGGTATATTACTTTTTAAACGCAGTGTAACATGATGAAATATGTTTATGAAGTATCTGTCTTTCCATTTTCATTCAAGTTAATATTGGGGGTTTGATGCACAGTATCAAGGCTCTAAAGCAAGAAAGGGAGTATCTAGCTAAAAGGGTGAGCTCTAAACTAACAGCAGATGAAAGAGAAATGTTGTATGTGAAATGGGAAATTCCACAAGTAGGAAAACAGAGAAGACTGCAACTAGTAAACAAGTTATGGACAGATCCTCATAACATGAAACACATTCAGGACAGTGCTGAAATTGTTGCAAAGCTGGTTGGCTTCTGTGAATCAGAGGGACATGTTAGCAAGGAGATGTTTGAGTTAAACTTTGTTTGCCCTAATGATAGAAAGTCTTGGATTGGTTGGAATCTAATTTCAAATCTGTTAAATCTATAATGGATAGTCTTTGCTACACTTGTAAATGTCCAGCCCCTCGTAATTACTGATCGATCGGCTACAGCAAAGAAATCGATTCAGGTAAGATTATAGATTTTTCTCCACGAGCTGTGCAAATGTATATTAAGGTTACTTCTAATGCTGGTATTGTTTAATGCAAGGGAAGAGTAATGGTGACATGAATAGTTGTTGCCAGATGATTTTTTGTGGGATAATTTGTACTTCTGGTTCATCAATGAGAAAGCAGGTTACTTCAATTTTTGTTGGTTAACTTTATTTACTAAGGTTAAGAATTCGTCATTAATCATCTCACATGATGTATATTATAATAATAACACATTAATCACATGACTATAAAACAATTGAATTAATAAATAGGATATTGTAATGATATGATCACTACTATTAAACTTCTTTTACATATGATTGCTCTCTTAGGGACAAAAATGTCTCTATTAAAGTATCACTAAAGATGAAGTCGTTGATTAAGGTAAATTTAATCGTATGATATATTCTCAACATTCCTCACCATGTATGGGTTTAAATAGTAGCACCCGGCTCAATTATGTTGATTATCTTATAAAAGGCACGATATTATAGGAACATTTTTAACACGTGTACTCTTTTTAAAATCTTAAAATTACAAAATTTACCATTTTCAATTAAGTATCATCATCTATTCATTAAATACTATAGTGCTCTCTCAAAATAACTACCAATTTATTATTAGTTCATGAATATTTATATAGTAGATTTAATATTATTATCTAAATGATTTTAAATTATTATTCTTTGATTATCTTTAACAACAATAATAATAATGTTGTTATTTTAAAGAAAATATAATTAATAAAAACATTTGAGAAATATTTTTAGACTATTATAAAATTTTGTGAGTTAAATATTAGGCATTATTGGAGAACCACACGGTTTAGGCCCTAATTTCTCCGTCTTGGAAAGCACATCGAACACATACTTCTTTTTTATAGCAAAATTCCTTTCTTACTTCTAATAACCGTCACGCCTAAGAGGTATTTTAACATCCCTAAATCCTTCGTATAAAACTAACAATGAAGAAAGGTTTTAAGTGACATAAGTCTCGATGTATCACTTCCAGTTTTAACAATATCATATACATAAACAACTAATAAGATGATGTCACTCTCAAATCATTTGTTAACGATAAAATAATCAAATGTACTTTTTTCAGTTATAAAATTTCTAAAAACAGGCATGAATTTTCCAAACCATGCTCGTGAACTTTGTTTCAGTCCATATAGTGACTTGTGAAGTTGACAAACCTTGGTATTCTCCCATGAGCAACAAATCCTGGTGGTTGCGCCATATAAAAATTCTTCGTGAAGAAGAAACACATTTTTATGCCAAGTTGATGTAAATACCAATGATGCGTGGCTGGCATGGAGACGAACAACCAAATATACATTAACTTAGCAGGTGAAAAAGTATCAAAATACCTCATATGTCTGAGCATAGCCTTTGGCAACCAAAGGTGCTTTTAGTCAAGTAACAGAACTATAAGGATCTTCCTTAACTGCATAAAACCATTTACAACTAATTGTTTTCTTACTTGTTGTAAGATATACTAAATCTCATATACCATTATCATGTAAGACAATATCCCCCATTATGACATCGCACCAACTAGAATGAGACAATGTAGCATGTATGATTTCAGGAGTTGAGATAGAATTAAGAGAATTAATGTAACGACCCGACCCAAAATAATCATAAATAAATAAATGACTCATTTAAAACATAATTAAATCAGAGTGAAAACCAAATAAATGCGGAAGCCTTTTATTTAATAATAATAAAAAATAATCAAAACAAAACATTTGTTTGTGGCGCCAATTTAAAGAATAAATCGTATAAAATAAATAAAACGAAAATCATTAAATAAAATGACAAAATAGTCATTAAAATGAAATATCCAAAAAATAAAATAAAATAAATGAATTACATATCTTAAGGCCTCTAAGTGTAACGCCATCCTCATCAATCATCTTGGTTTCCATTATTATCAGTGTTACTTGCAAAATAAAAGTTTGCAGGACATTTGAATACCGTGAGTTTTAGCTCAGTAGATTAAACCATTACTTAAAAAAAAGTTTATATATAGCACAACTCCCAACAATAACATGTGGATACTCGTCCACTTTCAATCTTTAACATAACGTAACTCAGCTTAAAAAGATCATAACCACAGTGTTTAGCTTTATAATATAGTATCATAATGGCTATTATTATGGGTGTTACCGGTTCGGTTCTTAGCAAGAACCGGAACCGAACCAATAAGCAATTGTAAAAAAAGAGGGAACCGAACCGATTTGGAACCGAATCGGTTTCTAATCCGGTTCCGGTTCCTTATCAGTCCCAACATATAAAGTTCAAAAATCCTTAAATTCATTCTTATAATAGCAACCAATCTTAAATCATATATTTCACAAATAATTCAATTCAAACTCATAAAATTCTTCCTCAAAATTCATATATATATATATATATATATCTTGATGTTCATCTAATCCAAAATCATATATATCACAAATAAATCAATCCAAACAATGTTTGGTTCCTATATTTTTGTTTTTTTTAATTATATGCATATCGGTCCTGGTTCCGGTTCCTTATCGGTTCTAACTTCATAAACTGGAGCCAGATCGATAACTTATCGCTTCTTAAAAATGAGAATCGAACCAAAACCGCATGAACAGGTTCCGGTTCGGTTCTATGCGGTTTCGGTTCTTCCGGTTCCACTATCCATCGTGGTAATCACTTATTAAGCTCTTTTTCAACTATTTAGATATATCATAATCACAGTGTTCGACTTTATAATATAGTATCATAGTGGCCACTATGATGTGTGCCACACTATCCAACGTGATTATCATATATCTGAGTATAACCAAAGTCTCAAATATAATAATGTGGGCAAACAATTATAAACCAACAATTAATCTCCAACAACTCCCCAATCATAACTCACGAATAATAAAAATAGCAACAAACAAGAAATATCTAAAGCAACACAACATTCGTATCACAAATAATTAAAAGAAAAGAAATCCACACTATCAAGTCATAACCGTAAATCATAATCATCTCTAAAAATTATCCTAAGTATATATAAATCATTTAAAACTAATTTTCAAACGGTTATAAATTATTAGTATTAATTGATTAAAACATCAACTTTAATTAATAAACATTCAAGAATCAATTTATAACAATTAATGTCTATTATATCTAATTTTTATTAATAACATCAAAATAATTATCGAGATGATCCAATAATCTTAATACAATAAATCAATCATTAAACCAATCACAAAATAGCAAATTCAAATCTTTTAGTAGGGATTTAACCTACCTTAATTACAAATCGAACTAACAAACGACCTCAAAATAAACCCAAGAATAATCCTAACAATGCTCAGACCTGACTTCAAGGGCGGAGGTTTCAGGCGTGATTTGGAGCTATTTTCAATGAGAAAACTACTAGGATGAATCCAAAATTGTCAGGGATCGAAAAGGAACAAAAAACCCGAGGAAACACAATCTAAAATAACTCAAGACCTTCAAATTTCCGGCGAGTAAAGCCTAGAATCCGGGGAGGCAAAGAAACTATGAATTTTGGTGCATTTTTTCCTTGATTTCTCGGCAAGATGAACAAGAACTCCGACAAGGATTCTTCCTCTAAAAAATGATGAAGAATGGTGATGATTTCTAGCGTTTTTTGGCGAGGACATCTTCATGGTGGCGGGCTGAGAGAGAGAAATTTTGACCTGGGTTTTGAGCTTTTAAATATAGATGATTGGGTGGAAAAAGACTTAAATACCCTTAGTAATAATTATAAGGAATAAGGGCACATTCGGTATTTAGGCCATAACTTTTTACCTGGGGCTCGGATTAACGAACGGTCAATTGCGTTGAACTCATAACGACTTGACGGTTAATATGAATTCAAAATGAAGACATTTGGATCAAAATTAGTGAAATGACTAAAATGCCCTGAAGTGAAAATGTAGGTTGTTACAATTAACAAATGAACGGGTGGGGGAAGATGAATGATCAAATGAAAAAAAAAAACGCAATAAGATAAGTATATTTACGCATACCTTTGCGAAGTGTAGGAGATCATCACTCGAATCTGATGACGAAGAGTCCTCTGGAATAAGACATGTATCTAGAGTCTTTTGTTAGCGAGAGAGTAAACTTGAGTAAGATGAGAAACAATAATATACATTAGCAAATCATTATCAACCTAAGCAGGAGCTAGAGGATGAGGTGATAATGAAAATGGAACGTTCTCAACAAAGTTGACTTAGGAGGAAACAAGATAATGATTTAGATAGGGACAAAACAACGATATTCCTTCTGCACCCATGAATAACTTAGAAAAATGCATCTGGATGATTTGAGATCTAATTTTGTTAGATTTGAACGAACATCCCAAACATAACAAAAGGCGTAATTTAAGTTTTAAATTATCAATAGCTAAAAGTAACCTCATTTAATTTTCATAAAATAATCATCATTCAAATGTCACAACTCATTAATTTATATTTAATAGTTTGATATTAAGTAAACTACAACTTTGGAGTGAAAAAAAAGTTCATTTTAACTTTTGAAAAAGTACTCAAATATTTTAACTGTATCAAATTATTTTTATAACAGGTGCGTCAATTTATAAAAATATAATTAAATATTGACAACAATCGGGATAATTTGTGAGTTTTTATCAAATCACAAGGATTAAATTGACAACCCAACTTATAAGGATTAAATTGAAACTCTTAGACTCACATACACTAAATGGAAGTAATCAAACCATACCAACTAAATTTATAATTGAACCAATAAATTGAAATTTTTGCGTGCAAAAATCTAGTTCATTGGACGGTTACAAACTTTTAAGACATTTCATTCAGTTCTTTTTTCTTTCTAAATACCTCAACCATTTATTCCTATATTCCTGTTATAACCTAAAAAAAGGAAAAATTGTGAGAACCTTAGATTTGCTTAGCTTGATTGTTGCATGATTGTTGATCCTTAGATTTTTTTTTTTTTTTTTTTTTTTTTTTTTGGGAGAAGTATGCGTTTGGCTGTGTTTTATTGGGAATTAGATTTTTTCTAGGCTTGATATTTTAATTATATGTTGAGAGACTTTTGGATAAACTTTGGATATGGGAGTATGATTTCTACTAGATGTCATGTGATTTGTTTATAAGGATTACTGATGTTTTCAATTAAGTTTGGTAGAATAACTTCGTTACTATTACTATACTATTATATGTTGCTCTTTTGATATATTGACGTGATGATTTTGGGGATGAATATGGCATATCTTTTAGAGTCTTTAGTTGTGATGTATTCTTCAATTGGCTAAGCAATTTGTGCAGTGTATTGTTAATATGTTGATGAATGTACATGCTAGGTTAAAACATATAAGTGCTACCTTTGAGTTGATGGGGCGTTATAGTAGCTTTATGTTCATCGTTAAATATTCGTGAGCATGCAGTTTTTCATACTATACTGATGGCATATGGTTTGGAACCTAAAGTGCCTTGTTGAGAGTTGCATTATGGTGCCATAAATACACCATGATTGTAATATTATTTGCAACAATTAAATTATCATTTGAGATGTCAAACTATTTTTATTTTATCAAAAACAAAAATGCTAATTAATAAAACATAGTATTTTAGGGGAAAATATTCCAACCTATTCATTCAAATATTGTTTCGTTAAAGGGCAATAGCTCAATTAACCCTATCACTAACCATCACTTCCATATGTAGTGACTACGGTGCTATGAAATTAACTCAAGTTTCACTCAACGGTGTAAGCGAGCAAAACGTTACGTGCTATGCATTTAGGTTACGAAACTTAAGCTTGATTGTAACAAGATCCCCCTTGCTTGAGATTCCAAAGTTTCATTCATGAGATATTGCATCACAAAACCTTTTTTGAATAGCTGAGTCAATCCCAGAATCTAGAAAGAAAGAAAAAAGCAACAAAAAAACATAAAATTACATTGAATAAAAAGAATCAATCATCTGCGTATCCTAGGAGTGCTTTTGAAGAGGGAAGCTATTTACATCAGTTAATCTAGCGCGGAGGAAAATTTGTGCTCCAAAAGAATAGTTATTATTGCTTTTCGATGTTACCCTATTTACTCTCTTTTGTACTTGGTAACAGATTTTGATTATAAGTGTTTCAATGGAATGTATGTTGCCCGCAAGAAGGAACATGTCTCTTGAACGTACGAGGAAAGCCGACGACTGATTTGCCTGCCATGCCATTCCATTTGATAACTTCTTCATATATATTATTATCCATGGACTAGAAATTTTGGCTTGGCAGTGTCATGGAAAAGGAAACATCTCTGAATAGATTGCAGGATATGTAAACAAAACTTTCAATGACACAGGGTCTCCCCATAAGCCACCCACTGCACAAAGCTCTCTGGATATTCCTCCAGAACGTTAAGTCTCTGTGATTTATCTTGGGATAGTTCCGTGATAGTCTGCTCCCTTCCCTACAGATTGAAACAAAGAAATACCTTTGATTTTTATACGAGAGAGAGAGAGAGAGGTGGCCACAAATAAGCAAATGCAAAAAGACCATACAGGTACCAAAAAGATATCTCTTAATTATGAAATTTGAAATTGTCAAGTCACTTAGAGCCTCGTATGTAAACAAGACCTGGAAAAATGTTGAAAACACCACCAAAGTAGCATACTTTTGTGCCATAGGAAGAAAAATTTAAATTTTAAAGTCAACAAATAAATTCCAAGTGCAATTGAGCACGGACTTCGTTTTTTCTAGAGGAGCTACTCAAAGATAAGTAAACTCTTGATGCTGAATAACTGAAACGGATTTACTATAACTGGAAATCGTGGATATCTGAATTTATTTGTAAAGTCAACAAATAAATTCCAAGTTCAATTGAGAATGGACTTCGTTTTTTTCTAGAGCTACTCAAAGATAAGTAAACTCTTGATGACTGAATAACTGAAACGAATCTACTATAACTGGAAATCATGGATATCTAGTAAGGATTCTTGCAAGAATTCAAGTTATTAATTAAATATAAAAGAATTATAATCCAGTGAACACAAATTATAAGAAATCACGAATACAACTCACCTTCATGCTTGATCCATATTCACTGGTGGAGGGAGTTGATTCTCCAGTGACCACGATTTCAGATGATTCTCCAGCAGTTGGAGAGTTGAGCACCAAGGGTCTAAAATCATTATGGACAAAGAGATGGAGTTCACTATCGTAATGAAGGAATGCACTACCCAACTATTCAAAAACCATAAACACAACTAAAATACGAGAAATTATCCTCAAACTCCCGTGAAGATGGGAAAAGGAGTAAATCCATCCAGTTATCTGAGATCTTGATAAATTGTAAATCAAGATCTTCCAACACTAAAAATGGTTTAGTTTGATACCTCCAATAATCAGGATGTTCTTGCATATTCCAGTGACAACCTATTCAATATTGTATTATATTTACCTCTCAAAGAGTTCATCCTCACACGAGTTCCCAGAGGATGAAAGCCATTCCAGGTCAACAAAGTTTGAGTAGTTCATTCTGTCCCCATCTGAATATAAAATATGGTCACCTTCAAGGCATCTCTCTCTCTGAGAGACCACAAAAAGCCGCCTCTGGGGCATTGAGGGAGTATATCTGGATAGAGACCTTCAACGAAAATTATTCAGTCATCATTATAGACATTTTTGGATGATAACACGCTAGTAGATATAGAGAAAAAAAGTATTAGAGAGAGATATTAGACTTTGGGCCGGAAATTACAGTATAATTGATATTCTGGTTTGTAGTCCTTTCAATTGAAAACACAACTGTCATTGAGAAAAATGAAAACAAACGGAATTTTGCTTTACTCTTTGTACGATTATTTCTGTATTTTACCTCCAATTATATAACATTAAATTTCCTTTTAGTAGAAGGAATTTTGCTATATTTGTTTCAGGTAGATATGTTGTTCATATAAAACCAAAAGTGTACAAAATCGTCATTCAATCACCAAAAAAGGTCCTCTGCACATTATTAATAGTATCAGAACTGCTGAAAGAATCACAAGATAAAGGATCCTAAGAATTTTATAAAGAAGACTGATGGAAATAAACCTTGAAAATGCCACGTCACTTTCAGAAGTAGATATTTCTGGAGACGATTCTGAAAGAATCTTGCTACTTTCTTGTGATTGTTGAGACCATACCGAGTTTGAATATTTCTCTTGCGTTCTGTTTGTAGGTAATATTGGTGAGCAGTTTTCATGAAGAATATTTCCATCTGATAAGGATCTTTTGAATGTCGACCTAAACATCAGAAGCTCATAACTTAGTTAAATGAAACAAGCATATGTGGGGGCTTATGAAAATGCATCTCGTGTCTATAGCGAATATAATGCGCTTTTATTTATGCTTCATCGGTGTTTTTGTTTTTTTGGTAATAAACCAGACCATTTCATTGATAATTGAAAGAGCCCAAAAAGGCAAAGCAAAGATTACAAAACAGTTTGCCAATTAGGATAGAAGTTTACCGTCCATCTTCTTCCACATGTATCCGCCCATTCCTCCCAACATCATAAAGTTGATCTGAATCTAGCTCCCAGATTGCAGGCTTGCCCATTTGTGGTTGGTAATGTCCCAGAAATCTGAGACAATTATTTCACAACTGTTAAAAATAAAATATAGCAAACTCCATGATTAACTGGATGATTATCTGTTTGTGGGATGTCTTTGTATCAAAGAAAAAGATTTTTTTTTATTTGTGTTGTTTCAGATCTTTGGTCCAATTGGCTCGAGCGCAATGCCAGATTGTTTGACGATGGGTCTTCAAATTGGAATTCTACTAGGAACTTTATTTTATACTGCACTTTTTGTTGGATAACTACTGTAATTCGTTACATTTTCCTTTTCATTCTATGTATTTAAAATAGAACTCCTTGTAGTTCCTTGGTTTGTTTATTTTGTTTTAGTGGACTTCTCATCTTCTATATTTGTATCTTGTAATTTTTACTATTTGATAAATGAAAGATTTATCTTTCCATAAAAAAATTATCTATATCTTTTAAGTTCAAGATAAGATTGTCTTGTAACATAAGATAGGTAGGCTTACCCTTGTCTGCAAGTTTTTTTTTCTTCGTATTTTATCTCTTAGTCTCATCTTGCAAGCATTGGATATCTATACCAGAGCAACATATCCAACTATTTGAAGCAACCAATATTATTTTGTCTACCTTTTATAAGAGCATGAAGAACTTGCTCCAAACTTGGTACCCAATTCACACAATCATAAGTTCGAAAACTAAACTGATAGGAATCACGGCCCACAATTGTTGCTGACTTATGCAAGGAGAATATAGGGATAGTTTCGTCTTTTATTATTAGTACAGTTATATATATTTAGTGGTTTTTTGTGTAAAACCGTGTGGTAGTTATTTAGATCGTTATTTTGAAGGTGAGTTAGTTATGTATTATGTTAATATATATTTGCGTGCTGTGGTTGGTTAAGACATGTTGGATTTGTATTGTATTTTAGAGGATTTCCTCTAAATTGGGAGAGAGAGTTTCCCAGCCTCTCAAATGTCGGGATATGTGTTGTGATAATCATATTTGGTTTGTTGTTCAATCTTGTTCGAGTATTCTTATCATAAACCTTCCGTTTTTTATTTTTATTTTTGGATAGAAAGATGAATCATAAACCTTTCATTTTAATAATTTGATTTAAAAAGGAACAAAATCTGATATCTACCCTTAACATAGGCAGCTTGACGTTGAATAAATATAATTAATCAACCAAAGTACAAACCTTATTTGTACACTCCAAATTGACTTCCTTAAGGTTGTATGAGAATGACTATACATGTAGACTTACAGATTAATAGCGTCTTGTTTCTCTGAATCCATGTAGGCATTGCTGTAATATCTTTGCAAAGTTCTGAAGAACTCCTGAGACTGTGTTGCTGCTTTCCACTGTCCCCTTCTCTCAGAGAATATCTATTCAGAATCCAAAAGGCAAAAACTTACAAAGAAGAAAATGATATCATTTAGAATATGCTGATTAGAAAAATTATTACTCAAGATCTCATCAAGAAAAACAACGCTAGTCAAGTGAAGAATGAAATTTCCATCCAAACTAAGGAAATACACAACTGCTTAAATATAATTTCCTCATTAGTGGATTTTTTTTCCTCTTTTAGGAAGGAAAAAAACCTCACAAATTTTGGGATTCTTTTCTTCACAATTTGGAAAATATTTTAGAAAATGAAGCTACTTACTAAATTTTCCTGAAAATGTAATCAAACAGATCATTTTAGAAATCTACACAACACTTTAGACTCTAGCAATAAGTTTAATTCGATACAACTGTAAAAACGTAATCTTCAAGATGAGAGCCTAAATTCAATTCCTCGTTGTTTTGGGGTTATTTCTGGTTCTAATGAAACCCGGGTTTTGAAAAGCAAGAAAGGCGATCGCCTAGGCGCACCTAAGCCCAAGGCCCCAAGGTCAGCGCCTCGCCTCCCCAAGGTGGGGCGATTTCAAGAAGCGTGCGCCTGGGAATGAGGCGCAAGCTTTTTGTGTGCCTCGAGGCACGCGCCTCAAGCTTTTTGAGCTTTAGAAGGATGTTTTTTCAGACTTTTCAGCTGATGAAGGTCTTTTTAGGCCTTGTCAGTCTATTTCTTCAGATTTTTTAAGCTGATTAAGGCCTTTTCATGCCTTGTCAGTCTATTTCTTCAGATTTTTTAAGCTGATTAAGGCCTTTTCATGCCTTGTCAGTCGGTCTTTTTATTTATTTTTTATTTTATATATATATAAAATATTTATTTTATATGTGCCTCACCAAAAAAAAGCCCTCGCTTATCTTTGCACTTCGCGCTTAAGCCCCACAAGTTATGGGACTTAATCGCTTAAGTACGCTTATCGCATTTTTTTTATTTTTTATTTTTAAATAAGAGACATTTTCATTGATGTATGAAAAGAGGTATACAAAAAGGTCACCCAAGCATTACAAAAAAATCTTCCAATTGGGGGCAATCATAGACGGAGAATAATTACAAAAAAAAACCCGTTGATCGGGCACTCCAAAGAGAAGTAAATTTAACAATAAAGTCCCAGATTTCCAAAGAATCCATACAAACATCTTGAAAAACCCTTTTATGGGTTTTCGTGCAAATCAGCCCTCAAGACCCTGTGAAATGGCAACATTAATACTGATATCAAGTTGGCCTGGAAAGGAAAGTCCCCCACGAAGATTAAAGTGTTTCTTTGGTTGGTGATCAATGATGGCATCAATTCGAATCAGAAATTTCAATCTAGAAATCCTTGGATCTCCCTCCAACCTAATTGGTGGTACGGAGCATCTTTTGTTTGATTGTTGCTTTTCTCATGACATTTGGAGGACTTTCTTCAAGATCTTCAATATGAAGTGGATTTTTCACAAGGATCATTTCAACAATACTTTGGCTCTTCTAGGAGGCTCGATTCTTCTTCAAAAAAAAAAGAGTAGACTTCTTTGGGATAATGGGGTGAGAGCTATTATGTGGAATGTTTGGCTTGAGCGTAATAGAAGAACTTTTTTAGGGGAAGGCTAGATCTTGGGCTGAGGTCTTGGAAGTTAGTGTCCTAAATGCCTCCATGTGGAGTGTTATTTGTAATTCTTTTGTTAATTATGCCCCTTCTACCATTGTTTCCAATTGGAATGCTTTTTTGTAATTTCTTTTCGCCTTTTTTGGGCTCTTTCATACATCAATGAAATGGCTTGTTTCTTATAAAAAAAAAAAAAACTCTTTTGTTTCTTTCACACCAAATCAGCCAAAGAAGGGCTCTAATAGCATTAGACCAGAGAACAAGGGCTTTTCCTGAATGAATTGTCGGATAATGAGGAATATCTACAAAATCTTGGGAAACTGAAGACTAAAGATAAGAAGCGAATTTTTAAACTCAAGAAGCACATGGAGAATAATATTGTTTTCGTGGCTGGTAAAAGAGCCAATATTCTGTTTTGGGAGCACATATGGGTTGGTGAGGCTGCTTTGGCTGTTAAATTCCCCAATTTGTTCAATCTTGCTAAGAATAAGCTACATCCTATCAAGTATTTCTGGAAAGTGGAAGTGAATTCTTGGGTGATTGATTTTAGGAGGAACCTTAATGATGTGGAGGTGGAGGAGTGGATTAATTTGATGACCTTGTTGGAGCCGGTTTGCATTAATGAAAGGGAGGATATTAGAGTTTGGATTCCAGACAAAAGTAATGGCTTCTCTTGCAAGTTAGCTCTTTCTTTGCTATGGAATATGAATGGTAATAGAGCGGAAGACTATAATATGTTAGTTTGGGGTGGCAAGTATCCTAAGAAAATCAAAGCGTTCTTGTGGTTAGTCTTTAAAGATGGTATTAATTCCAATCTCAAGATTCAGTCAAGGAAGCCGTGGATTACTCTTCAACCCAATTGGTGTTGTTTGTGCAAGAACGATTCGGAGTCAACGGAGCATCTCCTCTTCGATTGCAGCTTCTCGAAAGCTCTTTGGGACTCTCTCTTAGCTACGTTTAATATGGAATGGGTCTTCAATAAAGATCCTAAGCTTAACTTGATTACTCTTTTGGGAGGCTCCTTACTAAAAGGAAAAAAAAGGATCCTTTGGGACAATGCGGTGAGATCAATAGCTTGGAATATTTGGTTGGAACGCAATAGACGAATCTTTTTGGATAAAGAAAACTTTTGGAAGGAAATTTGGGAGCTTAGTATTCTTAATGTCTCCAATTGGAGTGCTAGTTGTAAAACTTTTTGTAACTATGCCCCCTCTATCATTGCCTCTAATTTGAAGGCCCTTTTGTAATTTGTTTTTGCTCTTGCCTTTTGGCTCTTTCATACATCAATGAAATAGCGTTGTTTATTATCAAAAAAAAAAAGATAAGAAGCGAATTAAATTTTTAGGCTAAAGATAAGAAGCGAACAAACATTGTGTTTATCGCTTTTTAAAACACATAATGAAACTAATATTATATTATGGCATTTTAGGCTAGAGCATCCTAATTTTTACACTTAAATTCTCATATAATACTAATTAATTAATTTTACATATTTAGTAGTTAATATCGCTGATGCATATTCTCAATGCATGCATATTAAGTTGGGGAGGGAGTGTGTAAAAAAAAAATATTACCTGTTTGATGGGAAAGCTACACCATATTAAAAGGGGGGAATGTGAATTAACTAACCCGTGCAAGGGTTAGAATGACCATGGAAATGTAATCCACGAAGAATTCCTAGAATGTAAATGGCCCAAACGAATGGTCCCTTAGAGTTTTTGGTCAAAGAGAAATGATTGCGTTTAGTAGACAATTTGATAAAAATTTAATTCGCTATCTTTAGTCTTCAGTTTCCCAAGATTTTGTAGATGTTCCTCATTATCCGACGTATAATGATTGAGGGTAAGTGTAAATAATAAATATCTTTCAACTCTTTTAGGATTGACATATATACTGTTTGTTTGGTCATGCTTGTGGTTGAATTTCTTAATCAATCTCCTATGATGAAATCACTTCATTCATTTCAAAAAAGAAAAAAAAATCGATTTTCTTATTTGACAAAATATAAAATCTCCTACCTGTTAAGCACATCTTTGGGATAAGCAACAATCCAATGTTACCTTATTGTGAGCAGCTGAGCCACCATATTGGTGTGCAAGTGTGTCGCCCATTCTCTCATAAAATCCCATTAGTTCATCGGCCAAGGGGGCGTCAAGATCAATTTTGGGGGAGTCTGCAATTTCCAAAGCATGAAGCTGGTGGCCAAGAGCAGCTAATCCATATGCATATTGTGCAACATTTGTTCGATCAAGGCAGTCTATGCAATTGGTCCTCAGAACCCCACTTTGGAAATTTGGCTGTTTTATAATATGGTTTCCGATGGAAACAAGATTTCCTACACATATTTTCTTTTCTATTCTAGAAGCATCCTCGGTATCATTGTCTGAATGTGACTGAGAAGACAAGCTACAATTTCCTTCACTCCTGTAAGAAGGTTTTCAAAGAAGTTTATAGTCAATAAAGAATTAAGAAATATATCACAACTCTACAGAGTGCCACCATCACTAATTCACTGTCCATACTATATCTATTTGCTAAAATATTTCATTTCTCAGATTAGGAGGAAGAATGAGAGACCCCATGTCAGATGCTTATGGGAAAAAGACATACATAAGGAGGGCAACCATCAAACCACTTCAGCAAGATTCAACTGGATATATATTTTATAATTTTAAACACAATTTAAACCATACTAAATTGTTGATTAACACTATAAGAGGTTTTATAGATTCCTGATAAGAATCAAGTAACTTTACGTTGAATGTATGAGAAATACAAAAGGAGGGGGGGAACCTCAAACCATACTAGAGGAGCTTACAGATCAAGTTAAACTTTTTATAGATTAAAAACATTTTTTTATCAAAAA
Organism: Gynostemma pentaphyllum; assembly: GCA_028015215.1. Classification (NCBI taxonomy): domain Eukaryota; kingdom Viridiplantae; phylum Streptophyta; class Magnoliopsida; order Cucurbitales; family Cucurbitaceae; genus Gynostemma; species Gynostemma pentaphyllum. The sequence continues at coordinate 50,858,069 of CM051352.1, forward strand.
GATAAACTTCCATTGATCAAAGGGAAAATAATACAATTTGGAGGATGAGGAATCCTCAAAGATAGAAAAGTAAAGAAAAAGAAAAGAAATGCAAAAAGAGAAAAGCTAAAAAAATCTAAAAGAAAGAATTTCATTTATCGTACATGGAGTGAAGAGGAAAGGTAAAAGTACAAAGATTAACAACTTTTGTCCAACAAAACGTATGAAAAACAATAGAGTCCCAAGTGTACCATCAAGGATTAGCAACATCATTGAAGATTCGTGAATTTCTTTCAAACCATACACTCCAAAGTAGAGCTATCATTGCGAAATTCCAAAAGTTTTTTTTTTTCAGTTTTTGTCCTTGAAGCCAAAGAGATCTCATTTCAAGACATCACACGCATTCTTTGGAGGAAACAAACTTAAGTCAAATGGACAAAGAAGCTTGTACCAAAGCTTTGAAGTAAATTCACAATGCATAAAAAGATGGGAAGTAGATTCAAAGTCTTTTTTTTTTAATATCCGTGAGTGTCCGGGCCAGCTTAAGTGCACCTCAACTAATCTCATGGGACAACCACACGACTCTACAACACTTGGCGTTGGGAAACTCGTATAATAATATCCTAGGTAGGTGGCCACACATGGATTTGAACCCATGACCTCAAGGTTGGAAGGAGAACCTCTTAGCCATTGGGCCAACCCATGGTTGGTTAAAGTCTTTATAATAAAGAAAACAAACATGGGGAGAAAGGCAAGAAGAAGTTAGCCTTTTTTGTAAAACATCTTCCCAAAGAAAAAGTCCAAAGAAATAATTTTATTTTTTATTGCAACCCGGGAAGCCAAATTGAAAGAAAACGGTCTGATGATGTTGAAGAGCAATTGGTAAAGGAACCCAAGAATGATTTACAAGAAAAAGAACCCAAAGAATGGATTAAACACATTTAAAAAAATTGCAAATAAAGTAAGCCACTTGTAAATAAGGCCAAATGGGATAGACCAAGTGGGCAAGCAAAGCATTGTAGCATACAAAAACAAGAATCAGATACTACGCTTTAAAACCTATGCAATGAAACAAAGATCACTAAGGATCTTAAGTCCAACACTATTTGACTAGTAACGTGATAGGAAGGGTGTAAGGTATATGAATAAATAATTGGGGTAGTTAGTTAGGGGCATGGGGTTATAAATAGAATGAATGTAAGGGGGTTACATATCAAAATATTGAGTATGGTAGTCTTGGGACTATTGATGGGAGAGAGATAACCCTCTTTTTTTTATAGAAAGAGATAACCCTCTTTTTTTTATAGAAAGAGATAACCCTCTTGAATGGTCATCATATCAACCTTTGCATTTACTTATTTCAAATATTAATATGAATTGACAAAGGTTGTAATGTAACTAGTGTTTTAAATGGCACAAGGCGCAAAAGATTGATGAAGTCTCCCAGGGCTTAAGCGCAATGCGCATAAAAAAGCGAGGGCTTTCTTTTTACAAGGCACATAATTTAAAAATAAAAATAAATATTTTATACATGAAAATTTTAGTATTATTTTTTTTTTATGGAAAGATAAACTTTCATTAATCAATAAGGGAAAAATAAAATACAAGAGGATGATATTATGAAAATTTATTGAATTGAAGGTTTTTTCTTAGATATTGATTAAAAATAAAGTCACATCTATGTATTTTTGTATTTCATCCTTGTAAAACCTTATAACAATGAAGAAAAAATAATAAAATGAAAAAAAAAAAGAAAAAGCAGAAAAGACAGGGAAAAAGACTGTTAAGGCAGAAAAGTGGTTGAAAAGATGAGCAAAAAGCAGAAAAGTCAAAAAAATGTCAAAAATTGGTTGAGGCGAGCGCCTTTTGATAACGCCTCGCCTCAAGTGAGGCGAGGCACAGGCCTTGGGCCTTGCGCCTAGGCATACGCTTATAGGGCTTTTTAAAACACTGAATGTAACCTTTCAAGAGGGTTATCTCCCATCAATAGTCCCAAGACTACTCTACTCAATATTTGGATAATCTAACCCGCTCACATTCAATCTATTTATAACTCCATATCCCTCCCCACACTAACTACCCCAATTATTAACAAAGATGCCCTTACACCCTTCCTATCATAACAACGTTGGAAGCTGCAGACAAAAAACAACTTTATTTCATTACATGCCTCTTTACAAAATTTTGCATACAAGACTATCATGTTTCACCAAAATTTATACTACATCTTTTCCCTCAAGTAACGCATCTCTTCACGTCATCTCATGAAAACCAATCAATTGAACTATATCAAAACTTCCGATTTAAAAAGCATTGATGGAAATATTCCCCTGAGACAAGGTTTTTTTTTCCAGATTTCACAACAATATTATTAACAAAAAAAATATCAAGAGGAAGAGAGATCCTCAAAGAAAAAGTCACAAAGACAAGAACAAAACTCAAGGTAAATACATGGACGAATAAGATAAAAATTGTTACATCTAAAATTGACCGACTTAGTTATTAGAATTGAAATGGATTAACGTACACCAATGATGGGGAATTTGAATACCTCTCGGGTGCCAATGCTGGAGTAGTTTGACAATAAAAAAATCCTGTGAGTTCCAATGCATAAGCAGCCACTTTTCCAAGAAGCAGTAAAACATTTGTAGCTTTGCTGGAAGTTGGAGAGGAGAAATATTGAAACCAAAGTTAGTTTTCCTAAGATATTGTCTCCAGAGAACACCGCCAATTAAAAGACAACAAACAAAATATATTACAAGCAGAAATCATCTCCGAATTGAGTTTACAAACCTCCGCACATGCTTGTGTAGATCCCAGTGAAGAAACCTAAGACGGTTCTCCTCAGATAAATCACTGTTGATGAAGTCAATAGCATTAGCAAACTCAGTACGAAGAATGGACTCTCGTGGTTTCTTCTCACGTGTCTGTCACAAATACTCAATATCAATCAAGACTGATACTTAGTGAATTAATTAAATGTGGATAAGAAAAATGGAGACTACCCTGAGGCGGTCCAGGACAAATTAAATACCTTTATCAAGTTCAGTATAATTATGGGGTTTCCATATCTTTTAGCAAGATTATCAAAATGAAGTCTGGTCGCTTCATAATTTGGGTCTTTCTTTGACACTGGAAAAGAAAAAATTGGGTTCAAAGGATAGTCCATGAGCGCAGACTAATACAACTGAATTAAGGTCATACATATAATATCAGGTCTTATATTCAAGCGTGAAGTTTCCTGAGACCAGAAAAGAGGGATTGAGCCACGATTCTGAACGACAGAACTTATTTGCATAGGAAACCCTCCGGGAACATCCTCAAATACAATTTGTTCAGTCTCAACGTCGTTTGCCACTCGACCTTTCTCATTCACACCTCGTTTCAGATACCTACAAGAGGGGGAATGAACAAACCATAATTATGTGCCTAGACTCGGCCATTGGATGATCCATAATAAATTGAAAGAATTCGATTACATCAGCAGTATGTGATCCTATAAACTCAAATAAGTTATTATCCAGTTTCAGCTAGAAAAGATATGCAACAGTCGTGATAAAAACTGTTAAAATCAAAATAATGTCGCAGTAATAAATAGAAAATGGGGTTTTAAAAAGGTCCAAAATAACTACCACTCCATTAGGAGAACGTGGGGGACATGTTAGAAGGCTCAACCTTGCAGTAACTCAATTGAGAAATGGAAGTACCATGACTTTAATCAACAAACACTACAATTCCTCAAGCTCCATGTTCTTAAAAATTCTTAGCTTGTCATTGCACTTTCCTTTCAGGATATGTTATGGTGTTGATCTCACATTCATAAGTTGTATTTCACAGGAGTAGCCATATAGGCTAGGAAGTCTAGCTTATTTCCTATCTTTTCTTTTTTTTTTTTTGATAGAAAGATGAACTTTCATTGATCAAATAATAAAAAAAACAAAATACAAGAGGATGAGAAATCCTCCAATGAAACAAAAGTAAAAAAATTACATAAAAGAATTCTATTTATAGAACATGGAATGTGTAGGAAAATCAAAATCTATACTATTTACAATTTTGGCCCAACTAAAAGTTCTTGAAGTACAAGAATCCCATAAAAGATGCCAAGATTTGGATATTATTTCCTATCTTTTCTTAATTTAATTTAATTTTTTTTTTTTTTTTGATAGAAAGATGAACTTTCATTGATCAAATAAGAATAAAAACAAAATACAAGAGGATGAGAAATTTCATTGTTTTAATTTCATTGATTGATTTTTAAGCAAGTTAATCGAGAAGCTAGTACATTAGTATCCTGAATTTTTTTTCTTCTCCTTTTTTTTAGTCAAAAGGCAACTTTCATAAAGTAGAATGAAAGATACACAGTATCCTTCATTAATATAATCTAATATAAAGTATCAAAGAATGTTACAACGTTTGTATCAACTTTTACAATCTTTCAAGCATAGTGATACGATAGGAAAAAAGTTAACAATCCATACCTAGTTCCAGCATAATGACGGGAGCGTCTAGCAATGAGGGTCAACTTAAAATCTTGCCCATCTAGAGAAAGTGTAGCCTAGAAGAAAGAAAGAACTAAGCAATGAGGCTCTTTTATACAGTAGAATGCGACGAAGAATAATTAAATTACCAAGTATATGCATACAAAAAGCACCGGCAAACACTTAAGTTATAGCATTTACTGAGCATAACTAATAATGCCATCTGCCCTACCAGAGAGCCTCATTGTACAATCACTGAGAACTTCAATCATCTGCTACTGATACCAATTTAACAGGATAGGCATAAAAAAAAGTAGCAAATTTCCACCTCCTCATTAGGTTGATTGAATGACTTTTTGGGAAGAAATAGCTTGATTGAAAATAAAGCTTCACACAGAAATAATGAAGATAATTTTAAAAAAAAAAAAAAGAACTTTATTTTAACAGATGTCTCATGGTTGTTGGTCTATTAATTACCTAGGACTCCCTTTGGGTGGTAATCCCAATTCCACATCTTTTTGGCAACCTATTGTTGACAAAGTTACCTCTAGATTACAAGGTTGGTGAAAGGGTTGCTTTTTTAGGGGTGGTAGGCTGACTTTGATCTCTTCCATTCTTTATAATCTGCCAATTTACTATCTCTCACTCTTTAAAATGCCAAAGAAAATTGTGTTGACTTTAGAAAAGATTTTTAGCAACTTTCTTTGGGATGACATTAATGAGGATAAAAAATTTCACTTAGTTAATTGGAAATCTGTTTGTAGATCAAAACATTTGGGTGGTTTGGGCATTGGAAATCTTCAATTTAAAAATATTGTTTTGCTTGGGAAATGGATTTGGAGATATTTTTCTGAATCAAACTCTTTTTGGGCTTCTTTTATGAAAGGAAAATATGCTTCTTGTAACTTTGATTGGAATTCCTAATCCTTGATAGTGAAGAATGGCTCTCTCCATAGTCCTTGGAAAGCCATTTCGAGATGTGCTTCTTGTTTTTTTTTTTTTTGTAATAAACACTGCAATTTCATTGAGGTATGAAAAAGCCCAAAAAGGCAAGGAAGGAATTACAAAAAAGCCTTCCAATTAGAGGCTATATAAGAAGGAGCATAATTACAAAATTTTTTACAAAGTGCACTCCATTTGGAGGCAACAAGAACACTACACTCCCAAACATCCTCCCAACAAAAACAAATGTCCTTGAAGATTCTTCTATTTCGCTCGAGCCAAATGTTCCATAAGATAGCTCTAATGGCATTATCCCAAAGCAGCTTCTTTTTCCCGACAAACAAGGAACCTCCCAGTAAAGAAATCACATTGGAGCTATGATTTTTATGCATAACCCAATTCAAGTTGAAAGTGTTGAAATCACCGAGATGTGCTTCTTGTTTTGCTCTTTGTTCTAAAATTATTCCAGGTAATGGTCTTCTAACCCCATTTTGGGAAGATCTTTGGGTTTCAAACTCTACCTTTTCTTCTTCTTTCCCTCTTCTTTATCGCATCACTGCTAATCGCTATTCTACCATTTATTCTCTCTTTAATATTCAAACTAATTCTTGGGACCTTTCTTTTTATAGAAACTTCAAAGAAGATGAGTTCTTTGAATTTTCTGGCATCATCTCCCATTTTTCTCCCTCACTCTCTTCAGATAGACTTTCTTGGATCCCAATTCTTCGAGTTCTTTTTCCTCTAAATCATTTTTTGACTTCCTTACCAATTGTTCTTCCCCTTTTGATCATTTCCACTCAATTTGGCTACCCAGATTGCAACCTAAAATTCAATTTTTCCTATGGACTTTTTCTTTGGGAAAACTCATCACTGGGGATATTCTTCAAAAACGGTTGCCTTCATCTTGCTTGTCACCACATATTTGTTTTTTATGCTATAGAGATTGTGAATCTGCCTCCCATCTTTTTATGCATTGTGAATTTACATCAAAGCTTCGGTCGATTTGAGTTGGGTACCTCCAAAAAATGCTAGTGATATCTTGGTTTGGGACTTTTTCAAAGGTTCAAAATTGAGACTTTCTTTTTGGAAATGTGCACTGGCAGCTCTTCTTTGGAGTGTGCGGTTAGAAAGGAACTCACGGATTTTTAATGATGTTGCAAATCTTTGGTGGCGTACTTGGGATTCTATTGTTTTTCGTACTTTTTGTTGGGCAAAAGTTGTTAATCCCTCTTCTTTTTGTCTCCCTGTACATTCCATGTATTATAAATAGAATTCTTTCCTTTAATTAGTTTTTTAGTTTCGACTTTTATTTTCTGTTTTTGAGGATTTCTTATCCTCTACTTTGTATTGTAATTTTTTCCCTTCATCAATGAAAGTTTATCTTTCTATCAAAAAAAAAATGTTAGATACAAAGATAAAAACCCAAAGAAAAACAATAGCCACCTAATTACAAGTATGCGGGCCAATTGTTAAGAATTAATGAAATATGATAATTTAAAAATATATATATATAAAATAATCATTTTCAAAATTGTTTTTTTTTATATAATAAACTGAACTCTTTTCATAGTTGTGGACAATCTTTAACCACAAAAATCGTAAATAAATAACCAAAAGAATAAAAAAATATAAATTTCCAATGAAATATGACGTGTTCTTGCAAAAGTCCCACAATAAATTACTCAACTAGTAGAGACCATCCAAGAAGCACAAGTACTCACCTGCTTGAAAAAGCCATAAACCAAAGCAACTGTCCAAATGGTATTTTGCAAGTGGTTTCGGATTCCACGAGTCAAAAATTCATTCCAGACAAACATGGTTTCATAAAGGACGTGACCTGTCTCGTTTTCACATATATTTTTTTGAAGACTACGCATGACATGGTATGAGTAACTGAAAAAGAAGTCCTTCGTCAGATCCACCGTGCATAGTAGCTTCTTGTATCTAACAGCAGGGAAAAAGAGAGAAATAATAAAATAGTTAGGTAGTAAAACTTCAATTCAGTTATCTTCACTAAAAAATCTCTTTATTTAGCAGAACCTCACTTACAAACAAACAAAAAAATTATTTACAGCACCAAAAATTTAAAATGAACATTCAACAGCTTGGATCATATTGTTTTGTAACTCAAAGGAGATCATTTTTTATACAAGAATAAGTATCTACGACATTTAGCATTATGAATATATTCCAACAACTTATTGTATATACAATATCTCGACTAGATCTGATTACTTACACCTATTTTAAAACAGCTCTTAACCGACGAGTTCACTCAGGTGCCCCTTCACAATTCACCTGACCTCATTCAAACATGTGCCTCCATGAGGTCAACAATTTTTATTTAGTTTTTTTAACACATTTTTTTTCCTTTTTTGTAAGAAAGGCCCACAAGCCCATTCATTACGATAATGAAAGATTTTTTCTCATTTTAATTACAAGTAAAGACCTTTTTCTATATCTTTTACTTCCTCCATTGCAAATCTTTTATTTCTTTACATGTGATAGTATATCCTTCTTATTTATTTACATGTGATAGTATACCTTTTTTTTAAAAATAACTCAGATATCCATTTCATCAAGAAAATGAAAGAGAACAAAAAGTAATACAAAATATGGCCACCACCTAACTACAAGTATGTGGCTCAATTGATAAGAATTAATAACTCAACAATATAGGAAAGTACCAAAAATGTTAGGAAATGAACACCCACAAAGAAGTATTAACATGTGTCAATTCCCAAATATAATCACATGATGTTTCCACACCCTGAAAAAAATGTATTCCATTCCAGCCAAATATTCTAAAAAATCGAACAGACCGCTTGCCATAATGCTCTGTCTTACCCTTTGAATGGTGGATTTAATATTATTAGCTCCATCATATCACAACATGTACCCAACATATACCGAGGGTCCTAAAGAACTCCTCCCAAAACAATTTGGAGAAAGGGCACTTCCAAAAAATGTGATAGTATTATAGACTTATAGCATATACATATATCCTTCTTTTTATTTTTCTTTAGTTCATTTTCATAATATATAAATCATATAATATCTAAATGATATGGTTTTTTGAAAAGTAAGACTTACAAGCCAATTTCAGTAAGAACAAAAACCGATACCACCTAATTACAACTTACTAGTATGTGGCGCATTTGTTAGTAATATAAAAAACCAAGCTATTAACAAAAAAAATGTAAAAGACACCCAACAAGAGCTATTGACAAATCACATAGACCCTCTATCCCCCAAAAAAACCTCCTATTTCTCTCCGTTCAAATACCCCAAACAACAGCGGTAACCCACTTGCCACAAATATTTTCCTTTCCCGCAAAAAGAAGGATTAAGCACCACTTCTTCCTGCATGTACAGACTCTCTTCTTTTTTTTTATGGAAAGATGAATTTTCATTAATCAAATAAAGATAAAAACAAATACAAGAGGATGAGGAATCCTCCAAAATAAAAACAAATGGAAAAAATAAAACCAGACAAAAGAATTCCAATTATAGAACATGGAATGCGAAGAAAAATCAAAATCTACACTATTTACAACTTTGGCCCAACTAAAAGTTGAAGCAAAAGAATCTCAAAAGAGAAACCGAGATTTGGATACAGATTCTCTTTACTCAAAAAAGAATTTCATCCATTAAGTGTCTAGCGAACGTGCATGCCCAGAAAAGATATCAATATTCTCAGAGTCCTTTTGACACATACAACACAACTAAGGCCGAAGAACAAAGAAAAGGTTCTCTTGAGAAAGTCAAGGGTGTCATATCACTTTAAAATCACAGACCATGCAGAAAAACTGATTTTCTTCAAGATATTCAATTGTTACGGTTTAGAAAAGAAAAGGGGTTTGTTATAGTATGTGTAGAGTAAAATATGTATCGAGAATACGACGTTGGCATGGATTTGGGCTGTACGCGTTGGAGATGTTCACCAACCAAGAGCGCTGCCCAAACAAAAAACATATGGTACACGGTCCATTGAGGCCCAACGTAAACCCACGGAAGACCAAGCCTAGTCCAGCTAGCACGGCCCAAGACCTCCACGGTCCATAACTCAAAGGCTATATAAGGCAAGTCTTTTTACCAAATTAGGTATGCCTACAACCAATACCCTAAGGATTATTCTCAAAGTGAAGATGTTGGACATCTTTTCTTCCATTGTCCTTTCTCGGCTGGCAAGTGGAACAAACTGTTGAAAATCTTCTAGTCCAAGGCTTTGTTTAATCACTTTACTAAGGTTTTTTTTTTAAGACACCTCAAATTTTTTTATTTATATAATGAAATATGTAAATTTGGGTGGGAGGTGGAGGATCTGACTTCTCATGTAAATTTGCCTTGAAGTCTTTTTTTTATTCTACTTCTTCTCTCTCCTATGATTTTTTTTTTTTTTGATAGAAAGATAAACTTTCATTGATCAATGGAAAATAATACAAATTGGAGGATGAGAAATCCTCAAAGACAAAAAAAACAAAATATTAGAGCAAAACTAAAAAGTTAAAATAAAGAATTCCATTTATAATACATGGAATGAACAGGAAAGCTAAAAGTAGAAGGATTAACAATTTTTGCCCAACAAAAAGTACGAAAAACAATAAAAGTCTCTCCCATGATTTGATCCAGTTTATATGGAAGGATACCTACCCCAAAAAAGTAAAAGTTCACCTCTGGACTGTTTTTCATGGAGGGCTTAATACTTATGATAAACTTCAAAGGAGATTACCCCTCATGGTCTTAAGCCCAAATTGCTACTTGTTGTGCTATGCGAATGAAGAAGACCCTTGCCATTTATTTTTATTTTTATAGGAAACAAACATTTCATTAAAAACGGGAACGAAAGCAAAAGAGGGTGATGAGGCATCAACCCACACTAACTGGATTACAAAAAATTTTCCAGTTGGTGTTAATCAAAAAAGCATCATAATTACAAAATGTTTTAGACATTGAAGCTAAAAGAGACACTTTAAACTGAATAATCTCCCAAATCTCTGGCACCGTATGGTTTTTGTTGTTAAAAATTCGATTATTCCGTTCCAACCAAATTTCCCAAGGAATGAGCTTAACCGCCAAATCCCAAAGCCAATTAGCTTTATCCTTCATAGGATTCCCCAAAAAAAGACTCATGAGATTCTGATGAGGGTTGTTCGAGAAGCACCACTTAACACCGAAGATTTGCAACAGATTACCCCAAATGGCTTCACTAAACTTGAAATTAAAGAATAGGTGGAATTGGTTCTCTGAAGACTGATAACAGAGACAGCAGCAATTAGGCGATAAACAAAACGTCGGATTACGTCTCTGAAGGACATCCACAGAATTTAAGCCCCCACGCGACAAACTCCAAATGAAAAAATTAATCTTCTTAGGACAATTGGCTTTCCAAATGTATTTAGAAAGATCATCTTCTCTGAGGCCAGCAATATTAGTCAAATGATGATAAAAGGAGGCTGTGGAAAAACCCTTAGGGTCCAAATTCCAAATCCTTGTGTCCTCTATTCTACCCAACCCTAAACCCTTGCCATTTATTTTGGACTTGCTCTTTCACTGCCAAGATGTGCTGCTGAATGTGTTCAACTTCCAAGGCCCATTCCCGAAGAGTTTTAATGATGTTCTTCATGGTTTACTTTGTGGATTGAAATTTAAGAAGAAAGCTCGTATTCTTTGGCGCAACACTATTCGTGGTCTTATTTGGCTGATATGGTGGGAGAGGAACAATAGGATCTTTAACGATATTTTCTTGGAGGATCACATTTTGTGGGATCATATCGTTAGATTTAGTTTTTTATGGTCCGCTAGAAATAAGGCTTTTTGTAATTACATGCCTTCGATGATTGCCCCCAACTGGAGGAATTTTTTGTAATCCAGGGGTGTTGCTTTTTTTGTAATCTTTTCATTTATCAATGAAATGTTTCTTATCCAGAAAAAAGAAATATGTACAATATAGAAAGCAAAAGGGCAATATGGAAAAGAAAGAAAGGAAAAAAAAACACCCAATATTTTATTAAGTTGGATCTTCATAACTCTCAGAACACCTCGCACAATGCTATATTTGCAAAAGTGCCTTACAAAAAAAATCCCAATTGGCATAAATCATCAATCAAAATATTGTGAACAAACTGCACCAACCAATAAGATGTCAAACATGTAACATAATTGAGTAAGAACCTGTTCTCGTTCTTTGAGTTTGAAATAGGTGTAGTGGAGGAAACAGCAGGATTTGGAAGGGGGATCATCTCAGTTCTGGAGACAGCATATATGGCATGACCAGAAATCATACCGATCTGGCGTCTTTTTGTGATAAGAAGCATGTAATAGGGACCTAGAAATTTAATGAAGCCTGGAAGAAAAGGAAAGAAGTAATGAATGAATGAATGGCAATAAAAAAAGAGATGAATTGGATGGAAATATTTGCGGGTTTGGTCGGTTGGCTTACCAACAATACCATAACAAGTGGTGAGAAAATTAAGCCCGCCAGTAGATTTGTTACCCTCATGAATACGTCTCAACAAGTCAGAACACTGAGTTTCAGTATAAACAGTAGGATCTTCACGTAGATTAAGTTCAGAAGAGTCGAGCCTATCGATCTTAAGAACTCGCCAATATGTTCTAGTTTTATCCCTTCCTATCATGTAAAATTTCTATATACAACAAACCAAATAAAAAACAAAGTAATAAATAAAAATAAAATAAACAGAAAGCAGAAGAAACTAAAAATGCAAATGCAAATGCAAATTAAAGAAAGAGAACGAGTAGTTACCGATCGAGTCTCGTAGAGTCTGAATTTGTGGAAACAAGGAGGAGGAGAGGAGGGAGGGAATTGTCCAGAAGAAGAAGAAGAAGCGGAATTGGAATTGGAATTGGAGTAAGCTTCATTTTCAGAACAAGGCATAGGCATAGAATATGAGGAAAACTGGTCATCAATTTCTGGGGAAGGCATTGTAATGGAGTCAGAGTCAAAGCCCTTCCCTTTCCCTCCTCACAGCTTAGCTTAGCTTAGCTTAGCTAGCTTCAGCCCCCAACAAACTGGAAACTAGAAACAGGAAACTGGAAACGGGAAACTGGGAACTATAGCAAATTACAGAAAAAGATAAATCTTAGATAGATTAAGAATGGTGTTGGGTTGCTTCAAATACAGCATCTTGTTTTCTGTTTTTGGTTTTTGGTTTTTGGTTTTTGGTTTTTGGTTTTTGGTTTTTGGTTTTTGACACCGAAATTGAAAAGAAAAGATTTGGTTAAAATGAAGGAATGAAATGATTAACAAAGAAACAACAATATTTCATTTCCATTCCATATATTTTTTCGGTTAATAGAGAGAGAAGAAGAGAAGATCACGCATGAAATGAAATGAAATGAATTTTTTGAAACTGAAAAGAAAAAAAAAATGAGGCAAGACCAGAGCGAAGAAGATCGATCCAGATGCTTAGCTAATTATTGCTCACATTTCTTTTTCTTTTTTTAATTATTATTATTATTATTATTTAAGATACAGATGGGATGGGAAAAAGAAAAAAGAGGTAATGAAAACCACATCTTGGAATGGATGCCCCGTGGTCTGGTGCCGTCCACAGTCCACCAAAAAAAAAAAAAACTATATTATTAATTAAAGTCAAAAATATATTTGGGATCTGTTGGTGATCTGGAACTTACATTTATTATTTAATTATTTCACACACTTAAATACTATTAAATTCATTATTAACTAACTTGTTTGGAATTCAAATACCAACTTAATAATAATAATAATAATCTATCTCAAGACAAGACAATACAATATAATATAATTATCCGGACTCTACAATTTTCCTATCCCAATTTTTCAGAATTAACTCAACTTCAACTATACATTATCTTTACTCAAAAAAAAAAAAAAAAAAAATATGTTATCTAGCTTAACGGTTATGGAACTGATTGAGTTATGATATCATATCACATCCTCTACCAAAACTTACACTTTACCTCTCTCTCAATCATAATTTAACTATTTACTCTATTATTGTAACATTTGATGCTAAATGATCACTCATCTTACATTTTGACTACTTTTAATTGACATCAACAATAGCAAATTAAATAATTATGTAAACAAAGTGAGGCATGCAAGAACGAATCAAAAGATGAACGAACTCTTTCTTGCAATTTCCCTTAACAAGCTCTTAGATTTAATTTATCAATGGCATTAATAATTAGAAACACCATCAATTCTAGCCATATGTTAGGGAAGAGTTTAAGAAAAATTATTCTTGCATCAATGATAAATTCAAAGAACCATAAACAAGATGATACTTTTGATGGGAAGTCTCTCTTATAAATGTCTCTAAATTTTACTTTTTTATTTGTTTATTGTAATGAACTCTTTCAAAAATTCAAGATCACCCTTTTAATTGTTTTATTTGAATTCACCAAAATATGTGGATATTACCTTAATCATCACTATTAAAAATTTATAAAATAATGAGTTAAAAATTATTTTTATTGGATATGACACCCATCATTGGGCTCGTGCAAGATCCTCTGCTTTCCTTTGATAGTGTAAATAACTAAAATAAGACTTGGATTATGCTAATTTAAATAGTAACTTTAACATGCATGACTCACAATTCGCTTGTTAGAACTGAACACTTACTGTGCGAGATTGACAATTTTTCTTAATAAAAGTTTATTTTGAAAATTTTGTTTTGCTATAAATTTTGTATTTGCTCTTTTTTTTAATGAAAGAATGTCAAACTTAAGATGGACTTACCGTTGGGATTGATGCCCCAACAATTGTAATTTTATATACACATTTATTATGAATTAAATTATATATTTCTCAAATATATGCATTTAATTGTTTATAACATTCAATTACAAAAACACCCCAAAGATGCAGAAATGATGTAGCAGCCGTTTCCAAATACATGTGAAGCAAATCAAGGAAGATGCTTTTAAGAGTAAAAGTTACTGTTCAACTACAGAATAGAGATGTTTTTATGAGTAAAAAAAAATGCTTTCACTATTAAAACTTTGATTTCTATACATGACCCAATGAAAAAAAAAAAATGCAAATGCAAGAACATCAAATGGATCATGAAGGGCAGTGATGGCATATGACCTTAATAAACAATAATTATTATTTATCAAGATGAACCGTGACCCAGAACATTGCCCAGTAACCTACATGAGATTATCAAGTTGAGTTTGCAAAACATGAACAGGAGTCATATTGATTGTGTCTTGCATCTCTTCAGTAGAGTACTCTGCCTTTAGCAGGGTTTGTATTTGTAGATGAGCTTCCACAATGTTTACTCTGCAAGAAGCCGGAAAAAAAATATTTAACTGGGTCGCATCGTTTTATTGGTGGTGGGGGGAGGACAGCTTTGAAAAAACATGACATATCAAAACAGTCTAGGAATTGAAATCCAAAAATTCCCTGATGCATACCCTCAAATTGAATCTGTAATTTATGCAAATCACTCAGGCTTCATTTATTTGAAATAATTGGAAATAACATTGTAGGAATAGGAACTAATTCAAGAACAGGGATGTGATATTATTGATAAATTATAGAGTCAGTAAGTGTGATACCAAGTCAAAAGAGCTAGCTCTCTCTCTCCTTGATAAAGTTATATTTGAAAATTAGAGTATAATTAAAAGTTATATTATGAAAAATTATTATATTGAGGGTTTTTTTAGATGTTGATTAAAAATTAAGGCATATTAAGGTGTTTTCTTTTATTTCCTCCCTAAAAAACCCCTAAATCATTAAGAAAATATGAAAAAAAAGCCCTGAATAGGAGCTGAAGCACACTCCTATTGAAAGCATCTCGCCTCAGGTGAGATAAGGCGAGGCGCTGGACTTGCACCTAGAACCTCGGCAGGCTATTTTAATGCACTTGGGTAAACTGACCTAATCACCGCTACAAAGGTCATTTGCCAGGTTTGACATTTGATTTCAAAATTCAAACAAACATTCGAGCCTCTAAATGAGTGCTATATCTAATCAAATCTGGCTGCTCCAAGGCAAGAGTACACTGATGGTTACGAGTTCCAAAAGATTACCAACTTACTTTATAGGGTTGAAAAGTATCATTCTTGTGGTAGGGTTCTGTAGATAAAGCTTCATTTTTTCCATAACCGTAGGCAACAGTTGCTGAATTGCAGTGTTAACCTGTTAGAATGAAGATAATGCAATAAGAAAAAACTGAACCGCAATAGATTGATTATGCCCTATAGCTAATAAGTTTTAAAGGGGAAAATGAAAAGAAAATATCTCGGCATTCCTTTTTCAAACAATATTTAAGAAAAAACCCTAATTTATTTCATTATTCACCATCTTATTTCTTGCTTCTACTATAATTTTCATATATAAATAGTTATTTTTATATCATACATTACACAATTTTTTTTAAAAAAACCTCGTGTTTTTTGGGTTCACTCTAAAGCCCCAGGGGACTTGTACGCCTCATTGCACTTATCGTTGTTTAAAACTCTTAACACTTCTATTTTCCACTGTGTAGTTATGAACAGTTGTCAGATGTGAGCTTATGTTTTAAGTTATTTAGGATTAGCTCGTGTGTTGGGTTAGTTTCCTTTCTTTTTTTAGAAAAAAGTTTCCTTTATCATTTAACTTTCATTCATGACACACACTAATATTCTATTTTAATTAATAAGATAATATGTCTTCTTAAATAAGTATTGTAAGTTAAGAGTAATAACCCTAAATATTAGCTGGAAATTTGAGGTTATAACATGTTCCTCTTTAATTTACATCAGCCTAAAACTGAAAGGAAATATGCAATAAACCAAAAAAAGGAAAAACATACAAGATACCAGATTTGCAAAAAAGGAACATAAACTTAAGGCCTATTATATGATAATTCTTTCAAATTCTTCCTTTCACATTACTGATTTTTTTTAAAATAAGAGAATTTCATTGATAGTAGGAAATGTATAGAAGGGGTGACACCCAAGAGTTACAAAAAGACAGGCCAATTGGAGACAATATATGAAGGAGTATAATTACTGATTTTTCAACATGGTTTAAGTAATATGACATACCTTTTGAACTAATTCAGCTACCTTATCTGGAGTTGCAAAAGCTTGATCCCTCAATGCTTTCTCCGAGCCTGATTCAAGCTTTTGGTTTTGATTGGCTGCCACTTTCACAGCAGTCACCTAAAAAGGACAAATTTTTATGTTTAATGACACGACTAAATCTCTAATATGATCTTGTATCGAAACAAATATATATTTTTTTTAATAAGAAACCAAACTTAAGTGAAAAGAACAAAAAAGCCAAAGAAGCCAAGCCACGGAGATTACAAAAAAGTGCTCCAGTTGGCAAAGACAATAGAGAATTTGTAATTACAAAATAATTTAGAACGAGTACACCAAAGAGGGCTACAGATTCTAATGTTGTTCCATAAGTCTAGATTATCAGTCATATTGTTGTTGAAGATGATGGAGTTTCTAGCCAGCCGGAGCTTCCAAAAAGTAGCTAAAACAGTGTTTGACCATAAAACTTTGGCTTTACCAGTCCAATAGGTGCCAGCTGGCAATCTAAATAAATATTATAGATGTTAGTAGCCTTTCAAGAGAGTCTCGACTTCTGAAATTGAATATATCTGAAGCTCCATTTGATAAGGGTTTTGTTTCTTCATTTTGTTTCCCCACTCTTTATTAACTCTTATGAAATCATTGTAGAATTTCAAGAACTACCCATTTTTTTAAGAAGTAACTACTGTTTGTTGACAAGCACAAGAGTTTGAGTGATGTTTGGGAAATTAGAGTGCCTCCATTTGGAGTGCAAATCGTAAATATTTTAATAGTTATACCCCTCCATTATTGCCTCTAAGTGGCATGGCTATTGCCTCTAAGTGGCATGGCATGCTTTTTTTAATTGCTAGTGGGCTTTTTTGGGGGCTTCAGTTTATTATCAAAAAAAAATTAAAAAAATAGGATTTCAAAAATGTTTTTAAAAGTGGATTACAAACCAAAAGATTGTTGATAAAACAAACCAGATTAATTTCTAAAAACAGAAAGCAAAAACCAAAACATTATCAAAATGAGCACAAAGAAATCTGAACCTCCCAAAACCTAGCTAAGAATTTTAAGAAAATTAATTTTCTACAAATTTTCTTTGATTTCATCACTTAAATACAATATTATACGAGCAACTCAATACAACAAATCCCTAAAAAAAAAAGAAGAAGAAACTCAAGAAACTCACGACAATAAAAGACCACACTAAACAACTAATTGACTGAATACAAATTACACATTAAAAAAATGTGTGATATCACACATTAATATTAACCCAACCGGGTCATTAGATCACATGTAGTCTTAGAGCAGACCATCATGTTAACGGTAGTTGAGCTGAGTTTTCATAACTGAAATGTCAACAAGCTACTAGAAAATTTTCAGCAATAAGGAGAAATGACAAACCTTGGTAACAAATGAGAGCATGGGATCAACCACCAACTTAGTGACTGACATAATAAACTCCTCACAAGTTGCTTTCAAGTTTTTCTCCAGATCCTGCAGAGTAAATGAATACAAACCACTTAATTGCATGGGAAATAAAGGTAGCTGTAATATGTTATCATCCAATCACTATGGTACTCGATGCACCATAAAAAGATTCATTCCACTACCCTACACATCATACACTTTAAAAAATAACCTTCATAAAGAAACAGAATTACCCAACCCTCAATTTCTCTCTTCCTTCTTGTAAATAGAGAGATTATAACTGAAATAAAAGTGTGATGTAGAAAAGTGAGAACATTGCTAGTAATTTGCAAGTTAATCACTAACTATGCTCCATAATGGATTAGTGAGATGACATTAAGAACTGCTGAAGCGCAAAGAAAACAGATTACCTTCTTAGCGTCTATTTGACTTTCCAAAACTCTGGGCGATAACGTCCTTGCCAAAGAAGTCGATTTAGACCAGTCAAACAGAGAGGCTTGACCTCTAAGAATTCTTCTAAGATGCTCCTGAAAGGTTAGATGGTCAGAAATTAAAGTCTTATTAGAATCCGAATGTTTAAGTTGGTACAGTCAGTAAAAAAACTACAGCTCAAAAGAAAGTTGAGAAACCAATACTTCACTAAACAGCCAATTTATTTCTACTAAGTCAGGAAACCATTTAAACATATTAGCAATAACCCAAGGAGCAAATAGACACAAAATTAAAACTCAAGGACAAAGTTCTATAAAAGTTAAAATACAATTTAACTCAAAGTTAAAGAAAATAAGCTTCAAGTTATTTTTTAAAATAAGTTTCAAAACTTAAAAATATACTAAAAAATAAATAAAAAAAAGATGGAAAGATAAACTTTCATTAATCAAATAGGTTAAAAACAAATACAGGAGGATGAGAAATCCTAAAAAAAAAAAAACAGGAAAAAAAGAAGTAAAGACTAAAAAAATACTAAAAAATTAAAATATATATATATATAATATATCTAAGAAGTTTTAATCTAATAATAATTTTTGGTTAAAAAAAATATGAAAAAGAAAAAACTAAATTATCAAATGGGTTAACCTAATGGGCCGAAACAACAAAAGCCAAGTCCATAGGCTGGCCATGATCTAACTTTTGTAGGTTGGGTATATAACAAACATTGAATATCACAATAAGAAAAAAAAAAAAAAAACGATGTATATTCCATGTTAGTGAAAAATATGAACAGTAAGACTTTGTTTCTATGAGATAAAAGACGAACAAATAAATTTTCACCAGTTCGAAGAGTCAAGGTTCAAGTTCAAAGATACCAACCAGGACATGGGAGAAATCAAGTTCCTTGTGTGTTGCTGAAAACTCTATGTCAAAATTTGCAATCTGAAAGCCCAATTAAAGATTCAAAAGTAAAATAACACCTTTTAGTACGGAAGTCATCAAGGAGAAGAAGAGCGTAGAAATACGAGATACCTGCTCCCTTAGGATGAGAAAATGCTTAATCAGGAAAAGTTGCCCATCCATAGGTGACGATCTTTTTGCAATTAGTTTGCTAGCTTTCTGAATTAAATAAAAGGAAGCACATTATGAATGCAGCATAAAGATTGCAAGACAACTTTTGTCTACACTTTTAAGTAGAAATCATGAACAGAGGCAAAATCAGATCTCATTAACATGGATGGAGTTTCTTAAAAATAAAATTAAACATTAAACATCAAACTCCAGCTACTTGGTTCCACATAAATAAAATCGGTGTCTTACTTGGATAGATACGGAACAAACTTCCACAGCTTCCTACAAAGTATCATGAAATAGTTAAATAAACCTATCAGATGAGCACTAAGAAAGATGAGAATATCATCATAAGTTAAGAGCCATTGCTCGAGTACCTGGGCTAAACCAGTGAATACCACTGGCTCCAGACAACGATACAACTTTGAAAGGTATGATAAAGTTTTCTCCAAAGGTGGGTACCAAGCTTTAGATGTACTTTGATTAACATCAACCTACAAAAAAATATTGTGTATATATTTATATAATGCATGCACATGAAAACCAAGATCATCACTAATTTCATTCAAATAAATCATGTTTGAAACAGGGAAAAAAAATTGACTCCTAAATTTCCACTGAGCGTAAAATCTAATGTTCTCAAATTAACAAGAGATTTATTGCTTCAACAATACATTAGGCAGCAATATTATCGTTCACATGACACACTACAAACAAAGATTGGACTCTCTTGGTAACTTTTGCATGTCAAATCAATTTTTGAGGAGCAGGAATTGAATCAGATACCAATAAATCAAGTATGTAGCCAAGTCATGGCTAGATCTGGAGGGGATGAAAATTCCAAAGTTTTTCATAATTTTATTAAAGGAAGAAGGAAGAAAAACTATATTAACCAAGTCATGGCTAGATCTGGAGAGCTTTTATTGAATGCGGATGATGTGGAATTAGAATTTGTGGACTTTTTCTCCAATTTGTTTACCAAAAGGGAGGGTGATAGATTTTTGTGGGATGAGGTGGAGTGGAATCCCATTCAACCAAGGGACAGCAGCAGTTTAACCATCCCTTTCACCGAGGATGAAGTTTATAAAGCAATTTCAAATTTGGGGTTTAATAAAGCACCAGGCCCTGATGGTTTTACTATTGAATTCTTTAAAAAAGCATGGAACATCATCAAGATCGATGTTATGAAGGTGTTCCACGAGTTTTTTGAAAAAGGAATCATCAATGCTAGTGTGAATGATACTTTTATTACCCTTATCCCAAAGAAAGTGGATGCTTTGGCTGTTAATGACTTCCGTCCGATTAGTCTTACTAAAGCCTTTACAAGATCATAGCTAAAGTTCTTGCCGAAAGAGTAAAAACTGTCATTCCTGATACAATCTCCATTTATCAAAATGCCTTTGTAGGAGGTAGACAAATCATAGACTCCATCCTTGTGGCTAATGAGTTGGTGGAAGACTACAAGAGAAGGAAGGAAAAGGGGGTGATTATCAAGTTGGATTTGGAGAAAGCTTATGACAGCCTGGATTGGGAGTTTTTGTTACAGATTCTCAAGCTCAAAGGGCTTAACTCTAAATGGTGTAGATGGATGAAGGGGTGCTTACAAAGTGTAAACTTTTCCATTTTAATAAATGGTAGAGCTAAAGGAAAACTACAAGCCTCTAGAGGGGTTAGACAAGGAGATCCCGTCCCCTTATTTGTTTTTGCTTGTGGCTGATAGTTTTAGCAGACTTCTTCCAAGAAATCAAGAAAAAGGCTGGATCCAAGGGTTTAAGGGTGACAACTTTGAGGTTTCTCATCTTCTTTTTGCTGATGATACACTTCTCTTCCCCCACTTCAACAAAGAGAAGATATACAACCTTGTGATTTCTGTGCAATTGTTTGAAGAGGGCTCAGGAATCAGTGTTAATTTTCTCAAATCCATGGTGGTTAGTATCAATCTTGATGAGGATGAAAGGCAGTGGCTCTCGGATAACAGCAGGTTTCTGATGGGGGAGCCACCTTTCAACTACCTAGGGCTCCCGCTTGGTGGTAACTCAATTAATAAAAGCTTTTGGGATCCGGTGATTGATAAGATCCTCAAAAGACTTACTAAATGGAATAAGATCTACATATTTCGTGGGGGAAGACTCACTCTCATTCACTCTGTTTTACAAAGTCTCCCCACTTATTTTTAATCTATCTTCAAAGCTCCTGCCCAAGTGACAAAGCACATTGATAAGATCCTTAGATCTTTCTTTTGGAAGGGGGTTGATGGTCTTATTGGCTGTCATTTAGTCAAGTGGGGTAAAATCCCTCCCCCTCTTGCTAATGGTGGTCTAGGCTTTGGTGGGTTGAAGAAAAAGAATGATGTGTTACTCCTTAAGTGGTTGTGGCGCTTCCCCCTACAACCTCTTCTCCTTTGGCATAAGGTGATTGTGGGCATTCATGGGATGGAAGAGTTAGGTTGGTGTTCTGGATTAAACAAGAATTGCACAAACAGATCTCCTTGGAAAAACATATACAAGCTCAAGATCGTTATGGAGCAAAATTGCACGTTCAAAATCGGTAGAGGCACCTCTATTTTGTTCTGGGAGCATTCTTGGGCAGGAAACAGGGCCCTTAATTCTCTGTTTCCCAATCTATTTCAACTAGCCATCAAGAAAAACCTCCGTGTCAGTAGCTTCTGGGATGTGAATTTGAATTCGTGGGTGGTAGAATTTAGAAGAAATCTTAAAGATAATGAGATTGTTGAGTGGATTAATTTCTACTCATCATTGGAGCCTATCCAGTTCAGCAATGGGGAGGACACCAGGATGTGGAATTCGGATAAAACCCAGGGCTTTTCAAGCAAGTCTGCTCTCAATTTGTTGTGGAAGGGTAATACTACTTCTATTGACAAAGCTTTCTTACTTATCTGGAAAGGCAAAATTCCTATAAAGATCAAGGTTTTTCTTTGGCTTGTCATCAATGATGGCATCAATTCTAATCAAAAGTTTCAATCTAGAAATCCTTGGATCACGCTACAGCCGAATTGGTGCAGCTTGTGTATGAAGAGTTCAGAATCCACAGAGCATCTTTTGTATGGCTGTAACTTCTCCCAAAGTCTGTGGCAGTCCCTTCTCAAGATTTTTAACATGTCTTGGGTGTTCCATAAGGATCATATTTATAACACTTTGGCTTTCCTCGGATGTGCTTTGCTCTACGGCGAGAAGAAAAGAATTCTTTGGGATAATGGGGTTAGAGCTATTGTATGGAATGTTTGGCTTGAGAGGAATCGGAGAATTTTTGAAAGCAAGTCTAGAACTTGGGAAGAAGTGTGGGATATTAGTGTTCTTAACGCCTCTTGTGGAGTGCAAATTGTAATTCGTTTAGTAACTATACTCCCTCTATTATTGCCTCTAATTGGAAGGCCTTCTTGTAATTGTGCTTGGCCGTTTTTTGGCTTTTTCATTCATCAATGAAAAACTTTGTTTACCATAAAAAAAAAATCAAGTATGTAGCCCAATTGTTAAGAATAGAAAAAGGTTGGAATATTATAAAAAAAATGTTTGAAAATAGACACCCAAAAAGAACTTGTGCTACTACCAAAAATAATCTCAGGAGTTCTCAACTATCTGAAAAATTCTCTGATTTCTTCCGTATGACATGCTCCACAAAACCGTGAAGAACGCAGAATGCCATAACCTCTTTCCCTTCCAACGAAGAGGAGGATTAAGAACCACCTCCTCCATCATTTCCCAACAACTCCTGTTCAACCCACAAAATGCCAAACGCCGCAAAGAAGTTCAGAAAAGAATCTCCAGATGGCAGAACTGCTTACTCTCCAAAGGTGGTAGGTTAACTCTGGCTCAGTCTGTTTTGGCTAATCTCCCTATCTATTATCTCTCGGTTTTTAAGGTCCCTTCTTCTGTGGCCGATTCTATAGACAAATTATTGAGAGATTTCCTCTGGAAAGGGGCTAAGCAGGCTAGTGGATACAATCTGGTTAAATGGGAGATTACGACTACCCCTCTCGTCCTTGGTGGGTTGGCTATTGGCAGTATTCAGAAGAGGAATACTGCTCTGCTCAGCAAATGGCTTTGGAGATTTTCGTTGGAGCCTGATTCTCTCTGGGTGGAGGTTGTTAAGCACATTCACGGGATGCCTGTTACAGGGTGGAGCTTCAGATCTAATCGTTACTGTTCTTCTCGCAGCCCTTGGAAAGCCATCGCTAAGGGGAGTGATACGTTTTCTACTTTTTCTTCTATTCAATTGGGATCTGGCACAACTATAAGCTTTTGGAGGGATAAATGGTCTTCTTTTGATAGACCTTTGGCTGAGGTTTTCCCCTCTCTGTTCAGAATTGCTGCTTCCCCTTTTTCAACTGTTTCTGAGATGTGGGATACTGTTTGTAGCTCTTGGAATCTCACTTTTAGAAGGAATTTGAAGGATGAGGAGATCGTGGATCTTTCCTCTCTCTTGGATGCTACCAACAATTTTCGTCCTAGCTCATCTCAAGATCTGAGAATTTGGAAAGGAAAGGGAGGTAATCATTTTTCTTGTAAAAATTTTTTTCTCTCTCTCTTTCCTTTTATCCCCTCTCTCCCTGAGGATGTCTCTCATGCCATATGGAAAGATGGTTACCCAAAAAAGGTTAAGGTTCTCTTGTGGACTGTTTTTCATGGTGGTTTGAACACAATGGATAAACTTCAGAGGAGGTTTCCCGATATGCAGTTGTCTCCTAATAGATGCATTTTGTGTTGTGCTAACTTTGAGAACCCTCTCCATATTTTTGGGTATTGCCCCTTTACTGCCGAGCTGTGGAAGAAGGTTTTTGAGCTGTTCCCTTTTCAGGGCCCTTTTCACCATTCCCTTCAAGATATTCTCCACGGGCTGCTTTGCGGTGTTACTCTTAATGATAAAGCTCTAGTTATTTGGAGAAACTCCGTTAGAGCCCTTATTTGGCTGATTTGGTGGGAAAGGAATAAGAGAACTTTTCAGGATGAGTGCTTCACTGTGTCTGAGCTTTGGGATATGCTGGTTAGACATGTTTCTATATGGTCAGCTAGGGCCAAGGTTTTTTGTAATTATTCTCCATCTATGATTGCCCCCAATTGGAGGAGTTTTTTGTAATCCTTTGGGTGGCCTTTTGTATATCTTTTCATCCATCAATGAAATGATTTGTTTATTATCAAAAAAAAAAAGTTCATTTTTAATCTTTCTCGCAAAGGTGCATGGCCAATTCTTAGGACCTCTCAACTCCCTAGAAAAACCTCCTATTTCTTTCCAACCATATGCTCACATAAACACGAAGAACCCAGAATGTCATAATCTCCTTCTCTTCCCACGAAGCGCAGGATTGAGAATCGCCTCCTCCATCATTTCCCGAAAATTCCTATTGGGGAACTCATGAAATGCCAAAACCCGCAAAAAAGTTCAGCCAAATTTGTCTTGCTGCATGAGCGAAAGAGGTGATCACAATCCCCAACGTCCTACATACAACACCATTGTGGACGAAGAGCACAAGAAGAACATCGTTAAAAAAGTCAAACGTTAACTCTTTTTAGAGTCACAAACCACCCAAAAAAAACCTGACTTTTCGAGATCTTCAGCTGCTTGCCATAGCCACAAATTTGAAAAGAACAAGGACTCGACACGAGGGGGAAGAATATAAGAGTTACAAAAAGATTTACAATAAAACAATTAAGAAGGTTTGAGAACCGCCTACCTAATATGAAGGCCTTCTAGAACCATTCTAAAGTGACAGAAGAAACAAAGGTCCCTCAATTCAGTACCCCAACTTGTTCCCCTGAAGTGATGGTTCAAAAAGGAGGTTGTACCTCCACTTCTCAAATAGGAGTTGATAGGGGCCTATGAAGCACTTCAACTTGGGTGACATATCCGTGTCTGACACGTGTCAGATACTCGAACACTCTGATACTTTTTAGACACGTGCCAAAGAAAAGTAACAAGAGTTGAGATTGAAAACATCAAAATCTTTATTTATTTAACCCTTTCTTTCTTATTGTCTTTCTAATCGTAAACTAAAACAAATAATTTTTAATGTGACAATCATTGTAATGTATAAAAATATTCTAATAAATTTCAAAATGGTATATTATTATCAACATGTTATTGCCGTGTCCTAACTCCTATCCTAGTTTTTTAGAAAATGGTGTGTCGTCGCCTGTATCCGTGTCTGTGCTTCTTAGATAGGGGAATTTTTAGCTAGAGCTAAAGAATAAAGAATGAAATTTTCCCTTCAAAGGAAGGTTATCCAGCTGTTGATCATCCCAAAATTGGATGTCACCTCCTTTCCCCATTTTTCATTTCACACAATTGAGATAGAGGGGACAGCAATTAGAGATAGACTTCCACTGACTGCTCCCCATACTGCAAACCATCACTTTAGTGTCCCAACCATTAGGATGAATGCCATGATGCCGGTTACAATATTGTGCCAGAAACTATGAGGTTCCGGGGGGAAGTGCCAGTTT
This sequence comes from Gynostemma pentaphyllum, assembly GCA_028015215.1. NCBI lineage: Eukaryota > Viridiplantae > Streptophyta > Magnoliopsida > Cucurbitales > Cucurbitaceae > Gynostemma > Gynostemma pentaphyllum. The sequence goes on from CM051352.1 coordinate 50,883,894, forward strand.
TGATATGGGTACTAATCTATCCCTTCAAAAAGAGATCAAGACTCTCTTTCTTGGAACATAGGTTTGGGGAAAAATTAATAATTTCATCCTCTTTATTTAGGCTTTCACCCTATCAACTAATTTTGAAATTAGAGTTATCCTCCTTCCCAAAGCCACCATATAGAAAACGTTGGTGTTTCCGCCACCCGTATTGAGCCACGTTATCTTGCACCTTTGTCTCCAACTATGCTCAATGTAGTCTCCATCAAGAACAGCTAGATAACTCTCCCCTTCTGCCTTTCTTCCTTAGTAAGAATTATCTTTTCCTCCATCAAGTCAATTTCCTTAATGTCATTGATCAGACCCTTCTTTTTCTGCTCCAGGTCCAGCACCCCAAGAGATTCCTACCCTACTTAAGAATCATCTTTTTTTATAAGGAAGTAAATAATTTCAATGACTAAAGAATTATCTTAACAGACTTAAGCTTCTGACTAAAGGTAAGGCCAACCATCCATCTGGATAAAACTAATTCCACCATTTTTGTAAAGCTGGAATGAAAGAAGGGTTATGCAGCCAATGATTCTTAAACCGAAAAAGGTGTGAACCCCATCTTATAAGGTGACTCTAGCTTCCCTTGAGACTCGAAAAAGGAAAAGTTTAGATAAATCGAAGGCACAACAATCATTTTATCAATCAACAAAAAGGGAACCCCTTCTATAAAATACAAATGTTGGGAAAGAAAACTTACAGAAGTGCTTTCTGAATTTTCCCCAGTTGTTTTCTCAAGCTTTGCTGGATAATCCAAGTCTTCATCAGAAGGAAAATAATTTGCAATCTACAATAGAAAGGAATGGAAACTTTTTCCACTTAGCAGTTTAATAAATAGAAGGGACAATTACTGAAATGGCATATTTTTACATACTAATTACTAAAATGTCAAAACTTTTCAAAAATTACTCAAATAGCATAATTATAGTTCAATAATTTATTGAACTAAAGAAATTAAAAAATTTAACAAATTCATTGAAAATAATAATAAAAAATGATAAAATACTTCAATAAATTATTGAACTAAAACTTAAAAAACCAAAAAAAACAAACAAATTCATTAAAAATACCTATGAAAAATAGTTCAATAATTTATTGAACTATAATTATGCTATTTGAGTAATTTTTAAAAAGTGTTGACATTTTAGTAATTAGTATGCAGATTTATGCTATTTGAGACAAATTCTTTAAATAGAAATTGTCTGAAATGACATGTTAGAACTTTTAAAAAATACTCACATTCACATAGTTTCAATAAATTATTAAAATATAGTTCAATAATTTTTTGAACTATTTTGTTATTTTCAATGAACTTTTGGTTTTTGGCCTTTTTTAGTTCAATAAACTATTATCAATAATTGATTGAAATATTTTATTATTTTTCATTGTCATTTTTCGTTTTTCCCTTTTTTAGTTCAATATTATTTTGAGTAATTTATAAAAACTTCTGACATTTCGGTAGTTTGTATGTAAAAATATGTTATTTAAGTAATTGCTCCGTTTAATAAATACATATTAATAATTTAGGAACGAAAAAATTAAGAGTTTTTTAAAATTAATAAATATAGATTAGTAATTGCCTCGTTTAATAAAATACAGATTAACATTTTTTTTATAGGAAGATGAACTTTCATTAATCAAAGGAAAAATAAAGTCAATAAGAGAGGATGAGACACGGGATAACCACATGACCCTACAACACTTGGCTTCGAAAAACTCGTACGATAATATCCAAGGTAGGTGGGCCAACCGTGACCTCAAGACTTAAAGAAAATCCAAAAACCACAAGACCAACCCATGGTTGATTCATTTTATATGATTATTTCAATTTCATTTATATTTTCCCCAACCATTTTGCAAATAAGGAATTTCTGTTTTTCTGATTTGATCAGCCCTTCCCTAATCGTTTAAAGTTTATGCCACAAGGCAGTGTTTTAAAAGGCGCAAGGCGCAAAAAAGCGATGAAGTCCCCCAGAGCTTAAGCGCAAGGCGCAAAAAAAAAGCGAGGTTTTTTATTTCGAGGCGCATAATTTATGAATATTTTATACATGAAAATTTTAGTATTATCAAGAATAATTCTATGAAAAATTATTGAATTTAAGATGTTTTTCTTAGGTATTGATAAAAAATAAGTCATATCTAGGTATTTTGTATTTCCTCCCTTGTAAAAACCCTATAACAATCTAAAAAAAAGAAAAAAAGAAAAAAGAAAAAGTGACTGAAATGTTAGTGAAAAGACAAGGACAGATGTGAAAAGTAGAGAGTAGGCTGAAAAGTAGGAAAAAAAGCTGAAAAGTTGGAAAAAAGTTGAAAATGCAATAAAGTTGTTGAAAATAAAAAAGAAAACGTGACTGAAATGTTAGTGAAAGACAGGGACAGATCTGAAAAGTAGGGGAGTAGGCTGAAAAACAGGAAAAAAAAAAGCTGAAAAGTTGGAAAAAAGTTGAAAAATGCCATAAAGCTGGGGGGGGGGGGGGGGGGGGGGGGGGGGGGGTTTTTTTTTTTTTTTTTGTTTGTTGGGGGGGGGGGGGGGGGGGTTTTTTTTTTGGGGGGGGGGGGGGGGGGGTTTTTTTTTTAAAATTTCTAAAAATTTTTTTTTTTTGGGGGGTTTTTTTTTTTTTTTTTTTTTTTTTTTTTTTTTTTTTTTTTTTTTCCCCCAAAAAACAAAGGGGTTTAAAAAAATTTGGGGGGGTTTTTTTGGGGAGGAACTGTAGCGCTCAAGTGGATCTCGTGGAGGGTAGCGAAACCTCTTTCCTAAGGGCCTGGCCTTTCAAGATTGCCGAAATGAAGCCCAATAATGGTGAAGACCCTTGGGAAGAAGATTCCTTGCGGCATAAAGTTATTCTGGCTCTACAAGGTAAAACTGATTTGGGATGGACCCCTTCTTGCAATCCGTATTGCTCCAACTGCCAGCCCTTGGAAGCAGTTTGCCAAGTTGAGACAATCTGTTTGTTCTTAGAACCTTTCCTTTAGGACCAAAAGTGCATTTTCGCTATTTTGTAATAAAACCTTTATAAAGTAATTACAACATATGAAAGTATGAACATGAGTACTTACCTCATCACGAACATGAGTTCGAGCGCGAAAGGTTAGTCGCTCATGAACATCAGCTAGAATCCTTTGAAGTGTAGGACGTAATCCAACTAAAGATTCACCCTGTAGAGTGAGTTGTTCTCCAAGAACTTCAACTTTAAGAATATCAACTAGTTCACACAAAAAATCCAAACTTGTTTCATGAACAAGTCTAGGACGCAAAGTATCATACAAGTATGTAGACCTGCAGAAGGTAAGGACAAACAATCTTCCTCAAATTGTACTAAAAACAAAATTTAGAATGTAAGAAATTGGTAATTGAAAATAAAAATATAGATTGGAGCTTATTGTGATATGAAAACAAGTTTCACAAACAAAAAAAAAAGAAAGTGAAGGATAAATGAAAGAATTTTTAGAAATTATAAAATGAGTTTAGTTGAAGAATCTTGAGATTGTTATAAAAATATGAGTTGGAAAAAGGGATGCCCTCAAAAAAATTGTTTTTTCCATTGGAGCCTTGCTTTGGGTAGAATTAATACAACGGATTTAGTACAATGAAGACATCCTAACATGTCTATTTCCCCACAGTGTTGCAGAGTTTGGAGACCCGAAGTCACCTCTTCCTCTTTTGCCCGCCCTCTTTGGGTGGAACAAAATCGTGGAGATTTTTAAAGTTTCTTGGTGATTTCACTCCTTTACTAGAAATAGAAACAATTGCATTCAACTGCTCCTGGGGCCCCTCTTCAAAAACAAAGGCAAGCTTTATGGGAAATTGCCATAAAAGTTACTTTATGGGAAATTAAGCTGAAAAGAAATCATGAAATCTTCAGTGGAGCAGCTAGAATAGATGGAGAAATTTGAGACACCATTCAATACAAAGTGTCCTCCCTTACTTTACACGCTAAATTTTTTTTATTAAATTATGACTTTTTTAATCAACCCCAACTAGAAGTTATTTTTGTAATCCTTTTGGTTTCGGGTTGATTTCTCATCATCCATTTTGTACACTCCTCTCTTTTTAATGAAATTTTTTGTTTCTAATCAATTATATATATATAGACCAGTACAAGAGGATTTCCCTAGATTAAACTTAAAGAGACTAAAAAAAAGAAGATAAGATATCGCTCTACCCACTTTCAAATAATCGGATGACAAAAAATTACAACAGATATTTTAAATCTTCGACAGTGAAAAAAAGATGGTAAACTTACAGCGGATCTATTAAAGGTGCCAAACTTGAAACGTTATCTGAAGAAGATGGGAAGAAATGATCAAAGAGCTGGTGCTCAAGCTGACACACCTTCAATTCATAGAAAGCAAACACTCAAAATCAGTATTTCATCCGTAGCAGCTCATTGATATACATGTCAAAAATAAAAATTTTAAGCTTAAGGGACTGAGAACAATAGATTTCCAAATAGAGTAGGCAATGTTCTCAGTCAACAATAAACTTCAACACAACAATCGATCCCATTGATGGTTAAGGAACACATTCATATACATATACAAAATACAAATATCAAATATCAAATATGTCTGTGCACCTATGAAGTTCATCAAACCTCAACACAGTAAATCAGAAATCTTATTTATTGCACTGATATAAAATTGACAAGGAACTTTCATAAAATATTCCATTCAAATCTAGAAAGTAGGGGAATAGATTTTTTTTTTTTTTTTAAAGAAGCTCGTAAGCTCATTTCATTAAGAGAATATGTTAAATCACCACTAAACCCAAAAGTTTAAGCTTAAGGGTAGGGGCAAATTTAATCATATATCTCAATACTCCCCCCATATGTGGGCTTGCACAAGACGCAAATATTAATTTTTTTTGGATAAGAAACACTTTCATTGATAAATGAAAAGCTTAAAAAAAAGCCACCCAAGGATTTCATTGGTTCGGTCCGGTTATTACTCTTAATTTGGTTTTCTCGGTTTAAAAATAAGCAAAACCGATTTTTTCCGGTTTTGTTCGGTTCACTGGTTTATTAAACCGGGGAAATGAACCGAACCGACCTATATATATAAAAAAAATTCAGTCATTTTGATCAACCCTAAGCGCCGTCTCCCTCCTTTTTCTCTCTGAAAATTCACTTTTCCTTGTTCATTTTTTTTGTTCATCAGCTTTTATTTGAACTCCTTTATGATTTTCAACATTTGATTCTTCATCTCTTTCATCTCCTTCAAGTTGAGCGTCGATTTCCTTCGTTTTCTGTTACATTTTCTTCAAGTTCCATTCATTTCTTCCCATTTTTGTTTTTCTGAAACTTCCTATTTGATTTTGCGTTTGATTTTTTTTGATAACCTTTAGTGGTGCCAAAGGGTCCCATCAAATCCAATCAATTACTAAATTGATAAGGAGGGTGTAGAAAAGAAGCCTTCAAATTGAGGCTTAATATTTTTCCAAATAGCGTACAACAGCTATAACAAACTCCTATTCTTTCTTCCATTGGAACACTTTGTTCTTACCCCCATTCGGATAGCCACCAAGATGAAAGATGAAGATGAGCAAGAAGAACCAACCAAGGATGCAAAAGTTAACCCAATTATAGAAAATTTGCAATGGAAGAGTGGCTTGTACTTAAGCTTCCAAACAAAGGGAACTCAGGGAAGTTTTTAAGATGGTAAAAGTTTACCCTGATAGGGATCCATAAAAAACTTAACTGTTGGATGCTAGAATTTCCCCATTTTTGATTTTTTTTTGTGTTCCAAATTGAGATTCCCCTTGTCCAATTTTTATAAGGGATTTTTGACTTTTGTCAAATTACGAAAATTATTAACAAACTATAGTTCTTTTTCAAAATTGATTACGAAAGTTTAAAGGGTTTTTTTTAAGAAAAGTGCAATGAATTTAATTTCTCATTGGTGGGAAGATGAATATGAGAATTGTAAATGAAAGGGATAAACGTGATCTATGGTAAAAGTTTTGGCATCATTTTGTGCTAGAATTTCCCATTTTTTTGTTTATTTCTGTAAATTTGAGGGTTTTTTTAAGAAAAGGCAAAATGTGTTTAATTCTAATTAAAAGTGTATATGATCTATGGGTTTTGACATCATGTGATTTATGTAAACCGAAAAACCCAAAGGAAACCGAACCGGATGGTTTCTCTTACGAAGCAATTCATGGAAATACTGAACCGAGCATCTCGGTTCGGTTCTCAATTCTGGCCAAAACCGGACCAAACCGGACCGAGCCCAACCCTAATTGCTAGGCTTTATCCTCTGATGGCTGCAAAGTCTAAATTTCAAATGGGTAATGGTCGAAAAATCAGGTTTTGGTTTGATTGTTGGACTTCTCTGACTTGTTCTCTGGCCACGGCTTTTCCAACATTTTCAACCTCTCTACTTCCCCTTCTGCTATGATTTCTGATCTTTGGGATACAAATACTTCCTCTTGGAGTATCAGATTAAGAAGAAACCTCAAAGATCAGGAAGTGGAGGCCTTTGTCAACCTGATGGATGTCATTAAAGATCTCAGCCCAAGGAGGGAGCAGGATTGCAAGATATGGACCGGAGGAGGAGGGTCTAGCTTCTCTTGCAAGTATGCTTATAAATCTCTCTTTGTGAACCCCCCCGCCCCTCTCTCTCCCCCCGGATATTATCCAGGCTATTTGGAAGGATGTCTATCCCAAAAAAGTTAAGGTTCTTCTTTGGACGGTGTTTCTTGGAGGGCTTAATACTAATGACAAGCTTCAACAAAGGTTTCCTCTCATGGCGCTCAGCCCCAATTGCTATTTGCTTTGTGTCATGCTAATGCAGAAGATCCCAGCCATTTGTTTTGGACTTTCCCTTTCTCTAACTCTTTATGGGGGAAGGTGTTTAATCTGTTCAATCTTCATGGCCCCCCTCCTTTTGAGGTTTCTTGATTTCCTTCATGGCTTAGTGGGTGGTGTTAATTTTAAGAAGAAAGCCATGCCCTTTGGCGCAACGATGTTCGTGCTCTTATTTGGTTGATTTGGTGGGAAAGGAACAATAGAATGTTTAATGGTGTTTTTTTGGAGGTTCATTTTTTTGTGGGATCAGATTATTAGGTTTAGCTCTTTATGGTCCGCTAAGCATAAGGCTTTTTGTAATTACTCGCCTTCGATTATAGCCCCCAATTGGAGAAATTTTTTGTAATCCTTGGGATGCCTTTGTTTTTGTTCTTCCTTTTCATTTATCAATGAAATGTCTCTTATTCAAAAAAAAAAGTTTTAAATGCCTTTTTATGGCATCCCAATCTCCTACTTTTTTTCTTACCACTATTATTTCTCAATTTTTTTCGTCTACATTATTTTCATGATTAAAAATGTGCATTAAGTAGAGTCCCTTGTTTGAGTTGGTTGGGTCGTTACACAGTGTTACAGCCAAACAATGGAAGAAACCTGCCACTACATTGGAAAACCTCAAGTAAAACAATTCAGTTATGAGAGGTTTCCTAACTTTTTTACATACAACATTTCAATTCAAAACAGTATTACCTGCATCAGATATGCACATCCAGATCTAGTCAATGATGGGAGAGCCTCTTTCTTGGCAAACTCAGATATCCGTTGATGCACTATATTTTTTATCTACATAGCATTCAATAAGAGAAGAATAAGGTACTGTCACACACCATCTAACGGCTTTACAGGTAAACAACTAAATAGCACGCTCACCAGAGAAAGACGTTGTTCACAGTACAATCTGTGGCATTCTGCAAGTATCTCAATATATTCTTTCCTTGATGATCTGCTCTCAATTTCTTCCAACACTGTTTTAAGCTACACAACTACAATACTTAGTGGCTTATACTAAACATAAGAAGTCAGTCGGACAAAACGTTTTCAAGGGTTTAAAACTTCATTTCTGCAGCATGCACTCATTACATAGACAGCAGAAAACTTGATTTCATAGAATCAGTCTATAAAAAACACTATGAAAGCTGTAAACAGAACCATTACCTCGTCTGCTGCTGCCTCAAAACGAACATAGATAAAAGATGCCTCCACACCCTCAGAAACAGCAGCATTACTGCCACCAGTGGTCCGCATAGCTGCCTGGACCTGATAAAGTAAAGAATTACTGTAGTTATGAGATGTGATGATTGCCAAAAGGATTGTGCCTGACCATGCATGTATGTCAGCAGATATTTTGCTTATAGATGAATAGTCAACATGGATTGTTTTTCTTCACCTGAGAAGCAGCACTTTTAAGAACAGAAACAACGTGAAAACGAATCATGCCAAGAGCTCGAGACTGTACAGAGATGAAAATATTGAGTTATGGGGTCAAAAGATATATGGTTGTCATGAGAGCTGCAAAAAATAGGATAAAAACAAATGTGACTATCTAACAACACTCATATAAGATGTGTCAAAATAGCTACGAATATCCTTTTTTTGTAAGAAACAAAAATATCCATTAATTAGGGGAAAGGTAGTCTGTGTCTAATTAATAAGAGACCTGGAGTTGTCGAAATTTGAGCAAATAAACACTGGATTCAGCGTATTGGGGATTACTTTCTGCAAATCTGAACAAAATAAACCTCACAATCTCATCAATACAGGAATGGCATCTAATCAACTGAAAGTAAAGCAAAGACTAATGTAGTTCAAGTGTTTAATCACTTACAGTATGCAATCATCAAGCCTTTTAAGCATTGGAAGAAAGTTTTCACTTCCGACACTCATGTTTGGAGAATAAAAGATGGCAGTAATCTGCAAACAATTTGTACATAAAGAAATCATAGAACGTAAAACATGTTAGCAATTAAAAGACGGAAGAAATTCCAAAAGATGTCAGTGATTTCTTAAATCTGCATGCAAAATTTGTATTGAAAAGCTATCCATTACAAACACAATCAAGAAAAATTATTTGCAGATTATTTCCAGTATCTTTTAATTGAAATTGACAAAACCTCCCTGATCAAGAAGTCTGGGAAAATGAAAAACAAATGAATTTATGAAGTGAAAAAGTTGAATGGAAGATAAGTGATACACAGCCTCTTCCAAATTTTTTTATGGAAAGATAAACTTTCATTAATTAAAAATAAATAATATTTTTTTACGGAAAGATACGCTTTCATTAAATAAAAGTAAATAGTGGAGAAAATGTATATTAGAGGATGAGAAGTCCACAAGAATAAGAAAAACAGAAAATAACAAAAAGAGTTCAACTTTTTTTTATACCGTGAGTGTCTGGGCCAACTTACGCACACCACGACTAATCTCACGGGACAACCTCATGACCCTACAACACTTGGCGTCGGTTTAATCGTAAGATAATATCCTAGGTAGGTGGCCAACATGGTTTGAACCCACGACCTCAAGGTTGGAAAGCAACTCCTTGACCAGTAGACCAACCCATGTTGGTTAAGAGTTCAACTTTAAATGCATAAAATGTAAAGAAAGCCCAAAATCAAATGACATGGTTTTTTTGGATAAGAAAAATAAAAAGACATAATATAATAAACTTTGCCCAACATAAAGTATAAAATAGAATAAGTTTCCAAAAAGTCCCAAGAATTTGATATATCCTCGAAAATGCAAGCATTTTGCTCAACCCAAATAGACAAAAAATAGCAAAGCAGAAACTATGCACATCCAACAAAATTTCCTTTTCTTTGAGTCACAAGAGATCAAAAATCCAGAGATCCCTCTTACAATTTTTTTTTATGAGAAACAGATGTAATATAAAGAAAAGAGCCGAGAAGGCTCAAGAGGTTACAAAAAGGCCGACCAATTAGCGGCAGTCAAGGAAGAATAATTACAAAAATAATTACAATAACAAGGATAAAACTCTTTTGTGATTGAATAGCACTGGAAGCCACAAGTTAATTCTAACTGAAGTGCACCCTATATCAATGCTTTTCTTGAGGGGAAAAAAACTCCCTTACCTCTGCTATCAAATCTATCACAAAACTTTAGTCACTATACTCACCCAAAACATGAGTCTTAACCCCTCAAAACTTGTAAATTTGCACTTCCACATGTGGATTTCTTCTTTAAATAACATCAGCAATGTTGATTCTCCCCAAGTCCAAAGGAAAAAACGGATTTTCTTAGGACATTCAGATTTCCATATAGCCTTGGCTAGAAGGGGATCCAAGAGGTTGTTCGTTTTAGACTTTTAGTTAGGTGAAAATGAAGAGATGCAATAGCGAAGTGCCCATCAATGCTGAGGCTCCAAAAAATCTTATCCTAATGCTCATTAGGATACTGGCTTTTTAAAGTTTGCAAAAGAGAACTAAAATCGTCAATTTCTCGATCATAAAGGTGTCTTGTGAAATTCCAGCAATCAAACAACAAGATCTCTTTGTTTTCAGCAATGGAGAAGAGACCAGGAAATATGAGCTTGAGAGGAGATTCCATGGCCCATTTGTGATGCCAGAAATTAATGTGCTTGCCAATTCTGATTTGGGTAATCTTCACCAAATTTCCAACATCGAGCTATGAACTTCCAAGATTGGTATCTTTTTTTCTTGAGATGATTAGCTTAGCACTGAATCAATCACCCTTCCAAAGTAACTAAATTTCTCAGCATAAAATTAAACGAGTGAAATTTTTTTAAATCCAAAAATCTTCAAGATTTCTATGAACAACTAGTAAATGTCAAAACCCATCACAAATTTCCCACAGATATCTAGTTTTTTGCTAGTGTAGACTCCTAAGAAGACAATTTGATTTTATCAAGTAAATGGTAGTAATTCATTATAATACACGCAACAATGCATCAACTGCCTTGCTCATGCTCTCCAGGCTAGGGCGGTACTGTATTTTGAAATCATACCCTCATCAACTTTGTAATCCATTGCTGATATAAGTCTATGATCCATTGTTCCATAAGGAATCTCACGGCCTTCTAGTCTATTGTCACTATGAACTGTTATTATAATAAGTACGGGCACTATCTGGATGGCCATGGCAATCGCCATGAGTTCCCACTCATAGATGGATTTGAATACGGCCATTGGAGGTTACACATGACTAAAATATGCAGTGGGGCTCTGTTCTTGGATCTCAACACTCCTTAAAACATGACATGAGACATCAATCTTTACAACAAAGAGCAATTAGAAATTTGAGAGACTGAAAACTTATACGGTTGTCAAAGCAATCTTTAAAATGTTGGAATGCCTCCTCAGTTTCAGAATTCCAACCAAACTAAAATGTAGGGGAAAGAGAAAGTAATGTATAATGATTTACTGTAGTGGTCAGAGAATCTGAATAAGAGTACAATATCCATATTGAAATTCTTATGTCAAAAATCAAACCTTACATTCTCCAACTCATCGAAGAATTTGAGCTTATTGCGAAGTGCCTCAGCAAACTCAATCAATCTCTGTTTCTCTATTACCTACAAAAAAAAAAAAAAAGAAGAAGAAAAATTAACAGAGAAATTCATACTGCGTTTCAATTCATGGAGGTTTTGAGAGGTCAAAGCTCTATACTGATATGTTCTTTTACCAAAGATGCATTAAAATAACTACAACAAACAACATATCATTGATAGAAAAAAAAATTATAATAAACATTCCAAAACCAACAGCTACAGAACAAAAGTCCACTAGAACAAAAGAAAATAAAGCAAGGAACTACAAGAAGGAGTTCCATTTTAAATGCATATAGTAAAAAGAAAAATCTAACAAATTAGAGAACTTGGAACCGACAAAAGGTGCGAACAATAAGAAGGAAAAACATTTGCAAAAAATTTTAGCAAGAACACTCTTTTTGGGGGGTGAGAGAAATCAATGACCAATGCATTTATTTTATGTTTTTTATAGAAAGATAAACTTTCATAATAAAGTCAAGTAATTACAAGTGCATCAAAGGACGAGGAGTCCTCAAAAGAAAAAAGAAAATTATTGAAAAGAGCTTAACTTTTTTTATTAGAAAGATGAATCTTCCATTAATCGATAAATAATAAGTACAAAATATACAAAGGACAAGAAGTCCACTACAAGTCTAGAACAAAAGAACTACAAGAAGGACTCAACCAACACTAACTAGATTACAAAAAAATTCAGAGTTGGTGTTAATCAAAAGAACATCATAATTATAAAACGTTTTAGACAAAGAAGCTAAAAGCGACACTTTGAAGTGAATTAACTCCCAAATCTCAACAAACGTGTTGCTCTTGTTGTTGTAGATTCTATTGTTCCTTTCCAACCAAACCTCCCAAGGAATAACTTTAACCGCCATTTCCCAAAACTATTTAGCTTTATCTCTCACAGGATGACCGTGAGAAGAGCCATAATATTCATTTTCGGACAATTTGTGAAGCACCAGTCAACATCAAAAGTTTGCAACAACTTTCCCAGAGAAAAGTAATAAACTTACAATTGAAAAAAAAAATGACTTTGGCTCTCAGAAGACTGGTTGTAGAGACAATAGAAGCTAGGAGAAAGACAATTCCTCGGATTCCTCCTTTGAATGATATCTGACGTATTCAGACCCCCACGCGTTAAAGTTATGACAAAGGAAGCTAGGAGGGGATTCCCGACATCATTCTCATCTGACCAGTAATCACAAGCCATAGCATTTTTGTTACAAGCTACGACAAAAATTCTAGGATAAATTCTCTTAAGAGGAAGATCATGAAGCCAACTATCCTGACAAAATCTAATTTTTCTCCCATTACCCAACTTGAAGCTAATGAAATCCACCAGCCTCTTCCCCCACGACTTAACAAAATTCCAAGGGTTGTGACCTTTCACTTTCGAGCTCAAATTGGTGAACCACCCATTCCTATCCAGACCATGAATACGAGTACCAAAGAGAATTTACCTCTAAAGGGAAAAGGCCAAAACCATTTTAAAATGAAGGCTATATTTTTCTCTTTCAGATTGCCTAAGCCCAGCCCACCTCTTTCTGACTTTTAGCAAAGTTCCAATTAACCAAGTGGCTTCCTTTCTCCGTACCAAACTTAGCCCAAAGGAAATCATGAAATTTTTTCTCTAGAATGTTTACCACTTTAGAGGGCTTTTGGAACAACGACATGTAGTATGTTGGCATACTGGAGAGAATAGATTCAATGAGAGAGAGTCTACCACTCTTAGAAAAAATAGCAGTTTTCCATTTATCTAACCGGTGAGAGACCTTGTCTATAAGAGGAGCCTCGGATTGCCCCCAAATGGGAGGCCAAGATAATCAAAAGGGAAATTCCCAGCATTGCAGCCCCAGGTTGTAACTTGAAACACCACTTCTTCCTCCTCGATGTTCAAACCATATAAATAGGTTTTTTGCCAATTAATAATGATCCCCGAACCATCTTGAAAGAGTTTCAGAATTTAGAATATGGTTTCCAACTCTCCATCTTCTAAGCCCCAAAAATGAGAATATCATCCGTATATTGTAGGTGATTGAGCTTTGTAATTTCTGACACTATGATCCCTTTTAAGGCATTTGAATCAAGAGCTTTAGTCAACAATCTACTTAGAACATCAACAATTAGAATGAAGAGGAACGGGGAAAGCGGATCTCCCTGTCTCAGACCTCTTGAAGAGGTGATTCTACCTCTGGGTCGACCATTTAAAAAAACTGAAAATTTATACAACTGTGGATCCAAGTTCTACCACCTTCGGTTAAAGCCTTTTTTGTTCAAAACCGCCAATAAGAAGTCGCGGTCAACCATATTGTAAGTCTTCTCCAGATCAATCTTCAGAAACCAAGCTTTCTTTTTAGACTCCCTTAGGTGATTGACTACCTCATTAGCCACAAGACATAATCCAGAACTTGTCTACCCTAAATAAAAGCAAACTGGAACATGGTGATTGTACGGTGGATCATAGCTACAAGTCTATCAGCCAACATTTTCCCCAAGATTTTATAAACATTGTGAACCAGACTTATGGGTTTGAATTCATTCATTCTAACTGCCCCTTTCTTCTTCGAAATTAAACATATAAAGTTATCCTTCAAACAGGCATTTAGATTTGAATTCTCAAAAAAGTCTTGGAACACTATTAATAAACCAGGCTTTCCAATGTTCCAACTCTTTTTATAGAACTCCAAAGAGAATCCGTCAGGCCCTGGAGCTTTGTTCGAGCCGAGACCATTAATAGCATTCCAAATTTCTTGGGTGTCAAACGGGCGGGTATAAAAGCATTTCCAAATGTAGTTAAAAAGGAGGATTCATAACCTCAATTCTATTGGTGAGATGAGCGAAGTGGGAGCTGGAGGTGTTGTTCCATCTTTCTCTAAGAACCAAGAGAGCTTATCATCCTGATGATTCAAAGAGATAGGGTGGATGATGGAGAGAAGGTTCATAAACTCCTCGATCTCCCAATCATAGAGGTGTCTTTCAAAGCTAATCTCCCAAGTTCTGCAATTGGAGTCCCAAAAATGCTTCGCCTTAGGTGCTTTGGCATTGGAAATTTGAAAGGCTTGGGAATTGGCTTTTAGAGAGTTTCCATTAGCCCACCTATCATTCCAACAACTTGTGGAGTTACCATCGCCAATCTTGATCTTGAATAAACCAGCACACTTGGGTTATGCCTCCTAATAGAAATATTATAGGTAAATTTGTCATCTTCGAGGATCCCATGCTTGGAAGTGATGATGTTGTGCCACATGGAGTTCCTTTTTTTTTTTTTTTTTTTTTGAAAATCTCTAAATCCACTTTGAGGCGAGAGCAAGATTTTTTTCCTTGAGATTTCCAATACTGAGGCCGCCTCCCTCTATGTGATAAGAGACTTTTTTCCCCGTTTATAAGGTGGCTACCATGATCAGTGCCCTCTTAGCCCTCAAAGGAAGTCCCAGCTTTTCTTTTCAATCTCAGTAATGACCTTGTTTGGCATCTTGAAAATAGACATAAGGTAAGTTGGGATGTTCATGAACATGGATTGAATAATGGTAAGCCTCCTCCTTTAGAAAAGATAGCATTCCTCCACTTGTCAAGGCACTTGGAGATCTTCTCGGTGACAAGGGTCCAAAACTGGATAGAGTTTGGGTTCCCCCTAGGGGCATTGTCATCTTGATGCTACTTGTTAAATCACCACTAGACCCCAAAAGCTTAAGTTGTTGGGGTAAAACAAATTTAATCTTTTAAAATACTCTCAACACTCCCCTCACATTGTGGGTTCGGATATTTGCACGAGGCCCGATAACGTGTAGGGTAAATATACAAGTATATCATATACAACAAAGAAAATAAAATACGGTTACATTTAAGAGAATAATGAAGGAAAGAACAGTAAAGCGTAATGATAGCAGTATACAGCTAGGAAAGAGGGCCCACAATTCAATACTTGCTTTTAAAATTATAAAAGACAAGCCTTTCTAAAACTTTATGTTCTCAAGCTCTAGAAACATGCCTTAGCATAGAGTGTTAATCTTATGAAAAAAATATACCGGGTAAAGTAGCAAATTGAGAATTTAAAACAACATAAAACACTAAAGGAGTTTTATTCACACCAGTCTATCACAAGCATCATGAAGTGTTCTAGTCTTTGTTGCTACAGCCTGATGTTGCAATTGTAGTTCGTTAAATAGGTCTAATGTATCATCCACCTGAATCAAAAGAAAGCTCAGAAAAATACTGGTACCATCAGATCCATGCCACAGTTAAGAGAAAAACTTCAAATAGAATGAACGATAAGTTAGGGGGGCCTATTATAATTGTGTAATCATGCATTAATTTTCATAGGATTTTCATTAGGTATAAGTTTTGTTTCTTTTTAACAAATGATATCTAATTTTACTACACTTATCTATTTTTGTTTAGATATATCAAGTATAAAGAATACACAATTAGGAGCATTAAATTCAAGAATCATGATAATATTTTTTTATATAATTACAGAAAGAACTGAAAAGATTATCAAAACTTACAAAAAAAAAAATTGTTTACTAGGATTAAAAATTAAAATTTCCTTCCAAAGATCTTTTTTTCCTCTTACCTTCAAAGGGGGGAAATGATAAAATAAATACTTTGACCAATATAATAAATATTTTAGAATTTGTCTCAAATAGCATAAATCTACATACTAATTATTAAAATGTCAAAACTTTTTAAAAATTACTCAAATAGCATAATTACAGTTCAATTATACTTTGTTATCTTTCATGGGTATTTTTATTTTTTGCTTTTTTAAGTTCAAGTGCAATAATTTATCGAACTATTTGATTATTTTTCATTATTGTTTTCAAAGAATTTGTTGGTTTTTTACCTTTTTTTTTAGTTCAATAAATTATTGAAGTATAATTATGATATTTGAGTAATTTTTAAAAAGTAGTATGAAAAAATATGTTATTTCAGTAATAGTCCCTACATAATTAAACAAAGAAAAAAAATCTTCACAAAGACAGCTCAAAAGCCCACTTCGTTGATTAATGAAAGATTATACAAAGACGAAAGAAAAGTAATACGTATACCCCATATACCCAAAACCAGCCTCCTAGAGATACATTCATGTTGGTGGAGCAAGAATAATAGGTAATTTACCTGACAAAGTATATCATCACAGGTTCGTACGCGATCTGTTAAAGAATTCAAATAGTGGTGGTATTTCTCCTCTGTCTACAAAATGGAAGATTATGCTCAACAAAAACACCATTACAAACTCCAAAATCAAATTAGAAAAGTTGCCAAGTCTGTTCTAACCTCTGATTTCATGGCTGATTCGAGATCAGAGAACCATTTGTAAAACTAGAAGAAATTCATCAGGAAGAGCAAAACAAATCAGTTGTAAGGCTTCAATTAAACCAAAATTCAGATATACATAAAAGAATTATGTGATTGATGACCTGATTGGTGTTGACCAAAACGGCATCAATAGTATTAGAATCTTCAGTGATGGTGTCCTTGACGGAAATGGACAGAGCATGGGCATTGTCTTCACTACTGATATGGTTTAGCGACACCAAATCAGCGGGAAAAGGTCGGTCGGAAACAGCATGAGAGAGCGTTGCGATAGCAGATTGCTGTTGCTCCGTTAGAGGAGCATTCTGGAAATCAGAATTCGGATTAGAGATAAGAGATAGCAAAGCAAAATGCGAAATCAATGGAAGATCGGAAGAAATAGGGAAAAATACCAGATCCCAATTCGAAGCAAAATTGTAGCCCTTGGAAATGGCACCGGACTTTGGTAACACAATCGGGCTTCCTTTCGCTGCCGTTGCCATTGATTTCAGTATCTACACAGACAGACAGAGCTCAGCTCTTCCACACTCGCGTCGCTTACCTTTGTTAACAAAAGTTCTAATTTTCTTATTACATCTTTGACAGGGAGGGTATACCTGGACTAGGCCAAAAAAAAATTGTGACACAGAAATTGTAATCGTTTATATGCAAATACTTAAAAATATTGGTGTTTTTTTTTTTTTATATCGCTTAAAAATATTGAATTGTAAAATATTGTTTACGATGTTGATATTTTTAATTTTTTTTTTTCAATTACTCGAATAGCATATTAAACAGGGAAATTTACATAAATATTATAATTTGGTGAAATATTTACAAATTTATTATAAACAAATATCTATATCTATATTTATATCATATCATACATCTTAAAAAGGAATAAGGATAAACTGATTTCCCTTCGTTTGCTATTTAATATGCAATATTTAATTTTATAATTTAATTAATTGATTTAAATTAAATTAAAAGAAAATAAAAATCAATTAATTTGAAATAATAACTATTTGTTTTCCAATATTTTTAGTTTTTTAGTTTTTAATTTAATTACGTACATTAAACTCCCCTTATTACAAAAAACTTTGGGAGAATCATCTAAATCACTCTCTTGAAAAATGGAGTGCATTGGTAAACAAAACAACCATTTCAAATTCCAATTGGGGTTATCTCTAATCTATTGATTATTATCTCTTGCCTTTTACTCTTCTCAATGTTGAGTTTGGACTTTGTATAGTTTTCTTTTTCCATCAATTCTATAAACTCACATGGTTGGGTAACTCTTTAAATACGGGAGAAATCTTTCTCCCATTATTTTGAAAATGAAACAAAAGTTAGATCAACTGGTAAGCATGACTCATTCCCTCTTTGTTTTGTAATTAATAATGTTTTAAAGTTGTTTGGTTTTATTATGCCGTTTTTTTATTTGGTTTTGCAATTTTTTATGCTTTTTTATTTGGTTTTTGCATGTTTTTTAATGTTGTTTTTTTTTGTCAGAATTATATAATCAAATGGGGAAAGAAGAAGAAGGTTGTAAAGAGTTTTGATGTTGAGGTTCCTTAACAATGGTTGTCCTTACTTATTCTTCACATTCTCAATGTGCTGCAATAGATTACTCCTCTCCCCAGTTAGATTCTTCTCCTTTCTTTCATTGATTTAATTATATTTTCAGTTTCAAAATCTAAATTTCAAAATTGATTTTTTCCCTTTTCAAAAATCAACATAATAGATTCAGATTTTTTTAGCATAAGTTACTTTTAGTTACAATATAATTTTAGTCAATAACTTTACGGTTTTAAAATATTGAATTGTAAGCAATATATGTTTAGATGTGTGATATTTAGATATACATAATTTATTATATTCATTAACTCAAATAGCATATTTAAGAGTCAAGTTAAATTTTAACACTAAACCATGTTATTAATCTCTCTGGTTAAAAAGATTTGAAAACAAATTTATATTATAAACAGAATATTTAAAAAAATATTAGGATTGCAAGAGCTTTGAAAAGTAGTATCTTTTAATCAAAATTTAACAAACTAATATAAAGTAGGAAATATAATTAACTATTGTTTAAACACACAAAAATTAAAATCAAATCTTAATCACTTTATGATTTTATTTTTTTGAAAAATAGTTAGAATATTTGGATTATTTTTATTTAAATGACGTCTTCTAAATTTATACTATCATTAATTTCTAAAAAATTCTAATATTTTTGTAAATATTATAAAAAAAATTAACATATTTGAATGGAGGAGCTTTTACATCCTTTGATTTTTATTGGTTAATTATAATAAAATATTATCATATTTAATAAATATATAGGTCTCACTGTATTTGAGCTCTTATAAATCATATATTTGAGACAAATTAAAACAAACTTGGGTATAATTAAAACTTTTAAAATATTAAGAATAAAATTTAAACTTTTAAAATATTAGATGTAAAATTTAAAATAACTCCATAGATCAAGAGTTTTAATATAATTTAGCCATATATTAATTCAAATGGTTTTATGTCACTTATCCTTATCCTTAATATATAAAAGTGGTGATGTTTAAGAAACTTTTTTGGACTACTATACCCCTTTTAAAATCTTAAAATTACTAGCATGTCATTATATATATCCTTTTAAAACCTTCAAATTACTAAAAATGTCTTTATTATTTATACTTCACTATCTATTAAATGACTATTTATATTTTTAATAAAATAGTTCTCTTTTTTCATAAATAAAATATTTATCTTCATTGAATAAGAAATAGTCAATTTTATTAAATAAATTCCTTGGTTTTTTTATTGTTTTCACAACATCAAATTATAAAATAATTGGAAAAACAAGTACAACATATGAAAATGAATGTAATATTAAAATGAATTTATTGTTTAGATTTATCACCAATTTATGAAAAATAAATTATATTTAAGTATTCAAATATTAAATGATTTAATAAAGGTGACGGTGTTTTAATTTTAAAAAATATTAAAAAAAAAACTTAAATTGTTTAAAAAAAACAGTTAAGATTAAAAAAAACAACTACAACCAAATATAATTTATTGAATAGTAATGGTATAATATTTTATAAATTTAAATTTTTTTAATTAAAAATATTTAAAAGTTTAAAAATCAAAGAGAAAAAAATATATAACTTCTTAAATTTTAATTAAAATTATAAATAAATAATCTATAAATGCAAAAATTAACTAAAATATGTATATAGAACAAACAATTTATTTTTTATTTAGTAGTATACATTTTAAAAATAAAGATGTTAAAAAATCATCTTAAATAATAAGGCATATAATTATGTAAATTAGTAAACTATACGATAATTTAAATATTAAATAGAACATAATAATATGTTAATAAAATCATTTCGAAAAAGATTTATAAACCATAGAAAAATCAAATAAAAAATATTTCGATCTTTTAAATATTTATATGTTAGAAAAAATATCGCGTCATGCGGACGTGTGGAAATGTTACAAAGAAAGGGAAACCAGTTGAAGACAAAAGACCATAGCATCGTGTGACTTTTGCAGAAGTGTTGGGATTGATATCCTATTTCTTTTAATTTTATTTATAAATTACATTCATTTAATATAATTAAAATCTATAATTTTTTATTTTTTTTATAACTAATTTTTTTTATTTTACACTTACATTTAATCACTGCATTCAATTATGTAAATGTTATGAGTTTTTGGGATGTATTCTTGACAGAATATGTAAAGATTTAGACGGTAGTGAAATTGGGTACACAAGGATCATAATAGATGTGTCGTCATATCGTCCAAATGATTTACGAATTATTTTTTATCTTAAAAAAATTAATATCTTGAGTATTTAATATCCAACTAGAGCGATTTAAATTGCGTTAGATTCGTAATTTTTTATTAAAAAAATAAATACTGAAACACAAAAATGATCAATAGTTAAGTGTGTTTATTATCATAAAAAATAAAACTAATTAGATTTAATTTAATTTATCTAAAAAGTCAACATCGTGTAGGGACATACGGCCCACTTCCAAGAATAAATAACTCAGACAACATTTTATATTTTTTTTTAAATTCCATAATTATAAAGTCATTCATATGATATGATATATATATAAAAACAATATTATTTAGATTATATTACAATTTTGAGGCACTTATAAGATTTGTGTATCATGTACACCCTGGCATGATTGTATGTATTACTTTCATTATTAACTATAAAAAAAAATATAGGAAAGA
This sequence comes from Gynostemma pentaphyllum, assembly GCA_028015215.1. Taxonomy (NCBI): domain Eukaryota; kingdom Viridiplantae; phylum Streptophyta; class Magnoliopsida; order Cucurbitales; family Cucurbitaceae; genus Gynostemma; species Gynostemma pentaphyllum. The sequence continues at coordinate 50,904,801 of CM051352.1, forward strand.
AAATTTAGCATGGAATCTCTAGTTTCTTAAACAAGATGGAGAGAAATTATACAAAAGGAAGTAGAAGAATTAGATAAAATCTGCAGATAGACTTATGGATGGTGTATAGGTTAAGGGCTATAGAAGCCGGAAAAGGAAGAATGAGAACACGAACGAAAACGAGAACGAGAAGAAAAATATTAATTATCTTTACGAAAATAGGCCGAGATGAAGAGGAACAGGAACAGGAACAGATTTGCTCATGCTCTGGATCCAGTTGGCCTCTATAAAAGATCCTATAGTGAATTTAGAGGCCTCTGCCTTATTAATAAGCTTGTATCCTGGCCACTTAACTCTAGCATTAAGCTTGGCACCTGCTCCTTTATTATTGAATTCGGCGTAAAACAATGTCTTGAGTGCAAAATCTCCTTCCCAAGCTAACCATCCATCTGGATGAATTATATCTTCAATTGTAGATTCCATTATGACCGTCCTAGAGAATTCTTTCCAAGGCCTTCCTAGGTAACTTTTAAACTTAGTCTTCACTGGCACTAATGTCTCGTCGGGCAAAATTCGACAGTTTTGTAGTACTATTCCGGTTGTTTCATGTCTATCGATCCTTCCTTGTGCTGTGACTATGTTTTGTTGGTTCTCTAATGGTTTCCTGACCATAATCATACAGTTTTGGAAAAGGGCAGCTGCATCACCAAAGATGAAATCGACAGTGCCTACTATGACACAACTTCGGTAATATTGACGATGCGTCTGAACGTATAATGTGTCCTGATATCCTTCGAAACGACAGTTGAGGAAAATGGAACCGTCTGCTTGAACTCTAGCAGCTACTGCCTGATGTTTTTCGGGGCCTGCTGTGTTTCTGAATCCCATGCCTTGCCCCATGAAACCATCTCCTAATGCCACTGCATAAATAACACATCATATATATATATATATAGTAAAGGGATATTACATTGCATCCTAATCTAATCTCATGAGCTTAGCTTACCAAAAGTTGCAGTTTGGAAAGTTCTAACTCCATCGACGAAATTCTTGCTTCCACTAATTATACTCTTTCGAGATCCGTCTCCATACATGGTAACATTTGCCATCTTTTGCGTGATTATGACCGTCTCCTCGTATATCCCTTCCTTAACATAGATCACATACCTGATTTTTCATCAGAGGGATCTCCAACAGTTAAAATCAAATCAAATCAAAACAAGGTAGTGATTAAATTTAAATTATTTCTATAATTCATTGCAATTGCATACCGTCCTTGATATTTTGCAGGCATGGCATTTAAAGCCTCAGAAATAGTTTTGAAGTCTCCACTACCATCCTTTGCAACAGTAACATTGGGTTTGGGCTTGTTATCTGCAGCCTTCAACAATCTTCGATGATCACGGTTCATCCAGATTGGAAGGCCATCGTCATTTGCGGCAGGACCGAGAAGGTTACGGCCCAAACCAGCTTGGAATGCTGAAAATAAAGAAGTCATTTGTGATATCATAGCAAGGGAATTGCTGGTTAGTTCTTTGGCAGACTTGAGGGCTTTCTCCATATCAGACTTTATTTTTCCTTTCGGAAACCCATCGATGCATGTTTCCTGATAAGACATTACAGCACTAAGCCAATTGTTAAGATCATGTGTTCTGAGTTTCCCTAAATCAATATTGGTAACATGTGAAATAGAGTGTTGTAATTCATCCAAACCATCCCGAAAGAGTTGTTTGCAATCGTCGAAAGCAGATTTCTCTTCGGGGTTATCGAATTTGAAACTAGTTGTTTTGTTGATGGCTTTTTTAGCCTCAACGAGTGCTGCTGAGATAGCTAGTTTGAGAAAATCTTTGGGTTGTGGGGATGATGCATTCTCAAGAGTGCGCTGGCATTTGTCCTTGTAATCTGTGGAATTACAAATCATGGTTATTAATCGCTGTACGCGAGAGAAATCTTTCGTATCGGGATTGGCATTGGCATTGACACCGGCATTGGTAATGGTAGATTTAGAGAATTGAGAAAAGACTCCGGCAACGATGACAAGCAGTAAGACCAACGATGAGACAACACCGATGGCGATCCGCTGTCGAAATTTACGTTGCTTCTCGGTTCTTCGGCGTTCGGATATTTGATCAAAATCCTGAAAAACCATCTTGGTAAATTTTTTTTGAATCTAAGGCAGAGTTGAGAGAAAACTCTACTCTGCCTTAGATTAATTTCAATTCAGAGAGCAAAAAAAAAACCGAGAGAGAGAGAGAGTGAAACGGATTGACGTTTTTACAAGTCTTTTTTTATCCTCTCTGTTTTTGCGGTTTCCTAATTTCATTAACATAAATCTAAGTCAGGACTGGACAAATGAAAGAAAAGTTAGTTAGTTAGTTAGGGAATATTGGAGTTACCGCTATAGCCGCGTATTCCTTCATTTAGCAACTAGCCTATTTAGTATTTAATAGGGAATTAATGGTAAATCTAGCAATGTATCCGTCATAGTTTAAAAATATAGTATAGTAGATTTTGAATTTGAAAATTAGTGATTTAAGGTTAAATTGCATATTTTTACCATAAGTGAATAACTGGTTCACACACAAATCATTGTTAATCATTAATTGATGTACCAATATCAACTGGTTAGGCATCTGTTTCATTTTCTTAACGTTGAAGTTTCGAGTCTCCCTCCCCCAAATTGATGTGATATCTATAAAAAAAAAATCATTGATGCAATAAAATTTGTTATATATACTAATCGGGAATGAGAATTGAAAATTTTATTCCCTTTGATAGTGTTTACCAAATAATATAACAAAAAAAGTAATCTCATTACCTACAATAAGTTAATCAATCTCATTTCATTTCCTTATTCTATGAGACCCACATCTATTTATTAATCATCTTCGCATTATCTCTATTGGACTTTACATTTTCACTTGCATTCTTTCTCAATCTTACCTATAAATAACCGTTTATTTAATACTAATTAATTTTGATTTTATTGATAATCAGTTTATTGGTCATTCATTTAAGTTTAATTCATAACTTCTTATTTTCATATAAATTATTAAAATAAAATTTATAACTATACTTTTTATATGCTAATATATTTTTTAATTTATGTATTTTCAATTGCTCAGGGTATGAAATGGGTAATTGATAATTATATTACATATGATTCTTATTCCTAATACAAGTAAATAGTATAAAAAATAATATGATTTCGATTCCAAAACAACAAAATTAAGTAAACAACATCAAAAGAATGTCTTTCCAATTCATATTGATTTTCATTATGATTCCTTACCTTTCTTATTCCTTATAGATAAACGGGGCAATGACTTTTGAAAGTGTAGGGGTGAAAATTAAAATATATTCAAAATACAGGGTCATTCATGCATTTAACTTTAAATAAAATTAATAAAGTATGTTAGGGTAGTTATAGCGAAGAGAGATGAAGATAATTAATAAATATATACGCGTCCCACAAAATAAGAAAATGAGATTGATTTACTTTTCATAGGTAATGATATCCCACTTATTTGAGAGTGATTCTTGATTTAGAGATGGTCCCACATATTGAATATTGTTACATTATTTGATAAACACCATCTAAAGATTTTTTTTTTTTTAAAAGTCCCTTCTTTTATTCTTATTCCCAATAAACAAACGATGCCTCAAGGTACGAAGAAAGTTTAACTCGTCACCCTGCTATATCCTGCCAAACTTCCTTAATAAACGAGGCGTGGATGAGTATTAGATATTGACCCTGTAACGACTCGTCCCTTTGATAGTGGTATTTAGGTAATTTTGTTTAATGTTGGTTAATTGAAATTATTTTGAGTTTCATTACTTAATATTTATTTTCAGTTTTCTTTTATGAGTCGAAATGATTTAACCCGATGAAGTTAATATTAGCAAATTTTATTTCTTTAATCATAGTTATCGAATTTAGTTATAACTAAATACTAATTAAATGGCTTTTATTATTGATTTAATTAGTTAAACTTATGTTATTAAATCTAAATTTACCTTGAGTATTTATGTTATTTATTTTATATGGGTATTTAATATTTTTTTTAATTAGTTTAATCTATTTATTATGTTTTAGTGATCATTTTCTTTTGATAAATAATGGTTTTAATTGTTGGTATGGAATTGTATATCACAATTTAGTTTTTTAATCTTTTGTTATTAAAATCATGAATTTAATAAAATCCTTGGGTGGGAAGAGGATTTAACAGATCGAATTTTTATAACGATGTGGCATATTTGGAATGCTAGGAATGCTTGGATCTTTCGAAAGTCGAAGCTTCACCTCCACGAGTCTATTAATAAAATCCTTGGGTGGGAAGAGGATTTCACTTCTATTTCTCGGGCTTCCTCTCTCTCTCACAATATGAATGGTCTGGATTCTCGACCTCTTTTATGGGCTCCTCCTATGGTGAACCAACTAAAGTTGAATGTGGATGCAGCTATAAATGTGACTTTTAAGAGAGGAGGTATCGGTTGGGTTCTGTGCAATCATGACGGTCTTTGCTTAATGTCGGGTTGTAAAGTGATAAGCATTTCAAATTCAATCAAGTTTATGGAAGCCCAGACAATTAAAGAGGGGTTGGCTGCGTTGGAGGATGGTGGATTGCAGGTTGTGGTGGAGTCGGATTGTTTGGAGGTTGTAAAGTTGATTAATGGGATAACTACGGATCTAACTGAGCTTTCTTTTATTATTGATGAGATTAGATCGTTGGCTGAGTCAAAGAGGATTGCTTGTTTCAATCACGTTCGAAGAAATTGCAACCAGACGGCACATTTTTTAGCAAAAATGGCTGCCAATAATAATTGGTCAGGTTGTAGGAATGGGCCCTTTCATTTTGGAAATTTTCCTTCTGTTTTGTAATTCTTTCCTGCTTTGTTCACGTTAAAAAAAAAAAATCATGAATTTAATTGTAAATGTTTTGATGTTAATATTAATTTTTAAATTTAAACAGGTGGGTCAAAATTTAGTTTATTGATAAAATAATAATATTTCTTAGACATCTTTCCCTTTCAGCCTTTGAGACCCACGCCCCCTAGTTTCCATTCATTTTTTTAATTTATTTATTGTTAATTTTTCATAAGCCCTAATTTCATATATTTTAAAATGGGAAATTTAGATATTTTCTCTATCTTTCGTTCTTGGCCATCATTCAGCGCCACTTCCCCTAAAATTTCATGCCTTTTTCTATCAATTTTCTTTTCACCCAAGACGTCTCTCAACCCCCATTTTCAATTTCAATTCTTTTCAATCGATCTAATATTTTCACATAAGTTTTGATCTCACATTATTATACATCCATCGATTCATCAAAACACAACCATGGGTTGTCTTCCCGCCATGAGTTGACACCGGTTATAAGATTAAGATGTGAATTGTGGGAGTTGATAAAAACAGTTTTTAGAAGTTGCTTTCAATGTGTAAGTCGTTAATTCGGCTAATCGAGTATGTTAATTCCTACTTAGAAGTAAATTAAATTCTTTTTGCTTGCTTGTTCATTGTGTGATTATTATGATATTTTCGGGAGATGATTTATTGATTTTAATTTTATTATTTTTATTATCATGTGTTTGTTTGATTTGCAAATATTGTATTTATTTCATTTATGTTCGTTCGTTGGTTATGTGCTATAGTTAGGGCCTGAAAGAGGTTTGAGATTAAACTAACATAATAAATAACATGTATTAAATTTGTAGAGTGTATACTATGACACGTATCATTAGTGGCCTTATACCCCACTATGATCATATTTTCAAGCGTATAGTATGACACATATCATTAATGGCTCTATACCCCATTATGATACATATATGCAAATTTAATAGTAATTTAATAATGGATGCCATGACACGTATCATGGTGAGTTATAAGGCACCATGATCATATTTTCAAGCGCATAGCATGTCATGCAATTTTAATAACAACAAAGAGGTGACGTAGGCTAAGTACCTACCCTGTGGTTATGATCTTTGTAGACTAAGTACCTACTAGTTATTGATGAATGGTGGAAATGGACGAGTATCCATACGTTATTATAATTATGAGATAAATTGTATTTAATTTACTTATTTGAGTTTGAATTTAATCTACTGAGCTAGAAACTCACGGTATTCGAATGCCCTGCAAACTTTTATTTTGCAGGTAACACTGATAATAATGGGAACTATGACGATTGACGAGGATGACGCTATACTGAGAGACCCTTAGGATATGTCATTTGTTTATTTATTTATTTATTTTCGAACGTTTCATTTTGCTGATTACTTTATCAGTTGCTTTATGGATTTTCATTATCGTTTATTTTATTTGTTTTTAATTATTTAAATTGGCGCAAAATAAAGGTTTTATTTTGAATATATTTTGGTAATTAAATAAACGCTTCCACAATTATTTAGTCTTACTCTGATTTAATTATTTTATTTCAAACGAGTCTTGTATTTACTTGTTTGTCCGGTTATTTTGGGTCGGGTCGTTACAGACCCTGATGGGTTCGGACCCGGATTAGACTATTATTTACTTCACTTTTCTTTTAAAACACTTTTCTTTATTTTCTATTCTCTTATTTCCTTTCTTTTATCTTCTTTCTTTGGTTGTCTTTTGTATCTCTCCGCCTCTCGCTCTCTCTCTTTATCACATTCGCACATAAAACCATCAAACCAAGAGGAAAGAAGTAAATGGGGCCACCTCAACCTTAATAAATGGGGTGGGATCAAGATAAAACTTAACTAGAACGAATTGAAGTGGTATATTTATATCTAAACGGGACAAGGTGTAGTCGGGTACCCCTTCCCCCAATTACACCGCTAATAAAGATCGAAGGATGGGAGCGTGTAGATAATGAGAAAGCGTTAATAATTCTTGTTGGCAATCCCTCGCCTCGCCTTAAGGTTTCAATAATATTAATTTATTCAAAGATACATTTGGGACATTATACTCATGACAAAAATCCTAATGAATGAAGTTAACGTTTGGAAGTCAAACGCCCCCTTAAATATGCATCCCCCAACTTAAAGTTTGGAAGTCAAACACTACCTTAAATGTATATCCCTCAACCAATAAAAGTAGCTGAACTAAATTAAATGAGATAATAGAAAGAAAAAAAAAGTGACTGAACAATTCTTCTTCTAGTCTCAAGGTAATTTATATTATTTTCTTTTCCCAATCACGTGGCGAGATTTAAAAATAGAGTACAATCACAAGAAACCAAAATTATAAGCAAAAGCAACAATTTTATATTTTTTGAAGTTATATTAAACCCCCATTCCTAATCCTGCAGCGTATTTAACACCTGTGGATGGCAACCACAGGTTTCCTTCAATAAATTGAGCTACGGTGAAGTTAGTAGCTTGACTGGATTGATTCAATGGGTGGTATCCCGGCCAACGAACCCGGTTAACAAGACTCGACCCTGGTCCGAAGTTCATATACTCAGCATAGAACAATGTATTCAAAGCAAAATCAGCATTCCATTCAAGCCAACCTTGGGGTCTAATGACATCACTCATGTAGGATTGCATGATAACGGTTCTTGAATATTCTTTCCAAGGTCTTCCAAGGTATGTAAGTGTTGTATTGAGAAAAGGTTGAAGATCTGAATCAGCAGAGATGTTGCAGAATTGTATTGAAAAGCCAGTAGGTTGATTCGGATCTTTTCGTCCTTGAGCCGTTATTGTGTTCTTTTGATTAGGAAGTCCCTTCTTGGCAAGAATGGTACAGTTTTGGAAAACGACGGTAGCGTCTCCGAAAAGGAAATCGACAGTTCCGGTGATTACGCATTCACGGTAGAATTGACGCATTGTGTGTGTATAGAGTGTGTCTTGGTATCCTTTAATACCACATCTGAAAAACACAGAGAGATCGGAGTCTGATCGAAGTGCCACTGCTTGATGTTTCTCTGGGCCTGCTGTGTTCTCGAATGTTATATCCCGCGCTATGAATCCTCTGCCACTAACAGCTGCCCATACAATGCACCAAATATCAATTACAAATATAATCAATCCTCTCATCAAATTAAATACAAATTAGTGTCCGTTTAAAATAACGTTTAAATGAAGATTTTTTTCCCAAATACACTTAAGGGCATTTCTAAAAGTTACTCCAACCCATATTATTTAATGCATTCTCATTCATTTAGTCAAGAACCACTTAAATTCCAACCAAACCTAACTTGAAAGCTCGATGTGGCATACGGCGCTAACTTAATTCATACTCAGTAGTGTGTCCTCGCCTTAAATGAATAATTCAATTTGGTCAAAACATTCGCCAAAGTTGTAGTTTATATCACATCAAATAAGAAAATAGGAGACTCGAATCTTCAACCTCATGGGAAGAAAACGCGTGTCTAACCATTTAAACTATGTTGTGACGTGATTGCTTGCGGTGAATAAATTGTACAAGAAAAAGTAAAGAAAATGAAATCGTACCAAAGGTTGCAGAGCGGAAAGTGGTCCAACCGTCGATAAAACTGCGCTTACCGGAAATGACAGTGGAATCCATTCCATCTCCAATGATCATGAGATTCCACTTCTTCTTCTTGATCTCTACATTCTCATAATAGACACCCTTTTTTATGTAAATGACATAACGAGTCATGCTATAATCAGGGGCAGCCAACACTGCATCCATCACATTTGTAAAATCCCCGGTCCCATCAGCGGCCACTGTCACATCTACATTCATCGATAACTTCTCCGATTCAATCCACGAAATGGAAGTCGGAGAAGTAAACCCGGTGTCGAGGTTGTGATTTGAATATTTAATCATAGAAAGAAGGTCATAGAGTTGTGAAGTTAACTGGCTGATGCCTGATGAAGCCAAGCTTTTAACAACGCTATTAGTACCCTCGAATCCATCCATGCATGTTGCTGGATTAACCACTGCAGCACTCAACCATGTCCTTAAATCAGAACTCACCTCTCCAGTGCTATTATTCTTACCTGCAACCAGACCAAAACAGAGTCAATGAATCATTCTCTTAGTGCCTGTTCGGGATAGCTTTTGAAAGTGTTTAAAAGTATTTTTGATAACCATTAAGAAACACGGTTAAGAGTTATCCGAAATATAAAAAGAAAGAAAAAGTGGGGTACCGTTGGGATTCTGAGTGGCAGAGAAGGACCAGCTCAACTGATCAACCGAAGAATCGAGCAAATCGACGCAATCGGAAATGGCGGTGGAGAGTCGAAAATCGCCAAGTAATTTACTGAATGGAGAGAAAATGGAAAGTACTTGTCTCACTGTATCGATAGTGGAGAGAAGTGAGTTAGAGAACTCGGCAGAGGTTGCGGCCGAGACTGAGGCCGAGGACGACATAACGAATGGAAACAGGATCAGCATTAACATTAACAAGCAGCACGACCGGAGATGGGTTGTGCTTGATACGGCCATTATGATATTGAATTGATATGTTGCAATCATAAAAAAAATATCAAATCTAATTCCCTTCAAAATAGTATTCACAAATTTAAGAACACGGCAAAGGAAAGGAATCAAAAATTAAATGAAGTTGAAAATTGAATTGAAGAAGGGTCTGATAAGGCAGGTGGGGGAATTTAAGGAGAGAGTTGGAAGCTGCTGCTTTCCTTTGATAAAATAACGTAACAAAACTAGACTATTGATTTGAATTGATGGCACGTTGTGTGGGGTAGGCTTTGTCTCGAATCCATGTGTCGGTACTCACTCACAGTCAGTCATAAAAAGCTTCTTATGTAAATCCCGAGTATTGGTTTTAAACATTTCATACGTTTAATCGATAATGAGAGGAGTGGTCCATGCTCTTTTAAACTTTCTTCAGTCACATCATTTATCGATATATTTGTTTTTACGATAATTTTTTACTTCTTGGTGAAGGCTTTGCCTAGTAGATTTTTGAAAGTTTCTATTTTTAGGAAATGTTCCATTTTTAAAAGTTTATCGAGGCCAAGCACATTGTTTTCTCTTTATTAAAGACGGCAAACCGCGTTTTCTAGCTGACTTTTTTGCTCATTTGCTATGGAATTGGCAGTATATCAGACACATAATTTAAGAAAAGCAGGTAAAGTAGGGATGGGATTGGGATGGGATTCTATTTGGAAATGGAAAAGCAGACGAATTTAAGTTTAACCTTGAACGTGGAATTAGGTGGCGTGGCGTGGCGAGGCTTTCCATTTGTCTACACCAATGGCAATCAATATCAATTATTCTAAAGAATATCATTCTCATTCCACAGTTGCTAGACTGATTTGGTCTCTACTTTTTAGCGTTAAACCATTCAAATTATATGGGGGCGTTTTAAGCAACTAGTGTTCAACCATTCAAATTATATGGGGGCGTTTTAAGTAACTAGGTTTTTCAAACGTGCCATGCATGTGGGGCACGTGGTTTGTCTTTCAACTTTTATAATAAAAATGTCAATATTATTATGAAGTTATTTTCTTAACTAATATTTTGAAAATTCAAATTTTATAATGAAATGAAGGAAATTAACGTAACTCATATTAAAAAATATCTTTAAGATGAAAAAAAAAATAAATTTCATGATTTTATATCATCTCGTTAGTCATACCTAATATTCATTTCCTTTTCATGACTCTATCCTCAAACATCTAGTTTTTTGTTTTTAAATTGGTGTGTTAGTTCACCTCTATTTACATGTATATATATGGTAAATTAAAAGTGAAAATTTCAATAATTTTTTAATTCAATTAGTGAGTTACAAAACTTTTCTACTACTCATTTATTTGGGGTATTAAAAGATAGTATGTTATGTCTTTCGTTTTGATCTTTTAAAAAATAATCACACTAATGTAATTATATATTTAAATTAGAGAGGTAATTGTTTTAGTGTGTGTTTTCCCCAGCTTGACCTAGTATTAATATAATTAAAAAAAAGGAATTAGGAAGGGAAATGTGTGTTAGATAAAATAGTAGACGAAAAGTTATTAAAAATTAATTTGATTGTTGGGTTTGATTTTAAATTTAATAAGTCTATGAAATTATTTATTTTATAAATATGGCCAAAAAATTATTACTAACTTAATTTTTGAAATAAGCTCATGATAAAATATATTTGAATTATTTATTGAACGAAGATAATTTTAGTTTATTGTATTTAATTAATTTAATAATAAGAAAGTATATTTAGAAAATTTTGGATAGTATAAAATTTGTTTATTGTATTTAATTAATTGTAATAATTGGTAATAATATTCAATTATTAATAATAAGAAATTTAGAAAAATTTTGATAGTATAAAATTTGTTTATTGTATTTAATAATAAGAAAGTATATTTAAAAAAATTTAGATAGTATAAATTTTTTTTATTGTATTTAATTAATTGGTATTGTATTTAATTAATTGGCAATGAAATGATTTTTTTTTTTGAGAAAAAAATTATTATTAATTTTGAATGATGGCATTATAGAAATTTAAATGAATTATAAGGGTAAAAATGAAAATCAAAAGTTTTTCCTCTACACCACTTTTTAGATAGTATAGATTACTTACACCCAATAACAATTCCTCCGATTTTCAAATATAGCAAAAGTTACGTGGTTTTAGTCAAATGCATAAACACCTTATATAGTTTTAAAATGGAAAATTACACTCACGTAGTTCTAAAATGTGCCAGTGAGACCAAAAACACCCCTTTTATTTATTGATGATTTTGAATTGACAAAAAAATATAGCTCAAAATGAGGATTTCAAAACATTTTCAATCATTCAATTCAGAGTTTAAACAACAAAATTATGGCTAAAATAAAGTTAATAATGTTAAAGGAAATATGTCTCATTAACATATTTTGGAACTAAGTGAATGTAGTTTGCCATTTTTAGCTACTGAGAATATTTATGCATTTGACTACAGCTATTTGTATTTTAACCAATTTAAAAATTAGTATTTTTGTTTTCATTAAATTAATTAAATTGTTTTTATCAATTCTTTTATCTTGTATTGCATAATGTGAACCTAATTGTTGTTATTTATATGGGGTATTTTGAAAAAGGGCAATTTACTATAGTAAATTTGAAAAATAGCTAAAGTTTTTTTTAGAATTTTAAAAGATGAGTAGTGAAAGAAAAACATTAATTAATAAATTTTTCAAACTAGTAAAAATTAACAAAAATATAAAAATTGATGAATTCTAATTCAAACATATCAATAAATATCATAGAAAACGACAATGAAATTTGTCACTATCCAAGACAAATATAAAAAAATAATAAATAAAATTCATTGGTTAATGAAATAAAAAAAAATAGGGGTTATTGTAAAAATAGTAAAATTAGGTCCAATATTTATCAAAATAGCAGTAACAAAATTTCTTTGCAAAAATAGCAAAAAAAAAAACTCAAATTCGCTCATAAAAATATTACAAAATTGTCACTAGTTTTGCATGAGTAATCAACGATTTCCTCACAAGTAATCACTTTTACTTATATCTTGTGCGTGATTCACATGAATTAAGGTTTTTAAAAATATGTTATATTTATAAATATTTTTTAAAAATGCTAAATTTATAAATATTATAAAAATTTCGGTTACCCAATGAAAATTTCTAAAAAAATAATACTAATTTTTAAAACAAATCAATTTTTTACTATATTTAAAAACATTATGGAAAAAAGTGTCATCGGGTATAATTTATCTTTTTATAATGGTTATTAAGATCTTTTAACTTAGAATTCTTCTCACATATACTATAGGTGACATTCAGAGTACGAGATAAGATTGAGTTTGTGTTATTAAGGGGTCGTTTGGTTGTCAGGTTTGGGTTGTTAAGCAGAGTGTTGTTAAGTAAGGGGTTGTTAATTAAGCAGGGGGTTGTTAAACAGGGAGTTGTTAACACTGTGTTTAGTTTGGTGAGTTTGTTAAGTATAAAATATGTTGAAACTGTGAAAATGAATAGGTTTGTTAAGAGGGGGGTTAACAAACTCATCATATTGGGTTTCAAAACTGGGAAACAAACATTGGTTAGGGTAGTGTAACCCCCAACTCCCTACCCAAACCTGGCAACCAAACGGCCCCTAATTGATTAATTATATATAGCGAATCTGGAACATTACACCATTGTTCAAATAGTGTAATTTCATGTTTCTATTTCTATGTTAAATTATATCCTTGTCCATCGCTTAACAACCACAGATTTGTTTGAGGTAAATCACAGAAAAATTGAATAATTAAAACCAGTTTTGAAAATTAAAAATTGGTACAAAGAAATATTAATTTCTTCCAAAAGCTTGTTTGTGCCGCTATTGATGCCTATAGTTGTTCTTCATTTCTTCTAAAAGCTTTTTCAAAACGTCATTTGAAAATTTATTTTTTTATTCCAAACATTAAAACCGAACTATTATGTGTGTTCTAAATCACAACAACAAGATTTTTGAAGCAAAATCAGGATTAGTATATTGGTTTAATATTTCATATGTAATATCCCTCATTTTTTTAACGTATTTTAAAAAATATATTACATTTTCAAATATATTTTTAAAATGTTATATTTACAAATATTATAAATAATTTGCTAGTCACAAAAATGTCCTCTTTTTTATATTATTTTTTTCTCCACTGACGTTTATATGGCATAGACGAGTTTAGAAAAACTATATATTTATAAATATTGTAGAATAATTTAGTGGCATTAACATATTAAAAATGGGCTCTAATATTTACAAATTTATTAGTCAATAAAAGTATTTACAAAAATATTAAAATTTTAAAGGTCTTCACAGTGAAATGTCATAAAAACATTTATTTCATGTAAGTATATCAATAAGTCGCTGATTTACCATATCAATAATAATATATCTTAGTTTATCAATAATTAATTAGTAATGATTTACCATAATACATTGGCAATGATTGACTATCACCGAGTTTCTAATCACTAATCATTACTAATATATTGCTTTACGAGGTAGAGAGAGGTCTCACCGAAAAATTACATTTTTTCTTCGGAAACTGAAATAAAAAGTTGGAAATTTTAGGTTTCTTCAAATATGAGTTTAGGGACAAGTTTTTTTTCTCCAAAAAATCGATGGTTTTCGAATTTGGTTTAGTTCTTGTCGGAAAAAAAATCATCGGGTATGAGTTATCACAGGAAAACTTCGAGTTATTGATAGTTTTTGGGTTTAGTTTAATTGTTGTAAAAAATATGAGTTTGGAGACGTTTTATTTGCTTTGATTATGGGCTTTTTTTCATCGCTTTTGGCCATGGTTTGCAGGTTTGGGCTATTTTGCCGCAACTGATGTGCATTTTTCAATGACTAAGGTAATAGTATACTCCCTTTTCCTTTACTTTAGCGATGGGTTATATGCATACTCTTTCTAGTATAAGTTCTATTAATAGAATGTGTCTTCTTTAAGATATATTCTTTTAGAGGTGAAGACGCATTCTAAATTCAATGTGTTTTCAATAAAAATGCATCTTATATATGCCACGGAATGTGTCTTCTTTAAGATACATTCTTTTAAAGGATGGATTATAAATTCAATGTGTTTTCAATAAAAATACATTTGATATGTGAACACCGTCAATATGCCACGGTGAAAAAAGTAAAACTGTACTAAATGCGTTTTTTTTTAAATCAAAGACCATTGAAAAGTAAAAAGTGAACTAGTTTCCAAAATATTTTAAATTACGTATTTATCCCTAATTCATTTTAAAAACTGAACTACCCTCCCAATAAACCCGCAGCTAGTTGGAATACTAGACGCCCCCCGCCTCACTCCCATTCATTGGGGGGTCCGGTCAGTCGAGTAGATATTCTGTGTCTGTTGAATTGATTTAATAAAACCATGACTGGTTAGGGATAGTTTCTCCTTGGGAAAGACTGCATTTCAATATAAATGGCAAAACCCATGAGTTCACTCCATACCTTTCTTGACCGTATGAACAATTTTCTCTCAAAAATATTAATTTGGGAATCATTGATTGGCTGATACGTGCAGACATTTTCATGGAACCATATACCCTTATTCGAATCCTTTATGCCTTTTCTTGAACCAAAAGGCCACCCCAACTTTAATCAATCAATCAATTAACATATATACATTTAAAATGAAAAATGAAGTTAGAAAAAGAAAAAAAGAAAAAAGAATGGGATTCCTCTTTATTTGGTGGCTGCTGTTTTTTTTGCTAATTAGTGGTTTTGAATCATCATCATCATCATTAAAGGGTGACTTTGGATTGGCATGTAACTGGGGAACTCGCTCAACCCATCCACTCCCACCTGATATAGTTGTTAAATTGTTGAAGGACAATGGTTTTAACAAAGTTAAGCTTTTCGAAGCCGATCCCGGTGCACTTATGGCTCTTGGCAATTCTGGCATCCAGGTTATGCTTGGCATTCCTAATGAGTTCTTGTTACCACTCTCATCCAGTGTCCGAGTTGCTGAGGATTGGGTTGCGAAAAACGTTTCCCATTTCGTTTCCACATACGGGACCAATATTCGGTATGTTGCCGTGGGCAATGAACCGTTCTTGAATGCCTATAACGGCTCGTTCCTACAATCCACTTATCCGGCTCTACAGAATGTTCAAGCAGCACTTATTAAGGCTGGTTTAGGTAGACAAGTGAAGGTCACCATCCCACTCAATGCTGATGTTTATGAAACTGATAACGGTCTTCCTTCTGGAGGTAATTTCCGGCCTAACATCCATGATTTGATGATCTCGATCATCAGCTTTCTTAGCATTAACGGCTGTCCTCTCGCGATAAACATCTATCCTTTCCTAAGCCTAAATGCGGACCCGCATTTCCCCAAGGAGTATGCCTACTTCAATGGAAATGCTGCACCGGTTGTGGATGGATCGATTTCTTACACGAACGTGTTGGACGCAAATTTCGATACGCTTATTTCGGCTCTGGAAAAGAACGGTTATGGCTCAATGCCCGTCATAATTGGGGAGGTTGGGTGGCCGACGGACGGGGACCCGAATGCGAACATAGAGAATGGTAGAAGATTCAATCAAGGTCTAATGGAGCGTTTAATTCGACGTCAAGGAACCCCGAAGCGGCCTACGCCAATTGACACCTACATCTTCGCAATTATAGATGAGGATGCCAAGAGTATACAGCCAGGGAATTTTGAGCGTCATTGGGGGATTTTCAATTATGATGGAACTATCAAATACTCAATGAATATGGGAAATGGAAGGAGTTTGGTAGCAGCAAAAGGAGTTAACTACTTGCCTAAAAGATGGTGTGTAATGTCGCCAGACGCGAGTCTTTCAGACCCCAATTTACCGAACAGCATCAACTACGCGTGCACGAATGCCGATTGCACTAGCCTCGGTTTCGGCTCATCATGTGGTCAGCTAGATGCTAAAAGCAATGTTTCATACGCTTTTAATAGCTACTTTCAGACCATGAACCAACGAAAAGATGCATGCCAGTTTTCGAATTTAGCGGTTATAACTTCCACGGATCCAACTCCACCAATTCAACATGATTGCCGCTTTCAAATTATGATAGATTCAACGGTTAGAAAGCAGCATCAGCTCCCCGGACGGACCTTACCAAGAACAACCTCATCAAAGGCTGCACCAACAATTAGCTGCCATATACGACCCTTTGTCTTTGGCCTCTTCATGTTGATCATTTTCTTCAACTAAAGTCTAAATTATGTCCTGCCTAATCATATGATAAATCATGAATTTAATATTCTTGTTTGCTTGAATTTGTGTTTCCAATGGGAGGAGCGATTTTCTTTTTATTGAGATAAAATATATTTTAATTATATTTATTGTTTCTTTGAGAAGGAGTTTTGGTCTTAAATGACTATTATGATGATGACAAAAGAAGGAGAATGTAATAAAAATAAAAGAGTTAAATGCAAAATATACCATGTATTTTTTATCATTGTTAAATTATACTCCTATACTTTATATTTTTAATTAAACGCCCATGTACTTAAGTAAAATTGCATTTCACATTCTTTTATCAGTTACTTTTAGGAGGCGTTTGTTTTCGGGTTTGTATGGGATTGAGATGTCTGAGGATGAGATGTATGACCGGAGACGAGATCACTATGATTGGTTTTATATGGGATGGGAATAATAAAATTGCATTATAAATAAATTTTCTCTCTCTCTCTCTCTCCTCTCTTCCTTTCCCTCTCATCCATTCCATGGGGTTGATCCAAACCCCATGTGTTTTGAAGGGGTTCCAAACCCCATGGAACGGGGCTATGAGGTCCCTTTGGGGTTTGGATATCTTCCCTTTTGGCAAAACAAACATAGTGTTGGGGATGAGATCACCATGGGGTTTAGATCTCCATCCCCAAACACTTGAAACAAACACCCCCTTAATGAAATTGAGACACGTTCATATTATATGTGTGCCACTTGTTTAAATACCGTTGAAAATTGAACTACTAAAGTTATGTTATTTGAATCTTTTTAAAAAGTTATGAAATTTCATTAATTAATATGCACAAAATATATTGTTTTGAGATCATTTATACTTTTTTTTATTAGTTATTCACGTGATTATATGTATTCAAAAGAACATGGTAAGATTAAATTCATAGTAATATGCTAGTTTTTTTAATTTATAAAATGAATAAGGTAAGGTAATATAACATGACGGTAGTAATATCTGTATTCAATACTACATTCCGTAATATTTTGAGTTATCGGACATGGAATAGATACCCGATTCCATTGGGAAAACCTACGGTAGAAGGAGAAAATTCAACCAACTACAATTCACCACGTAATTATTTAAATTCTGATAATTTTACACGTTATTAAATAGAGACCAATTGTAATTTGACACATGTCTCTATTTTAAAATAAAAGACACAAAATAGGCAAACAAGATTATGTCACGTGTCTATTTCAATGGTCATTTGATAATATAAGTTTGCCCAATCAAATTGTGTCATGTGGCACTCAGGCCCATTATCAAATTAAACTCTGCCCACCAATAAGCCCATTGAAAAGTGTATAAATAGAGTAGGTCATTCATAATTCAAGGACAACTTGGGAGAGAAATAAGACCAAAGACAATCTCAAAGCTCTGACGATCCAAGATAATCTCGAAGACTCTGAACATCCAAGACGATTCGAAGAACACGAAGATCCAAGACAATCTGAAGAATTTGAAGATTGAAGATCCCGAAGATCGAAGACGACTCAAAAACTATAAAGATCCAAGACGACTTGAATAATTATTTGAAGACAAATTATTTGAAGATCAAGATCCCACAAACCCGGATAATTATAGTGTTCGAGATAGAAGATTTTCATCCAATCAATCATTTGATCTGAGAATACGTCGATTGACTCTCGAGTCAAAGTTTATACTTTTGATAAAGCATAAGAGGAATATTTATTAGAGATTGTAACTACTCAAATTCATCAATACAAATAATTTACTCCGCATTTATTTCACCATATCGGAATTTTGGTGTGACCACCTACCAATAAGCAACCGCTAAAAAGTATTAAAACAAAATTAATGACCCTGACTCCGACTTGAAAAAAATAAAATAAAAATAACCATTCAAACAAAAACAACGCCACATAAATAATGTACAATGCAATGCATGTATATTAAATTAATGGTAAATTTTTGGTTTCAGTCAAATTTTAACATACCTATAGTTGAAAAATGGTAAATCACACAATGTGTTTCAATTTATACCAATAAGACCCCTCTCATTCCACGTTGTAAATGTTATTTTGACCATAACGTGTTTCAATTTATACCAATAAGACCCCTCTCATTCCACGTTGTAAATGTTATTTTGACTATAACTTTTTTCGTTTGAACTCCGATTTGAATGATTCAAGATGTTTTGGAATCTTTAAATTGTGCTCTATGTTACGGTCACTTGAAAACTTTCAAATCATCAGTAAAAAAAAGGGGTAGGCTTCAATCATACATAATATTTTGATGATAATAATCTATTTTATTTATTGACGATTTTTAAGTTTTGAGGTGACCATAAAGTTTAGCTCGAATTGAGAATTTCAAAACATCTTGAATTATTCAAATCGAAATTCAAACGAAAAAGTTAGGCCTAAAAGAAATTTTACCACGTTGGATGAGAGATATCTTATTGGCATAATTTGGAAATACAGGGTTGTGATTTTTCATTTTTAAACTACAAAGACTTTTCATAAATTTAACTGAAACAATAGAGATGTCGTTGGCAATTTACCCTTAAATTAACAGTACCCAAAACTAAAAAGTTACACTTGTTTACTTTATCATCGTTTGTTTATATGGGATTTAAAATATTTTAAATTATAAGTGGTTTGAAATGTATTGTTTTATATCATTATAGATATTTTCTTAAAAATATAAATGCATCTAATTAAAAAAATCAAATTTAAAACAGTCAAATTTCAAACGCAAATCATCATAACAAAAAAAGAAAAAAAAAGATATATATACAGCAGAATCATATCAAATATTTGTAAAAATAAAAGTAAAAGAATGTATCTACAAATATAACATAAAAACCATGTTCGCGCATATGGTATTATAAAATTTATATTAGTTTCTCACGAATAATAACTCATTTTCGCGCATGTAATCACTTATTATTTTCATGAGTAATTATTTATTTACCATATTAATTGATATTTCGCACTCGTTCAACTTACTTATCTCACTTATTACATGAATGAGAGTTTCTTTAAAAATACTATATTTATAAATATTGTAGAAAATTATAGCACACAATTAAAAATTTCAAAAGAAATCTATCTATTAAATTTATTAAAAATAGATATCATTATCCCAAATAATTTACAGAAAAAAGTAAAAACCACTCATGAACTATGTAAGTTGTGATAAATAAATACCCCTAAACTATGTAAGTTATGAAAAATACACTTAAATTATTCTTTTAAGCAAATACCTTGAACTATGTGAGTTGTGACAATTGTCCCCTCAAACTATTTTTTAAAACAAATTCCCTCATAACTTTTACATGTGTTTAAAATAAACATTAAATTTGATGACATACTATATAGAATTTTTGGTTTAACATTGAAAATTTATCTATAGAAGACGAGTTACACGAGTGGTAAGTGAAATGAAAAAATTAAATGGGTGAAACACTTATAAAACGTCATAGGGTATTTGCTTTAAAAACAATAGTTTGAGGGGATATGTGTCACAAACCACATAATTAGAGGAGTATCCGTTTAAGAAAAAAGTTCAAGAGAATATTTACTTTAAAAGATAATTTAAAAGGTATTTATCACAACATACTTAGTTATGAGGTGTTTTTTTAGATATTATATTAAATTGGAGGAAGAGAGAATCAAACGTACAATATCATAAGAAGAAAGCAGATTATAGCCAGTTGAGTTATACTCGTGTTGTAGTTCAGGTGATTTTACTCTTATCTTTTTATTTTTCAAGTAATTTATAACGATTTAGGGGGGAGAGGGGAAGCTTTTGCAATGAAGTGAGTAAGGCGTGGGACCATAACCTTACATCTAGGCTCTAACCACGGCAGACAAGAAAGCTATCTACTCTTCAAAATTGGCGGGAAGGGAACCCTACGCTTTTCTCTTCTTCCCACACTAGAGTGAGCTACCGCCAGAGAAACAGCAAGAGAAAAAAGTTATGAACAACAGGAAGCGTCCAGCACCGCCACAGCCTCCCCCAACGGCTCCACAGGCCAAGCATCATCATCATTCTCAAGATGATGAATTTGTCGACGAAGACGTCTTCTTTGACGATACTCTCATCGACGAAGACGCTCTTATTCTCCGCGACATCGAGGAGCGTCAGGCCTTGGCTTCTCGTTTATCGAAATGGACTCGTCCTTCTCTTTCCCAGGATTACTTGTCTAACTCAAAGAGTATCGGTTCGTAGAATAAACTTCATTTTCTGTAATGTAAATTTTAAAACTTACTCACAACATTTTTGTTTTTAATTCTTCAGTTTTTCAGCAATTGGAAATTGATTATATCATCGGAGATTCTCACAAACAGTTGTTGACAAAATTTTCTGGCCCTTCTGCTATTATCAGAATGTTTGGGGTTACCAGGGAAGGTTTGTTATTGTTCATTTTATAATCAAATCGATTCAAATGATTTTTGTTTGTTAATTTTGGTATTCTACCATTTTGTTAGGACACAGTGTTTGCTGCCATATTCACGGATTTGAACCCTATTTCTATATCAGTTGCCCTCCAGGAATGGGTCCTGATGATATCTCTCTTTTTCACCAAATTCTCGAGGTATGTCTTTTTATTGTTTCTTATAACCTTTTATAATTATTGAATTGGTTGCATTTATATTTGATTTATTTGATTTCATGCTTCAGGATAGAATGAAGGAGGTTAATAGGAACAGTAAGGCACCGAATTTTGTACGTCGGATTGAATTGGTGCAAAAGAAAAGTATTATGTACTACCAGCAGCAGACTTCACAATCCTTCCTTAAAATTGTTGTTGGACTGCCAACAATGGTCGCCAGCTGCCGTGGTAAAAGATTTTATCAGTTAATTAATGGTCCATTTTTTTTTCTTTTTCAAATAGTTACTTATTGATTAATAAGAATGCATGCCACTTATAACATCCACATGATGAAGTCTGATTTCATGCTTTATGTCGTTTATGTAAGATTGTTAATGTTTTTCCAGGTATTCTTGATAGAGGCATACACATTGATGGTTTTGGTATGAAGAGTTTCATGACATACGAAAGCAATGTTCTTTTTGCTCTTCGTTTCATGATTGATTGCAATGTTGTTGGGGGCAACTGGATTGAGGTGCCAGTGGGTAAATATAAGAAAAATGTTAAAAATTTATCATATTGCCAATTAGAGTTTGACTGCCTGTATCCTAATGAGACATGTCTCTGTTATTATATTTTTTTCATTTGATTTAAATTATATTTTTGAGTATTTAGACCTTTTTTCTTTGATAGTTTTCCTTGACATATATCATAGATATTCAGACTTGATCAGCCATGCTCCAGAAGGGGAATTCTCTAAAATGGCACCATTTCGAATTTTGAGTTTTGATATTGAGTGTGCAGGGCGTAAAGGTCATTTTCCTGAGCCCAGCCAGGATCCTGTGATCCAGGTTTATTTTATCTATCTAACTATCTGTACTGATATCACTTTGTTGGCTTTTCATCAATGAATTCGTGTTTACTCTTTCTGAATTAATCTGCTTATTTATAGGTGGCAAACCTAGTAACTTTGCAGGGAGAAGACCAACCACTTATTCGTAATGTCATGACCCTTAAGTCTTGCGCTCCTATAGCGGGTGTTGATGTCATGTCATTTGATACAGAACGTGAAGTTTTACTAGCTTGGAGGGTATTTTATCTTTTCATGATCGTATTCCTATATCCTATGTTGTTGTTGTTAGAATGGTATCCGAGGTATATATGGTTCATGGATTTGAAGGATGACAATCCTATCACAATATCAGTGTCATAAAATGGATCGGAGTTGATGTAAATTTTCATTCACTTGCATTTGAATTCACCGTTGTAATGGCCATATCATTATGTTATGTGGCCTATAGCAACTGTTATGGCTTTTACACACGTTGTATTCCACTACAATTTTTTAGCTAATCTCTTATAAAAGAAAAATACACTCTTAAGATCTGAAAACAGCTTAAATGACTTGAAAACAGTATATTAAATTTAATAAATTAGGAATTTTAAAGTTTTATATTGTTCTTGAAAGGAGACCTTGTTTGGTTCAAGGTTGAAAATCAAAATATGCAAGATTTTTCTTGTTGTTGAAAGGACTCCCAGTTAGATTCATGGTAGGAACTCCTAAAATACTGTTTATGCAGAATGTGATTGAATCTAGACCAAATGACCTTTCTAAATAACTATTGAGAGACTCCTGCATTAACCAATTAACTACCAAGGTTATTTTGTATACAAAAAATACCTCCTTTGAATGATTGATGCTAACTTCCAGACTTATCTTGCCATTAGGTTTGATGGCTTGAGTTCTTACTATTCCTTTCAATTTGACCGTTGATAAACACTTTCAGTTTGTTATTTACCTCTTATTTTGCTCATGTAAACTCTGTTATTCACCATGTTATTCTGACGAAGTCAAGAAATTTGAAACTTGTCTTTCATATATGAAGGTATTTGAGAAAACTCCTAACTGGAGATGTCTTGCTGTCTCGTTTGCCATCTTTCTCTTCGTCTCCCATATTTTCTTTTTGTATTATAGCCTTATAGGAGTGGTGAATCGGCTTCCTACCTGTTTTGTTTTTACATTGCAACTATACAACCAATCTTGGTTTAAACTTCTTTCACAAATTGACATGAGTTGGATTCTCCCAAAGGATGCTAGAGATATTTTAATAATGGACTTTTTCAGCTTGAAGTCTTCAAAGAAAAAATCTTTTTGGAGTTATGGCGTGTCTGCTTTGTTGTGGAGTGTATGGTTAGAACGAAACTCTCAGATTTTCATGGGGTTTTTCATCTTTTAATTGGGCCAAAGTTGTAAATATTGTAGATTTTGATTGGTGTTGTAAATATTCTAAAAAAATATATTTAGTTATTTGAATGGTGTTGTTTTGATTCACCTATTAAATATCAACACATAGTGTTAGTTTCCCCAAAAATTAATAATCAATAGATATAAGAATTTGTGCCCTAGTAATGGTTGTCGGACATGAGAATTATGCTATAACTTCATCTTTCTTTGCAGTTTACAAAATTTTCATGTCTTCTTGTTATAAATGGTCGATGATCATAGGAAGGGGACATAAAACGGATCTTACCTTTATTATTACAAACCATGGATGATCTAAAGGGGTTATAATTCATTGCAACAAATGGACTTTTGATGTGTCTTTTTTCTATATATATTTTTTTTGACTTGTCTTTCCATAAAAAAGTTATGTGTGTGCGCGTGAGGGTTGTGAATGATACGAACAATTTAACTGCAAGGAAAATATTTTGTTTGCAGGATCTAATCCGGGAAGTGGACCCTGATATCATAATTGGATATAATATTTGCAAATTCGATTTGCCATATATTATTGAGGTAATTTTGATAATGTACTTGGTTTATAAAGTTTTGAATTCCTTGCAAATGAGATAGATTTGACTTGGAAAAAGTGATTGCCTTTTTAATAACGAAGAGGTTGAGTTGCATGGGATTTGGGTTTTCTTTTTCTTGGGTAAGAAATGTTCAAGATTTAGTTTTAGGCTTTCTTTTTCAATTATGAATGGGCCTTATATTCTTTTTTTTTGTAATTTGTGCCGGCCTTGCGTAATTTTTTATGCTTTCTTCTTTTGTATTTTTTGTTCTTGAGGATTTCTTGTCCTCTTGTTGTTTTCTCAAGTATTTCTTATCCTCTTCTTGTACCTTTCCTTTTTTTTAATAAAACTTTGTGACTATCTAATAAGATAGATTTGTACTTTGTAGTAGGCAGTGATTTCTAGTTCATAGACAGATTTTAGTAGCTCGACTCTCTCTCTCACTATAAATTTATGGGTAACAGAAGTCTTCTATCTTTCCTTGGGAGTGTAGTGTTCTTGTTGCCTCCAAATGGAGTGCACTTTATAATTTTTTTTGTAATTATGCTCCTTTTTATATAGCCTCTAATTGGAAGGCTTTTTTGTAGCTCCTTCCTTGCCTTTTTGGGCTTTTTCATACATCAATGAAATTGCAGTGTTTATTACCCCAAAAAAAAAACAGAAGTCTTCTATCTCGTCAGTATTCTAACATTGCTTACTTTCTCTAAATTATGTTTTTGTTGGGTTCTAGGCCACATGCATTTAGGTGGTGATCCTATCTAGGGTGCTCCTCCTTCTTTCATTTTCTCAATGAAATGGGATAGCAAATACCACTATTTTCTTTGTTTTGGATCTTTTAAATCATTATCCCAGGAGGCTTAGTCTTTTTTTTTTTTTTTCTGAAACTTCATAAAAAAATAGGAGGTAGAAGCAATAGATATTTCTTTTTTGATTCATTCTTAGAGTTGAATACCCCATCCAAGAATTGTTTTTGATCCATAGGAATCAATAGAAAAGGCTAATCCCTTATGCGGCTGAGTTATAGATAGAGTGAAAAGATCTGCCATTTGTTGTTGTGAGCCTTTCTTTTAGTTTTTTTTTCTTGAAAATTGCTAATTCAATATTCAATGAAATTTTCTTGCATACATTGTCAATATTGGTTGAGGTTTAAAAATGATAATGTTTTTTGCTTATGTTAATCATCAAATTAGAACTTATCAAGTGTCCCGCTCTTCTAATTGTAGAGAGCTGAAACATTAAAAATAGCTGAATTTCCTATACTGGGTCGTATTAGGAATAGCAAAGTTCGTGTCAAAGATACCACCTTCTCTTCAAGGTATATTAAAATTATTTATTTATTTTCATTGAGTTATTTACCTTTTGTTTTGTTGTGTGTCAAATTCGGTTTTCTTAGTGACAAAATTGAATAAATAATTGTTGATTGTTGATGTCTCAGACAGCTTGGAATTAGGGAGAGTAAAGAAATAACGGTGGAAGGAAGAGTTCAATTTGATTTGCTCCAGGTTTTGTCTTTCATATATATTGCTTTTGAGGTCATCATATTCATGACCCAATGAATAACAAGATACTTTTCTGTTTTTCTGTGCAGGCTATGCAGCGGGATTATAAATTAAGTTCTTATTCGTTGAATTCTGTTTCTTCACATTTTCTTTCCGAACAGGTGACGTTCAAATTCTTTTATTTGCCATTCTAATGTGAATGCAAAATATTATTTGTTTCTCTTTCTCTCGATAATTTATGTACTTGCGAATTTTTTAGCTGGTGTTTTAGTTGGAATATCATCATGCAGCTTGTGGTTTACACAATTAAGAAGAGAAGACTAATATTTAAAAAAGAAAAGGTCCAAGTTTTCAAGGAGAAAAGAAATATAACTAATTTCTTATGTTTTCGTTTGTTTGGGAAAATGAATTGTTAAAGCTCTCAACATTTATCTTATTATTAATCATTAAAATTATAAACGATGCATTAAGGAAAACTTTCAATCAGCTTCAACTTTAAATTTATTTGACTTCTCCATCTACTTCTTGACATTCAACATTCTTGATGGTGCTTAACTATTCATTATGTTTTTTGAAGTCAGGTATTTCTTCTCTCCTAGTTCTAATATAGAGCACCTCAAAATGTGATATTTTTTATGATGGTGATGTACAAGGATAAAAATGTCGATGTCGACACGTTACTTTTACTGTAATGTCGATGGATATTTCAGGAAATGTCAATTTTTGTGTCGGTGAAGATTTTTTTTATATAATTTATAAACTATATCATCTTTATTGCAAATAAAAAACATCACTTCATTAATAAAAGCACAATAACTCAATTTTTATATATAATTTTTTAAATATCTTAGGCATTACAAAAACTACCAACATGGATTAGCCTAGTGGTCAAGGGGTTGATTTCCAACCTTGAGGTCATGGCATGGGTTAAAACCATGTTGGCCAGCTACCTAGGATATTATCCTATGATTAAACCGACGCCAAGTGTTTTAGGGTCATGAGATAGTCCCATGATATTAGTCGTGGTGCGCGTATGTTGGCCTGGACACTCACGGTATAAAAAAAAAAAGAATAAAGGGATACATATTAACATACCAAGGATATATAATGAGAGGTATATATGTAATTGAACTTGATAATATTTTAAGAATAATATGTGATCTCCTCCACCTCCACCTCCACCTCCACATGATCCCTCCCATCTCACTGCCACTCCCTAGTCCCAAGTTGCCAACCCAACCTACTTTCTGACATCTTAGGTCTAATTGAATAAGGTATTAAGCCTAGACTCCCCAATTCTAAAGAAAAAGAAAATAAGGTTCTCCCTCAACTTCACCATTTCCTTGGCAGACTTCAATGATTTTGGAAGAAATTTGGGATCCACTCGAGAAAATTGGTGGCATGGTCTCGCAAGACATCAGCATTTTGCCAAAATCGACTGAAAAACCGTCGATAATCAATGTTATCGATGACAATCATGACTTTCGCTGACTTATTGATGATACCTGGTGAGAGTGAGACTTCGCCCCTATCGGTGTCGACACACTTTATTTTCTTACATGTCGTCGATGACATGAATGACTTTTTCATCCCCGGTGATGGGGAAGAGTGATTTCCCCTTCTTAGTTATCATTATTTTTTTTATAGAAAGATGAATTTTCATTAATAAAATGAAAAGTAATGAAGTACAAAGACAAGAGGATGAGAAATTCTCAAATAAAGAAACTAAAAATGGAAAGCAAAAACCTTAAATCTAAATGTAAGAATTTCAATTATAGAACATGAAATGTAGTGCAAAATTAAGATGGTAGGATTTACAACTTTAGCCAACTAAAAGTGCGAAAAAATATTAGTGTCCCAAGTGTGCTACCATGTATCAACTTTTTTTATTAAAAATCCGAGAGTTACGTTCTATTCAAATTCTCCAAAGCAAGGCAACAACACATTTCCAGAAAGTCTTTCTTGATTTAGGAACTTTTATCCCAAATACATCCCAAATTAATAAATCATAAGCATGCTTTAGGGGAGCCCAATTAAAAAAAAATTGACAAAGAAGATTGAAGCAAAGCTTGCCAGTGAAGTCACAATGGAGAAAAAGATGAGAAGCAGTTTCATAATTCTGATAACAAAGCAAACAAGTATTAGGAGGCTAAGAATGAGTGGGAAAACGTGATTGCAAAACATCCCTAGTAATAAGTTGTCCCTAAAAGAAAGTCTAAAGAAACGAATGGATTTTAGGCGGTAACCCGAGAATTCAAATGGAGCAAAAAAACTTCAAAAGAGTCAGAAGTAGTGTTTGTGAGATATGAAAAGAATGATTTACAAGAGAAGGATCCTAAAGAGTGAAAGAACCAAAGGAGACGATCTAGATAAGAAGATGGAGAGAACTGAGATTTAAGGTTTAGAAGAATTGAGAGTTTTAAAAATTTCTCATCTTTGAGATTTGTATAAAAGGAAAGATCCCAAGTGTTTGTTTGAAGGATAAAAAGAGGAAAGATGGAGGCAATACAGTTTGTGGTTATGCGATAAAGAAGAGGAAGAGAGATAGAAAGAGGAGAATTTAAAATCCATAGATCTTCCCTAAAATAGGGTAAACGACAAAGAGGAATGGAGATGGGAAGAGGAGGATTGAAATTTCATAGATCTTTCCAAAAAGGGGTTACATGACCATTACCCGGAATAATTTTTAAACCCAAAGAAAAAGAAGGAACACATCTAGAAATAGATTTCTAAGGACTGCGGAGAGAACAAATTTTAACTGTCAAAGAATTCCAATCAAAATTAAAAGATGCATACTTACTTCGAATAAAGAAGTCTATAAAGAGTTTGGTTCAGAATAAAGTCTCCAAATCCATTTTTCAAGCAATGCAATACTCAAGATTTCCAATTCCAAAACTACCCAAATGTTTTGATGCAAACAGTTTTCCCATTAACAAGATGGAATCTTTTCAAGGGATTAGCAGATCCAAGTCGTGTGACTTCTCCCAACTTTTTGAGTTATCATTACTACTTCCATTCACACATGTATTTTTGTGTGTACCTTTTGATTCCACAAGTCTTTTGGTAGATTTTTTATTCTAGTTTTCTCTTTTAAACTTTTAATTGTGATTTTTCTTATTTATTTTTATCTGCGAAGGATGAAAGGGATTTGTGATTACCTGCTGCAAAATATGGATCGATTTGTAAACAATGTATGATTAAAGTCGATTAGTAATCTTGTTAATGTTGTTTTTGAGATGCTTTTGCTTCTTCGATGAAGTTATTTATAAGATAGTTTTAGAGTTCTTTATTTTACTTTTGCGCTACACCAACTTTGATGGATTATAAGCCACCATTATATTATTTTTAACTGTTGGTATTCATGTTTATTGTTGCTTTCATGATCCATTCTCATTTTCTACAGAAGGAGGATGTCCACCATTCAATAATATCAGATCTTCAAAATGGTAATGCAGAGACCCGAAGACGATTGGCGGTTTATTGTTTGAAGGTGCTTTAATTTGCCCGCCTTTCAAATTCACCACTGTCATTTGTTTTCTATATAAAAAAAATAATTCTAGAATACATTTTTCATTTTTGAGGTTGTTATTATTGCTGAGTTTTTTTTTTTTTTTGATAATAAACAAGCAACTTCATTGATAAATGAAATAGCCAAAAAGGCCGAAAGGTACAAAAAAGCCTTCCAAAAGGAGGCTATAATAGATGGGGAATAATTACAAAAAATAATACCACCCCTCGAACTAGAAGCATGAAGAACAGCCCCACCAAAAAAAGTGCTACACCAAATAGATTTGATCAGATTTCTATCATCATCTTTCAGCTTCGAAACAAAGAATTTTATTAATAAGAGAAAGTAAAAAGCAAGAAGGGAAATCCTTTTTTGGAGCCACTGGAGGAAGGCATTCCTGTTCACCTTAGTGGTAGACACTCAAAGGAGACTTTTTGAGCGGAGTTTTGGATAAAGGGTGATTGAAAGATTTCTAATTGGGAAAGACAAGGCTCCACTGTCACATCTTCAGTTTGCGCGTGACACCCTGATATTTTGTTGAGGTAATGTGAATTCCCTTCAAAACTTTTTAGACATCATCCAACTTTTTGAATGGAGTTTTGGTTTGAAGATTAATAGGGTGAAGTGCTTGATGATAGGGATAAACTTGGAGAGTGAGAAACTACCAATGATGGTTGTTATGGTGGGTTGTTCGATTGCGTCTTTACCCCTTAACTACCACGGTATGCCTTTGGTGGACAATCCAAAAAGAGAAATTTCTGGTAACTAGTCATGGAAAAGACAAAAAAGTGTCCGTCCTTGTGGAAAATAAGGTTTTTCTCCAAAGGCGAGAGGTTAACACTTATTTAGTCCATTCTCTTAGGCATACATACTACATGTCCTTATTTAGGATACCTGCAAGTGTAAGGGAGGATATGGAGAGAATTATGAGAAACTTTCTTTGGGAGGAATCATGGGAAGGGAAAGGATCTCACTTTGTAAATTGGAAAGAGGCTAAGTGAATGGGGGTTAGGAATTGGCAACTTGGAGAGGAAGAATACGACGTTACTCGTTAAATGGCTATGGAGATTCCCTATTGAACCTGTTGTCTTTGGCATAAAATGATCCCAAGTAGACATGGGAAACATCCAAATGGTTGGGATACGAACGTGGTGGTCAGAGGTAGTGTTAAAAGTTCATGAAGATGATATCCAAATGTTACCCTCTATTAACTGTGTTAAATGGAAGGTCGGGGATGGAATCTGATTTGCTTTTGGGAGGATGCTTGGGTTGGAGACATTGCATTTCAAGACCTCTACCTCTTTTTGTACACCCTAACCTTAGCTAAAAACTCACCTGTTTTTGCTTTCATTCACAGGGAGGGTTTATGTGTGAATATTGACTTTCGTTTTTATAGACCAATCCGGGATAGGGAATTATCAAAATTGTCATCCTTTATTTCAAACCTAGAGGGAATCTTAGTGAGGGAGGGCTCACTTGATAAAAGACTATGGAACCTGGCATTCTTTTTTGATTTTAGCTGCCTGTCTTGTTGAACTTTAACTCACCTTTCTTTTCCATTTTGTGGAAGGTGAAAATCCCGAAAAAAGTGTGGTTTTGGGTAGAATCAAGACCTATGAGTTTCTTCAACGATCTTCTTCCTTCTCCTCACCCTTAACCCCCCATTGATGTAGTTTGTGCAACCAAGAGTCCGAAAATCTTGATCACATCATGTGAAAGTGTAATTTCTTGAGGCTTGTTCGGGGTGAATTGGGTTGGTAATGATACCTTTCGCCTAACCTTGGATGAGATGTTATGTTATCCTTCTTTCAAAGATAAAGGGAAAAGCTTATGGGTATCTGGATGTAGTGCAATCACATGGGGAATAAGGTTGGAAAGGAATAGGAGAATTTTTAGGGGAGAAGTTCTTGGGATTATGTCTGGAAGTTGGCTCATGTAAATGCTTCCTTTTGGGGGTCAACTTCCAAACCTTTTTGTAATTATTTACATGAGCCAATCCCTTGGAAAAGCAACCTTTCCTCCAACCATCAAGTCTAGAGGAAATCTTATCAATCACAGGTGGCCAAAAAGAGAGGTTACTTTTTATAGGAGAATTCAAGTCTTGATTTTTACTATGGGATTCTTTTGCTTCAAGAGGTTTTAGTTGCGCTAAAGTTGTAAATAGTGTAGATTTCGATTTTCCTTCGCATTCCATGTTCTATAAATGGAATTCTTTTGTTTAGTCTTTACTTTAACTTTTTCCTATCTTTGGAGGATTTCTCTTACTCTTGTATTTGTTTTTACCCTTATTTGATTAATTAAAGTTTATCTTCCATAAAAAATAAAAATAAATTATCCGGGGCGAGAAAGAAAACAGATAAGCTGCATCCTCATTGTTGGCATTGCATATAATACATCTGTTAGGGCATAACTTCCTATCCTCTGGGGGTGTTTTGTTTGCATTTTGTCATTGGTGTTGAGGCTCCCTTTGAAGAGAATCCACAAAAAGACCTAACTTTCTTGTGGTGGTTGTATTTTACAAAGCCTAAAAAAGATCCTTAGGGAAACTGTCACTTCCCTGGAATAAAGAGTGGCTGATTTGCAGGAAAAAACTTTGCCACCAACAATGAGCCACACTCTATGGTGTTGAACCTCACTGAGAGAGAGGTGATGAATTCTATTGAGATGGCCTACAAAGATCTCCTTCTCCTTGACTTTAAGATTGCTTCTAAATAATAAATCTAATTGTTGCGAGAATCCCATTACCTTTAGAGGAAGACAAAATGTAAAGGGAGGGAAAGCAATCAGCAAGGGTGGTTTCGAAAGCCCGAGGGTCCTCCCAAATCCGATCTTTGATCATTGCCCAAGAGTTTGGAGAAATATGGAAATGATTTAATATCTTTATTGCTTCAAAGTGTTATGATTTCTCATGGAAATGATGATTTTTTAGTTTTAGAATTCAAATGAGGTTTGTTTTTCTCATATTTTCTTGATAATATTGTCCAAATTTAAACATCCTTGTTATTGTATTTAGCCTCTTTTTGTGGTATTATATTTTTTTGGGTTGGGGATTCAGGATGCCTATCTTCCACAACGGCTTTTAGATAAATTGATGCTCATTTACAATTACGTGGAGATGGCTCGAGTCACTGGTGTCCCTATTTCTTTTCTTCTTTCAAGAGGGCAAAGCATCAAGGTAATTTAGCAATTTTTTTAATTTTGTGGTCAATATATGTTTATCTTTATCTAGCTAAAAAAATTATTGTTAATTATAGGATCACAACTATTGTTAATTGTAGGACCACAAACTATTGTTTTCAGGTACTCTCTCAACTTCTTAGGAAGGCAAAACAGAAAAACCTTGTTATTCCGAATGCTAAACAGGCAGGATCTGATCAAGGCACATATGAGGGTGCAACTGTAAGTTTGTTAACACCTGTACCTTTTTCCTTTTGTTTTAAATGTTGTAAATGACACTTGATGTTTTTTGAACAAACAAGTAAGGAAAGAAGAAACATAAATACTATAAGAAAAGTATTATACTATAACAAGTAAGGAAAGAAAAAACATAAATACTATAACAAGTAAGCAACACAAACAAGTAAGGAAAGAAACATAAGAAAGAAGAAGAATGACAAACCTATCAAGGAAGGAAGATAAATACTATAAGTTGGAGGAAAAAATAATGTCTTCGTTGATCTATGAAAGCATACATAAGTATTTATAAAAATTCAAAGCTAACCTAAAATCTGATTTACAAGGAAAGAAAATATATGTACAATCTATTCCTAAAATAATTCTTAGAAAAAAGGGACAGCGATATGTTTCCTTTTCGTTCTCCTTGAAATTTTTTTCCTCACGGTCTTGATATTTTTAATTCTTTCACTTAATTTGCTTTAGGTAATGGCTTGAGAATTAGATTTTGGGAGGATGTTTGGTATGGACCTTCTTCTTTTCAATCATCATATCCTCATCTACCTTTTTTTTGTTTTTTTGTTTTTAATGTTGGTCATCTAATCGCCTCCCTGTTCATGATTTCCTTTCTTCTTGGAATCTTTCTTTTGAGTCAAGATGATATTTTGATGAACTTTTCAAGAAAACAATAATCTACAAACACTTTCTTTTTAGATCAAACAAATCAAGCAAAACAGTCTGGCTTTTTTTTTTGAATTTGAACAACAAATAAACTAGAGCAAACAATAAGAACTTTTGTGGTTTCCTTTTTCTAGAAATCGAATTGCAACTAAGAAAACACAAAGGATGAAAAACTAGAATTTTTGTGGTTTTCTTGGTTTTTGGATGAATCTAAAAACAAAGATGAATAGGTTAGCAAAACAAATAATAAATTAGAAAACAAGATAGAAATCTTCCCTTTAGTCGAAGCTCTCATGCAAAATGATACCCTAGATATGGATCCTCGAAGATCCCTCAAGTCACCAAATTCTAAAACCCCAAACAACAATTTGGCAAACCTCAAGGAATTTTGAGAAGGAGAAGATTATTCCCGAATCAAAGACCTTGACATAAGAAGATTATTTCTTTCTACAGTATTAATGAATTTCTCAGTTTCCTATAAAAAAAAAAAGAAAAAAGAAAGAACTTGTTTCTTTTTTCAAGATTGAAACACTCTACAAACAATTAGATCAAGATTGTTTGTATGTTCAGCCAAGCAAAGAGAGAAAGTAAGAAAAAACTATTCATTCATTATCAAATCTGATTGTAAACCTTAAAAATGAGTCATTAAATGGTTAAGAAAGCCTTGGTCGAAATTCCCTTGACCTAATCAGATAAAATAAAATCTCCCCAATGATAAACTTTAAAATGAAAACTAGACAATTTTGGGAAATATTAATTAGCAAATGAATTTTTCCTAAACTATTCAAGACACCTAATCAGCCACAAAATTGACCTAAATACTTTCCTTAAATACATCATAAATTCGTGGACACCATTTAAAAGTTCTATACTCTATAGAATATTTTCTAATTTGCTTGGCATAGAATATTTAGCTTGAGAGGAATAGAAGAATTTTTCAGGATTGTGAGAAGGATTGGTGATATACTTGGGAATTGACACATGTCAATACTTCTTTTGTCTCATTCCAAGGTCTTTTTTAACATTCCGCTTTTTTTGATCATTAACTGTTTGGCTACATACTTGTAAATGTAATTGTGTGATGGCCTTTTTTGTCGCACATCTTTCATTTTCTTAATGAAATGGGCTTTTGAGCTTTTGTTTTTAATAAAAATGCAATATTTATTGCTTTACTAAAATTCCCCCCCTAAAATGTGAACACTCTGGGCATCTTAAAATGCAGGTTATGGAAGCAAAGGCTGGGTTCTATGAAAAACCCATTGCTACATTGGATTTCGCTTCTCTGTATCCATCTATCATGATGGCATATAATTTATGTTACTGCACTCTGGTACCACTAACCTCTTTTTTGCTTATTGCATTAAAATTTTCATTTCTTCTTTGTGTAGTTATTTTAATAAACAGAATATTTAGGGAAACTTCAGACTTCTAATATTTTTTTGAAGGTGACTCCTGAAGATGCTCGTAAGCTAAACCTGCCTGCAGAAGATTTTAATAAGACCCCTTCTGGTGAAATATTTGTTAAGTCTAATTTACAGAAGGTCAGTGGGTAAAATTTGTTTGCTTCTTATGGGAAAAAAAACTGTTTAATTAGTCTTCTCACGTTCTGATTAAAGCCTATGTATTCTTCTGTTATTAATGTGTCCTAAATTAATGTATCTACTAAGTCTGTTATAATTTAGGGAATACTTCCTGAAATATTAGAAGAACTACTGGCTGCTCGGAAAAGAGCAAAAGCAGATTTGAAGGTCATTACCTTTCTATATTACACAATGAATATGCTTGATGAATTTATTTACTATACTCCATGTTTTGTCAATCATATTCTATTCAGAGTAGTCCCGTGTTTTTCTATTTAGGAAGCTAAGGATCCTTTTGAGAAGGCTGTGTTGGATGGTCGACAACTCGCTTTGAAGGTTCGCAACAAATTTCAAAATAATGTCATGTGCTCATATACATATATAATATATATATATATATATATATATATATCCTATTTATGTTAGTTCTTTGGACTAATGAGGCACATGCAACCTTTTCAGATAAGTGCAAATTCTGTTTATGGATTTACAGGAGCTACTGTTGGTCAGTTGCCCTGTATAGAGATATCATCAAGTGTTACAAGCTATGGTATACTTAAAATGTTAATGTTCTCTTTTCTTTTATTTTGATTTAAGTTCTTGATAGTTACGTTTCTCTTCATGTTAACGAGTTGACTGTTTTAAGGTCGAGAGATGATTGAGCACACAAAAAAGCTTGTGGAAGATAAATTTACGACGCTTGGGGGCTATGAGCACAATGCTGAGGTAAGTTAAAATATGTCCAATGCTAAAGTAAACTTAATCATTTAAGGTATTCTCAACAAGATCTAGATCCTCTTTGTCATTTAGGTTTCTTTATGAAATTCTAAGTCAAATACTTGGCTTGAAAATAAAAAGAGAAGCAGTGAGAAAATTCTTAGTCATAGAGAGGTAATGGAGGGGAGTGCAGAGAGAAGCAAGAGAGATTGAACCAGTATAATGGTCTTCCCAAAATTGAATATAAGTGTCAAATTTTTTCTTTTTTTTTTTTAATAGAAATATTAACTTTCATTGATTAAGAAAAAAAAAAGTACATAAAAGACCTTTCATTTCTTCCCAGAGGCTTTCTCCTTCATCTCTCTTGAATGTTTGCCCTAGCCTCAACAATGTTGACACATCATCTCTCTCTTTTTTCAAGTGGACATCAAAGTTTGCCCTAGCAAAAGTTGACATCAAAGTTTGCCCTAGCAAAAGTTGACATTAAAGTTTACCCTAACAATTTGCACTCCAATTGGAGGCATTAAGCACAATACAATCCCAAACATCACTCAAGCTCTTGTGCTTATCAACAAAAGTCCTCCTATTTCTCTCAAGCCAAAGATTCCAGCAAGTAGACCGAATAACGTTAGCCCACAACACTTTCTTTTCCCCCCCATTTGGATAGCCACCAAGGAGAGCAGAAGTTGCTTTTAGAATCATCATGAAAAGCCCAGCTCATGTGGAAGGTGCTCAGAAGACGAATCATGTAGATCTAGAGAAATCACAATGGAAGAATAGTTGACTCGTGCTTTCGACATCCTTTAAACAAAGACTGCATCTATTTGGCTGAAGAGTTAACCAAGGGTTCCTCAATTGCCATTTTTGGTTAAGAGTTTAAACCATCATTGATAAGAATCCAAAGGAAAACTTTGATTTTCCTAGGATAATTACCCTTCCAAACTAGCTCCAAATTGGGGTCATCCTTCAAATTCTGCCAGAACAACATCAAAGCTGATTTGCAACTAAACCCATTGGCTTTATCCGGCTTCCATATTCTGGTATCCTCCCTATTGTTCAAGCAAACAGTATTTAAGATGTCCATAAGGGCAATCCACTCATCCACCTCTTCATCTTTCATATTCCTCCTGAAGTTAATAATCCAAGAGAATAAAAACTGAGTTAGTTGAAAAAACAGTTTAGAAAAAAGAAAAATGCTCCCAGACACTTTTCCCAAGACTGTCCCCTGAGTCCCTCCGGTGTCTTTCACGCCGGTGGGAACAACCCACAACCACCTCCCCGCCCTCCCTTTCTGTTTTTTCATGGCCTATCTCACCCAGAAATGCTACATAGACCAGGAAATACTTCACTATTGCTCGTGATGGAAATCAGGGAATCCCTAAGATAAAATTCTCCGAAAGAAATAGAGATAGTGTATATGAACTCACCCTGGAACTTGATGCCACGATTTGGTTGGTTGACACTCTTGAAGACCTTCTCATTACCCCTGCCCTCCAAAAATTCTTCCGACAACTCCGTTTCAGTGATGGAGTTCTCTGTTTTGAATGAACAACAAACAAAAGGGGAATGTTCCTTGAGCTTTCCAAAATCTCAAACAATGGAAAGAGAAGTAATCTTGTCATCCCAGCTGGAGTTAACTTTGCAGGATGGAAAACCTTCAAAGGCTTGATTCATGATTTCTTTGATGGAAAATGGAATGCTCCAGATCTTCCGAAACCAAAAACCTAGTCAAAGTCCTATGCTAAAGCTGCCTCTTCCCACCTTGTTCCTCTAGCTCCACCTCCAAAACCCCCATCCACCACCCAAACCCACCCTTCCACTCTAAATCCTCAATCCAAATCCCCCCCTTGGCTAACATAGCCTCTTCTTTTGAAAAGGAGGAACCCCTCCCAAATGGTTTTGGCCTTATTTATTGGAACAAGACAGTTGTGGTTACCAGGACAACTTTTTCATGATGACTAGACCTCCATCTTAAATGCCATAAATAACCATTTTGGCCTTAATTGCTCCATCAACCCTTTTCAACCGGATTGCGCCCTTCTTCAATGCCCATCAAAAGCTGATGCTGATAACCTCCTAGCTACCAACAGTAACTGGCGCACTTTTGGAAACCTCTCCCTGAAATTTGACTCTTGGAACCCAAAACTTCATGGCAGAACCAATGTCTTACCTAGCTATGGTGGATGGATCAAGGTAAGGAACATTCCTTTACACCTATGGCTCGAGCCTATTCTAAAAGCCATCGGAGATCTTTGTGGAGGATACATTGAATGTTCTCAAAAGACCCAATCTCTCATCCAGTGTTTAGAAGCTTCCATCAAGGTGAAAAGAAACTTTTGTGGCTTAATTCCGGCAGAAATCAAAATTTCAGATGATATTAATGGAGATTTCATGGTCCAATTAGTTCCTTTCGAAGACCCCACCCTCCTGATGACCAGAAAAGCCGGAATCCATGGGGTTTTTTCCAAAACTGGTGTCGCGGCTTTCCTTGGCGGTGAGGAGGATCTCGGACCAATGGACAAACACAGGAGAGGTTTTAACCCCTGGACAACCCCCTGCATCCAAACC
Organism: Gynostemma pentaphyllum; assembly: GCA_028015215.1. NCBI lineage: Eukaryota > Viridiplantae > Streptophyta > Magnoliopsida > Cucurbitales > Cucurbitaceae > Gynostemma > Gynostemma pentaphyllum. Next base: position 50,942,723 of record CM051352.1, read on the forward strand.
TGCAAATTCCTCAAAAGCAAAAGTCCAATATGTGCGGCACTGACTGATGTACTTCCATCGGTTCCTGTTCCTACCCTGCCTTCTATCACCGAAATAGGCCCTTTGTCTGAAGAGCAAGCTGGCGCTTCCCATCAACCCATACTTCTAATAATTCCTTTGACTTTCCAACCTCTAAACCATACCCTTTGGGCCCACCTACCTCCATTCCTGAACCACCTAATTCCAAAACCTCTTATGCTGATAAACTCAAACCCATCCCAGAAAAAATGCCAAAACCTCTTCTTGGGCCTCCCAACCCTCCAAAAAAGCCCATCATTAATGAAAAAAACTTAACCCAGACAGCCTCTCACTATCCTCAAACGTCCTGACCCACGTCCTACACCAACTGGCCCCACCAAAAACACCCCAACTTGCTCTGTTTACAAAAGAAAAATAAACCAGAAGCCTACTATTCATGAAAACCAAATCTTTTCAACAAACCCTCCTACCTCATCCACATATTTTCCCTCCAGCCGTACCTCCCCCCAAATATCTTTTTGTAGCGTGAGTAGCCTTGAAAAAACTCCCCACACCCCCATCCCCTCCTGATTTGCCCACAAAAAAATCAGGGGACCCCCCCACTTTCTGCGAAGCAAAGGATGTTGCCAAACTTTTTGAATGCTCTATTGAGGCTCACTCAGACCCTGATGGCAACCCCTTACCCCCCCTTAACCCTTCGACCCACAAATGGCTTGGCCTTGACTCCCACCTCAGAAGCCAGGGTCTCTGTATCATTCCCACAGACATACTCATCAAATTATTCCAAGCCATTAATGGTGATACCACCTTTGGTATCCCTGAGGGAACTCCAGGATTTTAGATGAAGATTCTCTCTTGGAATGTAAGGGGTTTGGGATCCAATAGCAAGAGGATCATTGTTAAGGATCTCATCACCAGCATTGCTCCTGATATTGTACTCCTTCAGGAATCAAAGCTTACTCATGTTGATAGAAATGTCATCCGTTCCATTTGGAGCTCGAGAGATGTTAATTGGTCCTTTAATCCCTCTGAGGGTGCATCGGGAGGAATTATTGTCATGTGGAACTCTCTCCATTACTATTGTTGAAGTTTTGAGTGGCCTCTTCTCCCTCACTATCAATGCCAAGCTTGAAGATGATTCTTGCTTCTGGCTTTCTGCCATCTATGGTCCAGCAACTTATCACAACAGACCTTCTTTTTGGAACGAGCTTTACTGCCTTGGTGGCCTTTGCACTGGTTGTTGGTGCATCGGTGGGGATTTCAATGTCACAAGATGGGTTGCTGAAAAATCCTCAGGTGGAAGAACGACTAAAAGTATGCGTCTCTTTAACAAGCTCATAGCAGAACTTGGCCTTTTTGATATTTCCCCCTCAAATGCTGCTTTCACTTGGTCTGACATGACGGGAAGACTTGTTTTCACTTTGATTGACAGATTCCTGGTCACAAATTGTTGGAACTCCAAATTCATTCACTCAAGGGCTATCCGGAAAGACAGGAATACTTCATACCACTTTCCAATCCTTCTTGAAACAGGGAATCTCTCTTGGGGTCCTATGCCCTTTAAATTTGAAAACTTCTGGACTTTTTTTTTTTTTTGATAGGAAACAAACTATTTCATTAATAGAAGTAGGAGATACAAAAAGTGGTGATTAGGGAATCACCCAAGAGCCAAAGGATTACAAAAAGAACTCCAATTGGCATTAATCAAAAAACAGTCATAATTACAAAAGTTTTTGTTAATAGAACTCCATTGAGAGACTTTAAATTCGAGGTCCCACACTTCCTCCTTGCTCCTGGACTTGTTGTTGAAAAGTTCTATAGTTTCTTTCAGCCAAGTTTCCCGGATAAGCCTTTAATAGCGAGATCCCAAAGAATTTGAGCCTTGGTCTTAAAAGGGTGTCCAAAGAGGAGGCAAACCAAATTGGGACTCGTTTTTCTTCAAACAGAAATTGAAGTTAAAAGTCCTGGAAGAGGCAATCCGAGGTGCGAGGTGAAAAGTGGCAATGGGTGAAGAGATGATCTTGGTTTTCATTTGCTATAGCAAAGGCAAAGCAAATGTTGGGAGATGGCCACCCTAGGATTTCTTTTTGCATGATGTCAAAGGTGTGATTCCTCCCGGGCTTAAATTCCGGATAAAGAATCGATTTTCTTCTGAGCTCCTCCTGCTCCGGATACAATTAAAAAGAGAAAAGGTTCATCACATTGGTTCTTGGTGTAGGTGAGCCAAGAAGGAGTTGCGACTATAATTTCCATCTTTGGTTAGGGACCAAACAAGCTCGTCATCTTGGTCATTCAAGTAGGTGGTTTGGATGTTGGCGAGGAGGTTAAGGAAGTCTTCAATCTCCCCGTCATAAAGATTCCTAGTAAAAGTGATATCCCAAGCATTGAGGGCGGGTCCCAAAATCGGCCGATCTTTGCTGATTTGTTCCTGAGATTTGGTAAAGTCTTGGAAATTGATTTCTAAAAGAAGCGCCCATTGGTCCACCTATCCTTCCGGGAAACTAGTATGCATACCGTTTCCCACTTTGATGCTATACTGATCCTTGCATTTGTTCCAAGAGAAAGAGATAAAAGTGCCAAGGATTAAGTTTTCTCGATGTTGGTCGGTGGTGAAGCTGCCATTCTCAAGGATACCATGCTTGGAGGTGATGAGCTATGCCACTGGTGTTTCTCTCTTTCAAGAATCTCCAAATCCATTTTGAGCCAAGAGTCAAATTTTTTTCTTTAAGGTTACCAATGCCGAGGCCTCCTCCTTCTCTATGGTTGGTGATTTTTTCCAATTTATAAAGATGACTACCATGAGTAACACCTTCCTTGGCCCAAAGAAAGTCCCCGATTTTCTTCTCAATCATGGTAATAACTTTATTAGGCATTTTGAAGAGGGACATAAGGTAGGTAGGAATGTTCATGAAAATGGATTGGATGATGGTAAGTCTACCTCCTTTTGAGAAGATTGCATTCTTCCACTTGTCCACCTTTTTATTAATCTTGTCAATAACAGGGTCCGAGAAAAGGATAGTGTTGGGATTCCTCCAGGGGCATGCCAAGGTAGGTCATGGGCCACCGACCAACGAATGACCAATGATGGAAGCATGGGCGTAAACTTTTGGCTATCTATGTTGATGCCATTGAGGGTAGTCTTAGAAAGGTTTATTTTCATGCCGGAGATTGCTTCAAAGAGATGAAGGGTTTCCATGATTTTGCTGATCTCGTTGTCTTCATAATCCCCGAAGATGAGAATGTCATCGAGAAAGAGAAGGTGGTTTAAATGAAAACCATTTCTACCAACTTTGATACCTTTCGTAGTGTTTTTGTAAAGGCAATCTTCCAACATTCGCTTGAACATCCATAACCAAAACAAAAAGGAAAGGGAAATGGGGTCCCCTTGTCTAAGGCCACGGGTAGCATGGATTTTACCTCTTGGTCTTCCATTGACAAAAGATAGAGAAGGAAGTGCCGTAATACAACTATGAATCCAGTGTCTCCATTTCCTGTCAAAGCCTTTCATTTCCAAAACAAAGAAGCAAAAAGTCCCAGTCAATCCTATCGAAAGCTTTTTCTAGGTCGACTTTGAGGATCCAAGCTTTTTTGTTAGAGGCTCGAAGATCATCGATAGCTTCATTCGCAACAAGGATGGCATCAGTTATTTGTCTACTGTGAACAAAAGCAAATTGGGAGCTAGAGACATTAGCGGGGGAGGACGGCTTTGAGGCGATTGGCAAGGCATTTAGCTATGATTCTTTATAGCCATGAATAAGGCCGATGGGCCCAAGTCGGTGACTCTTGAGGATCTAGCCTTCTTAGGGATTAAACAGATGTAGGCTTCTTTGAGGCGGGCATTAAGTCGGTTATTCTCAAAAAATCTTGGAACACTAACAATAAGTCGGGCTTGATAGTGTTCCAGATTTTTAAAAGAACTCTCCAGGTAACCGTCGAGTCCCGGGGCCTTGTCAGAGTCCAAAGATCGGATGACATTGAAAATTTCTAGCTCAGTGAAGGTCTGGAGTAAAGCTTGGTTGTCTTGCGGAGTGATGGGATTCCAAAAGAGGTTGGGAAACAATGCGAAGACCTTCTTGTCTAGTATACAGGGTTTGGAAGAAAGTGACCACTTCGTTTTCAATGTGAGCATCAGTAAGGAGGCTGGTACCATTAGCATCCACAAGCTCTTTTATAATAGATTTTCTTCTTTTGCCATTTGCCATTTTGTGAAATAAATTGGAGTTTTCATCCCCGTCCTTCAACCAGTCAGCTTTGCATTTTTGCCTCCATCTAATGTTTTCTTTTTGCAGTATCAAGCGGCAGGTTTTAGATCTTTTCTTTTGTTGAAATCGAGAATCATTGGCGGTGAAATTCCTCTTAAGATCCAGGGAATGAATAGCTTTGATAGTGTCATTTTTTATAGAGACTAGATCTCCAAAAAGTGGCCAAATTCCAGGTTTTAAATCTTTTTTGAGAAGTTTGAGTTTCGGTTTAGGGCAAAAGCCGGGCCAACCCGTGGTATCATAAGAATTCCGAAGTTTTGGATCAAAGCTTTAAAAGTTGGGTTGCGAAGTCCGAAATTTTCAAATTTAAAGAGGCATAGGGCCCCAAGAGAGATTCCCTGTTTGAGAAGAATTGGAAAGTGATCCAAGTGTTTCGTCTTTCCGTATAGCCCTTGAAGTGATTAAATTTGGAGTTCCAACAATTTGTGACCGAAAATCTGTCTATCAAAAGTGAAAAAGGGCCTTCCCCTCATGTCGGACCAAGTGTATGCGGCATTAGAGAGGGGTATGTCATGGAGGCCAAGTTCTCCTATGAGCTTGTTAAAGAGGCGCATACTTTTGGTCGTTCTTCCACCTTTAGGATTTCTGAACCCATCTTGTGACATTGAAATCCCCACCAATGCACCAACTGGAACATAATCCACCAAGATAGTAGAGTTCGTTCCAAAAAGAAGGGTCTATTGTGATAAGTTCTTTGGGCCATAGATGGCGGAAAGCCAAAAGCAAGAATCATCTTCAAGTTTGGCGTTGATAGTGATGGAGAAGAGGCCACTCAAAACTTCAACAACGGGAATAGAGAGGAGTTCCACATGGCGATAATTCCTCCCGGCGCCCTCGTAGGGGGTGAAGGTCCAATAACATCTCTCGAGCTCCAAATGGAGCGAATGACATTTCTGTCAACATGAGTAAGCTTAGATTCCTGAAGGAGGACAATATCAGGAGCAATGCTGGTGATGAGGTCTTTAACAACGGTCCTCTTGCTAAAGGAACCCAAGCCCCTAACATTCCAAGAGAGAATCTTCATTTAAAGTCCGGAGTTCCCTCAGGGATACCAAAGGTGGTATCACCATTAATGGATTGGAATAATTTGTTGAGGATGTCTGTGGGAATGATACAAAGGCCCTGGCTTCTGAGATGAGAGTCAAGACCAAGCCATCCGTGGGTCGAAGGGTTAAGGGGGTAAGGGGTTGCCATCGGGGATCCGAATGAGCCTCGTAGAGCAATCAAAAAGTTTGGCAAGGTCCTTTCCTTCGCGAAAGTGGGGGTTCCCCGATTTTTTTAGGGAAGATCCGAGGAAGGGATGGGGGTGTGAGGAGTTTGTTCAAGGCTACTCACACTGCAAAAAGAGATTTGGGGGAGGTAGGGGTGGGGGAGAATGCGTGGAAGAAGAGGGGAGGATTTGTTGAGAAAATTTGGTTTTGATGGATAGTTGACTTTTGGTTTAATTTCCTTTTGTAAACAGAGCAAGTTGGGGTGTTTTCGGGTGGGGCAGTTGGGATAGGGGTTGGTCCAGGGCGTTTGAGAATAGTGAGAGGCTTTTTTTGGGTTAAGTTTTCAAGTGGTGGGCTTTTTTGGAGGGTTGGGATGCCGGCGGGGGTTTGGGGGGTTTTTGAGTTTATCGGCATAAGAGATTTTGGAATTTGGGAAAACAGGGGATGGAGGTAGGTGGGCCCATAGGGTAATGTTTGGGGTTGGAAAGTCGATTGATGGGACGAGCCGCCTTGCTCTCCGGACATGGAGCCGTTTGAGTTGGAAAGTGGGGCGACGCGAGGCAAAGGCGTGCGGTCGCCGCACTGATTGGACTTTTGCTTTTGAGGAATTTGCAGGTTTGGATGCAGGGGGTTGTCCAGGAGGTAAAGCTTCTTTTGTGTTTGTCCATTGGTCCGAGATGCTCATCACCGGCAAGGAAAGCCGCGGCAGCAGTTTTGGAAAAACCTCCATGGATTCCGCCTTTCCTGGTCATCAGTAGGGAGGGGTCTTCGAAGGGAACTAATTGGACCATGAACTCTCCATTAATATCATCCGAAATTTTGATTTACTTGGAGATGAAGCCACGAAGTTTTTCTTCACCTTAACTAAGCTTAAACACTTTGGATGAGAGCTGGGTCTTTTGAGAACATTGATGTAACCCCAGGAAATCCCGTGGCTTTTAAAATAGGCTCGAGCCGAGGTGTAAAGGGATGTTCCTTACTTTGATCCATCCACCATAGCCTGGGTAAAACGGTGGATCGGCCATGGAGTTTTGGATTCCAAGAATCGAACTTCGTGGAGAGATTTCCAAAAGTGGTCCGATTCTGGTGGTAGCAAGGAGGTTGTCAGCATCAGCTTTTGAAGGGCATTGAAGAAGGGCGCGATCTGGTTGAAAAGGGTTGATGGAACAGTTAAGGCTGAAATGGTTATTAATGGCATTTAAAATGGAAGTCCAGTCATCATGAAAAAATTGCCTGGTAACAATAATTGTCTTATTCCAATAAATAAGACCAAAACCACTTGGGAGAGGATCTTCCTTTTCAAAAGTAGAATCTAAGTTGGTCAAGGGGGGGGCTTTGGTTTGAGGAATTAGAGTGGGGGTTGTGTTTGAAAGTTGGCTGGGAGTTTTGAAGGTGGAACCAGAGGAAACAGGGTGGAAGAGGCAGCTTTAGCATAGGACTTTGAGGAGGTTTTTGGTTTCGGAGGGTCTGGAGCGTTTCGTTTTCCATCAAAGAAATCACGAATGAAACCTTTGAAGGTTTTCCATCCTGCAAAGTTGACTCCAGCTGGAATGACGAGGTTGCTTCTCTTTCCATTGTTTGAAATCTTGGAGAGCTCAGGAACATCCCCTTTTGTTAGTAGTTCGTGCTCAAAACAGAGAACCCATCATTGAAACGAAGGCTCTCAAGAATTTTTGGAGGGTCGGGGTAATGAGAAGGTCTTCAAGAGTATCAACCAACCAGACTGTGGCATCAAGTTCCAGGGTGAGTTCATAAACACTATCTCTATTTCTCTCGGAGAATTTTATCTTAGGGATTCCCTGATTTCCAACACGAGCAATAGTGAAATATTTCCTGTCTATGTAGCATTTCTGGGTGATATAGGCCATGAAGAGGGAGAAAGGGAAGGCGGGTGGTGGTTGTGGGCTGTTCCCACCGGCGTGGAAGACACCGGAGGGAATCAGGGGATGGTCTCGAAAAAAGTGCCCGAGAGCATTATACCTACACTATTGATATTTCTTTGATATAAAACTTCTGGACTTCTCAACCCAACTTCAAAGTTTTGATCCAGAATTTTTGGAATTCTTATGATACCATCGGTTGGCCTGACTTTCGTCTAAACCAGAAACTTAAACTCCTAAAAAATGATCTTAAATCCTGGAATTTGGCCACTTTTGGAGATCTAGTCTCTCTAAAAAATGACACTATCAAAGCAATTCATTCCCTGGATCTTCAAGAGGAACTCCAGCCGCTCATTGACTCTGACTTTAACAGTAGAAAGGAGCTAAAACTTCTGATGCTTGATACTTTGCAAAAAGAAAACATTAGATGGAGGGAGAAATGCAAAGCTGAATGGTTGAAGGATGGAGATGAAAATTCTAATTTATTTCACAAAATGGCCAATGGTAAAAGAAGAAAATCAATTATCAAAGAGCTTGTGGATGCTAATGGCACCAGTCTCCTTACTGATTCTCAAATTGAGAATCAAGTGGTCACTTTCTTTCAAACTCTATATACCAGACAAGAAGGTCTTCGCTTCTTGATTCCCAACCTCAACTGGAATCCCATCACCCTGCAAGACAGCCAAGCTTTAATCCATCCCTTCACTGAACTAGAAATCTTCAATGTCATCCAATCTTTGGACTCAAACAAGGCCTCGGGACCTGACGGCTACACTGGAGAGTTCTTTAAAAAGTGTCAGTGTTCCAAGATTTTTTTGAGAATAACCGCCTCAATGCCTGCCTCAAAGAAGCCTACATTTGTCTAATCCCTAAGAAGGCTAGATCCTCAAGAGTCACCGACTTCAGGCCTATCAGTCTTATTCATGGTATTTACAAGATCATTGCTAAATGCCTTGCTAATCGCCTCAAAGCTGTCCTCCCTGCTACTGTTTCTAGTTCCCAATTCGCTTTTGTCCACAATATACAAATCACCGATGCCATCCTTGTTGCGAATGAGGCTATAGATGATCATCGAGCCTCAACAAAAAAGCTTGGATCCTCAAAGTCGATCTAGAAAAAGCTTTCGATAGAATTGACTGGGACTTTTTTCTTGCTGTTTTGGAAATGAAAGGTTTTGACAGGAAATGGAGACACTGGATTCATAGTTGCATTACAGGCACTTCCTTCTCCATTTTTGTCAATGGCAGACCTAAAGGTAAAATCCATGCTACTCGTGGCCTTAGACAAGGGGACCCCATCTCCCATTTCCTATTTGTTTTGGTTATGGATGTTTTAAGCAGAATGTTGGAAGACTGCCTCAACAACAACAGTCTTAAAGGCATCAAAGTTGGTAGGAACAATTTTCATTTAAACCACCTCCTCTTTGCTGATGATATCCTCATCTTTGGGGATTATGAAGACAATGAGATCAACAAAATCATGGAAACCCTTCACCTTTTTGAAGCAATCTCTGGCATGAAGATAAACCTCACAAAGACTACCCTTAATGGCATCAACATTGATAGCCAAGAAGTTTCTGCCCAAGCCTCCATCATTGGTTGTTCCATTGGTCAATGGCCCATGACCTACCTTGGCATGCCCCTTGGAGGGAACCCAAACTCTATCATTTTCTGGGCACTATGTTATTGACAAGATTAATAAAAGGCTGAACAAGTGGAAGAATGCTATCTTCTCTAAAGAAGGTAGACTTACCATCATCCAATCCATTTTTATGAACACTCCAACATATCTTATGTCCCTTTTCAAGATGCCTAACAAGGTTATCACCATGATTGAGAAGTAAATCAGGGACTTCCTTTGGGCCAAGGAAGGAGTTGCTCATGGTAGTCATCTCATAAATTGGAAAAAAGTCACTAACCATAGAGATGGAGGATGCCTCGGCATTGGTAATCTTAAAGAAAAGAATTTGACTCTTGCTTCAAAATGGATATGGAGATTCTTGAAAGATAGAAATACCATGTGGCATAGCATCATCACCTCCAAACATGGCATCCTTGAGAATGGCAGCTTCACCACCAACACCACCATCAGAAGACTTAATCCTTGGCACTTTATCTCTTTTTGCAGGAACAAATGCAAGGATTTATATAGCATCAAGGTGGGCAATGGAACACATACTAGCTTCTGGAACGATAGGTGGACCAATGGGCACCTCCTTAAAAACCAATTCCCAAGACTTTACCAAATCTCTAGTGACAAATCTGCTAAGATTAGTCAGTTTTGGGACCCTGCCCTCAATGCTTGGGATATCACTTTTACTAGGAATCTTTATGATAGGGAGATTGAGGACTTCCTTAACCTCCTCGCCAACATCCAAAGCACCTATTTGAATGACCAAGATGACGAGTTTGCTTGGTCTCTAACCAAAGATGGAAATTATAGCTGCAGCTCCTACTTGGCTCACCTCACCAACAGAACTAAGGTGATGAAACCTTCTCTTTTTAATTGCATCTGGAACAGAGGCGCTCCGAAAAAGATCAGATTCTTTATTTGGAACTTGAACCTGGGAGGAATCAACACTTTTGACATCATGCAAAAAAGAAATCCAAGGTTGTTCATCTCTCCAAATGTCTGCTGCCTGTGCTATAGCAACAGTGAAAGCCAAGACCATCTCTTCACCCACTGCCCTTTCACTTTTTATCTTTGGAACTGCTTTTTCCGTACTTTCAACTTAAATTTCTGCCAAGACAGAAAAACTAGTCTGAATTTGGATTGCCTACTCACTGGCCACCCTTTTAAGAACAAGGCTCAAACTCTTTGGGAGCTCGCTATTAAAGGCATTGTTTGGGAAATTTGGGTGGAAAGAAACTCTAGAATTTTCAACAACAAATCCAGAAGCAAGGAGGAAGTGTGGGACACCTTGAAATTTAAAGTTTCTCAATGGAGTACTATCAACAAAAACTTTTGTAATTATGACTGTTTTTTGATTAACGCCAATTGGAGTTCTTTTTGTAATCCTTTGGCTCTTGGGTGATTCCCTAATCACCGTTTTTTGTATCTCCTACTTCTATTAATGAAATTCTGTATGTTTCCTATCAAAAAAAAAATAATAATAATCCAAGAGTTAAGCTCTTCCTTTCAAAAGTGCTTAACCAGGAGATGCTTATCCTTAGCAATTGCATAGAGGCTAGGAAATCTGGAAGCAAAGGGGGTTTCTGCCTCCTAGTGACGCTAGAACAAAACTTTATCACCCTTATCCACCGAAAACAGACTGTTTTTCTCCATTATATAATTGAGGTTATAAATTTGTTCCAAGGGCTTCTATTCGTGCAACCAGGCTTGATAGAAGAGCACCACCCCAAATGATTGCAACCATGAATACCTTCAATAATCTTATGCCATAAGCTGTCCACTTCTAAAGGAAAACGCCACAACCATTTTAAGGAGAAGAGCATCATTTCGTTTGTTCACACCACCAAAGGCAAGGCCACCTTTCAAAAAGGGGGGGGGGGGGGATTTTATCCCATTTTACAAGGTGGGGGCTCCCATCATTAGGTGCACCTTCCCAGAAAAAATCTCTCAACAATTTGTCAATTGATCTGGTAACCATCACCGGAGCTTTAAAAACAGAGAGATAGTATGTAGGAAGGCTAGAAAGGATAAGCTTGGGCTAGGGTCAATCTTCCACCTATAGAAATAAGTAGGCTCTTCCACTTGTTAATTCTTTTGTAGATTTTTTCCACGACCGGATCCCAAAAGCTCTTGGAGGAGGGACTAGATAAAGCATTGGAAATTTCCCCAAGGCATAATTAAACAAGAGACCCAGAGCCTGAAGCTCTTCCTCATTAAGATTGATTCCCACAATACAAGACTTAAGTCTATTAATACATAAGCCTGATCCTCTTTCGAACTCAACTATCACAATGTTCAAATTGGCCAACAAGTCTAGGTTGAAGTGGGAAAATAAGAGTGATCATTTGCAAATTGGAGATGGGAAATTTCGAGAGGGCCAGCGAAAAACCTCTAATCTACCTATCCATTTTCTTTTTAATGAGCATCCTGCTAAAACAATCGGCAACTAGAAGGAAAAGAAAAGGAGACAAAGGATCACCTTGTCTAAGGCCTCAAGTAGCCTTGAACTTGCCTTTAGCCTTACCATTCAACATGATAGAGAAATTGGTGCTCTTTAGACAACGATTGATCCAAAGACACCATTTTCTGTTAAACCCTTTTCTTCTAAAAATTTCCAGCAGGAATTCCCAATCTACACAATCATAAGCCTTTTCAATGTCGAGCTTGAGAATGACACCCTGATCTTTCTTCCTTTTGCATTCTTCAACAAGCTCATTGACAATGAGGATGGAGTCTATAATCTGCCTACCTCCAATGAAAGCATTTTGTGATGGGGTGATAGTATCAGGCAACACCAACTTAAGCCGATCTGCTAGGACTTTGGCTAATAGTCTGGCAAATAGGGCGGTAATCTCTAATAGTCATAGCATCCACCTTCTTAGGAATAAGAGTGATAAAAGTCTCATTGACTTTAGCATTGAATCCCTTTCCCAAAAAACTCTTGGAACACCATCATAATGTCTTTCTTAATGATGTTCCAAGTATTTTTAAAGAATTCAGCCATAAATCCATCAGGGCCAGGAGCTTTGTTCCCTCCTAAGCCAGAAATAGCCCTAAAAACCTCTTCTTCAGTGAAAAGGGGTTACAAGTCTATCATTAGCTTGGCTAGAAATTGGATTCCAGTCAAACCTTGAGGTCATGGGTTCAAACCCATGTGTGGCCACCTACCTAGGATATTATCTTACGAGTTTCCCGACGCCAAGTGTTGTAGTGTTGTAGGGTCGTGTGGTTCAAACCCAAGTGTTCTTCCTTTTGCTGATTGTTATATCATTGACCTTATATCTTAAAAAATAATAATGCGACTCTAGTGTCACATCAAACCTTAATATTTTACCAGTAACCTAATGGATCTTGACATTTTATGGTATCAGGTTATCTATGGTGATACAGATTCTGTGATGGTACAATTTGGTGTGCCCACTGTAGAAGAAGCAATGATTCTGGGAAGGGAAGCGGCTGATTATATTAGTGGCAATTTCATAAAAGTGAGATTTTATTGTTATGTTAGATTGTAAAATTTTTATGTATGGTTTTTGCTAAATTAAATATGCTATTTAAGTAAAAAACCAAAAGTAATGACAAATGGAAATCAAATATAAAATGTGCTATTTGAGACAATTTCTGTTCTTTTTTTTCTTTCTAAATAACTGGTCATGGTTTTGAATTTTGTAGAAGTGTTACTGATTCATCTCTCCTAGTTCTTTCTAAATGCTGCTGCCCTTGTTCTTCCCTTTGATTCAATATAGTTAAGAATCAAGTGAAGTGGAAACCTCTAAAACCAGCCAACAAACATGTCTCCTTACCTTACCTACAATCATCAAAACTTACCCCTGCTTATCACACCCCATATATTCTCTTGATTAAATTATCTTTAGTGGACTAGTTCTCTTAAAATTCTTCAGTAGTTATTGACATGCAGCAACCAATAATGCATAATAGTATGCACAACTTTCGAGCTCCCAGTTTTTCTAATTTGATGACTGGAATTATATTTCTGATACCTAGTTGTTTACATATCTGTTTGATTTTCTTATTTCAAGTATTAAGACTGGTGTGATCTTGACCCAATTTATTGTTAGTGTTCATTTTTTTTTTTTGAAATTCTGAAAAAGATTTGTAATTCTTTTCTTTCAGGATTTTTTCTGTGCATTCTTGGCTGATATTTTCCCCTCTTTTGAAATTCTTGTTTTTTTTTCCTTTCTATTTGTGTTCATTTATATGGTTGAAGCCCATCAAATTAGAGTTTGAGAAGGTTTATTATCCGTATCTGTTGATTAGCAAGAAGAGATATGCTGGTCTATTTTGGACTAATCCAAACAAGTTTGATAAGATGGATACCAAAGGTAATGATCGAGAAGCTTAATGAATATGTCTTTGACTACATTCAGAATTTTTCTTTGATTTCTAATTTTCCATTTATTATTTACAGGTATTGAAACAGTCCGAAGAGATAATTGCTTATTGGTGAAAAATCTTGTAAATGAGTGCTTGCACAAAATTCTTATTGATAGAGATGTCCCTGGGGCAGTTCAATTTGTGAAGAACACGATTTCAGATCTTCTTATGAACCGTGTGGATTTATCACTCTTGGTCATCACAAAGGTGGGGGATATTTTTATCAAATGGTTTTTATGTCATTTTCACTAGGCATCAAGGTGTGTGCTTGTTGTAAGTTTTCTACTAGGCAATGAATTTGAGGGTTTACAGTGCACTAAAATAATTGGTTCACAGGGACTGACAAAGACTGGAGATGATTATGAAGTGAAGACGGCTCATGTTGAACTTGCTGAACGCATGCGGAAGGTGGTTATGTTTATCTTATTTATTAATTTTTTTCTTTCGTTTGTGTCAAATATTCCACATGATGTTTAATGTGTTGATATGATATGATCAGTCTATATCTATGTTGGTGCTATTGTTATCTTGGTATGAGTACTTCTACTTATGGGGAAAACTACATATGGTTTGCTAACTCAATTAATGTTGAACAATTGTCATCCTAAGTTTTTATTTTATTTTATTATTGAGGCATTCTTTGGCTTCAAACTTACATTACTCTTATTTATGAATATGGTCTTTTTTTTGGAAAAAAAACCAATCGAGTCAGTTTAACCTCAAACTTTTAATGTAATCAAATTGAACCCTGGACTTAAGTGATGCAATTAATACCCTTTTTGAAGCAAAATTATAAAATTACGTAAAAAATAGTTCATAAATCTTTAAAAAAAATAAGCCAACAAAGTATTTATAACCTAATCACACAAAAACCCAATATCAACAAAAAAAAAACACTAAATACCGGTTATAAATCAAACAACCGACAAAAAGTTCAAACTCGAAAATAAAATACCCCAATCTAGCAATAAAAAATATTCAACATGGGCATAAAAAAAAATATCCATGAAAATGGTTTCCTCGAACTACAAAAAAATAACTGTAATTTCACTAACAGAGGGTATTACTTGCACCATTTATCAAGTTCATCGTTCAATTTTATGAAATTATAACTTTAAGGTTAAAATTGACACAACCAACCATAGGTTGATCTAGTGGTCAAGGGGCTTCCTTTAAGCCTTGAGATCATGGGTTCAAATCTGTGTGCCACCTATCTAGGACATTATCAACGAGTTTCTTGACGCCAAGTGTTGTAGGGTTGTGTGATTGTGTCGTAAGATTAGTTGAGGTGCATGTAAGCTTGTCTGAACACTCATAGATATAAAAAGAAAGGTTAAAATTGACACAACTAGCTAGTTATGTTGGTAAAAAACCGTTTTTCCCCTCTTCTAATAATTTTTCTATTCTTTAGTTGTTGATCTTATATCCAAGAGGGTTGAAAGGTTGGCTAAAAATGTTTTTTGTAGGGTGAGATGTTTACGTTTTGTTGAATGAGAGTTCATATTTAGGGTAAACTGCAAATAAGGCCTCGATTGTTTTAGTCAAATGCAGGAACTCCCTCTGTAGTTTAAAAATGGCAAATTACAACCCTATAATTCTAAATTATGCCAATGAGACTCCTCCCCTCCAATGTCGTTAGCTTTCTTTTAGCCATAACTTATTCATTTGAACTTTGATTTGGATGATTCAAGGTGTTTTGGAATCATTGTTTCGAATTCTATGTTATGGTCACTTCAAACTTCTAAATCATCAATAATCAAAAGGGTTTATGGCTTCCATCACACCTAATATTTTGATGATAATAAAATCTTTTATTTATTGACGATTTCGAAGTTTTGAAGTGACTGTAACGTAGAGCTCAAAACGAGGATTTCAAAACATCTTGAGTCATCCAAATCGAAGTTCAAACGTAGATGTTATGGCTAAAAAAAGGTTAACGACGTTGGAGGGGAGTGGTCTCATTGACATAATTTGAAACTACATGGATGTTGTCAATTTCTTAACCATACATATGACCAAAACCATAGGGGTCTCATTTGCATCTTACCCTTATATTTAATACCGTGGTCGGTTTTTTTTTGCACACATGTAATTTCATATTCTAAAATCAAGGAAAAAGGAAAACTAATCAAGCTCGGAAAAGCAAAGATAGTACAATCCAAAAAGGAAAAAATATCCCATAAAAAAATCGAAATAAAAACAAAACGAAAGCCAAACAACAAAACAAAGGAAACAAATCCTAAGCTGACCAATCCATAGGGTCGTAACCTCAGTAATACCTCGCCAAGTCACAGGTCTGAAGATAATATCTTGCTGAATAAGCTAAAGAATCATGCATGAGGAAAAAGTCGAACTTTCATGAAGACGACAGTTTCGCTCCTTCTCAATATGGTAAATCATCGCACAGCAAGCCACTCAAAGAAGAGATGATCTTTGCTCTCTTGGCCTCCCAGGTAAAGAAAGTAATTAGACAACACTAACTCATTCTTAACTCTAACCCAATCCAAAATATCCAAATGACCCGAATGGCTAGCCACGGTCCAACGGATAAAGGAATGTTGAGGAGTGTTGTCACCATACTAGAGAAGCCGATACCATGAAACGCTGACACGATGCTCCCAGATAGATTCCCAAGCAGTGGAGATAGAGAACACCCCAGTAGCTTAAGGAGTCCAAATAAACCTGTGCTCACACTGCGAACTAGGAGCAATACCTAGAACAGAATGCTGAATCTAAAGAAGCTCTGAAACCTAAGATGTATGCGAGCTACCAGAACTCTGAATAATGGGATTACCATGTAGCGCATGAATAGGTCCACAAGGTAACCATATGTCACGCTCACGCCACACAAAACAAGAGCACCATCTCCAACAACACACCTGATAAAAGGGAGTAACTGATCTCTAAACTTCAGCATCCTCCTCCAACACCATGAAAACCCATATGACGGCCTCACAACCCACAAACTTGTCCCCCTCAAAATATGATGCTTCACTTAGGCAACCCAAAGTGATCCAGCACGACAAACAGACTTTAGAGGTTCTTCATTATGGAGGCAACATACTCCATATTAGGAATAACACCAAACCTCCCTAGAAAGAGGAGTGCAAACATCCTCCCAAGCTACCTTAGCACCACCTATGCTATGCTCTTTACCCTTCCACTGATGGTTATGTAAAATACTCTTGGAAGGATAAAAACATTGCACTTGTAATACCATGGTCTTGGGGCCTCCAGTATCAGGGGCCTTTTTAGTAAAAAATAAAAAAGGGGAAATTTTCATAGGTGTAAAGTATTTCTGTAATATTGAAATATTTATCATCTTTAAAAAAATATTTACAAATATGTCAATTTTTAAAAACAAGAATATCGATGATTGATTGTGATCGATGAGTGGTTGACTGAGATATACAATAATCACTTTACACAATTACTATTGATTGTTTGTTCACTAATTGACAAGTTCAATAAAAATGACATATTTGTAAATATTTTGGAAAATTTTGTTAAAGTTGTAATTATTTTTGATAGATTTATAATCACCCCAAAGGAAAAGGCTATTTTTGGAATAATGGCTCTGGTTTGAAAAGAAAAACCTTGGGAGATGGTCCAATGTCTTGTGAAGGAATTCTTCAGAAGTGTTGATGATCCCTCACTTTCAATTTTTTGGGAAGATTATTGGACCCCCAAGGAATTTTCAGCATTTGCTTCCTAGATTTTTGTCATTTTGCATTTGTGTTAGTTTTTTAATTCTTTGACCAGTTGCATGAATGTTATTAGTATGAAAACTGGTTTATTATTGTTGTAGGGTTATTCAGTTTTTGTTGCGAGACTGGTTTTAATATCTGGAATATTACCTTACTTATTTCCATGATCAATAGCGAGATGCTGCCACTGCTCCAACTGTTGGTGATCGAGTACCTTACGTGATTATTAAAGCTGCGAAAGGTGCCAAGGTAATCTATATGAGTTGCACTCCCTTAAATGCTCAGTATGTATGATTGATGTTGGATGACTAACAGGCATATGAGAAGTCAGAGGATCCCATCTATGTTCTAGAGAATAACATACCGATAGACCCTCAGTATTATCTCGAGAATCAGATTAGCAAGGTTCGATTTCTAATATTTATACCTCAATGCCTTGTCCTTTTCTTTAGTTACGTTGTGGTAAAGGATCATGTTTGAGTTGCAGCCTCTTCTACGAATTTTTGAGCCCATCTTGAAAAATGCCAGCAAGGAACTTCTACATGGAAGTCACACAAGATCAATTTTTATTTCTACTCCTTCAAATAGTGGCATAATGAGATTTGCTAAGAAACAGCTTACCTGCATTGGCTGCAAGGCTCTATTGAGGTACTTTGAACAGCTTTGTTGTCCCTGTTGGCTTTTTCTAGTTTGCAGGCATTATTTTCTTTGAATTTCTGCCATATCAAGTGCAAATATATTTCTTATGTTTTTTCTTTAATGTTATAGGGTTCTTTTTAGGGAGGAAATGTAGAACTTACCTAGATATGACTTTATTTTTAATCAATATCTAAGAAAAGACTCGAATTCAATAATTTTTCATAATATTACTCTTGATAATACTATAATTTTCATATAGAATATAAAATATTTATTATTTATTTATATATTGTGCCTGAAAAAAAATACCTCGCGCTTAAGCCCTAGAGGATTTATCGCCTTTTTGCACTTTTACGCCTTTTTAAACACTGGAAGCTACCTGATTACAGAAATTATTAGATTTATAATCTATATACAAGGATATAAATTTAGCATAAAGAAGGGGTGAAAAGGTAATTTAAGCACTCCCTTCAACTAATCAAGCTCAGCTATCATTCCCAGCTTGTGACAATTGTCATGAATTGGAGTTTTGGTATCCCTTTGGTAAAGTGATGTGCTTGTATTCTATTTTCTCAGAAAATAAAATTCAGCAATTTATTTGGCCTAGGAACAATCAAAATTACAAGGAATGCACATGAAATTTCAAGAGTCCTGATCTCTCACAGAGTCCAGCTACCTGATATGCCCCCATCAATCTTATTCTTCTATTTAAACAGCATATGCACTTTTATCTCATTTTCACGTAAGTAGGTATCCTCCCTAACAAACTCCTTAAAACATAAACATGCAGAAGGTCAAAACTACCCTTCCCATTTACAAAAGTCTTAACGACCATTCATAGCCCTTCTCAGTTATCGTTATTTCTTTTGTTTTCTTGGTATATGTGAACTAGATAAGAGGTTTATCATAAAGATGTTTACTAACTGCTGGCTTGTAGGAAAAATGCTTGCAAATAGACCACTTTCCAATCTTCTTTTTTCAATCAAGTGTTGGTCCTCTCACACATGTTTAGTCTCTTTGTATTGTAGTTTGTACCAGATTGCGTGCTGCAGTTATTGTACTTTGTTATCGTTATATAATGTGTCAACTGCATTTAGAACATTCTAATTTCTATTAATGAAGACAATTGTATCATGAATTTAATGAATATCCTAGATCAATCTCCGCCAGCAGACTTACATGTCGTAGTATGGTCACAAAAACTCTATTTCCCAAAAACAATATTTGCCTGGAAATATTTCCACCTGAAGAGTGGTTTTCCGTTAAGAGAAGGGAAAAATAAGTCTCCAAGTGATTTTAATCGTTTTCGTGGGAGATGGTGGGAGTATTAATTTTATTTAGACCCTGGAATCAAATTTTATTAGTAATAGAATGTCATGAACTAAGAAGCACGATGATGTACATGACTTAGTTACACCAATTTCATTTTTTTTTTTAAATAATATTTTGCTTGTTGGTTGTTGAAAACCCATTGGTGTTAGTTTCCTGGATTTTTGACCTTTGTCATCATCACAACTGTGGGTGAATTCCTTTAATTCAAGTACAATACAACTTTTTGGTACAAAACTTTTTGTATTCTGGTCTTTTTGTTTCATTTTTGTGTTACATAGCGACATAATTCATGTCCCCGGACTTCTTTCTTTTTTTCGTTTTTTGAAATGATGTATTTGAGAGTCAGCATCGCTACTTTTTATATAGAAAGTTTAAATATACTTGCACTATGGACCAGCAATACAGATAAAACTCTCTGTTCACACTGTAAAGGAAGAGAGGCGGAACTGTACTGCAAAGCAATAACTAATGGTAATTCTCTCTATAATCTTGTGTCATTTTTCTTGTTTCTTGTACTTTTCATGGTTTAAAATTTTTTATCAACGTTTGCCTAGTGTCTGAGTTGGAGATGGTTTTTGGGAGGCTTTGGACACAATGCCAAGAATGCCAAGGGTCCCTTCACCAAGATGTCCTCTGCACAAGGTATTTTTTTTTTTTGGTTTTTGGGAGGCTTTGGAAACAATGATGGTTGTATACTTCGTGGAACGTGATTCTGATGACGGTGGTTTTTTTTTCTTCCTAGAAATTATGAGCATGTCGGTATTATCTGCAGTTTTTTTGCTCCTTGGTTCAAATGTTTCTTTGTTCTTGTTTAATAAATTTTTGCTTATGCTATATCTTGGTTGACAGTCGAGATTGTCCAATATTTTATCGAAGAAAGAAAGCACAGAAAGACATGGCCGAAGCTAAACAACATTTAGAACGTTGGAATTTCTAAGCTCATTAAAAGGTTATTTTTATTTCTCTTTCAAATATTATCTACTTCTATTTCACCTTTACTAGATTCATAACTTTGAAATTGAGTGGATATTTGATTCCATTGCAAGAAGCCAGCCTCTATCCTGTAAATTGTAATGACTTGCCTTTGAGGGTACTAAACAATATTCATGATTGTATTTTATTTAATAACTACACTCGAAATGATAAATGCAACTATATAATCTTTGTAGTTTTGAAATAGCAACTCAGTGCATTTAATTACTTTGTTTCTCTGAAATTCAAACTATTTCTTGTTTAAATTACAAATAGTTTTTTAATCTTATCCAGATAATTTGTTTTTTTTTTTTTTTTTTTTTAAATCTTTTCGTTGTCCGTTGCTTGAAATAAAATGTTTGGAAAGATGTGAATATTCTTGGTGTGTCAATTTAATATTTTTAGTTCTACTTTGCTTTAATATTCCTTTTATTATATTACTTTTCTTGCTAAACGCGAGATTGAGTAATATGCAATACTGAACAAGGTAAAAGTCTCTCTTTCTACAGATGCTTTTTACGTGATGGTATAAGCCGCGGCCTCAGTGTATGGATTGTAAAGATTAGTATTCTATTAGTATGCAATAGCTTGTAATTAACTTTGATTTTCGGTTTCATTTCGCTGTGTAGTGTAGGTTAAGATTATTAGGATTACGTAGATGAAATTCTGTTGTAAGTTTTTACCTAATTATTGCTTTGTAGTCTCGATACTAGTCTACATTTTGATAGTTGCTTCATGACTAAAAATCAACTATTTCTTAACATATTAATTGACAAGTTAACTATCATTCTAGTAATTAATATAATTTAGTTAAATAAATAAATAAATTAGTAAGCATGTCAATTATTATTATTATTATTGATTAATATTTAAGTCAATCACTTGTTATATAATTAAATGATGATCATGCTAATTGATTACCATTATTAAATTCACTCAATTATTATTTAAATTTTGAAATTACTATGTTTGTAATTTCTTGTAATAAATGTTGTAGGAGTAGTATATAGGGACATTTGAAAAATAGTATTTTTTTTTAGGGTTAATTTCGATTTGGAAAAAATTAAGTGGTTATTTCAAAAAACACAATCTTTTATATATATATCAAAACTACCAAACCACCACCAGAAAAATTAAAAATTATGTGAAATGTGAAACATAGCTCAATAAATTTTCCTTAATTAAATGATTGTAATTAATGAATATAGTTATTAGAGAAATAAAAGGGTAATAAGGTAAACAAGAAATCGGATCCACCTGAATCGGCCCATAAATCGTATTATAGGAATCTGACATTAATATGAAAAAACTAAATTAAGTAATTAATTGGTTATTGGTGTAATTAATTCTTATTTTTATAAAATTAGAAAATTATTATTAAAAAATGGGAGTAGCCACATAACGAAAACTTGAATTAAAGCTTTATAGCCCTCAATCAAGGCAGAGCAATTGAACGAAGATCAAGCCAACTACATCTCGGCGTCGTTTGTGAGAAACACGAGAACCACTTACACGTTTTCCTCTTTTCTTAAAAAAATATTGATTCAAATGATGTATCAAGATAAGTGCAATAATGATGGCCTTCAAGGGACGTAAAATGTCCAAAGGGAAGATCCAGAGCAGATTGAAGGGATAAATAATCTCATTAGAGGTTTGTTCCTTGGATATTGATCGTGGAGCAATCTGGACTCCACCTTTGAATTGAATCGACTCCTAAACCCAATCTAATTTTCGTAAATTTTTTTTATTTAACATTATAGATGATCAATCACAATGATTGATCCAACGTCAGTCACAAGTCTTCAAATATTTATCTCCTTCACGTTGCTACTGTTGTCTTCCTCTGTTCCCACCTTCACAATTCCTCTCTTGGTTTTTCTTTATTTCAGTCTCATATCTTGCTTTTCTCCTTTGTAATTACAAGTAGATGTGAAATATTCTAATGTTTAATCTGATTTATTCTAGACTAAATCAACTCCCAAATATATACATCTTGCTTTTTATTTCGCATACGGTATTTCCAGAAATCATATAGAAAAAGAAATAAATTAGCAACATAATTGAAGGAGATACAAAAGTCTGACTTATGAATTGAACTTAATTACAGAAATGATTGAGATCAAAATATTCAGGGAGAGAATTTATTTGATAGAGACGAGAAGATCTGATGAACAATGAGAACATTGCAAGAACAAGAATCGGGGTTAGGTGTGCTGGGGGTTTAATTGCTTCACTTAATTAAATTTAGGAATATAAATGATAAAATTAGAACTTAGGAAGTTAATTATATAATACCTCTAAATTTTAAGGGTCATCAATAAATACTAAATATGTTAAATGATTGTGCGGCATAACTACAAAAAAATGCTTTCAGACGAGACAGAGATGTTCAAATCTCTTCGTTTAATGCCAATTGTAAGGCGTGCTCTGCCTCCTTCAGAAATAGACTGGTTAGTTGTTTCTGACCTTGTCGATAAACAATGCTAGACCATCTGTTCCTGCTCATCAAGTTTGGCTGCTTTCCGTCATTTGCCCCTTTGCTGCAGTGGTCATGCAGATTGAGACAGAAAAATGATAGTTAAGACTAAAATAGGTAGCATGACGAGCATGCGAATTAGAGATGCTCGAAGGATGATTTAGAAAACTTACAATAAAAGAAAGACGGGAAAAAATGAAATTTTGCGGATCTCTTTATGATCCGCAAAAGAGTTTTTCATTTTCACATACGAATTTGAGACAGTTAGTCATCTAGACATTATGTCTTGCCAAAGCCAAAGTAACTCATTAGACTACTATAAATAAAAGATTTTATATGCTGTGCAGAGGGGCATTAAGACCTTCATAAATAAAATTTAATCACCAAGAAAAGATGGTACCTTAAAGATTTCAGGCACACGTCATTTAGTTCCGAGCTTTCAATAACTAGTGCATCTTTTAGCAGCTCAGTGTCACCCTCAAGACTTCCAGTGCCCTCTTCAAGATCCATCATTCTAAAATAGGGACAATCTATCAACTACCTTAAAAGAATGTCATAAAAATATAGAAATGGATGATAAAGTTCCAGTACTTTTCCCAGGAAAAATCTCAACAAATTGAAGTTTCCAGGCAAAACTTCAAATGAAGAAACTGGGCTGTCCACTTTATTCATTTAGCTTCACTTTACTTGAGATTCTTAAAGGTTGAAGCATGGTAAAAGACTAAAATCAAAATTCTCAAAATGTGGATATTGGAATTAAATTGGAGTTGAAAATTAGAATAAACATTATTAAAATGCAATTTGAACAGTTACTTCTTTTGAAGAAGATCCACAAGTAATTGTAAGGCTCCAGAATCACCACAAGCCTCCCAGACTGCAGCTTGGACATCAGTGTCAGTGGGCTGCCTATCCCCTTCAGGACCAACAATCTTGAGGAAGAAAAATATATACATTTTAGCAGCTAGAAGATAAGGATATTACATATAAGCTTCATAAGCAGACATTTTTAAGTTCATACTATAAATTGATTTGCAACATGAGAATGTGCTATTTTTTTCAGTTAGTAAGTTTAGGTTAGTATATTATAAAAATTCAAAGAAAAAATTAATTAATTATTTTCATGTCAATATAAAAATATTACAAAATAATAATTCAAAAAATATTCAGTCAACTTTCTATTATCGTAGCTAATAAAATAACGAGAGACTTTTTAATTATTTATAAATTTTATGAGATAAAACTTAAAATGTTACGTTTTGAAATGTAACATATTATAGAAACACCTTACACCGCCCATGAGGATTTCCTTTTAAAGAACAACCAAGAACAACACCCTCCCAAGAGGAGTTTACAACAATATGTATTAATTATAAGAAGATTAAGGATTACTGGGATCCTCTTACAAGCTCTTGGAAAATTGAAACTAGAAGAACACTTAAGGAGAAAGAGATCAAGGAATTTTGCAAACTTTTGGAGGCTATATCGAACTTTCAAGTTCAGAACAGGGAGGATACTAGAAGGTGGAAGTTAGAATTGTCTGGTTTGTTCTCAATGAAGTCCCTCTTCTCCTCTTTGGCTTCCTCAAAGCTTGCTTTGAACAAAAATCTCTCAAGGCTATTTGGAAGAAAAAAGGGCCTAGGAAGATCAAGATTTTTGTTAGGACCCTTTGTCACAATGGGGTCAATACCGTTGATAGGCTTCAGAGATGGTCAAGCTGCCCCATTTAGAGCCTTGGGGAAGATATCTCCCAAATGCCACCTGACGGGAACCAAGCTACTTGTATTTTTTTTTTATGGAAAGATAAGCTACTTGTATTTATTCACCAACAAAATGATAATCAATTTTTTAGCATGTTTAATTCACTCATAAAATATTGGATTGGAAGGAATATGAAGAGCCACTTGATTAACACACCAAAATTCAGTTAAAAATTTAGATTGTGATCAGGAAACCCAACTCAGTCAAAAGTTGATACATCCATATTACTTCACATACAGACTATCATTGTTCTGTATTCTAACGCAGCAGTAGAGCGTGAGATACATTACTCGGTCTTCCATGAAACTAATTTGTCAACAACAAACATATACTATCCTATAAGGATATTCGATCTTCCTTGCCGCCGAATTGGCAACTCAAAAGCATGATCTTTATGCAAAATACCAAAAAAATTGTTCAACTATAGCTCAATGCTCAACTTTAGGTGAAGATATGTACTGGTTCACAATGTTGATCGGGTAAGAAAAGTTTGACCAAGTCACAGTAAGATAGTTCATTTTTTTAATCAATTTTTAAACTTCTAGGGATATTTGAACAAATTCACCATCGTTTTTAAGAGAGAAATGCAAAACACACCCGCATTTTGGATTATTGCTATATCATATCATACCCTACACTCTAAATTTTTAATTAAACATCTATGTACTTCAGTAAAATTACAAATCACACCCTCTATTAGTTACTTTTAACAAAATTGAGACACATTTATATTATACACATGCCACGTGTTCCAATACCTTTAAAAATAACGGAAAATTTAAACATATAAATGTGATTTATAGATATCGGTTTTAATGATCCAAAAAATTTCTAAGATACTACCTCTTCCAACAGAGATGAAACACGTATAAGCTCATCCTCCTGCATAGATATCGTTCGCAAGGCAGTCAAAAAATTATCGGGGAAAACCAGCTTGTCCAAGTAAGAAGGTATCTTGCGCTGACCACTCCAGCTATAGTTACAGGCTTTGTTGCTGCAGGCATCACTTCCTTTGATGTTTGAGGTGTTTGGTGGGAAAAAACCATGATCCAGCAATCTTCTTGGTAAAAGGCATCTCATTTCAGCCTTCTGTACATGTTTGAAATTACACACAAATCCATCCTCATCAGAGAGATGAATTTCAGACAATGAAACTGAACATTTACAAAATAGATTTGTCCTGTCAAATCTAATGTGCATGGAAAATGATGAAAACTTTGTAATGTATAATAATTAACCTGCACTTCAAGAAGTTGTAACTTCGACTCGGAAAAGGAAGCATTGTGGATTGCTTCTTGTGGATAATGCACCTGCAGATCATCAAACCATTGAATTCATGTAAGAAAATCTTTATAGGCAAAAGATAGGATACTTCGTCCAGTTGACGAACTTTGTCTTGGAAAGCATTACCATGAGATAATCATCTGGATTATTATCAATGACAAATCCATAGAGATAAAGTAGCTCCTGCCAAAGAAGAAAAAATCTAACTGTATAAAAAACACGAAGAAAAATTCTTTTAACAAAATACTATGTTCAATTGGTAAAACGGAAAAGTCCAATATAACTAAGAGGAGAAGGGTGGGTAAGGTGGTTAATGTGCAGCGTGGGAACGTGATGAATTGTAGTAGAATAAATTGTACTTGGAGAATAGAGGAAGGATAATCAATGATTGGACAGGAAATCCAAGGAAGATCGGATTTTGGGAGAGAAAGGAGAGGCTCTTGAATCACTTCCAAAGCTTCAGATGGTTAATAGGAAAATAGTTAAAAGTATTTGAATCTCTTTGAAGATTGGCTGGGTTATTGTCGAACCATTTGGGCATTAGGGAGGAATGATTATGTTATGGGATGAAAAGAGAAGCAAGGTCTCTAAAATGCATGGGCTTACACTCTCAATTAAGGTAGAGCTAGAAGATGGCAAAATATTTTGAGTCCCTAGTAATGCCTATGGTCCTCATAGTTGTGACTATCCACTTAGTTTGATTATCAACCAGCCCACATACTTGTAATTAGGTGGCAATGTAGGCTTTTCCTTTTGGGTATGCGATGGCTTGATTTATTGTTTTTGGGGGCGTTTCACATTTTTTCCCATCTACTTTTTTTTTATTATCTTTCATTATATCAATGAAATGGGCTAGTGAGCTGACTTTTTCAAAACAAAAAACAAAAACTAGTACCTATGGTCCACTAAACCAAAAATCCAGAAAAGACCTATCATATGACATCCAGTTAAAGGGATCCATCAGCCATGGTTAAGAGATGAGATTACCTCATTACCCTTGTTACCGTAACTGATTGAAACCTCCTTCTCTATTCCACAATTTGGATTAGCTTTCCAGACATGTGGAGGACAAAAGAATTGTTAGAAACTTCGCACTTCAACTTTTATTACGAGAGATACATAACTAAAACAATAGCAATTGATTATTGTTTTGACCAAAATTACAAATTAGATTCAGGGTGTATATTTTCTAAAGAGAACGTGGAATAGATTAGTATGGAAAAGATTTACAAGTCAAAAGGGATGAGAAATCCTTCAACTTCTAATAAAAATGAAAATTAAGAAGAAAAATTGCTCAATTAGTGTACATTGAGGTTTTTGAGGTTTAAAGTGATTTAAAGTCTAAATACTTGATATTATTAGACCAACAAAAAGGAAAGAACAAAAATCTATCTCAAACCATCTTGCAATTTTAATGGGTTAGATTCCTTCGAGCCAAATAATCTGATGTTGCATAAGAAGGATCTATTTATTAGCCTATATTATGTTCTTTTAGTATTAGCAGTCAGGCCAATTAGACCCATATTCCTGCCTTCTTTTTTGTATATATCTTTTTGTACAGCAAGACTTTAATTCTTTTTTTTTTAGAAGAATTCACAACAATTATATTAAAAGAAAAGAATGTACAAGAGAGGTTAAGAACACCTCCAAAAGAGATTACAAAAAGGAGTTCCAAGGTAAGTATAAAGAAGAAAAAGTTACACCAAAATTTAAATGTGCATTATTTTTTGACCAAAGATAAATGAAAAATAAAAAACGGTCCCAAAGTTGATGATGATCATGAGACATATTGTTGAAAATACGGTTGTTCCTCTCGATCCAAATCACCCAAAAAAATGCCGCCACAACAAGATTCCAGAAAATGCTCTTACTTTTTCTGTTGAAAATAGACTTTAATTCTTTTGTACCCTTTTTAAAAAAATTCCTTTTGTATCTTTTTGTATAGCTAGACTATAAGGAATTCTTTTGTATCTTTTTGTATAGCTAGACTATAATAGACTTTAAAAAAATCACATGCCTCATAACACAATTAAAAAAAAATCAATCTGATGAAAGAGAACTAAAGGGTCTTCTCTTTTGCAATAAACCATGGCTATTTAATCTAGGACAAAACTTAATTCTACCAACACTCACATTGGTGTGGAGGATTTTTTTTTTTTTAAAACAATAATAAAAAAAGGGGCCAAAATCCAGCCACAAAATAAGGCTTCCCTCCTCCAGGGAAGAGGTAAGTTTTGTCCTTTGATCTATTCAACACCAAAGATCGAATGAATATAAGAATTCTAA
The DNA here is from genome assembly GCA_028015215.1 of Gynostemma pentaphyllum. Lineage (NCBI taxonomy): Eukaryota > Viridiplantae > Streptophyta > Magnoliopsida > Cucurbitales > Cucurbitaceae > Gynostemma > Gynostemma pentaphyllum. Next base: position 50,970,575 of record CM051352.1, read on the forward strand.
AAAGAAAATCCACTAAATCATATGAAGGAGAAAGGGATATGTATTTTCAACATGAACATTAAAGAGTAACAAGGTATTGTAAAACCAAAACGACGACAATACCAGAGAGAAGATACATTGAGAAAGGAACTCCAGCAATTGATCCAGTTCCATCAACTTCCCATGTTGTTGTTGCCTTCAGATCTTAAAACATGCAGTTTAGTCAGAGATTGAAAGGTGACCATAAGAATTTTACAACCATCTCCAAGATCATAAAGTATTGATAAGCAAAAAAACCAAAGAGAAGCCATCCTCCCTTTTCAGAGTATTATAACCTAATGCTCACAATTCTAAAAGCTGTTACAAAATCACTTTGACTTCGACATAAAAGAAAATTATGTTCAACTTTGCAAGGATTACAGAAAAATAGGATATGCAATCCTATCCTACTAACAAGAGAAACAAGAAAGATTAACTTGAATTTCAATGCTGACAGTAGAAATAGACAGAAATCTCAGAAGTGGTCATTTATTGAATTCTAGAGATAAGCAAGAAAATTCGCTGTGAGCCAAACAATGTGCATTATGTACAATTTCGCTTCAAAGATTACTCAATTTCTTTCAATTTAGATGCTCCAAACAATCTCCATGTAAGGACATAAAAGAAGAATGGTATTTCCTTTAATTTGCCTCAAACTCTGGAATACTCCAACAAAAAAGTCAAGCAAAACAGGCATCATTAAGTCAAAGCCGGTGATTGAAAACAGTTTACTAAGCAAGGGAGCAAAACAGAGCAATAAAGAAACACATCTTGGAATATTCACTCTCCTCCACACGTGATGATTGATGCATCTTTGACAAAAATATATAATGCTTAGTATGTAAAAAATATAATGTACTCTTTCCATTATTACCAATAAATATATTTCTGTATAATTTATTAAGAAGTATTTTGCTCAGGAAATGATCCTTGTTTTTTTTTTATGTCCATGAGTATCCAGGCCAACTTGCATGCACCTCGACTAATCTCATGGAACAACCAAACAAAGAAATGTTTTTTGTTCACCTCTCACCCTTGGGACAAACTAAAACATTTGTTCTCTATCGATGCATCTTGCACTCTGCAAACACTAAAATGAATTATCTTTGACCCACTTTGCAATCTACTTTATATTTAATGAAACAATTTGCTTGAAGAAAGAAAAAAGAATTTACTCATAGAAAAGTGCTATTTAATGTCATCTAAACAAATTGTTAAGAAAAGTAATAAAAATAAATTTAAAAGTGAATAAGAAAAGTGAGGAGGGTATGTAACAATAAAATAAAAGAGTCAAGAAAACTGTTGTAAGATCTGAAGGAAATTTGCACACCATGATTGCAAAAGTCAATGCCAGGGACAAGACCCTCCACCCAGACAGTATCACTTTTCGTTGACATAGTTGTTTTTCCATCAATCGTGCTATCAATCTTCCGATGATCTTCACATCCTTGTGTAGAAGTAGTTGTAAGTTCACTTCAAATAATTTATAACCATGATAAAAAAAAACTTTCAAACATCTTAAAAACAAGAGCACCTTCATCCTTAGTGCAAGCCAAGTGCACCTGGGAAAGAGTAAAAGCAGAAACCTCAATAGTTTCTTTGATTGAAGAGACACTTTCCATCTCCTCTTGAATTGTAGGAAACACATAAGCATGTGGAAGAGGAATATTCAAAGCACGTGCCCAAAAGATGGAATTTGCCCTAGCAGATAAAGCAAACTTGCAATCTTGGACCAGACCATAAATGGAATAATTACGCAGAGGCTCATTAAATAAGATTAAGATTAAACTATCCTGCTAAGTTCCATACCATAGAAAATCTTCAAAGCACACCTCCCTGAAATTTTAAAAAAAAAAAAAAACATAAAAACACTTGTTTTTGAATTAGCGAATAGCATAGTCAAATGACTTTAGATGCGCAGAAAATGCAGAGTTAAACTTCAAATTCTTTGAACTCATCTACACAGCTCAAAATGAGCTTACAAAACACGAAATAAGGTCATATTGCCCAAATTCAATAATTAGTTCCCGATCGAGAACAAAACATAAAACAAAAAAGTTGTAGCAGCAACAGACAGCCTATGTAAAGAAAATTCTTTTTTTTTTAATAAAAAAAAAGAGAATTCTCAAATTGTTATAGAGAAATTTACAATTAGGAACCTGAGGAATAAAGCAGAAGAATCTTATATTAAAATGGGAAAACATTTCCAAAGAAACACAATAAAAAGATATCTTCCTAAAGGATCAGTTTCACAGACCTTACTAAAAGTGAAAAACCATGAAGAGTCAGCAATTTATTTACCAATTTCTTCACTTTATTTTCATATAATGCCTGCAGTGTTTTCTTCTGCAAAACAGAATGGGTTCTTGGTTAACAGGTAAATTTGGTATGTGACAACTGACAACTGACAATGATAACACTATAACACTGTAAAGCAAAAAACAACCACTACACAATTGTTATCAGAAAGTAAGATACTATCACAAACTACATGGGCACATTGAATGCAAACAAGACTTAAAATCTGCACTTCTTAACTGAGCAAAAGAATATTACAAGGTTAATGTATTAAATTTTCTGCTTACTAATTTTTAGTAATCATCAGTTGTAGGCCATATCAGGAAAGCCTACAACTGGCCTGCAACCCAAACCGCTGTATTCTTTACTGTTCGGCGAATGAAGACCCCCTCCACCTTTTTTGGTCCTGTCCCTTCACGCCAAATTTATAGGGTAGACTCTTTGACACCTTCTCTTTCCAGGGCCCTTTCCCTTCAAATCTCCAGGCTATTCTCCATAGCTTCCTGTGTGAGGTGAACTTCAACGACAAAGCTTCAACTCTCCGGCGCAACTCGATAAGGGCTCTGATTTGGCTTGTTTGGTGGGAAAGAAACAAAAGAACTTTTGAAGAAATCTCTCTTGCTCATTCTGATCTCTGGGATCTGTTGATTAGGTTTTCTTCGCTTTGAACAGCTAGGAGTAAACCTTTCTGTAATTATTCTCCGTCTTATATAGCACCCAATTGGAGGAATTTTCTGTAATCCTTTGGGTGGTTCATTTTTTTTTGTAAAGTTTCATTCATCAATGAAATTGTTTCTTATCAAAAAAAAAAAAAAGTAATCATCAGTTGTATGTATCAGTATTTTGAAAAGCGACAAAAAACGCAATGTAGCTCATGTTAATATTTACCGTTGATGTTTCTCTTATCTAAGAAGACTATTCATAGTGTCTGAAGCCTGATTTAACTTGTTTGTTGAGGCTAGGGAGGAGAGACTTAACCGTATCACCTCTGACAATTACCCTATTTTCCTATCTACCGGTAGTATCAAATGGGGTCACACTCCTTATAATATTTTACATATTTTGATAGTCTTCAATAATATTCATAAATTGACACCATTTCTTCCAATGATAAGATGTAGTAGCTATTCTGTATGAATGAACTAACAATAAGGTTTCACATAAGATACAGTTATATTCTACCCAAAACAAATTTCACACCTGCAACTCAGTTGCTCGGTAAAGTGTGGTTCCCTTCAGCTCCAAAAGTTCATTATCATTAAACCAAAGTGGATTGCCAAATTTTGAAGGAAGTACATCAAGGTACCTGATCATAAATATCACTGAAATCTCACAAACCGTAAGACAGAAAGTAAATAAACATCTAAATACAACAGATTTTAGTTTCCTGTACATTCCATGTTTTATAAATGGAATTCTTTCATTTAGTTTTATTTACCTTTCGCTACTTAGTTTTTGCTTTTCTTTTTGTTTTTTTAGGAATCCTCTTCCTCTTTGTACTTTACTTTTACCTTTTGATCAATGAAAGTTAACGTTCTATCAAAAAAAAGTAAACTTAAGAATTCCAAAGATACATACGGTTTCCATAAAGAATTTTCACGAAGCCGCTCAACCATGAGGAATAAAATCATCAAAAATCTATCATCTACTTCACCTTCATCATACATTGCTCTACACTCTGACCCATATAGGGTATCTTGCAAAACTCTCATTGGAGTAATCGCTAAATCTAGTGGAACAATTAATAGAACCCCTGCAAGTAAGAAAACTAATTATTTTCTTTTCCACAAGAAACTGATTGATGGTGCAAAAGTTCTGTAAAGTATTTTTTTTTATGGAAAGTCGAACTTTCAATAATCAAAGAAAAGTATATACAAATACAAGAGGAAGAGGAAAAAGTTCTGTAAAGTATTATCAACCAGTAATATTCCAAGGGAAAGCTCATTAGATTTTTTTTACAAATAAAAACATTTTTCAATTGCGTTGTAGAACAAATAATAATAATACTTTAAAGCAGTTCTTTTGGGTCACTTCTTTAAGGATAAGGGGAAATGGTTATGGGAAAGGGCAGTCAAGCACATCATTTGGGAGATTTGGGTGGAAAGAAATAGGCGCATATTTAAAGATAAGTTCGTGATTTCTCAAGAGCTCTGGGATATTATTCATTTCAAAGTGTCCCTTCTTGCCTCTACTTCAAATTTATTTTGTAATTATGATATTTTTTTTTAACGCCCTGGTAGCTTTGTAATCCGTTGGCGGTGGGTGATTTACTCATCACCCTTGTAAATTTCTTGGTTTTTTAATGAAATTTTTCATTTCCTATCAAAAAAAAAAAAATACTTTAAAGCAGTTCAGTCTCTTGGAAATTTGTTCATGTCTTCTAAAATAATAGTTTTAGATTTTTTTTTTTATATTGTATAGAAAGATGAACTTTCATTAATCAAGAAAAAATAAACAATACAAATAGAGGATGAGGAATCCTCAAAGTTAAAAAAAAGAAAAATAAAAAACAAAAACTAGATCAAGGAATTCTCTTTATAGAACATGGAATGAACAAGAAAGAGGTTACAATTTTAGCCCAACTAAAAGTACGAAAAACAAAAGAATCTCAAGTATGCAACCAAGAATTAGCAATTTCATTGAAGATTCAAGAATTGGCTAAACGTACGATCCGTGGCTAGAGACTTTCCTATAAACCTTGAGGTCATGGGTTCAAACCAAGTGTGACCAGTCATCTACGTAGGATATTATTCTACGAGTTTCCTAACGCTAAGTGTTGCGCAAGCTAACCCGAACACTCACATATATCGACACAAAAACGACAGAATCTTGGGGTACACCCACCCCCACAGATATTAGCCGTTAAACAGTTTTGCAGCAAAAAACTTGCTCACCATCACCAAGCAAAGTTCCAATTTTTCTCAAACAAAACTGCCATAGTCCACAGATACCTCTAAAAAGAATAAACTAGGCCTGATTATAGAACATAGTGTAATATAAAAGTTGGCAATTGAACTTACTGAGTAAAAACTGAAGGAACAAAGTGTAAATAAAATATAACCAAACTCAAGAAATGAAAATCTTCTCAATCAAAACAGAAAAAGCAACAAGTTTAGAAATTACCATCAGAGGCATTGTTGGGAGAAAAAATTCCAAATCCTTTGCTTGAATCGCTGTATTTGATCGTGGAACTTCGAAGATCTACTCCGTTAACCTGATGAACTCATTCCCGATTAATAGAAAGAAGCATTTACAGATATATAATATAATCTGGTAACGAACTAATTCTTATTCTTTTTTTTTTTTTTTTGCGTAGTTTTCTTTCAAAATCCTTTTTAAGAGAATTAAGCATGAGCTAAGCATTGTTACCTGCAACCACTGGATGAAGAGTTTGAGCTTTCTTCCTTCATCGGAGTTTGCCATTTATCCGATCCGATGCCTTTCCTCACTGTTGCTGGCCTTCGTTTAGGCACAAACGGTGTTTTTTAGAACATTACCTTTTTCCAAAAATCTAATCTAAAGTTTATTGACATACCCAGCACCATTTTTATGTTAGATACATTCTTAAAACGTGAAATACATAAATACCCTTGAACTTTTAGTTCTTATACATTTAAACAATTTATAATTCTCTATTTCGTTATTATCATACATTTTTACTTTATCCTCAATATTCTCTCCAAACTTTTAAGTCATATAACTCTAAGGGATTAACGCTGAGATTCATATTTTTAGTTGGAGATGAGAATTTTTTAACAATCTCATATTCAAAATTGTCCATTGTTGCTTCGAGATTGGAATTTTGGTCCCAGATTTCGGATCGAGATTGCTCATTTTTGCTTCAAAATTGGAAGTTTGGTCCGAGATCTCAGAACGAGATTGTCATTAAATTTTTCTTCGAGATTGGAATTTGGGTTCGAGATCTCAGATCAATGTTCTAATTTTGATTCGAGATTGGAATTTTGGTACAAGATCTCGGATCGAGGTTAACATTTTGCTTCAAGATTGGAATTTAGGTCCGAGATTGCCATTTCTACTTCAATATTGGAATTTTGGTTCGAGATGACTTTTTTTTTTGCCTTTTGCAAAATCGTGTTTGGTTGGATGGTTCTCACAAAATCGCAATGCGAACTCATAAAATTGTTCAAGAACCGTTGCAACTTGTCGTTAAGGATTCACAAATCACCCGACTTTGGTTGGATGGAATATCGTCGGCGTTGTCACAACCCCTATGTAAGAAGGAGATAGTTGGAGGAGTTGTGGTTTCATACTTAAGTTGGGTTTGAGATATGAGGAAGGGTGGGAAGATAGACAATGATATTTTTGTAATTTCATAGTGTAATGACATAAAGCATAAGGTCTCTAACATAAAAATGAATGAAAGGAGGGTTAAAAAACCTTATATTGATTTTTCATAACTCAATTTTCGTAATTTCCCAAAATACAAACTGATTTTGTACTTACCCTCCCTCCAAAATTAAATTTTATAGGAAAGTAGTTACTATTCAAGGGTAAAGTTTTGGAAAAGAAGGAAAAAAAAAGGGTAGAGTTAAAAAATCGACGAACCGAGCAACCGGGTCGAACTGACTGGTTTTGATTTGGTTATTTCCATTATACAGGTTTCCTCAGTTCACTAATATTAAAAACCGATTAAAATTTTCTTAATAAAAAAACCCGATTAAATTTAGTGTTTTCGATTTTAAGAGGGTCATTTTTTCAGTTAACCGAACTAATGATTCAAAAAAAATATAGTTTTACATTCATTAATAAGAGAGTGGTAATGTTTTTGAGGTCTTTTATTTTTGTTGATAGGTAATTATGTCTAGTAACATCCCAACAAATGTGGAAATAGAGACAAAATGTTAATTATCATAATCTAGATGTAAATAAAAAAATAGTATTAGATTATTGAATTTACTAAATGAAATAATTTTAATCACAACCTCCCAATTGAACTTAATTCATAATATAGGCTTAAAAACTCATGTAAAATGGTTTTTCAACCTTTTTTTTAAACATATTTTGGATTTAGACCGAAATTTATAGATTTTTTTCAAAAAAAATACACAAGACAAAAAAATGTAGGCCACTAATCGAAAAAAATGAGACAAACCAAACCAAATGTTTTTTTTTTTTAAATTTAGAAAACCAAGCACATCAATACGGTCCAAGGTTTTGGCCAAACCACCTTGAGCTCAACCCTATTGTTGACCTCTAAAAGAAAGTAAACTAAGGTTTAGTGACACTACCTTATATACTATGAATCATCGTGCATGTACATGTTAGGGGGGGGGGGGGGGGGACGATAGGGGACGGTAATAACAATAAATAAAAGGGAAGAAATGGGTTTAAATTTTATCCTTCACCCCATTTAGGATACCAAGCACGATTTTATTATGATGGGGTAGAAAAAAATCCAAGGTATTTTTCACACAACCTACAGGCAGCACTCACTATTTTTCTCACACACCAACGAAGCAAAAAATGCACAGCCACTTTCTGTCTTCGAATTTTTTTACAAGTGACGCCGCCTCACTCTGATTTAGTCTCAGCCAATTTAATTCCCTTTTTATTGTAAAAGATGCTGACCTAACAATTCATTTAAATTTGTCATCACGCTTCACAGAGGCAAGAAAAAAACAAAATCCTTTGACTAATTTCAAACTAGTCTTCACGTTGGCCATGGATAAAATTGTGATGGGCTTACTAATGGGCTTAGCCAAATTAATTTGTTTTGGCTTCAAATTACACAACAGTACAATAATACTATTCTTCACTTTTATTCTTTCTCATTTTTTCATTTGTGTGCACTTCATTTTCTTTCTTTGTTCTCACTTTTTTTTATCAACTCTCAAGAATATCATTCATTGTTCTTTTCTCATTTTTCCAACACTTTCATCATTCAAAGAGAATATATTTAATTTAATTTGAAGAATTTAATCTATGGTTTAATATAATTTTTAAAAAACCAGAGCTATTGGAAGACTGTTGGAAGCTCTTATCTTTCACTTTAAATATATTAAAAAAAAAACTTTGAGATTAATAAAACAGTACGAGTTTAGTCTGATGTTAGAAAATTGCTCAGAAGACTGATAAAATGAAGAAAGAAAAAACAAAACTTCTCTCAAATAATTTATAAAGTTATATGTAAAAATATTTTAAAAATTAATAATTAATAATTTATTATATTTATAAATATTTTTAAACGAATATATAATTTTATAAATATAACAAAAAAAATGGTTAGATTTGTAATCATCCCAAAATCTTCCCATTGTTCTCAAAAAACAAGTTCATGAAATCTATAATCTCGACATCTTGATAGTGAGAGCTTTTACTACCATAATTTACACAAAAAAGTTATATGGAAAGAGGTAACATAATTAAAAACCTCTCTCCCCCTTCAAAAAACAAAAACAAGAAAAAAAAAATGGAACTAGTTACATAAAAACATACATATAAGATTTAATTACTTTCCTTTTCCTCTCCTTTCCTTTCCTAGAAATACTCAAAATCAACATAATTAGGATCACTACCAGAAGATGTTTGGTTTCCAACACCAACCATCTTCTTATTATCATCAGAAGAAGCTGAGGCTGAGGCTGAGGCTGAAGCTGAAGCTGATGCCATGTTTTTCTTAGAAGCAAATTGGGAGAAATCAACAGGCTCAGGAACATGTGGTGGCATAGCACTTCTTACCAATGCCCAATTCACTCCTTCAAAAAAAGGGTGTTGTTTTATTTCTGTTGCTCCTCTTCTATATGCTATTCTCTTATGTGGTTCCTTCACTAACAGCCCTCTTATAAGATCTCTTGCTGCTAAACTCACATGTGACATCTCCGGAAATCTCAACGGTTGTCCCACAACGTTAAACAACGTCGCTCGATTCCCCGATCCTTTGAACGGTGTCGTTCCGTGTAGTAGCTCGTATAAGAAGATCCCGAACGTCCACCAATCTACCGCGCTTCCGTGCCCTTCTCCTTGTATTATCTCTGGGGCTAAGTACTCGTGCGTTCCAACGAACGACATCGATCTCACGTTCGTTGGTTCGGCCATGAATTCGGGGAGGGAGCCGCCGACGAATAGGCCGAAGTCGGATTTCGATTTACGGTTTTTCTTCGAAGGGAGGATGCGGGGGAGGAAATTTGACGGTTGCATGCAACCATGCACGGCGAACTCATCGTCGAGGATTCCTCCGCCGGTGTAGGTGTTGTTTGAAGTGGTGTTGTTGTTAACGGAGGATGATTTGACGAGAGTGGGACTAACGGAGCAGCGTAGGGAAAGGTCGAAATCTGAAAGCATTATATGACCTTCGTCTCTAATTAACAGATTTTCTGGCTTCAAATCTCTATACACAATGCCTAGCATGTGTAAATATTCCAGTGCCAACAATACTTCTGATGCAAAAAATCTGCATATGTAAATTTAATTAAAATTTAATTACAGGTTAGTTGGTCAAATCATAATTAAAATTAAAGGCATTTCAAATATTAATAATTAAATCGTAAATGCAAATGGAAATAGTAATCCCATTTTGTTGAAAATTAGAAAAGTACTTAATTATTAGATTTAGAACCCTATTTTGACCTCATATCTTGATTTTTTTTCCTTTGAATTTCAAAAATTCTGTTTTTGATCTATTTTCTATTTTGGATTACTTATGGAAAGATCATAATTCCCTCCCCTTCTCGTTTTAAAATTTGAGAAACATAATTCAAATGCATTTCACTTTAAAATGACGTTTTTAAAATTTTAAATTTCAAATATAGCACTTATTAAATAGTAAATCTATCCAAATGGTAAAAACTAACAAAAACTTGAAAGATATTGATTTTTAATTTGAACATCTCAATCAAAAACATAAAAACGACAAATAATACTAATCATTTAATAAATATAAAAGAAAAAAGAAAAAAACGTTATTTATTTTTTAAAAATAATTAAAACTTATGCTACTTTTTTGAAATAAGACATAAAGAAGTAGTACTATTTCATATAATTTCTCTTTTGATCATATAATTATCCTCACTATTTTATTGGCTTCCTCTTTGATTCAAATATTAGTCATCTTTTACTATTACAAAATCACATACTTGACTAATTCAATTAACGCGTATATTATAAAGGACAAAACTTGCCTCCTTCCAAAGAAAAAAAAGTCTCCAAGGGTTGGATTTTAACTAGGGAAATTTACATGAATGTTATAATTGAGTGAAATATTTATAAAAATGTTAGAAAAAAAAATATTTACAAAAATGTTATAATTTCAAAAGTCGAGTATATCAATCAATCTATTAATATATCAGTCAATAATTAATAGTATATCAGTGATATATAATAGTATATCAGTGATAGAATATTAATGATCGACTGATAAACTACCATTATATACTAAAAGTTCACTGATATACTAATAGTGATGAACTGATATACTCAGAATTTTTAAAATTCTAATATTTTTGTAAATATTTTTTTTTTCCTAATAAATTTGTAAATATTATAAAAATTTCTAACATATTTGAAAATGCCCCTTTTTAACTAACAGAACGAGGTTTTCCTCCTCTCTTGAGAGAAAGTAAGTTTTGTTCTATTATAGAAAGTCTAACCTGAGTTTTCTATTGAAAAATTGATCCAGAGTGGAAGAACCCGAACAAAATGTTATACAAAGTTTAGAGATTAAAACTGAGTTTTTAAAAAATTCAAATATCTAAATATAAAAAATTTGAAATAAAAATACATTTTGTTTATTAATTGGGAAAAAAAAAATGGGGAAGAAACCTGGCAGCTTCTTCTGTAAAATGCTTGTTGGGTTGCTTTTGGCGAAGAGAATGAAGGTTTCCACCACTACAAAACTCCATTACCAAACAATAAAACTTATCAGTTTCAAAGTAAGAATAAAGAGTAGGCAAGAATGGATGATCAAGAAGGCCAAGAATCTCCCTCTCCGTTTGAGCCCTTAAAAGCTTATTCCTACTCGCTAACGATGCCTTATCCATCACTTTCATTGCAAAAAATGTATTTGTCTCTCTCAATTCCACAAGATAAACACTCCCAATATCACCATATCCAAGCCTCTTCAACAGCCTGAAATGGCTTAGGTTTATACTCCCGCCTTTCGACACCATATTTATCGCATCCCATCTTACGTCGCCTCCCGTATGCGGCTTCACAATTTGCTGCATTGAGTGATGAGTAGTACTCTCTGAATTAATATGATGATCACCAAGGAAACCGCTTTCGCCCACGACGTGATGATTCTTCTCCGAACTCTTCTTGTTCGTCGTCGTCGTCGTCGTCCAAAGCTCGGTGTACACCGGGTTATTGACGCCGTTTTTCGCCATTTGATCGATTCTTTTCAACGAATCGCGGGGTTTTTTATTCACCGTATTGGAAACTTTTATTCCCATCGACTCTTCTCCCTCTTGAGGGGATGAATTATGGTGCATCTGTGTATAAGAGGAGAAAAACTTGATAAGAATAGGCATCTTTTTTTTGTCATTTCTCTTTTGATTAATTTAGAACATTATATATTTACCTCAGACGTGTTGGATATATTGTCGGACTTTATGGACCACATTAACGGAGGCAAGCAAATGTTCCTTCAAACACATTCATCATTATTTCTATAAAAATATTGATCAATTCATACCAAAAAAATATATATATATTTAAATCAAAATTTAGCTACACGAATTGAATTTTTTTTCAACACAAACAGGGATTTGTTCATGGTGAGCACGTTTGGATTTAAAAAAGAAGAACAAAAGATTCTATATATTATAATATTATGAATTAAATAAATAAAAGAAAACCCATCAAAGGAAAAGCAAAAACAAAAACAAACCAGAAATTATTGATGAGAATGAAATTGCACAAAGAATTGGAGGAGAAACTCTAATAATGTCTATGAAGATTCCATTAAACCACAACCCTTTTCCAAGAAATTTGGAAATTCAGAAGAAGAAGAAAAAAAGACAAGTCTTTTTCGGTTTAATTTTTTCTATGTAACAAAAAAAATTGGTTTTTGACAAGAATAGTTAAAATCTTGTCGGGTGGCGTAGCATGGTTTGGCAGCGCCAACCTTTGTTTTTTATTTATGGAATTGAGACTTAAATCACATCTTATTTTTTACACCAGCCATCTATCCCTTCATACCAGCACAACCGCTAGCTTTGTCCAATATATTAAGCAAGTAAATATTTAGGGAATTAATTAATTAAAAAAAATAATAAACCGGTTTTTTTTTTTTTTTTTTTTTTAGATTACATCAAAGTCAAAGTGGAGAGGTGGGACTCGAATCTTCGACCTCAAAGGAAGTGAGTATATGCCAAACAAGTTGAATTATGCTGCTCATGGCGGAAAAAAAAAAAAAAAAAAGCTAAAACTGGTTTAGGGATGGCAACGGGGCGGGGCGGGGTCGGGGATACGTTTCCCATCCCCTAACCCACGGGGATTTTTAATCCCCATACCCTACCCTATCCCGTAATAGAAAAATCGGGGGCGGGTTCGGGGATCGGGTTACCCGCGGGGAAAATTTCCCGTTTTATATTTTAAGTATTATTTAAAAAGGAATATAAAAATGAAATAGATATTTAAAATATAAGACAAAAATAAAACATAATATTAAACATTTTATAATTTATTAGTTAATATAACCATATTATATATCTTTTTTTCAATAAATAAAAATAAAAGTAAACAAAATATATAAGAAGTTATTAAATTATCGGGTTCGGGTTCGGGGCGGGCGGAGAATGTATTCCCGTCCCCATACCCTATAAGAAATCGGGGAAATTCCCCTAACCCTAACCCTTACCCTAATTAACGGGATTCCTGCCCTATAAGGTCCGGGCCATGGGCCCCTAACCCGCTGGAATTTTGCCATCCCTAAACTGGTTACTTGCGTCTTGACCAATATTATATATAATTAATGTGCATTTTTATTCTTTGTTGGGTCCACGCCTCCTTTGATGGGCCCAACCATCCAAGCCCATTATGGTTGTTTGAAATTTAAATCAAATTAAAGTGATGTGTGTGTGATCTGCCGCAGCCAAGAAAAACAAATTGGTTTTGTGTGCCTTCTTCGTGGGCGGTTTTCGTCACCAGCAGCCGCAAGAGAAGAAGTGAGAGAGAGGCTCGTGGTGTAGCCAACAAATCGATTGCAAAAGCAAGTATATCATCTTGTATTCCATCATTATTGGTGAAGGGCATTTTTATACCGTTTTGTTAGCCAGATTTATTCTGAGGTTATTATTATTGTTGTTTGTTGTGATTCCCTCTAGTATTATTTAGAGAAGAACATTTGTGTATTCCCACGGTCCCGTGGTTTTTTACTCTCACACTAAGGGTTTTCCACGTAAATCTTACTGTTCTTATTTTTCGCTTTGCTTATTATTCCATAATTGCATATTGTTCAATCGACTGCATATATCAAAAATCCCAACACGTCTATGATATTTCTCTCTCAAACATTGATAGGATTTATCCGTTTAGGAAAAATACTTGAATCCATATATTAATAAGTATCCGAATTGATTCTTTATTAGAAAAAAATTTTGCTACTATATTCAATGACGGATCAAGGATTTAAATATAAGAGGACATATGACACATAACACAAATACATATATGGTTAGAATTATAATATTATTAATAATTTATTATTATTATTATTATAAAATCTAAATATTACCTGTTCATCGATGATATTTAGTTTTTAAAAAAAATATATATTAAATATCAATAAACTTTAATCAATTTAATATTTTATGTTTGAAAAACTATTCAATTTAAATTTTGATTATATTATGTTTTAAAAATTAAGAAAATAACCACTTCAAAAATATTTTACTCTTTTATATATCTGAAGTTTAAGCCAAAAATATTTTTAAATGGGTAGGAGTAATTATCACCTACAATATTTGTTTATATTGATACATATGATAATTGAAGGAAATCAGATCTAATCTAACATGCATCAAAAGTAATTGGTTTATTAATTTACACCTTAATTAAAACAGATCACGGTGAATATTATGGGGAAAAAAAAGCCTACAACCTTAATTTCTTACTAGGGTTTTCAAAATTACATTCAAAGAAGATATATAGATTTTGGTTTATTGTTCATTAACCAAACACCAAATCTTTTAAGCACTTTAACTCGATCGAAAGTAAAATCAACTTGTGAGAGTTCTCCAGAACAACGATTGAAGAACAAATTTTTTACAAGGACGTAAATCATGAGAGGACAATACATAAAGTGAGAGAGAGAATTTTAACTTATTTAATTGTATTGTGAGTATTGAATAAATATTCTTGGAAAAATTTAACATATATTACTTTTTTAATTTTGTATGGCGGAAAATACATAGATTAAAAATTATTGGATTCCATCCAATTAATTAATTATTTTGGGCCAAAATCATTTAGGTTCATAAATTCAATTGATTTTTAATCTCTCTAAATAAATTAATGAGTCTAACATATTAATTTAAATAATCTCATTATTTATATAATTATTAATTTCTATTTAAATAATCTCATTATTAAAATATTAATATTAATTCTCATTTTAAAAATCTCATTATTTAAGTAATTAATACTACCATAATTTAAGTAAATAAATTACTTAAAACCTATTTGTTCTTCCTAGGTTAAATTAACAATTTACTTTTGCTACTACGACATTTAAGTTAGTATATAAGGAGGCTGATGAACCTATAGATCATGGGCTCCAATAATATTTTAATTAATTAAATTCATTAATCAATTAATCACTATTATTAATTAATAGTTATTCCATTAAAAATCTATAGTTGCACTTCTCTCAGTATAAATGAGTTATGTCCACGTGTTATCGAGTAAAGTTTGTGGTGTGTCTCTCACGTGGTGAATTCATAGTTACAGAACTAAAACCCAGGCTCTTTAGTAATGGCTGGAGGGGGGGGGGGGGGGGGGGGGGGGGGGGGGGGGGGGGGGGGGGGGGGGGGGGGGGGGGGGGTTAAGGGGTAAGGGTAATAAGGGGGGGAGAGGGGAAGTAGCCTTTAAAATAATACATATTCCTTGTTTTTCTTTGAGTCTTAATAAAAAAGGAACCGGATAATGGAAAATTTTAAAAATGGGGGGGGGGGGGGGGGGGGGGGGGGGGGGGGGGGGGGGGGGGGGGGGGGGGGGGGGGGGGGGGGGGGGGGGGGGGGGGGGGAATGAAAGTTGGCAAGTGGGGTCGTGTTTAAATTGTAGGGGGGGGGGGGGGGGGGGGGGGGGGGGGGGGGGGGGGGGGGGGGGGGGGGGGGGGGGGGGGGGGGGGGGGGGGGGGGGGGGGGGGGGGGGGGGGGGGGTGGGGGGGGTTGGGGTGTATAAGGGGGGGGGGGGGGGGGGGGGGGGGGGGGGGGGGGGGGGGGGGGGGTTGTGACTAAAACTACCGTTTTACCCTTATTGTTATATTTTTTTCAAGTTCAATCTCAGATCTGATTTGTTTTCGCAAGAATATATGAAGATGTATTTTAACTTGTGAGCTTTGATTTCATGATAATAGAGTTACGGAAGTAGAAGAATAGAGACACGGGTATTTTTATCCCTTTCTAGGGTAATGACATAATCAAAATGTCAATATAGTGAAAATGGTGAGGGAGAGGTCAACAAACTTTAATTTATTTATTTGGAGGTCCACTTTCCCATTTTCCCTCCATACATAAAGATGTTGGCATATTATCGCGATATTTTGATGATAATTTAAAATATCGCTATATTCAATTTTTTTTTAAATTAAGGGGGGGGGGGGGGGGGGGGGGGGGGGGGGGAAACAGCGGGGGGGGGGGGGGGGGGGGGGGGGGGTGTTTTTTGGGGGGGGGGGGGGGGGGGGGGGGGGGGGGAGAAAATTTATTTTTTTTTTTTGGGGGGCCTTTTCCTATAAAGATTTGATTGATGATATCGTAGAAAATTTTTCCGATTAAAATAACGAGCCTCATATATTTCGACATGTAGGTCGACTTGTCGATAGAGTCGATAATATTGAACTATTTAAAACTATATAGAGTAAATTGAAAACAGAGTCCAAATCAAAGAGACCGAGATTGTGTTATTAAACCAATATAGGTTATAATGATAATAGCGTATAGTTTCATTCCAATCCCATTTCTTATTTAATAAAATTACATTTTGAATTTGCCATCAATATTCCTCAAGAGATTCAAATTGAAATCCCATGAGGAGCTTAACATGTTTATATTTCTCCCCTTTACGATCATATAAAGGGACAGCACGGATTCCAGATCGGATCTCTTTAACAGGAAGACAAGTTTGGCCAGCGAAGTCATCTTGGCCAGATGTATCATAATCACGAACTTGAAGTCGAAGCAAAGCTAATTCAGGAACACTTAATGAGAAACAAAACTCCTCATTCCAAACAGGAAACCACGCATCTTCAATTGCCACCGTTTTTTCTTTCCTACTATCTTCTCTTACTCCCACCATTCCAACCTAAATAAATAATTTCAACTCAAAAAATACTCATCCTTAAAATGTAAAATCTATAAATCGCACTTCATATATTTGAAGTTTCTGTTGTTTTTAATGGCATTAGAACATGTGACACGCATGAATATGGATCGTTAAAATTCATCAATAGAAGAATATAATTTACAATTTTACTTTAAATGCAGGGGTGTTTTTTAAAAAAAAAAAATTGTATTGGGTATGATTTATCAATAATACTAAGTGTTGGAGTGTGTTTTGCATTTAATTCTAAATTATATTATTTATAAAAAAAATCGAGGAATTGTAAATTTTAATATTTAAAATTGATAAAAATTTCAAAATAATAGTTATTTTAAAGAGACCCTGACACAAATAGCAAAATTAGGTTCAATATTTATAAAAATAGCAGCCAAAAAAACTTATTTGCAAAAATAACAAAAAGCTCAATTTCGCATAAAAGATATTACAAAATTGTCACTAGTTTCGCGTAAGTAATCATTGATTTACACACAAGTAATCACTGATTACCTTATAAATTATCATTTTTCATTCTTTAAAAAATATATTACAAATATTAAAAAAAAAAAAAAAAAAAAAAGCTTATTAAAATTTGTATATATTTACAAATATTTTTAAAAATGCTATATTTATAATTTTGTTTTTTTAAAGATTCCAAAACTCGTCAAAAACGAGAAATCATTATTGATAAGGGTTTGAAAAAATTGGAACCACCCAGAGAAATTAAATTTAAATCTAAGATTCTAAAAGCAAAAAATGTCAGAAGCTTGATTTTTTTTAAAGCTAGAAATCAAAATCAATGACATGAATTTCCATTAGGGAACCGAAAATATTACCTTAACATATAAATCTGGAGGCGAATAGTAATCGAAATGTGAAAGTTTGAATTCCATTTTCCAGCCTTCTCCCATATATACCTTTACCTGTTTTTCATTGCCAATTGAATCATTATAGTTTTTTTTTTTTTTTTTTTTGAGGAAAATATGAAATTAAATTTAAAGTGACTGACCTTTAAACGAGTCTTGATTGAAGAAGATGTTGATTTCATTGAATTATTTAATAAAAAATCGGGTTTTTTAATGTAACCACAACCGCCATTGCCTCTAAACATTCCTTCCATGATCCATAAGTGATTCCCATATCCCTTCAATTAATTCATCAATACACGTAAGTAATGGAAATTCCAATATACTTATTACTTATACACATTGAATTTATTCCTTTTAATTTTAATTATAAAATTAGAAAAAATATTGTAAAAATTCAATTTATATTTTTTTTTTCAATTTATAATCTTTTAATTTAGATTTAGTCATAACTCATAAGTAGTGAATTGGAATTCAAGTTTGTTATTCTAATACTTAAATAATGAAAATCATTTGAAAGAAGAGTTGGAGAGATTATGTGGTAAAAGTACGTTTCTTTTTATACCCTTGAATTCCTCGAAAACTCAATGATGGAAGTTTAGGCTCACTCGAATGGGAAAATAATTCTCTCCATACTAATTTAGAGGAACTCTTCCAAAGTTTCATATATGTTTGATTTCTCTTGGTGTATAAAAGTTAGTTGGACCTACATATTTATTTAAGATAATAATATTGAATGAAAATTGACCAATAAAAATTAGAAGATGTATGAACTCCTCCAAACTGAAGATAAATATTATCCCTTAAAATTTCCTCTCCATGCATGTTAAATATTATCCCTTAAAATTTCCTCTCCATGTTATCTCTTAAATTTCATTATTTTTTCCTCTCCCTCATTTTAATTGTTTGACTTGCAAGAACTTATTTTTTAAGAGTTTTTTTTATTTGTTTCTGGTTTTGTCTCCTTTTCTCAACATTATATTTTTCTTATTATTTAGAGAAAATAAAAAATATAAGAGAGAGTTTGAAGTCAAACCTGCATATTAAAAGCAACCATTTGAGCACCATGAGTCCATCCAAGCATAGGATTGTAGTTAGATGAGTCTAACCTTGTACCTTTTGGGTACACTCTCATCAAATTCCTCTTCGTAAACCTAAGTCAATAAGTTTCTTTTAATTTCACTTTAAAAATCATTGTTTTTTTAATCTAATTATTATGATATTTAAGTAATGATATACCTATAAATACTACATAAAATTTTGCTACCGGTGAAATTTCCCTTTTTTTCTACTCATGTAACAAAAAAAAAATCTAATAGTAATCAATTCATTAATTATTCACAACTACATTACTTTAATTTTATTTTTCATTTTATAGATTTAATTAATGTTTTTTAAATTAATAACAAATTAAATATCATGGTGAAAAAAAACATCTCACTAATTTTAATTGAAATTTTAAAAATATTCAAACAAAATTATTTTAAGTTAATAAAATGAAGCTCACGAATTATATTGGAAAATAGAATAAAACTTAGTTGCTCCATATACGGTAGTTCAGTCAGAATGATTCCCCTCTCACAATGATAATTTAAAAAAATATATATGATGAAAGTATTTTGGAAAATTCTAATAGTTGACACTTTTTTTACAAGTAATTTTAAAAATAATATTTTTCAGACTAAGATTCCACCAATATCGGTCTGACTAAATTATGTTCTTAGATTATATTCAGTAGTTAATATACTTTACTCTTTAGATATTCTTATTTATTAAATGTAAACTTAGGAATAATTTTATTATTATTGTTATTATTTTTTGAAATTTGCTTGCAAAATGGTTTAATGTAAAATTGAAGAATACCTAATAATTTGAGGTCCATGAGTTGTTGTAGCATATTCAAGTTCTGGTTCACTCACACTGAGTCTTATGGCTCTTTCTTTTTCTTGAAATATTGTTTGCAAACTTGATCCACGTTTCATCTTCCCTGCATGAATGGAAATCAAACTCCTATATTCTGGAACAACACCAACTCCGTCGTCATCGCCATCGTCGTCGTCTTCCTCCTCCGACAATAAACGACCCTGCCTCTCAATAACAACATGCATTTTGTCTAGTCAATAGAAAAGAAATGAATTTATGTTCAATTGATTATATAAAAGTTTTGTCAAAACTTAGTTTGAAGCTTTTAAATTTGTCTAAACGATCTATATTATTTTTTCTACGAATCAAAATCTCTGTTTATGCTTTCTTTAAAATAGTAATAAAAAGTACATAAAATAAACGATCTATAAAGTTTATGTTTTCTATTTATGTTTTCTAAATGATCTATACTAATTACTAAAGTGTCACAACTTTTTAAAAATTACTCAAATAGTATAATTATAATTCATTAAATTATTGAACTATAATTATACTATTTTATGAGTTTTTTAAAAGTTCTAATATTTCAGTAATTAGTATATTAAAAAAAACTATTTTTGTAAATATCATAAAAAAATAATTTGCTTAATTTATAATTACCCAAAAACGAAATTGAGAAATTATAAACAAACTTATATATTTTTTTTCAGAGAGAAATAAAAAAATCAAAATGTTAGAAAAGGGTGTTTTTAAATTATTTGAATGGAAAAGAAGAATAAAACCTGTTGCTCATGTTCCTGTGGCTTTACACTCTCCCAAATGTCATCATCTGTGGTGTCTCTCTGTCTTTCTGGCTTAACGTTGGTAGCTTCTTTAGTGAACTCTGGTGGTTTTGTTGATATCAAAATCTTTCTCTTTAGTGATTCTGGCGATGGAAATTCATTCAACCACTCTGATTTTGGAACATAAAGCATATCCCCAAATGTTTTTGTAACCATCTACACATTATTTAATTCAAAAAAAAAAAAAAATTAGTCAGACAAATAAAATTGGGGCATTTGCAAATCTAGCAAATTTTTTTTAATATTTATAAAAATAAAAACTCAAAAAAATATTTATAAATATAACAAATTTTGATCTTGTTTATCAATGATAAACATTGAATTACATATTTTTACACTATGTTTATCATTGATAAACACATAAATCATTGTTAATCACTGATAAACATGATAAAAATTGCTATATTTACAAATACTTTTTTGAATTGATATTTTTATAAATATTGTATAAAAATTTGTCAACCAATTAAATTTCCCCAATAAAATTCAAGTCAAAGATACTTTGACAAAATATTTTATTATTTTTAGGTGAAACTAGATATTTTCATAAGGGATAAATATATCAAAAGAAAAATAAAAATTGGGTGCTTAAGTGCTCCCTCTAAAAATGCTTAAAGAAAGTAGGGGGTAAATTTACAAGAAAATCATTTTATTAATACAAAAATTTAAGTTCTTTCTTATATAAAAAAAGTTCATGTAAAAAAAGTACCCCCTCTCTAAAGAGTGCATCCTCCTCTTGAGAAGAGAAAAAAAAAGTGTGGCCATGACGTTAAATATATTACGAAGTTAGTGGGAAAGAGGTCTCATTACATAATTATAGAAATACATAAATGTAATCTGTCATTTTTCAATTATAATAGGCATTCGTGTATTTAATCAAAACCATAAGAGTCTGATTTAGATTTTACCCAACCAAAAAAAAAAAGCTCAATTTCTTTACCCATGCTACTTGTTTTCGAAGTTGGGGAGTAAGATGGTCTTCAAAAGTTATAATAACAGGATACTCAGATGCTGTGAAAGCATGTTCCTTTATAGCTCGCAAGCATTTGACCAATTCCACAGGAGCTGTTAATGTCCTACACTTCTAACCACATCTAATCAATGAACATGAAAAACACATTAAAGATAATCAATACATAATTTAATTAGAGGATTTAATGCCCGTTTGAAAATTAATTTCTTATTTTTAAAATTAAGTTTGTTTATTAATGAATTAGGACAATATATAATGTTCTTAGTCCATAATAACTTGTTTAAAACATCAATCGCAAAAAATGGGTTTGTGTTTGATGCGTAATTTTTTTCCCTTAAGAAAATAAAAACCGTCTCAAATAACGTATTTCTGGATACTAATTACTGAAATGTTAGAAATTTTTAAAAATCACTCAAATAGCAGTTCAATAATTATTGAAGTCGAGGCAACTAGCACACTTTCTTTCAGCCATAAATCTTATCACAAATTCCAGTATGAGAGGAAAGTATGATATGCGAGAAGTACTCAACCAAAAGAGGAAAACATAAACATAATGACAAAGTCTAATGTTGAAAGCATACAACCCTGGACACCGGAGCTGAAGAAACTCCAAGATGAGCTTGATCATATGAAGGAGTATTGAGGAACGGTTCCCCTCGCTTTAGAGAACCTTCTTGAGCAAATTGAACCACCATTCATAGATGATATCATGGAGGTAGAATTGCCCATCGAATTCAAAATGCCAACTATGACCATCTATGACAGTTCAAAGGATCCAGTGGAACATGTTGGTACATTTGGAAGGTGAGAAGTAGAGTCTTCCTCCTAGTATTGTTTCAAAAGTACACTCTCGCCACGATTCCAATAGAGCAACTACTCATGGAGATCCAAGACAAAAACTTGGTTAGGTGACCACCTAGAATGAAGGTAGGGTCTAACAAGAGGAATAAAAACCAGTATTGTCTCTTCCACAAAAACTCATGGTCATACCATCTTCGATTTTTTTGATCTCAAGGAGGAAATTGAGACCCTAATTCAAAGAGGGTACTTGAAAGAATTTGTGAGAAGTAAAAAACCTTACTATGATACTAAAATCTGATCAGGAAGAATGGGACCGAGATAATCAATAACTACTAGGTGGAGACATGAGAACCATCTTTGAGGGCTAGCTAATGAAGAAAGAGCCGAGTAGATGGCCATCCATTACCTAGAAAAGACCATGCTAGGTCACTGAGGTAGTAGACCGAGACATCAACACATTGATTTATCTCAATTGAAAGGCTCTACTACACCTAGGAATGTGAAGCACCTTAGGGTTTATTTCAGTATTTTTATTAATATTATTCTTTCCAATAAAATTTCCTATTGTAAGAGCTTTGACGATAAATGGAAGAAGAATGTAATTTTTCTATTTTATAAAAAATTACATGTATGGAAATGGACTAGTGGAGCGGGGGAAAGAACTCCCACGCTAGAAGTCCCTAAACTAAGCTGAAACCAACACATTGCCCTTAAACTCGAGCTAGGCTTCAATCTATGGAGCTATGCTCGAGTGGAGGTCGGTTACATGGAAGAACTCAAAAATTTAGAAAAAAGAAAAAGAAAAAGTTCTAAGTCCACCACAGTTGAAGAACTAAAAAATTTAGAAAAAATTTAAGTCTCCCACAAGCCACATATGGTAGAATAATTTAAAATTGAGAAAAATTCTAAGTCTGTTGGGAGGTAGAGGCTCCCAAAAGCCACACCTGATAGAAAAATTTTAATTAATAAAGCTCTAAGTTTTATCAGGGAGCTAGGAGCCATGACTGATGGAAGGGCTAGGTTAAAATGCAATGTTACCAAGCCACACCTACCAAGCAAGACTTAAAGAAAAATTGAAGTCAAACTAATTACGCTCTAGTCAAGACTCAACAAAAATTGGCCCTGAAAAAACTAATTTAAGTTTGGTATAAAAAAAAAGTCAAAATCAACGGTCAACAGGTTAATAGTCGGGTCAACGGTCAATAGTGGGTTTGAACTCAACAATGCAAAATGATGAATCTCATATTGAAAAATCTTAAATGACATTGCAAGGCAATGCAAGGAAAAAAAAAAGTTCAACCAATCAATTAGAGTGGTGTGTGTGTTTAAAAAGAAGAGAGAGAAAGGAAGGAAGGAAGCGAGTCAGGCTCTAACTCGGGGATCTGATGACCTTGAAAAAAATTATGCCTTCCTCTCTTTCTCAATTTAATCTCTTGTCAATTTCGTGAAAATTTTCTAATACATGGACAGGAGAACTCGAAATTTCCAATTTATGCTATGATTTCAAGGGATTTTCTACCAAAGCATAAAAGCCTAGCTCTAGGACGACCAACGCTTAAAACCCAGCTCCAACACTTGGTATTATTCTCATTTTTTTAAGATGATTAAGAAGAAAAATTCAAGCTACCAAGCACCAGCTTCCAACACATCAAGATGGAAAATCAAAGCTACCAAGCTTGGACACTTGTGAAATTTTCAGAAAATGAGAGAGACAACAGTTCCACCTTAAACTACATTCCCAAGTATTGATGGAACTCATATCTCAACCTAGCTTGGGAGTAGTGGATAATTGTTGTGGGTGAAATTTTCTAAGACATGAAATAATATAACTTGTTGAAACTGTTTACGCACTTGGTGAGAATGTCTAAACACCGGGTCAAATATGTCTACATCTCTATTAGACCTACAAAAATGTCAACGTGACATGTTGCCAGATGATGTCATCAATTTCTTTTCCTAGAAAGAAATAGGAGAAGAAACGTCACCAAAAGGTAATTCATTTTATCCTATATTCTCTTGGCACACTAGCTCTATTATGTTTGTTCGTTGCTTACGTGAAAGCCGACCATTTCTAAGCAACAACAAAAGTTAAGGTGATTTTCTTAAAAAAGAAAAGATAATACGTACCCTCCATGAAGAACGTGGATGTCGTCTTTCTTTGAAGAAGGCCATAGATCCAACTCGATGCCTCTCACTCCTCTTTTTAAAGCTCTTATGATAGGATTTACACTGCTAACACTACTAAGTTGATTTCCTGTTAAGTAGGAGTTGTGGCCTGTAAATATGTAGTAGTGAGACAATGGGGCTGTCATGTCTTGGTACACCTGCATCCAATCTTCCAAATTATAATCCAACCTTTTTTTTCTTTTTTTCAAATTAAACACTTTTAAAAATTGAAAGACATTTTATAGAATAAAATTAACCTAGAGATCACCATCTTGATATCATAAGATTCCATCTCAAAGCCAATTGATAAGGAGAGAAATAACTCATGTATCTTATAAAGATTGTGAGTTACTTTCATCTTTTCGTTGTGGGATTCTCAACAAATCTTTATCACATTAAAGTCTAACGGAATTGATAAGGATGAATAATGGATTTGTTTGGTTTAGATTTAGTTAAAAATTTAAAACGGATTGGATTGCCTTTTCAGATTATATAAACCGAACCCGAACGGTTTAACATAAAATAGTAGATTTTTTAGAAATTAATTATAATATAGAATATAAACTTTTCCATTATGCATATTGTAAAAATTTGGGAGAGAGAGATTACCCCATGAAAGGAAGGAGAAGCAAGATTAAGGTCTCCGAGAAGATAACGAAAGAAAGCTTCAAGATGAATTCCTTTTCTGTGAAAGATATTGAAGTGCTTTAGGCTATTGAAGATGACTTGAGCTTTTGTTTCATCTTCTTCTCTTTGAATCTCATTCAGAAACTTCTGCAAATGCTCAATATTCATTGTTCCATTTTCAGAGTATTTATCAAATAAACTCTTCACATCTATGGGAGGCTCAGCTACTCCTGTCCCAAATCTTCTTTTGAAACAGAAGCAAACCCTAAAACTATGTTTATCCATTTTTTTTTTACAAAGAAAACAGCTGATTAATTATGGATAAAATTTACATGCACTTCTCTTTTGTTTTCTTCTGTTTATATATATGAATCCCTTTTCTTTTTTTTTTTTTTTTTTTTTGTAATATTTGTGTATATGTGAGAAAGAGAGAGCTTCTGCTTTACTCTTGAAGGAGAGTGACTCCATGCAAAGTCAGAATTTATGCCTATCAAAGAAGTGAGTTTCATGAGAGAGCTTTCTTTGACAGTTTGAAATCCTGTCCACTCATTTTTTGTATGTTTATACAAATTTTCGCTGATATCATATTTAATAGGTGTATTTTTATTTATGTCATTATTTTTATTTTTATTTTTTCTACTTAAATAACATATGTATTTTTCAATTAATGAAAAATAAAAATAATAAATTATTAAAATAGAAATAGATTATCAAAATTAATTAGATTAACAATGAAAGTTTTAGTTTCTAAAAACCCATTTAAATTATAATTATTTAGCCAAAAACAAAAAGTTAAATATAAAACATAAAAAATTTAAAGTCAAGTTCAATTATTTATTGAAATAAAAACAATAGGGTATTTTAATAAATTTTAAAAAGTGTGCTTGTATATAAATAAATACATTTTTTTCCTGCTAAATTGATATTTTTCTTTTAGATATAATATCAAATTGGGGCTGATATCTAATTTAATAATTCCTCCTTTAATATAGTTTTAAACACCCCTTAATTTGAGAATTTGAGAATTGTGACTCAGTTTTTGGCAACCTATTTTTGATTGTGGGACTAGGCTTTAGGGGGAAAATGATGGTAAGATTCTCTAACCTTTTTTATTTTCCTTTTTAACATTAATTAGCTTTCAGGTTCTGATTCTTCACAACAATCTGTTGTCATTTTCATAATTAAGTTCGGTAAAAAAAATCAATAAAATACTCGATTGTGTTCAGAAATCAATTTATTATCCTGGCTGGCTCTATACTTTGCTTTGCTTTGAAGAAAAGGAATCTAGATTTATAATTTTACAACATTAACATAGAAAAAGTAGGGGAAAAAAAGGAAGAAGAAAAGTACAGATTTCCTTATACGATGCCGCATCCCTACTCCATGAATCGCAAATGGGTCCTTTAGATTGTTTATTATAGAGATTTGATGATGAACGATGCCGTGGGAACGGATTTTCGTGACCGCGGCGATGCTCGGTAGAAAAACTGCTAGCTTTAATTTATTCTCATTTAATATATTTTCCTTATTTATTTTATTCTCTTGTGTTCCTATTAAGTTTATTTTTTCCTATTTAGATTATTTTTTCCTTATTTATCTAGGTTAGGTTTTCTATATAAACAATGTAATAAGCTTAGGATTCATAACAAGAAATCACAATGAAGTCATCCGGCTTTTACCGTTTCTTCTTTCCCTTTTTTTCTCTATTCTTTTTCTTCTCTTTAGTTTATCATATTATTTTAATTTTATCATGGTATCAGAGCGGGTTTTGTCGGTTCAAAACTCACCACCAAACATAGTTGTGTTGAATGTTTAGAAAAAGTGTAGGTGTGCTTGTGTGTTCGACTTCCGCAGCCAAAAGAAAGAAAAAAAAACACGTCCCAAGACTTTGAGGGAAGAACTTACAAGGTGGAGTTTGTTTAGTGAAAGCAATCAAATTGAAGGAAGATACATGTCCTATCTTGTCCCTTTAGTTATTCATTTATATGCCACAAGTCAGAAAATTGAAGATTTTTTGGTTTCTACAAGCAAGCCAGCGTGAGTCTTCAGAAAGTGTTCTTGACGTATTGAAACGTTTATGGATTAGAAACGAGATGATGATGAATGTTCGATGCACAACAATATTTGTGCAAAGAATAATTTGGGTTTCAAACCATAACCGAACGATGACGAGAACTCATGAAAAGTTTCTTATAATGAATGATAGCGTTTCTAGATTGGAAACGATCGTGGGGATGTTGCTTATGCCACAACAACCTAAAAAAAAGAACGACCATTAAAGGAACTCAAGAAGAGTTTTTTCGGTCAATGAAGAAAACGACCATGGAAGAAACTCAAGAAGAGTCCATGATGAATGAAGACGTTTCTCTATTTGAAACGATGAATGTCGGCGTTTCTGATTGGAAACGACTGTGTGGATGTTGCTCATATCGCAACAACCATGATGACAGCGATGATCGACGTTGATACAACGACGACCATTACACTTGATGATGAATTATGGCGTTTCTCGATTAGAAACAATATATTTTTACAAGGCCCTTCTTTTTCGATCATATTTCGTAAGTTGGGCATTTCGTGACCTCCATGCTCCAACTTGAGGGAGGGTATAGAGATTTGACAATGGACGATGCCGTGGGAACGAGTGTTCGTGACCGCTGCGACGTTCGGCAGAAAAACTGCCAATAAACTTTAGTTTATTCTCATTTAATATATTTTCCTTATTTATCTTATTCTCTTACTAAAAAAATAATTGGAAAAAAACTGATAGAAAAATTAGAAAGCTCATTGTCAAAGAAGGCCATGTTGATTAGATCAAAATTCAAAGTAAACAATAATTTTCGTTTATCATAGATTATTTTTTCCTTATTTATCTAGATTAGGTTTTCTATATAAACAATGTAATAGGCTTAGGATTCATAACAAGAAATCACAATGTAGTCTTTCGGCTTTTACCGTTTCTTTTTTCCTTTTTTCTCTATTCTTTTTCTTCTCTTTAGTTTATCATATTATTTTAATTTTATCATTTATTTATTTCCTATGGAAGTAAAAGTAGAAGAAAATCTTAGATTGTTTTATTATTATTTTTTTCATATCAAGAAATTGAAGAATGATATTTCTTATTGATTTGTGGCTAAAAGAAACCAAATATATATAAAAAATAGTCTAGGTTAACTTTGTACAAGAAATATAGCTATACAAGAAAATATATCATAACGCCCAGAAATCGGGTTGTCCACGACCCGGTGTGGAAGCGCTTTTTGAACGAAATGGTCATCGCGGCACCCACACATGAGTTTTCGGTCAAGGGAGCCAAAAACCTCCTTGGTCGCGGCGACATATAGGAAATATGCTAAAATCTATATTTCCTTCGAATGCTCAAGTTGGAGAGTAAAGATCATCCTGAATGCCCAACTTATGAAGAAGAAATAAGAACTGAGATTTTTCCAAGTGCCTTGGCAAAACATCCGCAGGCTGGCCCTTGGTTCAAATATGAGAAGTATAAATGATTCCATCACGTAGAGCACCTCTAACAAAATGACAAAATCCATCTCAATATATTTAGTCCGTTCATGAAAAATCGGGTTAGCAACAATGTGAAGTTCGGTCTTATTATCATATAAGAGCTTCACAGGCTGATCATGATGAATTCCAAAACAACTCAAAACTGATTTCAACCATTTTAATTCACATGTGGTAGTTTCCATAGAAAGATGCTCAGCCTCACAGCTTGAAGAACGAGAAGCAGTGGCTTGCTTCTTTGTTTTTCAAGAGATGGGAGAGGATCCCAAATATATTATATATCCAATTAAGTATCGTCGAGTAAGAAAACTAGCTTAGTCACTATCACAGGACGCAGAAAGACGAAAATCACATTCACCGTGTAAGATTATTTCTTGACCAATACATCCTTCAAACACTATAACACTCTCAAATCGACCTCCCAATGCTCAATATGAGGATCTCCCATGAATTGATCCAAGATATGGACTAAATAATAAAGTTTGGGACGAGTGATGGTTAGTAAATCAAACAACCCACCAAAGGCCAATATTTTTCTGGGTCATCTCAAGAACTTTAACTTCAATAATATCGAGATGATGATTTTGGTCTATCAGAGTAGAAATAGGATTCATGCCAAGTAAACTTGCCTCACTAATAATATCAAGAGCATATTTCCGTTGAGTAAGATAACAAACCATCTTTTCCACGAGCAACTTCAATCCCAAGAAAGTACTTTAGAACACCCAAAATCTTTCATGTGAAAATTTTCACTAGTTTTGCTTCTTGAAGGAGACAATAGCCTTGGGATGAAGAACCTTGGGATAATAAGGTTGTCATCCACGTATACAAGTGTACATTCAAAGAGACAATTCCTTTCAAATAGCTAAATAAAGAGTAATAAGGATAAGATTGAAAAAAATTCCAATTTCAATCAAGGCAAAATACAACTTAACAAATCAGTTGCGAGGAGCTTAGCAAAGTCTATACAGAGACTTTCACAAACGACAAACTTTACCAGAAGCCATAGAGGTAAAACCATAAAGTAGTTGCATATATACCTCCTCATCGAAGTCGCCATGAAAAAAAAACATTATGCACATCCATATGATGAAGCTCTCAATTTCTAGCAATCGCAATAGACAAGAAGGTAACAGTAACCATCTTAGTGACGGGGGCAAATGTTTCATTGAAGCCATACATGCAACTTGAAGATTTCCATGCACAACAAGTCTTCCCTTCAATCGATCAACCGAACCATCAGATCTATACTTAATTTTATAAACTCGTTTACAACCAATTGCTCGTTTCCCGATTAGAAGATCCTCCAAGGTCCACGAACCACTACGCTCAAGAGAATCAATCTTTTCATGGTTTTCCGCCAACCTGGTGTTAGGGGAAAACAAGCCTCCACAACTCTACATTGGTATGATATTGTCCATTTTGGGTCAAGGCCTGCATGGCTTTGCTTTTGGTTTCACCCAAAAGGTCTCATACCAATAGAGATGTGCCTTTCTACTTATACATCCATAATCATCCTCTTCCCTAATCGATATGTGAGATATTGTTCGCACCTCAACAATCTTCCCCTCGAACAAATATCCACAGAGCCTCCCCTTCATCAGTCCACTCTATCCAGACAAAATCCCTTTCTCCGGAGCACAACACATGTCTGATAAAGGCCACCACAAATCGGATCTCTGAGACTCCTCACTTTGTTCGGCACCTGAAGATTCCACCCACATGGTTAAGGTCAAGGCATGTCTCTGATACCACTTGTTAGAGCAAACGGGCCTCATACCAATGTGGAGTTGTGGAGGCCCCGACATCCCTTAACAAGTGGTATCATAGCTGGATCCTTTAACCGCTTCGTTAAAATAAGCTGGTTCTTTTCCTGAAGTTATAGCTGCCAAGAAACAAGCATGTTTGGGTAGAAAATCTATTACAATTTACATAATAAGCAATAAGAAAAGGAGTACTTGAGGATGATGAAAGAGCATAATAGGTGAATGTGATAGGGTTTACGATGTGAACAGTATTAGTGATATAATTCGCAAGTCTACCCAAAGATTTCTTAATACGATGTCCTCGACGTATTGGCGGCATAGCACTTTCATCAACCACTTTTTTGTCTCATTATTCTACTCAAATATCTCCTCATTAGGAACTAGAGTTGACCTAGAATTGTCAACCCGGTCAAGAATAACATTATCAGTAACCTATACATCCTCAACAACAACATGATCATCACTCCTCCAGAATGTAATAGTCTCAATAAAAGGATGAATATTAGGTGTCGTAGCCAAACCATCCAATGACACAACTCTACTATAAGGAAATTATTGTTCATCAAAAGGTAACATTCTAACCCATGTGTGAGACTCGACCCATTTGATGGTCCTATGAATACCCAAAGGACATTTCCATTTGAGGTATTGCTTTCTAAATCACTCTACATTAATTTCACCATCATTACATCTCTCTAACTTGATCTTTGGAGATTTGGTAGCTTACACCAACAAATTCCACCCCTTACAATTTTTAAGCAGGTAGGACCGTGTTCTACAGAAGTATTTCAAATTTATTCTGTTGTAATTTTTATGAGAGCGTTTTCCACCTAATTTAATTTTGGTGTCTTTTTTTTACTTATTTGTTATTTATTATTTGCAATTTGTTCAATTGACGACCTACTAAAAATTCTTACATAATGCTGCTCTAAAGTCTAGAATTATTTCTCTTTACTTAATTAATTTAGTAAATAATATACATGAGAATTAGAGAAAAATCATTTTAATTCCTGTCTTTTTTTTTGAGATATTATAGAGGGGGGAAAGTGTAAGACTTTAATTTTAATAACATGAAACGTTAATTCTCATGATGTTTGGAAGTTATGATTTTCACTATAACATTAAAAGAACATAAATAGAGCATACCGTTCTTCAGGAAAATTCGATAAACGCAATAGATGAATTTGGTGTAGATGAGTCCGAGTTTCTCTCTCATTACCCACTTTAATTGCACAATATCGATGGAGCAATGTACACATAAAAAATGTTAATCTTGGGTTGGGTTGAGAGAGGACCAAGACTTATATTTATAGAGGCCAAGAGGTGTGTCTATCCACAAATAGACAATAGCCACAATGTCATTCAAATAGTCATTACTTTTCATTTTGGTGTCAATAGACACTTTAAACACTTTAAAGAGACGTGTCCTTACACCAATAGCTAAATGGATATAATCATTAATTAATTATTAAACCGCTATTAATTATCATTTGGGTCACAATAATTTTTTACAGAAAGATGACTCGAACCTCCGATTTCATGGGAAGAGAGCAAGTGCATGACCACTTGAACTATGCTCGTGTTAGCTTTAATTGTTATCTAGTAAGGTACTATAAATAACTAAATTTATTTTCGTAACATAATGTAATCGTTTGATTGTAACGATGTTTTGGAAGTGGAATGAAAATTCCTAGTGCTTTCCCAATCTGAATCTAATGAAGACAGCTTCACTATGTCACAATCAAGCCACCTCAGAAAGATCGAGTGTTCACTAATAAAGTAAACACCGAGTTGGCCTGGCCACCATTTTCTGTTCTGTGAATGTTGAAAAATATTTAATAATTAATTTTTTTATAGTGCTATTTTTCTTTTCTATGGAAAAAAAAAACGTAATATATATTTCTTTAATTAAAATGAAGCCCATAAAAAATGAGAAATTTACATGAATGTTATAATTGAGTGAAATATTTACAAATTTATTAGGAAAAAAATATTTACAAAAATGTTAGAATTTCAAAAATCGAGTATATCAATCAATCTATTAGTATATTAATCAATAATTAATAGTATATCACTGATATATATAATAGTATATCAGTAATAGACTATTAATGATCGACTGATAAATTACCATTGATATTCTAATAGTTTACTGATATACTTGGAATATTTAAGATACATTCATAAATATTTTTTTTTTCTAACAAATTTATAAATATTATAAAAATTTCTAACATATTTGAAAATGCTCCTAAAAAAAAAGCCCACTGCAACGTCTCAAAGTGCATCGTTTTGTGCTGGCTAGCACTCTACTTATGGGATAATATACCATATTATTTATTTGACACTATAGTTATGATATGGAATTGATGTTTCCTCCTTACAAAACAGATGGAAAGATACCATAAGGGATAAATGCAAATCCTACACATGCTTTGCCTGATTTGTATTATACTTTGTAGTTTAAAAATTAGTTTTAAATACTTACCTGATTTATAAAATTGCTAATCAAGTTTATTTATTGATTAGTTTTAATGAATTCAGTAGTGTATAACATCGATCACGTGTTTAAATTCCATTAAAATAATTTGAAAAATTTAATAGATGTGTACAAATTTTTATTTTACACATCGTTAATAAAGACATATATATTATACAAATTGCACACATGTGTGTTAAAAATATTTCATTATTTGTAATGAAACTAGAATACATAACATACATAAAATAAACACATCTTCAAAATTTATTAAAACTAACTCGTGGAGGATGTGATTAGCAATTTTACAATCATTTTAGGTATTTTAATTCATTTTTTAAATTACATGGGTGTGATATGTGAATCAAAACAATCCTCAAAGGCATGATTTGTTTCTCTCCCTATAATATTTAAGATTCAAATATAATTTTAGTGATCACTGATTGCCCAACACAAAATTTACTATATTTTCAAATATCTTTATAAATATTAGAGAAAAAATTGTTAGATTTACCTGCCATTCCTTAAAGATTTCTATGTAAAATGAGTTTCATAAGTAATTATTATTATTTCATTTATTGTATAAGAGTTCATAATTGTTGAAAATTTTCTCAATGGAATATTTTATTTTTATTAGTTTTTGGCATTTAATTTGATAAAAACTTTTTTGAAAGTTTGATAATTTTGATTGAATTGATTTTATGGAGATCTTGTCTATTATTAAATATTTCTTATGCAATTCACCATCAATATTTTCCTAATTAAAGTTATAAATTAATGGTTGATTATCTTAATTTTAACTTGATTGATTTAAATTAATATAAGAAAAACATTTTGTAATTTAAATGAGTTATTTGGACAGCCTTACTTGGATCTTCACGTAAGGCATGATTTTGTATTCAAATTTCAAATTTTGTAATTGATGACTTACATAAGGAATTTCTATTCATGCTTTGTTGTCACTGTTACAACAACCCATGATCTGGGATTTTCTTTTTTGGAGATTTAAGGTGTTGCCTATAAATTGAAGGTTCTACTTTAGCTTTAGTAACCAAGCTTTTATATTTTCTCTCACTTCTAATTTAGCCTATTGTGCTTATGTTATAATTGTTGTGAGAGTTTATTTTGTGAGAATTATTATTTCAACACACTCTATATCGTAATTTCTTGGAGAGCGTTTTGATTCTTCGGGAGGAAGAAGTCATCTTGCTCATACATCAAGGAAGAGAGTTCCTTGATCTAAATCCATAAAGGGAGCTTGTGGTAATCGAAACAAGAACAGGAGGTTCTTGATTCAAAACTTCACAAAGGGAGCTTGTGATCGTATCCATCGAATAAGGCGTTATTGCAAGGAGTAATCAAGACAAAGAAAAAAAGGAGTTTTTTTTCGTTTGTGCTTTTATTTTGCTTTAAATTCTTGTATTGAACGTCTAACGGATTTAGTGGATTTTTTCTAGGCGAGGCCCGTGAGTTTTTATCAGTTGGAGCTTTCTCACGTTAATCAATTTTCCATGTCAATATCTCTTCTCACTGTTCTTTTATAATTATGTCTTCAGCTTTATGTTGTTGCATCCATTGTTATAACAGTGAATCCGTGGGGTTGTAATCAGGGCTGTCGTTGGCATGGTTCAATTGGTGCGACGGAATGGGGCCTCTGAACGTTGGGGGCCCCAAATCTAGGATGAGTAATCATAATATTAAATATATATAAATTAGAAATTATGATTAAGTAATTTGTGACATGTTAGCTTGCTTGATTCGCTTATTTACCCAAATCTTCCAACCCGAGTTCAAATTCAATTGATGGTAGAAATTTTTTTTATTATATTTTTTATACTATTTTTTCAATTTTTTATTTAAGAGTTATGATAAAGGGCCCAAAACTATATAATCGTACTGGGCCCTTATTATTTTAGGAATGGCCCCGGTTGTAATCAAATTTGTAATAGAGTAAATCTGATAGTATTGAATATGTTAAATCACCAATTGAACCAAAAGCTTAAGCCAATGGTTTAAGGTAAATTTAATCATATATCTCAACACTCTCCCTCACATGTGGGCTTGGATATTTGCACAAGACCCAAACATGTGGAATATTTAAATGAGAGGAAATTAGAGCAAATGACATAATGAAGGTTTGATCCCAGGACCTCCTGTTCTGATACCATATTGAATATGTTAAATCACCAATTGAACCAAAAGCTTAATCCAATGGTTTAAGGTAAATTTAATTATATATCTCAACAGATAGTCTTGTTAATTTGATCAATAAACAAAATTAATTGGAATTAAAACTTAAATTAGGTCTAACAATTAATTTTACACATTTTTATTCAAGTTCATCTGCATTATCGATCCTTAAAGTCCAAAAGAAATGTTTTTATTTTTATTTTTCATGTAAATAGGTGGTATCAAATAAGAGGTTCATTTTTTTCCGTCAATTTTCTATTTTAAATTAAAAATAGGCTTAGAGTGAAGATTTTTTCTTACCCTCTTTTTTTATATAAATCAGTTAATTTATATGCATATATTACATCATAAATTTTAAATTTATTTGAAGTTGGGTTCTTTGAAATTCAATTTAATTTGTATAAATTCAATATATTTAATTGGTTTTCGTAAGTTGTGCTACTCCCTTGCCTTTATCTTCTATTAAAACTCCAAATTTTGGCTAAAATAATATAAAATGTCTGAGAAGTATATATTTTTCTTTCTTTAGAATTCAAGATTATCATAAATATAACTTATTTTTCATTTTTAATAGACTGTTTTAAACTTTAAAATGAAATACTTTTAAACAGGAAAACAGTTCTATTGTTGTATGTATTCCCTCAAATGATAATAATATATGTGAAAGTGGTTAAAAATGATAGATTTCAATATTTATTTATTATTGATATTAAATAAACAATCTATATCATAGAAAATCTTTGATATAAAGGGATTACCAGAATTTCTCTCCATCATTTCTCTTTTTCTCAATTATCAAAGAAGTTTTACACGTGCACGTAGTGTTGAATTAGTATTATTATATTCAAATAGGGTCTATATTAGGTTTCTATTAATTGATAAAATTAAGAAACTTGAAAGATTAAACTATTACAAAATAAACTAAAACGTTACAACAACCAAAATTTAGGACTCCAAATGTATTTTAACCTAAATTTTATGATGGCCATAACTCATTAGCACAGGGAAGAAACTTATTAAAGGAAAAGCCGGTGGGAAGGAGACAAAAATCTGTGATAGAGTCCGTTTAGTACAACTTCTCCTAAAAGTATTTCATTTAAAATTATTCTCTCAAGTGTTTTTAGATAAAACTATTAATTAATATCTCTTTTAAAATATTTAACTCAAAACATTTTGATGAGAAGTTATATCAAACAAGCCCTAAGATGTCTACAAAATGTTTTTCACTCTGATCGGAAATCAACAAGAATTGAATGATAGGCTGATAGGAAGGTGGTGGTGGTGTCGGAGAAGATGGTGATGAGATTCTTTTTCGATCCTCCATCGGAGATTTAAAAAATCATCGATGGAGCACGGAAGCTTAAGCGGACCACTTGCATGGTAGCCATAAATGTCATGAGCTTTGTCCAAAAGTTGTTTGAAAAGAGGATGATGTAAATACGATATCGGAACGACGAATCGTTCCGATCTTCCCGCTTCGTCGTCATCGTCTTCCTTTCCAACTTCAACTGTTAGCCATCCTTTCTTCACCTTGATTTTTTTCTCTTCCTCAGTATTTCCCATTTTGTTGTTCTTCTGCATGGGTTAATTTATGTGTAGGGAATATTTTGAAGGTGAAAGGGTAAGGGTAGGAGTTCTATATAGAAGAAAAAAATTAGGTCGGTCAGTGGCTTCACCAATTATATGTTGAGGGAGGTGCGTAGTGGATTGTCACTTTCTTTTTAAATTAGTGTGTGTTAGTGTGCCATTTTTGTACGGATTACGGATTGGTTAGGAATCTTTTTCCTTGTAGCTTTTTGACCACCAGCTACTTTTTCTCTTTTTATTTTAATTTCTATAGTTTACAACTATTTTTAATTTTATTAAAAAAGGCATTTACAAATATGTTAAAAAAGACCAAATTTATAAATATGTTAAAAAAAAACATTAAAAAAGTTAGAATTTTAATCCATTTACTCTTCATAAAAATGTCATAAAACCTCATCGAAGTAACGATTTACCCCTAAAAATGTTAGGGATGATATATCTTAGTATATCAGCAATTGATTATCAATGATTTACCATGATATATTATGATATACAATCACTGATTTATCAAGGTAAACTATCTCTGATCTATCATAATATACTGTTATTGATAGGAAAATACTCTTCTGACAAGTCATGAGGATCTTCTCCCGATCTCATGTAATTAATAAAAATATATATTAATCATCCCTATTATTTTTTTAACAAATAGAAGTGGAGATCATGATAAGATCCTCCTGACTTATCAGGAGACAAGTATTCTCTTATTGATATACCTGTTAGGAATGGTGTCCTAGAACTTGTAATTATTTAATTATAATAATTTATTTCGGATAAATTAAATAAATAAACATAAGTTCTTTATATTATCTAGATTGATTCAATTGACGATATTAGGAATATATGAAAATATATAAATATCAAACATTCAAATAGTAAACCCTAAGTCAGACTTAATCAATGATTTACCAAAGTGATATATTATGATATCGTTTGGAAACCTTATCCTGGTAAACTATCTGATACTCACATTTTGTTTATGACAAATGATCGAATCCCGATCATTCATGTGGGAGACATGAAATGGAAGTATCATATACAATGTTATTGATAAGACCATGATCGATGTTCGATCAAATTTCTCCTTAGACCTTTACGATCGAATATCAAACTAAGTTTATCAACCGTGATAGATCTCAATCTTGAGTGAAATGCGGACTCCTATTTATGGATTATGTTCTTTATTCACATGGTTGGGTTAAAAGCTCAATACACCCGTTTTAGGAACATGGCTAGATAAATTGGGAACTCATTTTCACGA
The DNA here is from genome assembly GCA_028015215.1 of Gynostemma pentaphyllum. Lineage (NCBI taxonomy): Eukaryota > Viridiplantae > Streptophyta > Magnoliopsida > Cucurbitales > Cucurbitaceae > Gynostemma > Gynostemma pentaphyllum. Next base: position 51,008,327 of record CM051352.1, read on the forward strand.
GATGCAATTAATAACTTTCCTATAAATTAACGATATTGCATATCTAAACATTTTGGACTTTATTATTTATTTAACAAATGAACAAGTGGCGCCACGACTTCTATTGATCAAAGAAGTATATTATCTCAGTTCGACTAAAGATAAAGTTCATTGGAAATCGGCGGGAACACAAGGATAAAGCGGTAATTACAGGGGCAAAACGATAAATTTATCCTGGTGTTTGGGGGGGTCCATGTGAAGGCGAATGGGAGGGTTTCATGTGGAGGAATATATCACGAGATATAAATAAAAGATAAACTAAATGGACATAACTCATCTATAGTGAGGGGGGGATTATTCCTATGGAATTATTCATAGTTAAATAATAAGTAATTAACTCATGAGTTAATCACTTAATTGACCAATTTAAGCTCGTGATCTATGGGTCCATCTATTTTGACATATTTTATCATTGATCCAGCATATGGAAAGTTTAAGTAAAGTGAATTCTTAAATGGCAATATTAACCGAACTTAATATAAACATTATTAATTGTTTAAATAATGAGTTTATTTAAACAGAAAAATTAATAATGAAATATTATTAATTAGACATTATTAATTATTTAAATATTGAGTATATTTAAATGGTAATTAATAATTTGAAATTAATTACAATTATTAATTGTTTGAATAATTAATCTTTTTGAACTGAAATTAATAATAAAAATTAATTAATTAATAATAAAATATTATCAATAAAGTTAATAATTAAATAATGAATTTATGTAATGGAAATTAATAATTAAATCTTATTATTAATTATTTAAATAGGAAATTTTAAAGGAAATTAATAATTAAATATATTTGATCAATACTTTTTGGGGGAGAAAATATTAATATTATTAATTGTTTAAATAAAATATTTTAGTTTAATGGTAATTAGTAAAAATTAATTAAGTTGGACTTATTAATTAAGAATAGTTTCAAGCCATTGGATTAGACCCAATAATTGATAAAATCTTAGTTTATTAATTATTTTAATATTGAATATACGAATGAGTTATTGATATATTTACCCAAGATAAATATCAATCACTCCTATTTTCTATGGCTGTATATCGCAAGATAAAGGAAAGAGATAATCTTTTGATTTATCTCTATAGAGTAGTTTTGAGTTATTAATATCCTTATTCTCCTTCTTCAATTATATATATAAGATTATTAGTATATCAGTGATAGTTTAGTAATCTATCATTAGTAGTATATCATTGATAGTCAATCAATGATAAAACTATATGATATAATATCACAATTGCGATTATAACTTATTAAATGGATTTAATAAGTACTAAATAAAATCCGCTATTAACCTTGACGTTCTACCGATTACCTATTTGACATACTTTATCATGATCAATTGTAATGGCACATCTCCCTAACATACCATATAATTGTTAATTAATTGTTATTGTTTTTATATATTTTATATATGAAATATCACTTACAAGTTATGACCTTACTATTTATGAAATGTTAAAAATATTCAAGGTCAAATATGAATTTCCTTAAACTACCCCTTTGATTAATTCTAACATTTTTATAAATATTTTTTATTTACAATATTTTAAATAAATTTAAATAGTAATTGATATATTCACATTGATTATGACATCGATGTAAATTTCCCTTTTTAAAAAATTAAGAGACACATATAATCATCATTAGAGCATATCATTGACAGTCAATTATACTATATTATATCATTTCCTTATATTTTGAAATGATTTTAGAAACTCTATATTTTATAAAATTGTAAATTCACACCCTTTTGTTGGTTAGTTTTAATATAAATTCCCTTTAAAAGTTAGGACACATACTACCGCATTTTAAAAATCATTCCTTATATTTTGAAAATGATTTTAGAAACTCTATATTTTTATAAAATTGTAAATTCACACCCTTTTGTTGGTTAGTTTTAATAAAACTGGGCTAATATATTCTACGTGTGCCATGTTGGAGTGCGAATAAAAATCCCACATCAGTTAAGAAATGGGATGATTATGAGTGTATAAGGGAAAGAGCACATCTCCATTGGTTTGAGGCCTTTTGGGTGAAACAAAAACTAAAGTCATGCGAGCCTTGGCCCAAAGTGGACAATATCATACCAATATGGAGTTGTGGAGACCCGTTTTCACATAAAAAGTGGTATCAGAGCCTTGCCCCAATCTTAATCATGTGGGTTGGAATCCTCAGGTGTCAAACAAAGTGAGAAGCCTCGGAGTGCTCCGGAGAAAAGAGGTTGACCTAGATATAGTGGACGGGTGGAAGGGAGGCTAGATGGATATTTGTTCGAGGGGAGGATTGTTGGAGTGCGAACAAAAATCTCACATCGATTAAGGAAAAGGATGATCATGGGTGTTTAAAAGCAAGAGCACATGTCTATTGGTATGAGGCCTTTTGGGTGAAACCAAAAATAAAGTCATGCATGCCCTGGCCCAAAGTGGACAATATCATACCAATATAGAGTTGTGGAGACTTGTTGTCCCTTAACATGCCACGTGTGAAGGATGAGATTCTCCCCCCCCACGATTGTGATTGCCTCCTCAATCTCTTCCTCTCCTTCAAGTTGTTCTAGGTGGATCCCGAAAATAATGAAAAAATTGACAGAGGGGTGCCACATGGTCTTTGACAATCAAGAAACCAACAGAGAGCTATTTGAAAGCAATTGGTATATTTCATATTGAATGGTCCTTTGGGTATATATAGGATCGTATGATGGGTTAGGTCTTATATAAGTGAGCCGGGTGGCTTGAAATCATCTTAGAGGAGCTCGAGCACTACTCTACGAGGTGATTTGGGACACAAGGGAGGAAATTCGAGCTCGACCTCGTATGTCTTCTTGATGATCAATGAGATAGCTCTTGGTTCTACCCCGTTAAGAGCTTTAAGTCCCTACGGAGAGCTCGGGCTCAACCTCACAAGTCTTCTCAAAGTTCAATGGGGAGTTCTCAACTTGACCACGCTAGGAGCTTTAGGCCTTGGTGGCAAGTTCGGGCTTGACCTCACAAAGTCTTCCCGAAGATCAATGAGGGAGATTTATGTCCTTGCGAGAGCTTGGGCTAAACTCTTCAAGGAACTTTTGGTTCTCGTGTTGTTGTTCTTGGTTGAGCAACTCTGCCTTACGTGATGGATCTTCATCTTTTGGGGGTGGTAATTTCTATCGAACCGTTTTTTAACCACTACACCATGTATTTCAATTTAGTTAAAAGTAGCACATTTTTTTTTATAAATGATCGAGTACGATTTATAAAATAAACTATGTTATTAATTAAAATATAAAAAATATAATTTTCAACCACACGTTTAAATTTTCCGCATTTTATTACGCAAGTGCAAAATATGACATATGTAGATATACACATGTCTTAGTTTCATTAAAAATAATTGACAATGTTGTTTAAAATCACTTTAAAAAAAGGTAAAATACAAATAAGACCCCTATGATTTGGTTTGAAAATGATAAATTATACCCCGTAGTTTCAAATTATTCCAATGAGATATCTTCTCTTCAACGTCATTAATTTTCTTCTAACCATAACTTTTTCCGTTTGAACTCATATTTGGATGAATCAAGATGTTTTGAAATCCTCATTTCAGGCACTATTTTATAGTCAGTTTAAAACTTCTAAATCATCAATAATCAAAAGCGTTAATGGTGTAAATTCCATCTAGTATTTTAGAAGTGAAACGGAAAAAAAAGGGAAATTTTGGGTGGAATTTTATGAATAATTTGAAAAAACAACTCAAAAAAATTTGTAAATATAAGCAAATTTTATCATGTTTATCAATGATAAACACTTATTTATGTGTTTATCGTGATAAACATAGGGTAAAAATATGTAATTCAATATTTATCACCGATAAACCCGATCAAAATTTACTATATTTACAAATATTTTGTTTTAGCTTTTATTTTTACAAATATTACTACAAAAATTTCTAGGTTTGTAAATGCGCCAAAAAAAATTATCTGCTTTTTTAATTAAAAGAAAAAAGAAAAAGAGGGAACAACTTTCAAGGTTAGCTTTCCACTTTTTGTGATATTGGAAATATTAGAATGGTAGTTCTGTCTGAAAAAATCTGTGTATGATCCGAAATGTCAACTCATCCTAAAATGATTGCTGATGTAACAAATAATTTTAGCATAAACTAAAAGCAAATAGGATTGGGAGATTTTCCAATTCCATTATTTTTTTACAACAAAAAAATGAAAGTGCAATGCAAAGTCATCGTCTGACTGACACACAGCTCTAACCATACACACAATTGCTTCAACCACTAAAATTGCTCCAAATGAAATCACTAGAAGCCGTACTGGTAGGCACCGAACAGAAGGCTAAAAATGCATTATTTTATGAATGCGTGTGGGAAAACTTTTGAAAGTGTTTTTGAATAAACAAATTGTTTTTATAACCATTAAAGAAAATATTTTTAAAAACTATCCATAACGGACCAAAAATAAGTTTTATACTGGTTACACACTGATGAAGAATTGACAAAATTTTATGATAAAACTTTGTTTCGTCCTCTTCCTGGCGACGACTACAACTTTGCTTATATTGATGTTGAAAAGAAAAATTAGTAGGCGGATTTCGACTACGCGACCCAAATTCCCTCCACGAGAATGGAGCTAAGTTTTATTCAATTTTTTTTTAACTCTCCCTTCTAATAGAGCATCTGATCGAATGGGAAAATGACTTATGACCTTTCAATTGATAAGGTTATCAAATATTTGATATTGATTTTAGTTTTTATTATTAGAAATAAATTTAGGTTTTTTTTAAAACTATTTTTATCTAAAACTTTGATATTTTCCCCATTTTGATTTATGAAGTTTTTTAAATTCTAGTGTCTCTCCCATCATCTTTCTATCTACTAGTTAAAAAAAATCATTATTTTCACATATTTATGAGTTGATAACAATATTATAGCTAACTATGTAGATTGTAAGGCATTGAATGGAAAGATTATGAAGTGAAGGCGAGACATGCTGAAATATTATGTTAGGGCATAATTATAAATTATGCTATGGTATTGGGCTAAACAGTAAACAATTATCGAACACTTGGAAGTCTCTATCTTTAAAAACATATTACTTATGCTTTAAAACTCCGTACTTTTGAGCATCAAAAGACTATTAAAACAAATTTAATTACTATAGTTATATCGATGTGGTTAAGAGTAAAGGGCACTATCTTTAGGCTCGTTTAGCAATTAAGGAGTTGCTCGTGTAATTGCACAGTCTTAAATGCTCCGTCAACTTAGCTCTCACTGAGTATTACAAAGGGAGTTAGATATACAAGCTTAATGAACTGAACTCAAATTTTTTATGTAAAACAAAGCTAATGGCTATTTATTTCTTGAGTTTAGACTCATTCTTTTTCTCATATCTCGAAGTACTTGGATGATCCTATGCTTGTCTCTCATCAAATCTTACCAGGGAAATTGATAAGAACAACTCCTCTACTAAAGAGAAATTACATCTAGATACAGTTCATGGAGTCCTCAGATGAGCCCTTTTTCCCATGAATTCCTTCCCATAATGGAACTAGAAACTCATTGAAATGTTAAAGTAGTAAAACAAAATAACAAATACAATGAAATAGATAAAGTAGAAAATAAAATTACAAGCTAAACTATGAATTGAAAGGTGTTGGAAGTAAATGACAGAAAAACAAAACAAACCATCTACTTATTCCGTTTATTAAAACAAACAGGATAAAAAAGAATTATTTCAGAACTGAAATCCCATTACCTCCTGACTTTGCAATTTAGAGGGACACGTGTCAAATAATTGGAAAACAACCATATTATACCGAGTACGTGAAATAATTTCACATCAATTAGTGATTAATAGCAATTAATAGTTGATTGTGTTGGAAAAAACATGTTTTATGGCATACTATACTTTGAGGTTAATAATTAGTTGTCCCACCTCCTTTAATATAATTAATCAGTTAAAAATTAATATTTAATGCAAGGTTATTACATAAGAATAATTGTAAGACCTTAAACATGTGCGTGTTTATTAGAATAAGACTTCAAAGTTTCTCTAATAGATTGTCATTAATGTGGCTTTTGTTGTGAGAATGTGGTTGTCCTACATTATTAATAATGTGAGCATCCATCTCAAAATTAATTGGTAATGAGAGTAATGATCCTTAGACTTTATAAATGTTGTTAGATTTCTTCATCTTTCTGATGTGGGATCATTAAACACGCCCCTCAAGATGGTGCCTTTTTTGGGTTCACCAATCTTGGGCCGGGTCCCATTTTTGAATCGGATACTCATTTGAGTTTTGTTGGGCGGCTTTGATACCATATTAATAATGTGGGCATCTATCTCAAAATCAATTGGTAATGAGAAGAATAACCCTTAGATTTTATATATGTTGTTGGACTTTGATTCCATATTAAAAAATGAACGTGAAACGTTCATTAAATCAAATAAAATCGACCAATACGAGCATAGTTTAAGTAGTTAATCATTTGTTCCCTTCCCATTAGATCGAATTTTCGGTTATTCCTCCCTCAATTTAATGTAATATCTAAAATAAAATAAAAAAACATACCTAAAAAAAATTATAAAAATAAAATAATCGATTTAAATCAAACAAAATCGATGCTATGAAATATGAATTGATGCTTCTAGAACGGAGGGAGATTCAAAAAACATTATTAAATGGGAATAAAACTATATCGAATTGACGAAACAGAAAAGAACAAAGTAATTTTTATTTTTTTTAAAGAATGAAAAGAACAAAATATGGATACTTACGTAATAGTAAATAAAATAAATAAAATTGTTGAATTTGATACATTTTTATTAGGGACGTTGGGAACGACGTTCGATTTAGGCGACCTTTACTCAACAGAAACATCCAACCAACCTGAAATGTTTGACGGTCGAACATAAAACCAATTTCCAAAAATGTTCATTTCATTTTTTTTTTTTGAACAAAAAAATGTTCTTTTCTCTTAAACTAATGTATCCATTACTAATCATTTTGCCGTCCTCAACACATCTATATCTTATCTTAATTTAAATTTGAAGCATATTAAAATAAAGGGAGATTTGTAAATCTAGTATTCTTTTTAGTAATATTTATAAAAATAACAATTCTTAAAAATATTTGTAAATATAGTAAATTTTGATGGTGTGAATTAATAATAAATATTGAATTACATATTTTTATTTTTAGTTTATCACTGATATACACATTAACCACAAGGTATGTAATCATCCAAGTAATGATGGAACGACGAGTTTGTAGGTTCGTCGAGACACAAAACTCACCCCGATACAACATTCACTAAATACACAAGTGAGGAGCTACGCAGTTACACTAGGGGTACCGACCTCCCACCTTGGAGATGTATAGGTGTGCGACCTTCTAGATATTGCACAATCTTCCCCAATCAAGAAATGACACGATTTGTAATATGACACGCTGACCTAATTACATAACCAATTTTCACTCCTATAAATAGGAGAAGAGAAATTGTTCAAAATGTAAGAAAAATTCATTCCCTATTAAGTCTATTGCATTATGCTCTACCCTAACTAATCATTGGGTGTTAAGTTGACATCACACTAATGCTTAGTTCTCTTCTGTACAGGTCGTTTGTAGCCTTCGACTCATCCTAAACTCTTTATAAATTTGTTTTACTTTATAATATAGTTATTATATATATATATATATATATTATAAAGTAAAATAAAACTAAAAGTTTGTACCTACCTGCGAAAATTTAATTAAAAAAAATCAACACTATTTCAAGAGAGTCTCTTTTTACCCACCCAAAACAGTCCTGCCAAACACACAGTTCCAATAGTTTTTTAAATTATCCAACAAGAAACGAGAGGACAAGATCAAATTCATTTTTAATTAGTATTATTTTCTTGCAAATAACAATAAAAATGATAGTGATAATGATATATAAAAAATATTTGAATACTCATTACTGAGTACGAATTCATATTAACTTTTACGTGTATTATTTTTATCAAACTAAACATATTAATCGTATTCATATATTTATTAATTAGACCTATATAGTCATATCCAATAGAAATAACATAGTCCACCTCGTCAATGAATATACAAATATTTCCTTTTCTCTACACCATCGATATATACAAGACCCTATTAAGCATTCAATTAAAAGCGGATTAATCGAGACGTCACGACAAACGTTTTAGCACAAACCAAAGCGTGTGGGAGATTCCGCCCTTCACAACAATATTGTTGTAATATATATATCAAATAACTCCTCTTCTCAACAACCACTTCACCAAAGACTTCGCTGAAGTTGGTTTGCCAATCTCTTCTTCTTTTTTATTTTTTTATTTAAGTTTCTCAAGGCTTAAATTCAAATTCATTTTGATCTCTTATTAACAAAATTAATACTTTTTTTTTTTTGCATGCAGTTATGGCCTCATTGCTTTCTCTACGATATCGGATTTTGTTGATATCACTAATATTGGTATTAACTTTATCAGTAAGTTTTTCATCTTCTTCAGCCTTGCCGAGGCGAGCTCTTAACGCGCAACCGACCACGTTACAAAAAGGCTTCAAGGTCAAGCTAAAACATGTGGATCATGTTAAAAACTTGACAAGGTTTGAGCGGCTTCAACGAGGCGTGGAGCGTGGGAGAAGCCGGCTGCAGAGACTAAACGCTGCGTCGGTGTTGGCCGCTACGAGTTCGGAACAAGTTAAGGCGCCCGTGGTTGCGGGGAATGGCGAGTTTCTTATGAAGTTATCGATCGGGACTCCAGCGGGAAGCTTCTCGGCTATCATGGACACGGGAAGTGACTTGATTTGGACTCAGTGTAAGCCTTGCAGGAACTGTTTTGATCAATCAACACCTATTTTTGATCCCAATGAATCTTCTACTTTCTCTAAGATACCTTGCTCCAGCAATTTATGCGAAGCATTGCCGATTTCGGAATGCAGTGACGGTTGCGAGTATTTATATATATATGGTGATTCTTCCTCTACACGAGGAGTTTTAGGTTCAGAGACCTTTGCATTTGGTGACGTCGACTCAGAAAGTGGTCAAGTTTCAATTCCAGGAATTGGGTTTGGTTGTGGGGATGACAATGAGGGAGAAGGATTCAGCCAAGGAGCGGGGCTGGTCGGGCTCGGCCGCGGACCGTTGTCTCTTGTTTCGCAATTAAACGAGCAGAAATTCGCTTACTGTCTTACCGCAATCGACGACACTAAATCAAGTGCATTATTGATGGGGTCTTTAGCAAATGTGAAGACTAACCCTGAAGAAACGAAAACCACACCATTGATTAAAAATCCATCACAGCCATCTTTTTACTATCTTTCTCTTGAAGGGATATCAGTGGGTGACACTCGTTTGCCTATACCAAAATCAACTTTTCAACTACGTGATGATGGAACAGGTGGATTAATTATAGATTCAGGCACAACAATCACGTTTCTAGAAGAGACTGCTTTCAATTTACTCAAACATGAATTCATTTCTCAAACACGACTAACCGTCGACAACTCTGGTTCGACGGGTCTTGACCTTTGTTTTAACCTTCCTTCGGGTTCGACAAATGTGGAAGTTCCAAAACTCACTTTCCATTTTGAAGGGGCGGATTTAGAGTTGCCTGGAGAAAACTATATGATTGCTGATTCAAGTTTGGGATTGATATGTTTGGCTATGGGAGGATCTAGTGGCTTCTCTATCTATGGAAATATTCAGCAGCAAAACTTTATGGTTATTCATGATCTTCAACGTGAAGTTTTATCGTTCGTGCATACTCAATGTGATAATATATAAAAAAAGAAGAAGAAAAAAAAAATCATTTTATATGTTTGATAATGCATCTTTTTCTTTTCTTTTTGGATATTACATAAATTGGGGAGGGGATTCAACATTACACCTAGAGGGCAGGTATGTGACTAACCACTTGAGTTATGTTCGTGTTGGTTTGATAATATATCATGTTATAATGAATGAATATCTTATTGTGATGCGAATTGATAATTTTTATGCAATGTTTTTATAGATTATTTCGTAAATATACCGTACGTGAGGTAGTGTACTAAAATCCATGGTTGCTCAACATCTTTAACTAATAACTATATTATGCCCTACCCCGGTTCTGTTTTTTGTTTTTTTAAATAAGAATTCAAACTTAGTTGGAACCTGCTGGAAAAAAAAACTATTTGTTTAGGTTTTTTAAACTTTAGTAAATTTTAAAAATGTTTAGGGATCTTAAAAGGTCTTTAAAATAATTAAGAAAATAGTATAGTTTTAAAAGTCCGTTTGGTTCTCCATTTGGAAAACAAAATTTTGAAAAAGGGAAAGTCCTTTAATTCCTCTTGATTTTCTTACCTTTCTCAATTTTATGGGGTAAAACATGTTGAATCATGTATTTATTAAAATAAAATATATATGGGTTAATTTCATATTAAACCATAATAAATAGGTATAATAGCATTAATATTTATGTGTTTTATAAATTAGCAAACTTACCCACTTTAACTCCACGCGCCGTTTAAGGGAACAATGAAAATACGTTTTCTGCCCTCTATTTAAAACATGGGATCACCACCATTTATGGTGGTTTTTGGGCAAAATTGATATTAAAAAAACACAACTGGTATTAGTGAATAAATGTGAATTAATGTGGATATTCTTGATAATATTTCAATATATATTTATTAGGGTTCTTGCACGCATAACATATGCATACCCATTATTTATAAAAATATAGCAGCAAAAAACTTATATCAAAAAAATAATTTATGATAGACAGGAGTTTAAAAATCAATATTTTCTTTTATTTTCACCATGGGCAGCGGTCAGACAGACAGAAGAAGCAACGAAATTTATATCAAAAAAATAATTTCTTAAAACTAAAGGTGAGAACATTACACAATCAAATTTAAAAACATTTTTTTTTTATAATCAAGTTGTGACTATAAATTCAACGAAACCAAAACAAAACCCTTGCTGCGGGAATATTTTAATATGATAATAATGCATCTTTAATACGAGAATAATTGCTAATCAGGTTGGAACGAAACACAAGATATATTATTAATTAATTGGCCCGAATTTTTTAAACTCTTCCTCAAGTTGTTGCATCAAATGTCAGGGATATAGTCGTTACTGACATCCGCTCTAAACCCCCACAAATCCAACATCAGATCGTTGTTTTTTGTGTACGCAACGAAATAGGGTTTGTGGAGTTAAAGCGGATGTCACTAACGACTTATATCAATATTAACAATCGAGAGAGAAGGAAGAGACAATTAGTTCCACAAAATAATGGAAGATTTTTATTTATAGAGTGGAGATTAAGATTTTTAAGCTTAGATATTTTTTTTTGAAGCAAAATAAAATATTTTAATTGACCTGATATTTTTATTCCTTTTTTGTCACCAACTTTGGTTATTTCGTAAATTTATTTTACTAGATGTTTAGCACTTTGTTTTTTTTTTTTTTTATAATAGTATATTTTTATTAAATATGAATCCCCGAAATTATTTTTAAACATTAAAAACACATATCCATATTTTTTTTATATATTAGTTAGATGTTAGTAATTGACTTATTATGATAAATTATTCAAAATGTCATTTTTTGGCCATTTATGTAAATAACTCTTTCATTTTCATATTTTATGAACTTGGATTAAAAAATTGAATAGGCCAGTAAGTAAAACCAAAGACAAATGTTTAGTATATTTTCATAGTAATCCTTAATTAATGGGTTTTTAATTGTACTAATTTAATTCACATAGAATAACATTCAATTTTCCTTATATAAAATTAATTTTTTAATATTCATATAAGTTTTATTGATAAGAGATAAAGTACCATCAATAAAATATACATTTCATATATAATTACTATAACCATGTGAACAAATACATTTGATATAAAAAAATAAGAATACAAATTTTATATCTTTTAAAATGAATTCATATGATTTAATAAAGTACTTTAATTTAATTATTAAAAATTACATAATCTTTAAAAAATAAAAAGTTTTTCTTCGTAAATTTTAGATTATAAATTCTTACATGGTAGGGTTTTTTATGACTTTATTTTATTAATAAATTGTATTATTTTTTACTTATATAAGTTTTTATTTTATTTTGTAGAAAAAAAAATATACTAGATTAGATCTAAATATGAATATAATAGAAATTAACCGAAGATATTAAAAAATTATTTAATTTTATTAAAAAGATCGATAGGATTTAAAAAAGAATATGATGGTTGAAGATAAATATTTAGTTGGTTTTTAAGGAAAAAAAAAGTTTTAAATCTTAGAGTGAAAATTATCAAATCTTAAGAGAAAATATTTTTTTGAGGCTCTTGCGAAAATAGGGGAAAATAGGTGATATTTGTAAAAATAGCGGGGAAAAAACATATTTGCAAAAATAGGGGGAGGGAAAATTGATTAGGGGGGGGGGGGGGGTACATCTAAAGGGGGGGGGGGGGGGGGGGGGGGGGGGTTATGATATCCCGATATTTTGTGCGAATTATCAAATTTTAAGAGTTGGGGTTTTTTGGTTGGGTGGGGGGGGGGGTTTTAAAAATTTTTATTTTAAAACTCGCATATTTATAAATATCTCGATATTATTGCTAAATTTCATGGTTTTTATACGTAATTGTTTGTTTTTTTTTTTTTTCATTTTACATCCAACAGCCTCAATATACTGGCCTCACCGAATAATTTCTTCAGCCGAAGGCATATTTTTTTTTTAGTTTTTGAAAACCACTTTTAGGGTTTTATGATAAAATTTCTATCTGTAAGGTTTTGTGTTTTGAAAGGAAAACGAGAAATAATCGGATTCCATTCCCGCCATTTCCATAAAAAACCGAAGACGAAGCCCTGGAAAAGCAAAAGAAATTCTCCGGGCTCCGTCCGGCGGTGTAGCAGCAGGAGCAGCAGGGAGCGATGGCTATGGGGCCAATTAAAGTTCTGAATGTAGCGGAGAAACCATCGGTAGCAAAATCTGTTTCCACCATTTTATCAAGGAACCAAGGGCTTCGAGTTCGCGAAGGGCGTTCTCGTTACAACAAGATATTCGAATTTAACTATGCTATTCGAGGTCAATCTTGCCACATGCTCGTTACTTCCGTCACTGGTCATCTTATGGAGCTTGAGTTTGATGAAAGGTATCGAAAATGGCATTCTTGTGACCCAGCTGAACTCTACCAAGCTCCTGTTCGCAAATTTGTCCCACAGGTCTCTCTTTTTTTTCATTACAAATTCAATTCCCCATCTGGGTTTGTTTCAATTTATGATTTTTTTTTTAAAATTAGGATAAAATGGATATAAAGAGGACACTGGAAGAAGAAGCTAGAAGATGTCAATGGCTTGTTCTTTGGCTTGATTGTGATAGAGAAGGAGAGAATATTGCTTTTGAAGTTATTGAAGTTTGCACGGCAGTGAATCGTCATCTTACCATTAAAAGGGCTCACTTCTCTGCTTTGATTGAGAGGTTATAGATCCTAAAACTTAACAAAAAAAAAGAATATTATCTAGAATTTATAATATCTTTATTATATTTTATCATACTTGAGTTCAGGGATATTCATGAAGCTGTGCAAAATCTTGTGCAACCAAATCAATGGTTTGCTCAAGCAGTTGATGCTAGGCAAGTAAGTGCATTTCTTGTATAACTCTAATTTTGTTAATTTTTTTGCATTTTTGCAAGATTTTGTATGATATGACTTTCTGGTATTGGATTTTGTTTATTGCAAATGCAGGAAATCGATTTACGAATCGGTGCTTCTTTCACTAGGTTTCAAACTATGCTATTGAAAGATGCATTTGTTATTGATTCTGTCACAGATGACAAAAATATTATTTTGAGTTATGGGCCTTGTCAGGTATGCAATGGTGTTTTCTTTGCATTATAATCTTTCTTGAAATTAGTAGTGGGTAATGCTTATGTCTTTTTACTTTCTTTCTTCTCTAGTTTCCAACTCTTGGTTTCGTTGTTGAGCGGTACTGGGAGATTCAATCACATGAGCCAGAAGAATTTTGGTCAATCAATTGTTCACACAATTCTAATGATGGAATTTCTACATTTAGTTGGATGTAAATTGCTAGTGGTTTGATTCGTTTATTTGTTTTTGCTGGTAAAGTTGCCAAGGTAGTTGGGATTATTTGTAACTTTGTAACAAATATTAATTTTCAGGAGAGGACATTTGTTTGATTATAGTTGTGCAGTTTTACTCTATGAGATGTGCGTACAGGAACCAACTGCTACAGTGAGTAAGCTTAAATTTAACTAGGTATGATTATCCAGAATTCTTGCTCCTCCTGCATTTGTACTCTTTCAAATCTGTTTAGGTTACAAGTGTTAGACAACAAGAGAAATTAAAGTATCCTCCTCATCCGTTGAATACAATTGAGCTTGAAAAACGTGCTTCACGGTACTTTCGAATGAGTTCTGAACACACTATGAAGGTACCTGATACTTTATTTTTGCTTCATTATTAACGAGTTAAATTTGCTTTCATCAACTTATTTAATTTCATTCCTCAATTTGAATTTCTCATGCAGCATTCTTGTATAGCAATGAGTATATTAGATAGTGATTCTCTTGTTTTTGTCTAAGCTATTCAATGTACTTTAAACCTTTTTGTGTATTGAAATCAAACAACTTTAAAGTTATAATTTGTTTTTAGGTGGCAGAAGATCTATATCAAGCCGGTTTCATTAGTTATCCTCGTACAGAGACTGATGGCTTTTCTCAAAGAACTGATCTTCATGTAGGTAACGCCATAGCATATATTTTGATGATGGTCTTTGTAACCCAATTTATTAACAACTTTATCTTACTTGAGCTATTAACTTTGAATTCAACTATTTGCCCGTTTTAACAAGTTCAATTTTGATCGGCTAAAGTCTAGTTAAAATAATTTACTTAGCAAAACTCTACAACTATCATTAAAAATTCTATTCTCTTAAAGTGAAATCGAATGCAAGGTTTTTGTTGACCTTAACTATTTCTAACATTGAATTCCAATTACGCTACATCGCCACCCTATGAACTTAAGTGGACAATCACTAATTTAACATAAGTGATGGCTAGCCAATCGTTCTAATATCTCCAAGCAACATACCTTTCACCCTTGTTAACAATAAGACATGATGTAGTCTCCATGAGGATTCCAGAGATAATCATAACCTTCTCTCCATTCTCAGCACAATATTGAGGTCCTTGCCTATATCCCACATTCCAATTAATACATTTGCAATTTTTTTCCAAGATGAAATCACAACAATTTTATTAATGATCGATATATACAAAGCAAAGAGATGAGAAATTCTCTTCCATATTCATGAGTGATGTGTTGGGAATTCCTTAAAAGATTAAAATTGCGTTAGTCTATCAGCTTAAGCTTTTAGGTTTATTGGTGATTTAAATGGTATTAGAGTAGAGGTTCTTGGTTCAAACCTTTGTTGGGTCATTTGCTCTTATGTGTCACATGTTAGGCCTTTGATGACCCCAAAGACAATATCATCTCTCTGCTTAGTGGGTCCATGCTCCGTGATAATAAAAGAATTTTGTGGGCAACGCCGTTAGATCCATTTGTTGGAATATTTGGCTCAAGCGTAATGGGAGAATTTTTGTGGATAAATACAACTCTTGGGGGCAATATAAGGAGTGTAATTACAGAGAGCCTTAAAGAATTCCGAGAAAAAAAAAACTACAAGGTGAGATAGAGGAGTTTGTTTTTTTTAGTCTCAATGGATAACAATGTTTCTCTCTCTAATCCCCCCCGCCTCATCATTCACATCGGTGTTGGACCTCCCTTATCTTTCTCTCCTATCACATCTATTCAACATATTTCATGTGGGTGTGATCTTTGTCTTGATTCTCCAGCCTTTTTCATCGAAAAATTTCCCCACCTAGCTTTTTTTTTTCTCATGCTTCATAACGAAGTGCAATCATGGATTGATAAGCTTACTATTGAGATTGATAAGAAATCACTTGGTCCACTTGAAGTTTCTGGAAGATTAAGAAGCTAGACTTTCTTTCTTCAATTTACACTTGGGAGCAACTATCTCTAGGAATTTCTTTTAAAAACTCTTCAACCATCTTCTTTATAAAGTTTTGTTCACAAGCATAATGCTTGCATTTTCGAAGATATATGTGATTCATAAGTTCAGTTTTGGATTAGATCTCATATCCTGCTTTTTGTCGTTCCATAAAAAAAACATATCCTTCTTTTTGTTGGGCTAAATTAATTAATTTCTTTGATTTTTAATTTTCCTTTCATTCCTTGTTCTATATGGAATTCTTTTTTTGTAATTTTTTTTATCTTCTTGAGGATTTCTCATCCTCTTATGTGTTTATTTTTTCTTTTAACTATTCTCTTTGAAAGTTTATCTTTGTATGAAAAAGGTTAAGTAAAATCAAAGGAAACCCGAAATGAGTACATCGTCAACATAGTCAACACAAAACTCGATGTTGTACATTCTTATCCCATAAAAAAGATGAAAAATATATATTTTTTCTTCTAAAATCTCATGCAACTCTTGAGCTTTATTAAGAGTTAACACCCTTGACTTTCTCGTGAGATCTTCTTCTTTTGTTCTTTGGCCTTAGTGTGTTGTACAATATGTGCAAATAGGACTATGGGGATATTGATCACTTTTTCTGGGTGTGCACGTTTGCGAAACAACTATGGACAAAATTCTTTGCAACTTTTGGCATCAGTTGGGTACCAAGTAGTGGGAGTGAGGACATGCTGGAGGAAATGGTGCTTAATCCCCCTTTCCACGAGAATGGAAAATATTTGTGGCAATTTGGTTTCTTTGCTCTGCTTTGTGGTATCCGGTTTCTTTGCTCTGCTTTGTGGTATCCAGGTTGTAAAGAAATAGGAGGACTATTGAGTTATTGTGATAATGTATGGGATATTGCACACGTCAATAGCTTTTTGGGTGTCTACTACATTTTTTTTTGGGAATATCCTGTTTTTTTATGACTTATAATTGGGCCACATACTTCATATCAAAAAAAATAATTGGGCCACATACTTGTAATTAGTGGTGACGATTTTTGTTCCTTTGTATTCTTTCATTATCTTAATGAAATTGGCTTTTGAGCCTTACAAAAATAAAGTTGGGTATATAATACAAGACGTCGAGAAATAATAAATAAAGAAGCGGATTCATACTCTCTTTCTCAAAGAAGGCACCAACCAATATGAAGATGGTCGAATAAGGTCTCTTTTTTGTAAAATTTCAGGAAAAAGACATTTTTGGTCCCCAAGTTTTCATTTTGTTTACCATTTGGTCCCTGAGTTTTAAAAAGCGACATTTTAGCCCCTGAGTTTTCATTTTGTTTACCATTTGGTCCTTGCTGTCAAAGTTCTGTTAAATACTTGACAGAAAGGTGACGTGGCGTAAAAATATTCATTTATATTTATTTTATTACTTACATGGCATATTTTAAATGAGGTGGCATTTTGAATCAATTTTATAGTAATATATTTTTATTTATGTCTTTTTTTTAGTATATCTATCTCTCTTCTCTCACCTCCCTCAATCTCTCAACTCATCCACTGTTCATCTTCTCCATAGTTCCAACCTCTCAAGTTTTTTTTTTTTTTTAATTCTAACCTCTCAAGTTCAAATCTAAAGCATTCATGATATGAAAATCAAAATCATTCCCTCGTTTCCTGTTCATCTTCTCCATCGTGACCTCATGGTTCATCGCGCAAGGATTCTCGTTCATATCCACGACGTTTTTGAACCCCAAAACCAAGATCTAGGTCAAAACTTTTCCCCCAAAATCAAGATATGGGTCAAAACTTCTAACAATTTCGTATTCTAGATCTATCAAAAAATCGACATTATTATGTTTGAACTACCTATCTCAACTCATATTTGTAAAAAAATCATTCTCAGATCTATAAAAAAGAAAGCATATTCTTTGAGGACTCAACTCAAATCTGCACAAAGAAAATATGATTATCTCTAATTCAAAGTACCTCTCTTCTCAAATCTGTTCAAATCGGCTAAGATCTAATGGATGTTGCTTATGTTTTAGTCAGATTTAATGGGTATGGGTAAAAACAAATTAGATCTGTGTTTTTTGGGGGTTCTTTTAGAAATTAGATCTGTGTCCCCTTCAACATGAGATTCCAAGGAATTAATTTAGCTTTAGTTTTAGAACATGATTCTCTTCGAATGAACAAGCGTTCGCCATAGACAGGAATCGAAGTCCCCATCAATTTTCTTTGAATGCTCGATTCAAGTTCGTTTTCAAGTTTTCTCACCGTTCACGAGCCCGCGTCGTCAAATTTTCCAAAATCTTCACAGAACCAGTTGAGAGGGAGAAGCGTGAACAATGGATTTCCTTCTTCAATATTTCATGATCTTCAATCTGGAAAGAAGACATCCATGATCTTCACTGAAATCTGGGTTTTGATGTACAAGAGAAGAAACCATGGTCATGGATAGAGGAAGGGAATCTGAGAAGAAAGAAGATGAAGAGAGGTGAGAGAGAGGATGTTGCCACATAAGTAAATGAAATATTAATATAAACTCACTACATATGCCACGTCATTTAAAATATGACATATAAGCAAGTAAATAAATATAAAACTAATAAAATAATGCCACGTCACCTTTTTGTCACGTATTTAATAGAATTTTAACAGCAGGGACCAAATGGTAAACAAAATGAAAACTCATGGGCTAAAATGTCGCATTTTAAAACTCAGGGACCAAATGGTAAACAAAATGGAAACTCGGGGACCAAAAATGTCTTTTTCCCTAAAATTTCTCAAGTGTAAAATTTTTTCCAATGCAACTTACTAGTTAATAAAGAAAAAAATTAGAATTTTATGGTAAAACTTTAAGCCACTCAAAATGATAAGAGGAAGAAGGGAAAGAGGGAAAACATTTTCAATTAGAATTAATACAAAGGGGGACTCCTTTTCTGATATCTATAGAGGCTTTGGATCTACCTCTAGGTCTTCCCTCAATCCTCTAAAATTTTCCTATATTTTCCATCTATGATACATGAATGCATGAAAAGATAAATTCGATATATATGCTTTTGATTTTTTGCCCAAAACCTTTTGTTTGAAGAATCGAATCCAAGAATTTTCAATTTATAGGGTCATTGGCATTCACCAAATCCTATTTTAGAAACCAGATGCTCAGGCCTTTTATAATCGTATTACTAATTCCTTTTCTGATTTGAATAAAAGCTTCCTAATTTACCTAAAGCTTCGAAAGCTACTATTTATGTGTATGTTTCTTCCTACAAATGCAAAGATAACTTTATCAAACAAATGATGGTAATGACCGTCGGATATACTAACTTCCATTGTTGAAAAATGGGGAAGCATGTTAAATGAGTTCAATGTCGTTTTCATTTGTTTATTCAATTAGTGATGTTTTAGGAGCTTCTATAATGTAGGCAATTGTGCAAGAACAACAAGGGCATCAGACATGGGGAGCCTATGCACAAAGGTTGTTGGATCCTGGATCAGGACTTTGGAGAAATCCTAGTGGTGGTGGCCATGATGACAAAGCCCATCCACCTATTCACCCAACAAAATTTTCAGCTGGAGAACATGGGTGGAGTCAAGATCACCATGTAAGTTTTTCATTACTTGTCTGGTAATTTGCATAAACTTTTTATTCCTCCTTTTATTTTGGTCTATGCCCTTATCTGGTAATCCTTTTTGTGACTTTTTCTTTTCGTAGAGACTATATGAGCTAGTGGTTCGCCATTTCCTTGCATGTGTCTCGCAGCCAGCTATTGGTGCTGTGACGACGGTTGAAATTGATATTGCTGGTGAATTGTTTTCTACATTTGGAAGAGTAATATTGGCAGTGAGTTCTCTATTCTCATTTTTAAACTGATATTAGTATTTTGAGACAATACCTCACTGGTTATAGGCAAGGTGGAGCTAGACACTTTAAACTTGATGGTCCACCATGCTGAGTGCCTTTAAAGAGGTGGTTGTCTCTTTGTGTTTAATAGCACAAGGGCAATCTTTATGAACTTCTTAGTACATTTGACAAAAATTCTCTTTTCATTCAATATGTTTTGAAAGTAAAAAAAATATCAAGTAATCTATTATATAAAAATGTATTTATGCTTAATTATGTTATTTTAAGTGCTTTGGAATGAAGTATCCTTTTTTCCAATGCTATTTTATCATTAGAAATCAAAATATTTATGTTCAATCACATATGTCATGCCATGTTATAATGTATTTTGTCCTTGATTTATGATAAATTTAGCAACACAATTGCCTGATTTCATTGAAATGAAAGGGGCAAATAAATAAATATAAAGTAAAAAAGGAAGGTCCAATAGATGATTAACCTTAAATTAGGAGAGCTAATTTTGAGGAGAAGAATGCAACCTTGCTTAATAATATAGAGATAAATAAGGAAACAATATAATACATTATACATGACTAAATATTAAAAGGTAACTAAAATCTTACGTTATTGTGGCCCACGATATCTTGACCCATGATAATTTAATACTCCCACTCAAGCAAAGAATTCTTCAGCACTTTTTCAACGACTTGGTTCATAAAGCACCTTTCGGACTGAATTTTGTAATACACGTACTTATATTAGGCCTCAATACTCTAAAATTTAACACTCCCCCTCAACCTGAAATCCACGATATCTTGACCCACGATGGTGTCAAAGCTCTTCATCAATGACAAAGGCGAGCATGGCCAGCGCTTCACTGAAGTTGCTTGCCACAGGAACAAGCAAGGCGCAGGGGGGTGTAGGCGCCTTGCCTCTCGTCAAAGGGGAGCTCCTCACGTTGCCTCAACAACACTGGTCATGTTGATTTGGTTTGTGTGCTATGTGGTTGATTTGTTGTTACATTAGTCTCATAGCCCAAGAAAGTTGTAAGTCTTCTAAAAAGGTTTTTATCCAAAGAAGTTCATATATTCCTAATGCCATTGCTCTGAATTCTACTTCTGGTGAACTTGAATTAGCTACAACATTTTGTTTCTTACGTCTTCAGGTAATAAGGTTTCCTCTAAAGCAAGATACAATATCCTGATGTGTATATAGGCAAATATAAGGGAGCCCGAATTTAAAAATGTAAAATAACAACTAAGGACAATTAAATGATGAAGTCCTAAAACTAACACATACACATAAATATACAATGTGTAAAGTATATTTTAGTTTATTATAAAAAAAACAATCTATTCTGTGTGTTTGTTTATGTACTGTGTTTTACATTGATTAAAAAATATAAAAGAACTGATTATATAATGTGTTGCTTTTGTACTTTATTTCAGAATAGCATGAAGAATTGGTGGAAAACAAGTATCATATTCCACATAACATTCATATCAACTCGTTAGAATAGTAATTTTGGTTTGACTTGATTACTTCTTCTTTAACCAGAGAAACTACCTGGATGTTTATCGCTTTGAATCATGGGGAGGTTCAACTATTCCAAATTATGTTTCTGGGCAGCAGGTTTTTGACTACTCCCTACTTATTAAATTGGTTATTCTATCATGGTTTTGCATATCTGTTGCTTTCATTGATTATATGTGCATCATGTATTATGGATTGTTACTTTTAAAAGTGACCCGGTAGATGTGTTATATTTTTATAATTTTATTATAAGTACAAATATTAGCTTTGCATATTAGTGTCTATATTTATGTTTTTTTTTTGGTTTTGCTTGATGTAGGCTTGTTGTATTAGTTTTTACTTACTCTTTTAGTATTTTGGAAGTGTATCGTGGTTGTTTCGTTGTGGAGTGTATGGTTAGAATGAAACTCTCGGCTTTTCATAGGGATTTTAATCTTGGTTTCACTCATAGGACTCTATGTCAAAATAATCTTATTTATCAGATAGAGCTATAACACCTGATATAGAGCTGTTTTTTTTTATAGAAAGATGAACTTTCATTGATCAAATAAGAATAAAAACAAAATACAAGAGGATGAGAAATCCTCCGATGAAACAAAAGTAAAAAAATTACATAAAAGAATTCCATTTATAGAACATGGAATGTGTAGGAAAATCAAAATCTATACTATTTACAAATTTGGCCCAAACAAAAGTTCTTGAAGTAAAAGAATCCCATAAAAGATGCCAAGATTTGGATTCTCCAGAAAAAAATCCGAGCATTGCGTTCCAACCAAACAGTCCATAAAAGAGCAGCCACTGCACATTTAAGAAAAATTCTCCTCCTTTTTGCAATCCTTGAACCAAAAAAGTCCATAATCAAAAGATCCCGAGCATCCTTTGGAGGAACCCAACTCAAGTCGAATTGTGAAAGAAGTTTGAACCAAAGGTTGCTAGTGTAGTTACAATGAAGAAAAAGGTGAGAAGCCGATTCACAATTCCTATACACACAAGAAACAAATATGTGGAGATAAAGAGAAAGTGGGCATCCGAGATTGCAAAACGTCCCCGTGACAAGTTTACCCAAATAAAAAGTCCAAAGAAAGAATTGGATTTTGGGTTGAAAACCCAAAAACCAAATGGAGTTGGAAGGGAAAAATCAAGGAAGAGGATGGGAGAGAAAAGAAAAGAAAGATTTGCAAGTAAAAGAACCCGAAGGATGAAGGGTCCAAGAAATACGATCATGAGAGGAAGAAGGGGAAATATGAGAGATAAGACAAAGAAGAGAAGAAAATTCCAGAATTTCCTCATCTTTAAAATTTCTAAAAAAAGAGAGATCCCAAGACTTAGAAAGCAAGTTAAAAAGAGAGAAAATGGTAGCAAAACGATTTTTAGTAATTCGATATAGAGGAAAAGATAAAGAAAGAGGGGAATCAGAAATCCAAATATCTTCCCAAAAACGAATTCCAAGACCGTTACCTAGAATGATTTTTGTACCCTTGGAGAAAGAGGGAACACATTTGGAAATAGATTTCCAAGGGCTACGAAGAGATCCATAATGCACCATCAAAGAATTCCAATCAAAACTAAAAGATCCATATTTGCTTTTAATGAAAGAAGCCCAAAAAGAATTTGATTCGAAGAGAAACGCCAAATCCATTTTCCAAGCAAAGCCAAGTTTTTTAATTCAAGATTACCAATGCCCAAACCACCCAAAACTTTTGGTTTACAAACAGTTTTCCAATTAACAAGATGAAGTTTTTTCCTTTCCCCAATATCATCCCAAAGAAAGTTTCTAAAAATTCTTTCCAAAATTAGTACAACTTTTTTAGGCATTTTAAAAAGTGACAAATAGTAAATTGGGAGATTATGTAGTACCGAAGAAATGAGAGTTAATCTACCCCCCCCTAGAAAAACAACCCTTCCTCCAACCATCAAGTCTAGAAAGAATTTTATCAATCACCGGGCCAAAAAGAGAGATTAGAAGGGTTTCCACCTAGAGGGAGTCCTAAGTACTTAATAGGCCAATTCCCATGAGCACAACCAATGGAATTTGCAAGAAATGAAACTCTCGACTCGTCAACATTTAAGCCAAGTAGAGAACTTTTTGCAAGATTAATTTTCAAACCAGACAAAACTCCAAAAAACTTAACCACCTCTAAAAGATTGAGAAGAGAAGAATCCTTGTTTGCTACAAAGAAGATGGTGTCATCAGCAAATTGTAGTTGAGATAAAGTAAGATTGTCACGACCAATATGGAAACACTCAATGACTTGAGAGGAAACAGCCTTTTCCACCAAACGAGATAAAACATCACTCACAATATTAAAAAGGAAAGGTGAGAGAGGATCACCTTGTCTAAGGCCACGAGAAGCTTTAACAAAACCTTTAGGACAGCCATTAATAAAAATAGAAAAGTTTGCAGTTTTTAGACAGCCTAAAATCCAATTTCTCCATTTTGAACCAAAACCCTTGTTCAGAAAGACTAAATCTAAAAAACCCCACTCAACATGATCAAAAGCCTTCTCAAAATCAATCTTAAAAATAAGTCCCTCTTTTTTCTTACGATTATACTCCTCAATGGCTTCATTGGCAATCAAAATAGGATCTAGAATTTGTCGTCCTTGAACAAAAGCTGATTGAGAAGGAGAGTAGTTATTTCATTTAGGAAAGTACTTTTTTGGTTACCTTGTAATTAGCCCCTAAATTATAGGGTGTAATCGTTTTCCTTATTTACTTGTATTTTTTCCCTAAACTAGGTTGATAATACTGGTTATTTAAGAACCAGATTTGTACATTCTTTGTATCAATGAAATTCATACATTGACACTCTATTGTTTCAAGAACTTATAGTTGGGCCAAAGTTGTAAATATTGTCTTTCCAAAACCTTGAACTAGATTCTTACTCCTTAGGGAGAAGAACAAACTTAATTAAGAATTTATGGAAAATATTTTTGCACAAGCATGAACCAACCTTCATAGCGTAAAGTGTCCTGGTCTTGGCCTTACCTTAACCCATCAAGCAGAGACAAAAGGGCCACAAAATCCTCAATATCCCCATCTTTGAGATTCCTCCTAAATATCAGCAACAATAACATCCTTGATGGTAGAAAGGCTAAAAAGGTTGGGGAATAGTCTCTCAAAAGGGCTACAAGACACCCACTCATCCTTCCAAAATCTGATGGTGACACCATTGCCCAAATTGAAGAAAGAATGAGACTTATTGAGATTACAAATCTGTTTCCAAGGGCTACAAGCTGAGCAAAGCGCGTTGCAAGTAATCCAACCGTTATCCAACTTACCCGGTAAAGAAACATTAACTTTATGTATAAAAGATTCATTTTCTAAGGGAAATCTCCACAACCACTTTATTAAAAGGGCTTTATTTCTAATGGCAATTTTACCGAACACCGATCCCATGAGGGAGAGAGGGTTAGCCACCTCCTTCCAATTAATCAAGTTCAAACCGCCTGCTCCATCCCCACCCCTTTCCAGAAGATGTCCCTTAACATATTATTTATGATTTGGCGATACCTTCCAGGTTAGAGAACACAAAGAGAAAATAAATGGGAAGACAACTAAGAATTGATTGGATAAGTATAAGCTTATTACCCCCTTAGAATTTGGGGGGATCTTCCATTTTCTAATTCTTCTCTGGATATTCTCAACAATAGAATCATAAATGCTTTTACATCTTTGAATGGTGATATGAGTTCTCCATTATTCAAAACCCAACAAACGAATGTTGGCATCTTTTATGGGATTCTTTTACTTCAATAACTTTTTGTTAGGCCAAAATTGCAAATAGTATAGATTTTGATTTTCCTACACATTCCATGTTCTATAAATGAAATTCTTTTATGTAATGTTTATTTTCTTTTGTTTTTTTAGGATTCCTTATCCTCTTGTACTTTGTTTTAATTCTTATTTGATCAATGAAACCTCATCTTTCTATTAAAAAAAAAAAACCCAACAAACGACGAATTTCAACTTGTGGTTTGTGATTCTCTCATAAAAAAAAACTTGTGGTTTGTGATTTTTGACATGATAGGAATCACATCGGACACCAACATTGGTTTTTTTTCTCAACTTTTACAGCCATATATCCAGTGTTTTCAAAGTGCAAGGCGCACTTCAAGGCGATGAGGTCCTTGATAGCCTTAGAGGCGAGAAGCGACAAAAAGGCGTCGCCTTAGTGATCTAAGGCGCAATTAAATAAATTAATAAATAAAATTATATATAGCTTAAATTTGTTAAAAAAATTATAAATATAAAGCTTTTAAATGTTAATTATTAAGCTTTTAATATTTAAGAAATGAAAGAGAGAGAAAATATTAAATTTAAACTAAACACATTAAATGTTGACAGCAAATTGTGGCAGCCAACACTTGACAGCAAATCAATATTTATTATTATATTTAAATTCTAATTAAAAAAAACTTTAATTTCAAATTTTTGCCTCTCAAGTCAACACCACCTCATGCCTCTACCAATGAGATTTTAGACCCTTCATTTCCAACATACAGCTGCCATTTAATTCCAATTTCAGACTTTTTCCTCATCTCTTCTTAGACTCTTTGTTTTTCCTCCTTCACCATCTCCATCTCCAACATACAACATTCATTTCAAAGGAAAAAATGTAGAATCAAACCTCACAAAGGAGCAAAATCGAAGGGAGAATATGGAGCTGCTCGCCCCTGATGACAAAGGCGCTCGCCTCCTCGCCATCGCCACCCTGAAATGGCGATGGAAAGGCGGCTCAGGCGAGCGCTTTAGGGTTTTGCCTCGCCTGAGCCATGGCGAGGCGATGGCGGCGCTGGGCGCCTCGCCTCTCGCCATAGGCGAGCGCCTGGCGTCGCCTCAACATCACTGGGAATTTCTAGAATTTTCTTTTCTTCTTAGTCTTATTTCTCATATTTTCCCCTCTACCTCCAATGATCGTATTTCTTGGTCCCTTCATCCTTCGAGTTCTTTTACTTGCAAATCCTTCTTTTCTTCCTTTCTCATTCTATTCCCTTGGTTTCTTTCCCTTATAAATCTATTTAGTTTTCGGGTTTCCAACCCAAAATCCAATTCTTTCTTTGGTCTTTTTATTTGGGTAAATTTGTCACTGGAGATGTTTTGCAATCACGTCTGTCCACTTTCTTTTTGTCTCCACATATTTGTTTTTTGTGTTATAAGAGTTGTGAATCGGCTTCTCACCTTTTTCTTCATTGTAATTACGCAAGCAAACCTTGGTTCAAACTTCTTTCACAATTTGACTTGAGTTGGGTTCCTCCAAAGGATGCTAGGGATCTTTTGATTATGGATTTTTTTTTGTTAAAAGAATTCACAAAAAAGAAGACTTTTTTTCAAATATGCAAATGGCTTCTTTAGTGTGGACTGTTTGGTTGAAACGTGATTCTCGGCTTTTTATGGAAGAATCCAAATCTTGGTTTCTCTTATGGGATTCTTTTGCTTCAAGAACGTTTAGTTGGCTAAAGTTGTAAATAGTTTAGATTTTGACTTTCCATCACATTCCATGTTCTATAAATGAAATTCTTTTTTGTAATTTATTTTTTACTTTATTTTTGTTGTTTGGAGGATTTCTCATCCTCTTGTATTTGTTTTATACTGTATTGATTAATGAAAGTTTATCTTTCCATTAAAAAAAAAACTTCCAATTTTTCTATTTTTGTGAATGATGCTTCTCTAGTTTTTTTTTTTTTTAAAAGCCTCTTGAGGTCTTAGGATGGGAGACCCATTTTTTTCTTTTCTTTTTATTCTTGTGGGGGATGTTCTCAGTAGAATGGTGGAAAGGGTTATTTATTTAAATGTTATACGTGGCTTTGACATTGGAAGGAATGAAATTTATCTCTCTCATGTTTAGTTTGCGGATAATACAATTTTTTACCTTCCTAATAACAATGTATTTCAAGGTGCACCCCGCGCGCCATAGAAATTGTATTGTGGGATCATAGTTGCTAACAATGTGCTAAAATTTGAAGAATCCTACTTATTGAGTTGCCATATCAATCTATTACAAAATTTTGTTTTGTATCTATTCTAAGGCTTTAAATCCAAACATTAACAAGAAGTTTCTTACAACACGTTTAATGGTACCCTTTTTTTACATCTATTAAAAGAATTGATATTACTTTTGCTGTTGCAAAATTGATGGCTTATTTTGTCTTTAATTTTCTTTACTCGTATATTTTTCAGAGAGAGAATCATAGGCTCTAATTTGAGAGTATTCTTTTGGTTTTTGAATGAAGTTGAAGCTTGTGTTTACTTTGTAGTTTCAATATCTGAATCTAGCCTAGAGAACTTAATAATTATTCATTTTGCCGGTTTTTTTCTTAGTTTGTTCCAACGACGTTGACTCTGGATTCAGGAGTTACGAGACCGCCACCCCTTCTAAGTGAAGCTGATTTGCTTTCTTGTATGGATAAGGTAAGGAAGATGTAATTTCTAACCTATGTTATCAAAATCAGCGTTTGAACCTTCATGTTGAACTAGAGTTTGTTTTAATTTTTTATTTAGTCTTTGGGGATTTCTCATCCTCCAATTTGTATTATTTTCCATTGATCAATGAAAGTTTATCTTTCTATAAAAAAAATGTTGAAGTAGAGTATACATTGTAATTGATTGGTGTAGCATTTGTATTTAATCAAGGTTTTCTTCTTCCTTGTTGTTTTAGGAGGGAATTGGTACTGATGCAACAATGCACGACCACATCAAGAAGTTGCTGGATCGATTTTATGCAACCAAGGACTCAAACACTCGTTTCTCACCAACTAACCTTGTAATGAGCTTGAATTTTGTTCAAGAGTTATTATTTTATCTCTTATACTCCTATCATCGCTTATGTCTATTAGATTGTTGCAATCAATATTGACATTTTTCTTTTATAGAAAGTGAAACTTTCATTAATCAAGGAAAAAAGTAATACAAGAGTACAAAGAATCTATATTGGCATTAATGCTCTAGATTTTATCATAGTTCTGTTATTTAGTATGCTTGTTTGAGATTAGTATAAAATTGGAAGAAAATTGATAAGTTCTCACGTCTTCCTCCTTGAGGGATAAAAAAGGAGAAAAAGGTGTAGTTTATACAAACTTTGGTTCAAACTTCTTTCTCAATTTGACTTGAGTTGGGTTCCTCCAAACGATGCTAGGTATCTTTTGATTATGGATTTTTTTGTTTTAGAGAATTCACAAAAAAGAAGATTTTTTTTCAAATGCAGAAAATGTAGACTGTTCGGTTGGAACATAGACTGTTCGGTTGGAACATAGTTTTGTGCTTTTTATGGAAGAATCAAAATCTTGCTCTCTTATGGGATTCTTTTTTTTCAAGAATTATTAATAATTTTGATTTTGATTTAACATCGTATTCCATGTTCTATAAATGGAATTCTTTTTTGTAAATTTATTTTTTAATTTATTTCTGTTTTTTGGAGGATTTCTCATCCTCTTGTATTTTGTTTTAACCCTTATTGATTAATGAAAGTTTATTTTTCCATAAAAAAAAAAAAAAGATTAGTTCGGAATTTCTTACAAGGAAATTCTTAGGAAGTCTAAAACATGATTTTCACACTTTTCCTATTTTAAGTTTCCCATTGATTTCTTTTACTTTAATATTTTCTTGTATAATATGAGAAAATTAAGACTTAAATTTCTCCTATAAGATGTACTGTAACAGTAAATCTTAAAAGCTTTGGCATGGGGTTCAATAACTTTGGACAATTCTATAAGTTTTATATGATATAAATGTTTATAATAGGTTGCTGTATAATATATTGATGTATTATTATAGAATTGGTGTTGTAATAAAGCCTTCCATTTTCTTATTATTGATGATAATGGTGCACCCTTGGCCTTTGATTGTGGGTAATGGTTTCTAAGCCTGTTTTAAAGGTGACTTGGGGATTCGAAATGTCATCATAAGTATTGTTGCACTCTTTGGGAAATGGCATTGGAGGCTTCCTTTAGTGTAGAATTCTCTTTGAAATTATTTTGATATGAGTTTTGTGTAAATATTTGGGCCGCATACCTGTAATTAGGTGGTGGCAATATAACATGTTTATTTTTATTGACCCATGTTTTGTATTATTTTATTTTTTTTCTCAATGAAAGTTGATATTTTAACAAACAAAAAAGGGTAAATATGAGTTGCGTAATAATGAGTGCGATTCTAATTCTATTTTGCAAAGTTCTCGTAGGATTAACTTTTGACACTGCTAGGAAAAGTTGTAGAGTTCTCATTGGAGCATTGGAAATTAATATTTCAAGCTTTTAATTATTTCTTCGTTTTATCGATGTGATATCAGATTAGGCTTTAAGGAGAGGATTTTTATATTTGTTTTTTGCTATCATTTGTTTCTCATATTTGGAATATGTTTTAGCATTTTTATTTTGTTTTGGATTTGCACTACTCACGACGAAGAGTTTTTGTAAGAATCAAATGGTTTTAACTTAACAAATAAGAGGGAAGGAGCTGTTTAGCGTTTTCTCTCATTACTATCATTTTGTGCATTTGGAAGAAATGAGATGATTTTTTTTTGGATAGGGTTTAAGGAAAGGAAACATTGATTTGGTATAAAGTCCAATTTTTTACTTCTTTTATTGTTGTCTTTTTATAGTTGTTTTAATGAGATTCCTTTATTTTTTATTTTGCATGATTAGATTTCTTGTTGTATAATCTTTAAAGAGTTTTTGTAGGATTTTGTAGGACTTTGTAGTCCTTTCATTCTTTCTTTATTGTCTTTCAGTTTTCTTTGTTTCTTATCAAATCTTCTTATCTTTCAGGGTGAGGCTCTGGTTATGGGATATGATGACATGGGGTGAGTACTTACTTAGGTATATAATGATGACTACATATGGGATTATAAATCGTAGTAGAAAATGGTTGTTGATTATTTTTTGTTGAAAATAAGATAGTGCCTTTTTTTTTAATAGAAAGATGAATTTTCATTGATTAAGAGAATAAAAAATACAAAAAGATGATGAGGAATCCTCAAAGTACAAGAAACAATAAAAGCAACACTAAATAAAGGAATTCCATCATCAACTGATTTCAAGTGATCCATTAGGATTGGTTTCCTAAAACGAATATTCCCAGAAGTGGATTTAGACCATGGGATCAAAGATCACTTAAGAAGATCCAATTTCTTCATAAATATGAAACCCTTCCAACCATAGCCGGTAGAAGAATCCCAAGAAGTTTTCCAGAGAGAGAAAAAGAAGGTGGTGCCCTATTATGTTATTTTCTTCAATTTTGTATTAATAGCTTACGCCTTTGTCATTAACCAAAAAGGTATGTGAGGGTGAGGGTTTAGAATACCTTGAAAAAGTTGTCTCTTGTCTTGATGGTTGAAGATGGGTGGTTTTTTTAAGAGAAGGAAGTCTTACTTTAATTTCCACGGTTTTTTAAAACCTTTCACTTTATTACTTATCTCTTTTCAAATGGCCAAAAAAAAAAATTCTTTGGTTTTGGAGAAAATATTTTCACAATTTTCTTTGGGATGATGACATTGAAGAATGAAAAAAATTTCAACTTGTGAATTAGAAAATTGTTTGTAAACCTAAATTTTGGGGGTTTGGATATTGGGAATCTTGTTTTGAAAAACGTTGTTTTGCTTGATAAATTGATTTGGAGATATTATCCTGTGTCATTCTTTTTGGGTTCTTTTATAGAAAGTAAGTATGATGATTGTAGTTTTATTTTAAATTCAATTATCGTTACATTTTGCTGCCTTGACAGTGCTTTCTATTTCGAGGTATGTGGTTCCTTTTGCCTCGTGTTCCAAATTAGTTCTTGGTTGGTAAAATATGTGGATCCTCGACTCCACCATTCTGGTCTTTTTCCCTTTTTCAATAGAATCTCTTTTAAGGATGACAAAACTTTTGAAATTTTCTAATCTTCTTTGTCTTATTTCTCCATTTTGTTCTTCTTCCTTATCGATTCGTTTTTACTAGATTCCCTATTCGTCGGGGTTTTTCTTTTGTAAATCCTTTTTCTCCTTCCTTTCTCACCATTTTTTTTTTCTGATCGACCTACGACCTAAAATTTAGTTATTCCTTTGGACATTTTCGTAGGGGGAAACTCCTCATTAGGATGTTTTGTAGTTGCGATTGTCATGCTGCTCTTTATCTACACATGTTTTATTTGTTTTAAACATTTTGGCCTTGGCGGGTAAATTTTTTTTTCTTTTTTTCAACTAAAGAGAAAAGCTCTTGCATCTCTCTACAGCTTCATCACCTCTTTGAGCCTCTTCGACGATAGAGGTGGTACTACCTAGAGCCGCCGGTGTCTTCTATTTCGGCGGTGTGTGTTTTAAGTTTTTTTGGCGTCTTGTCTGGATTGTTGTTTCCCATTCTTTCTCCTATCGTCTTTTTATCCCCAATTTTTCTTCAAGCTGGAGGCTAGGGTTAATGGTTCGAAGAAGATGGAATAGAAAACCAAAGGATTGTTGTTTCCCATTCTTTCTCCCTTCATCTTTTCTGGGAAGCCTCGAGGGTTCACTGAACCACTTAGAGATGAGAGGAGTTCGTCTAGAACACCTAACCCTTTATTGCAGATGAATACGTTTCTCCCAGATCGATGCAAGATAGGAGGGTTTGGACCGGGTATGGAAATACATTGTCTCCCAAGAATGCTGTTCAAAAGATGTGCATGGACATTGCCCCCATCCTGAAAGATCTTCTCAAAGTTTTGTGGAAAGATCATTATCCTAAGAAGGCGAAGGTATTTTTGTGGACTTTGATTAAAGGATGGTTAAACGCTTATGAAAAAGTGTGTAGCGTAGTGAAAATGATGGCACCTGCTTTTCCCTTGTGCTCTTTCGGCTGGCCTTTGGAACAGAATGAGGAGCATTGTTTTGGTTCATAGCTCCTTTGATTGGAAAGCCCTTCCTTTTACTGTCTGATTTGTGGTTGCAACTTGATGGGCAAGGCCAGAATTCTTTGGAACAATGTTGTGAAAGGTATTTTGTGGTTGTGCTAGTGGGAAAGAAACAATAGGCTGTTTGAGGATGAGTTCAAAAATGCCAATGGAATTTGGGAGTCGGTGGTTTGGCATGCCTTTCTGTGTTTAATTTCCTTCTTTAATTGCCCTAAATTGCCGGAGTTTTTTTTATAATCTCGGGGGTGTGTACATTTCATATATCAATGAATCGTTTCTTATCCAAACTAAAAAATACATTGCTAACCTAAACAAGGAAAAAAAGAATATGCAAGGGACGTAAATAACTATACAATTTATTCCTATAAATAATGAAATAAATTTTCAATACTCCAATTATTTTGTTTTTAGCTTTTGTTGGACAAGAGTTATTAAGCCCATTGATTTGGTTTTCCTGGTCTATTATATGTTCTGAGTGGAATTCTTAACTGTAGTTGTTTTAACTTATATTGAGGTTTTCTTATCTTCCTTTGTACATATTTGTTCTCTTGATTAATGAACTTTTCTCTCTTTATCAATAAAAAAACTTGAATAGGTTAAGTTTGACGTAGCCAAGCAGATTAAGTTTTTGGGTCTAGTGGTGATTTAATAGATAAATTGTCTCCAATAGCATATTTTTTTTTGCACACTAATTACTGAAATGTCAACATTTTTTAAAAAATTACCCAAATATTTTTCAATGAATTTGTTGTTTTTTTTTTTTTTTTGCCTTTTTTTAATTAATTGAACTATTAGTTTATTGAGCTATTTTTTTTCCATTGTTATTTTCAATGAATTTATTTGTTTTTTTTACCTTTTTTCGTTCAATTAATTATCGAACTTTAGTAGTTCAATAATTAATTGAACTTCTATTTGGGTAATTTTTATAAGTTCGACATTTCAATAATCCTTAGAAATCAAGGATACAGTTGTACAACCTATACAACATATCTTGTTCAAGTAAGGTCGTGTTTGACATTTCAATAATTAATATGCAAAAATATGCTACTTTAGTAATTGCCTTGATTTAATAAAATACTTTTGGAAGAAAATTGTCTTTTGAATGAAGATTGATTTTGATCATGTTGTGGTGGTGATAATTAGGTGTCATGGCATGGATTTGGTTGATTTCTATTCTAAATGAGCAATTACCTTTTCCTTACAAAAAAAAAGAGTAATTACCCTTTTCCCTAAAATAATGAGCAATTACCTTTTTCCCTGAGAAATGGGCAATTATCATGCATGTAGGAAGGGAGAATTGTATCGGCACATGTCTGGTTGATTTACTATCTATATGCTAGTTAGTGTACATATTCTTTTTCTATCTATCATTATTAGTGTATTGATTTACAAATAGTAAATTGTTTACTCTTGAATTTGTTATTATAATTGTTGTTTTTTTTAAAAAGTAAAAGTTATTTGAAGAAATGATTATATTTAAACGGGCTTTATTAACCGAGAAAGCTTTATCAATTATTATGACTCAAAGTTCAACTTTGTAAATATTATAAAGGAAAAATAATATCTTTGAACTATACTACATTTATCATTTACCTTTCTTATAGGTTGACATTCTAATTGTGAACTTTTTCTTCTCTAATGTGTAGGTATAAATTGTGGAAACCACACCTTAGAGCTTTGATGGAGCATGATATGAAAGCAGTTAGTGAGGGCTCTAAGAGCAAAGCTGAAATTTTGGCTACATCCTTGCAGCAGATGAAAGCTTGCTTCTTAGATGTGAGGATTAATTGGCTGGTTACACGTTTTCTTCATGAAACTTAATCTAAGTAAAATCGATTTAAGTTTAGTCATTATGCATTTTTTATGACATGTCGTTCCATAAGAAATTTCGGGTTTTATCACAACTTTGTCTTTTTTATTAATACACTAATAGGCTCCCATATGTAAAAAAGGGAAGAAAAGAGAAAAGTAGGAATGAGTGAGTTAGAGGCGAGCAAGTTAGAGAAGTGAGCTATTCAATGGTGGTTGTTTAGACTTGAGAGTATGTAGCACTAAATCTATACAATTAGTAGTTAGCGAACTATCATTTTTTTTCTCGGCAGGAGGGGGGTGCAAGTAAATGGAGGTGCTATGGAGAAAAGGATTTTGCTACAAATGGATAACTTGGATTGGAAATTGCTAAAGATCAACGGTTTTTTCATTCTTTATTAACGGTAGACCAAGGGGAAAATCTTTACTAGAAGAATTAGGCAAGGGGATCCACTCTTCACCCTTCCAATTTATCCTAGTATCTAACATCCTTAGTAGGATAATGGAAAGAGAAGTGGATAGCAAGTTGATTGATTTTGAGGTCCATATGTTTATACGTAAATAATATAAATGGGATTATACATATGTTTGAATGAATTTCAGGCATGGAAATCAATAGGGGAAAGAGTGCATTGATTAGGCTAAACAGTGACAGAAGAATGTTGGTGGGCTGTGAGGTAACTCCCTTATTGTTCACATACCTTAGGATGCCCTTGGGTCATAATCTAACAACCTTTTGGGACCAATGCTTAAAAAAGTCTCAAAGCAGACTCTCCATAGAAAAAGGACTACTTCTTGAAACGAGGAAGGTGACTTTGATTCAATCAGTTTTGGGTGGTATATAGTTGTATTTCCTCTATCTTTAAATTGCCCTAGGGGATTAGAGAAAAATTGGGTAAGATTATGAATGACTTCGTGTGGGACGAGTAGATGAGGGAAGGGGTTCACAACTCCTACTTTTTAGATTTGAGTCAAGACCAAGGATAAAACTGTTGATGTCGACCAGTCAATTTTATGAAAATGTCGATGTCGACAGATATTTCGGGAAATGTCGATGAGATATTTTGTTTTTCAATTAATTCTCAAAACAACTCTATAATTACAAATATAAAATATCACTTAATACAACTATAAACATCAATAACTCAATATTTCTAGATAATTTTTTAATTTGAAATCAAATTTATTAAGTATTATAAAAGACCTACTTAATTATTATAATTTCAAATTTTAGAAAAAAAATCTTACTCTCTATTATTAGTTAAAAACAAATATTATTAACCACTTTAACACCTTGGGCCCAAAATTTAAAAACCCAATGCAACCCTTTGACCCCACCATTTCCACTTTTACAACAAATAAACCCGAATTTTACAAAAAAAAAAAAAAAAAGGTTCAGCTGTTGACTTTCTCTCTCTTTGATGAACCATCTCTTTCTCTCCATTCTGGTGACTTCCCAGCGATTTTTGTGACAAATCGCCGACTCCCAAGTAAAACAACTCTTCCCCCCTTATCGGTGTCGAAACTCAGTGAAGTGGCTGTGGCATTTCCCTTCTAACCATAAAATTTTTTGACATCAAATTATACCAGGTGGATACCCTGCGTCAATTGTGATGGGCCAGGTTGGTGGGCTGTGAGGTAACTCCCTCATTGTTCACTTACCAAAGGATGCCCTTTGGTCATAATCGTAATAATTCAAACTTTTTGCACCCAACGCCAAAAAAATTCTTAGACGAGACTCTCTGCATTGAAAAAGGGTACTTGTTGAAAGGAATAAGTCGAGTGATATATCATGGTATCAACAAAAGTGGTTGTTCATGCTTCAGCTAATAGATATCTACCAAGCTTGAGAGGGAGTGTTGATATTTTCCCTTTCCCATTTGCCCCCTTCTCTAGCTTATCTCTATTTATTGTCCCCTGTAACTGCTTTGTATGATAGATTGTAATTTAGAATTCACTCTTCCTTCTTCTTCAAAGTGAGTACTTATCGGTAGAAGCTATGCAATTGTTTTTATCTATCTTGTTGAGGATTTTTATCTTGTACTATCATTATATTGTTATATTATTATTATTCCATTTTTAGGCGATTAAAACATTCAACTTTAGTTAGATAAAAATTCTAAATGATAGCTACGTAAAATACTTGTGCATTTTTAAAAATTCATAATACCTACATACATCACATTGCCAGGTGTACTTAGATTTCAATGTAATTAATTTGAATGAGTTTTATGTTCATTCTGTAAAGAAGTGTGAAAGGTTAGTTCTATTATTTAGGTTGTTCTTGACAATTTATCTTCCTCTATAAAAACTTGGAAATACTGTTGCAGGCAAGGTTGAATAAGTTAAAGCTTCTTGAAGCCATGAATGTTTTCTTTGAAAGGTGTTTTTGAATATTATATTAGCAAATACTGTTTGTTTTTTTCTTTTTAATTTTTTAATTGTTGATGCATCCTTTTGCACTTGTGTAGATCTAGTGGTTTTGGTGGAGATGAACATCATGTGGTTGGAGACGTTGTTCGGCGATGTGGACTCTGTCAAGATTCAAATATGGTGCTAAAAAGAAACAGGGTAATGACATAAATTCATATTTATGGAAAATTAGACCCTTCACGGCAACTAATTACAATGGATCAATTTAGTGGTAGGCCTAAGGGATAATTTAGATGACCAAGGGTATTAGGCCAGGAATATTTTCTCTCTCCCTTCTTGTTTATTGTCATTGTGGATGTGTTTAGTAGACCTGTTTAGAAGGGTATGGATACGGGTATAATCGAGGATGTCAAGGGGTTAAAGGAGAACATTAACCCCACTCATCTGCAATTTGTTGATGATATTCTTTTGTTCTAGCTAGGTTTGAGGAGTCTTTTATAATCAATAGGACTCTCCGAGTCGTTTTTTGGGTTCAAAATTAATCGGGAGAAGTGTTTAGTATCGGGTATTAATTGTGTGATATGAAGAAGCTTGATAGATGGGCTAACCTAGTTGGGTGTAAGTTTGCTTCTCTTCCTTTTTTTGGAACTAGGCCTCCCATTGAGTCACAACCCTAGTTTTGTTCCATTTTGAAGTCCAGTTATGGAAAATGTTTAAAAGCCTCTCAAAAGATGGTAGACTTGATTTAATCAGTCATACCAACTTGCTCGCACCTCAACTAATTTCACGATATAACCACACGACCCTAGTACACTTGGTGTCCAGAAAAATGTCTTAGGTGGTTGACCACACATGGTTTGAACTCATGACCTCAAGGCTTTTAGGAAAGCCCTTTGACCTCTAGGCCAACCTATGGTGAGTTATATGTTTATCTTTTTCAGAAGGATTGAAAAACTTATAAAACTTTTTGTGTAAGGGGGTAGGGGAGGGAGGGGTGTCTCACCTTGTCAATTAGGGATTGTTGTCTAAACTTTTTCGTGATTGAGGTCTTTGGTGTGTGCGGATCCAATTTGTTAATATTACACTATGATGGTAGTTGTATATTTAGATTCCTCCATTATACTTGCCACCACTTTATCAATGATCTTTTAATTATTTTTTATTTTAAATATTTGAACTTTATTTAATTTTTTCCGTACATGAACTTATACTTCTTACTAGACCATTGTAGAAGTAGGATGAAATTTTGTTGAAGGACAATTGTATTAAATTTGATTGCACCAAGTAGATGTGCTTTTATAGTTCTAGACAATCAAAGGAACAATGTTAGCATTTTTTTTTTCAGTAATCTTAGGATAATAAGTTATTTAAATTTCTTAAGTTGGTTGAAACTAATTTCATCTTCATATCCTAATCGTTTCTTAAAATTTAACAAATAATATTATGTTCTTTTCCAATCTGCAGGATGGAAATTACATGGTCGGATGTTTGGGATATCCACAGGTTTGATCATTGCGCATATTAAGTCCAGCTTCCTATGAATGGCATGTTGGCATACTATATTTTCCTTAATAAGAAATTCGATTACTAATTTGTGTAGGTTTGTGAGGAAGATCATATCATATTGATATAATGTATATAATATTTATGCATGAACAAAAGGTACAAACCTAGATTATCATTTATCAAATTCAAACTAAAATCAGCATTATACACTCTGATAATGTATTCACAAGAAAATGGTGGTGCTGAACAAAAAAAATAGGCATTTATATGAGGTAGCATGTGCACATAATGTTTTCAATGCATGTTTCTAAATATTTACGGGGGAAGTTGTTCTCACTGCCAATTACCTAATAAATAGGATAGTCTTGAATTTCAAAACTCATCTTTGATGCCTGAAAGATTTTTTCTCGACAAGGCGTTTATATTTTGATTTACCCATCAAAATTTTTGGATGTGCTATTTATGTTCCCATGCCTAGTTATTTTCTGTCAAGACTTCATCATATAAATGTCAAATACATTTTCTTTGGTTACACAGACACTAAAAGCCAAAACGGTTCTAAATGTTTTGACAGTTCAGAAAAAAAATATCTCTATGCGAGTTTGTATGTGTCTTTTTTGACAAACAACTGATTTCACCGAAATTGGGTGGAATTATTGTTTCTGTTCCAAATATCATCTTTCCTTATTTCACTAGATCTTTGATCAAGTATAGATGCTTCGGGGGGCGGGGGGAATACTCAATGTGATTCCTCACCCTTTGATGTCAAGTGTTGAAGCTTAAGTTTATACTAGTAAGACATAAATTGAAGGAACAAGGGGGGAAATACTCAACGTGATTCTGATTCCATCGATCAAGTTCCCCGTTCTTTGATGTCAAGTGTAGAAACTTAAGTTTATACTAATAAGACAAAATCGAAGGAACAAAGACTATACAGTGTGAAACCATTCTAAAACTCCAAAGAATGACAATGAATACCCAAATTACCCATCTCTTATCTTGGTTTCTTTTATTCGACCTAACATAATATAATAACCTATTTATACTAATAAGTACAAGTAAATTACGATTCTACCCTTATATCAAATAAACCTAATTAACTATATAATCTAACACCTACAACACAACAAGCTGTTGATGTATTGAACAAGGGATTTCCAAAGGGGCAATCGACAAACTGGGTATGGAAGGTATTTTTTAACTGGCTTGAGAGGAAGTGTCGGTTTTCCCTAGTAAATGTTAGTTGTTTTGTATTCGTGTCAATATTTACTGTTCCGTGGGATATTATTATTTTCTTATTTGATATTGGTCTTTCTCTTATATAAGGAGATCTTGTGCATCTTTTCTCTTATCGGAATACAATATATTTTATTCCATAAACCTAGTTTGTGTTAAGTAGTATACTTCAAGTTCATACTAAGATAACTTCTATTTGTTTACCAATTTCCAGTGTAGAAATGTTGTCTGGCT
Organism: Gynostemma pentaphyllum; assembly: GCA_028015215.1. Classification (NCBI taxonomy): domain Eukaryota; kingdom Viridiplantae; phylum Streptophyta; class Magnoliopsida; order Cucurbitales; family Cucurbitaceae; genus Gynostemma; species Gynostemma pentaphyllum. The sequence goes on from CM051352.1 coordinate 51,047,773, forward strand.
CCCAGGATCCATTTCAGAAGCTGCAGTAACCTCTGATAGTTGCAACTCATGCAATCCAGGTTTCTCCGTCCTTCTCTAACTTCAGACTCACACCTATATTTTTTCTAAGAGAAACAGAAATGTCATTATTGTGATGTGAATAGTACATTTGTAGTGGGAATTTTTTTTTCCAAAGGCAACACCAAATTGATTAAAATTTGCTGTCTAAATGGCTAAGAGTGCAGACTTCGGCATTCCATGCAGATGAAGACTAACATTTAAAAAAAAAAAAAAAACAGATCAGCTGCATCATTAGTTTTTTATAAATAAATAAATAAAAGCTGCATCGTTAGTCTCCCTGCAAGGAATGGAATTTGCCATCTTTCTTAAGCAATCAACAACAAAAGTTGAATCATTATCTCATTGGGGCATTGATAAACCCAACACAAAACTGATCGAAAAGTTGTCCCAAATAGTAGCAGCCTAGTTAGTTTACATATGGTACCGCTTCTATTACTTTTTTTACACAAATTAAGAAAGAATTAATTAGTCTTTTTTTCCCTTAAAATCTTCATGTAGGCCCGGTTTACTTAATCCAGTTTAAGTTTCGTCCGCTGGAAATACCACCAAACTTCAATGCTAACCATTTGGGTATGTACTACTTTAACCATAAAACTTTTATTTGAAGGTTTTTTCTGATCGATTAGCTTCACTCTGTGATATGATTTTGCATTGCATTTTTTAGTCCGTCTTTTTACATGAACTAATGTTATTACTATTTACATGGGATTTCAATCCATTCAAATATGCTTTAAAGATTGTATGTCTATTCTTGATTGTATGTCTATTCTTTCTTGAAAATGATGAAATATATTTATGCATTCTTTTTCTGCTTTACACTTAGTTTTCTTGCTTTATAGTTGCAAAGAAAGAAAAGTAATCAATCTGGACAATCAGTCAGTTTGGTCAAGGTGTGAGGCTTTAAGACTAGGACGTATATTCCTTTTGTTGCCTTAAGTTCTGCATTCCAATCAACTTTTGTATTTCACTTGGGCGTAAATTTGATGCGGCTTAAAGCCAAAACTCTCCAAGATCACTGTAGAAGTGTTTGTTTTATATTAAAGGGATCATATTTAATAAGGAAAAGAGAAGTATTTATAGGACCTCCCAATTAACCAACCTGTAATTACACTTAGCTAACACAATATCTGCATTCTGCCCTTTTGCACAACGATCAACTGTAGCCGGTAGGTGAGGACAAGTTTGACTTAACATTTACTAAATGCGCAATGTCATGCGTAAGATAATGCTACTCTCTAACCAATTTATTATAGCTTTCAAGACCTTTTACTGGTTCATCCTTTTAAGTAAGTTGAACATTATGCTTTGTTGGAGTGCTACATGGCCCGGCCTCCAACTTGGCCTAAGTCAAGCACGTTGTGACAAAAAGTTGTTACCTCCACTCCTAAGAAGTATTTTAGCATCCCTATATCCTTTGTGAAACTAAGTGGAAAAGACTTGTGTAATATAATTTGTGATGCATCAACTTTAGTAATAACAATTTCATTCACATAAACTGCCAGCAGTCAAATTGTTTGTACAACAAAGATTCATCAGAAGGTTTTTTCTTCATTCTAAAATTGTTAAATGATTGACTAGAGTTCCCAACCACTATTAGAATCTGTATCAACCCATAAAATGACTAGCAAAAACTACATATTTGGTATTCTCCCATACCACTGAACAACTAAACCAAGTGGTTACTCCATATAAACCGCTTCGTTAAGGTCACCATGGTGAAATGCTTTTCTCTGTGAGCTTATGCAAGGGTCAATAATGAATAGCAACTATTGAGGTAGCATTGGTTAACTTAGCCTCGAGAGAAAATGTGTCATAATAGTCAACCTCATAGAGTCATTACTTGGATCATAGCCTTTAGAAACCAGGGTACTTTTAACCACACTATGGATCCATCGGGATTTAGTTAATAGCAAATACAACACTCACTTACAAGTTACACCCAACGATTTTCTTACTTGCACGAAGAAATATCAAATTCCAGACTCGTAAGGCATTTAAGATTGCAAAACAAGGTGCTCATCATAAAGGAGCTGAAAGTGTTAAACTTAAGCTAAAAACTTAAACTGTTGGGATAAGGTAAATTTAATCTTTTGATATATTTTCACCACCTTCCCCATGTGTGGGCTCGGATGGTTACACGATTACCATCAATCATAATTAATCACTTATTGACACTAAAAAATTTGCTACATTTGCAAATACTTATTAAACAATGCTATATTTGCTAAAGGCGCTTTGAATTTATATGTTAAATTCTTGGTCCTTTGAATATGTGATCAGGTTGCATAGGTGGTTGTGATGATATCCTTAAGCAATTGACAGAAATTTGTGGAACTGGTTCCCGTGTTTCAGGTATGTATTTCTTTGTTCAGTTATTTCTTCAATTTAGTTCAGAGGTGCTATGTTTCCACTGGTTTTTTTTCCTTTCTGAAAGGATTTTAAGATCCAGAATATCAATATTGACTTGTATGCTTATTGCTGATAAACAGTGAATACTTTGTAAGGTGGCACTCTGTTTAGTTGTTGTCTTATTACACTTGCACTTAATACTAATTTTACCAACCGATCTACGCCAGTTTTCCAACTCATCAAGTTTAGTGAAAATTGATTCCAGAATGTTGAATGCTGTTGATTGCACAATAGCAGTAAAATGTGCATTTGTAAACTGCATCTTTGACGAAGTGTTTATCCGTGAACTCATTACCTTTTGATCGAGGATGAATTATTAGAGGAAAAATAATCCGAGAAATAGGACATGTTTTAGCAGATTTATCTGATTTCAGCATGAATGGACACTTGAAGATACAGAAGGCTTGAAGTAATTCCTTTATATTTTTCCACTTTTTTGCACATCCAAACATTGTTTTCCAGCTAGAGGTAGAGGAGTAACTTCATCTGGAAGCACCCAAAGAGGTAACAGCAGGCAAGATGTTTGCATATTGTGCCAGCAAATAGGGCACTCCTCGATTGATTGCCCTTCACGGGTTGCTGGTTCCAGAAGTGCTCGTCGTAGGCAAGGCGGTAAGCAGGACATTATGTATATTGTCGTAAACAAACAGTTATTATCATTTAAAATAGTTTTGAGGGGTTTCTAAATTTTATTTTCTATTATGTATGTATCAGTGCGCGTTTTAAAATACAGTGAACATTGAAGGTGTTTAACATCAGATGTTATAATTTTTTTGTGGACATAATCACAAGCTCAAAATTCATAGGTTGATTTATTTTTTATTCTTGTTATTTTTATCAAAAGGAATCTAACAAATGTTAATTATCTATAGAACTTTTGAATTTCTCACGTTATGGATCATCTGTGCATGTTTCAGATTTTCTTTACTGTGGTACCTGCTGTTATAAATTCCAAATTGATAAGATTTTATGCTATGCTATTTCAGATGAATCTTCAGTTTCTTGTAGTAACTGTGGCACACCATGCATCTTACGGACGGCTAATACTGCCAACAATCGGGGTAGAAAGTTCTACAAATGCCAATCCCAAGAATGCAATTTCTTCATGTATGTAGTAGGCCCTCTAGTTTAAGCTTGTTTTGATCTATTTTGAGGCTTAAGAACAATTATAATTCAATATGATATTAGATTCGAGAATTACATGTTTAAATTTTGGGGTGAATGCAGATATAACCTTTTTAAAAAGTAATTATAAATATAGTAAATTATTGAGTTCAATGATTGACATGAGGTGATAACCACAGTAATCAACTTGTTTTAAAAAAAAAAATTTACAAATGGTTTTGAAAGTGCTACCATTGAAATTTCCGTTAAATTTTTGTATTTTATTTCTTTCACATTTACAAGATAGTTCATGTTTTAGGTGTTATATCATAATGCCAGGCTTTCTTTAAAAAAAATGTAAGGTTTAAGCGATATGATCTAAAAAAAGATAGATTTCAAGTCAACCAAAACAGTTTTGAAATAATTAAATTTATAAAAGCAGTTCTTTCTTGGATTCCAAGTCATACTGTTCATATTACTTAACTGTAAAGAGAGTGCTTTCTTTTGCAGATGGGAAGACAACGTAAGCAATAGCAATGGAGGTAATAGTGCTCCACGATCAAATATCAGGGGCTCGGGCGGTGGGAACAGTGGCCGTGGGCGTGGTCGGACGGCGGGAACTTTCGTGTCTGCAACTGGTGAGCCGATATCTGATAGAAGATGTTTTGTTTGTGGTGATCCATCACACTTTGCAAATGTTTGTCCAAACCGTGGTGCCTAATACCTTTCCAGCTGAAAATGAGAGTAGGAAAAACATGAGTACAAGTATAGCCATGTGATTTTCTTGGGTCCAGGACTCTACAGCTAGGGAGTATGAAAAAAATAGAGATTTATAGTTATACATATATATATAACCTTTTTAAGCTCGTTTTAAAAGATGAGCAGTTGAAATAAGAATTTGTATAGTTATCTCATGATGGTCATTCATATGCAATTTTTTTAATTACAAAACGACAATTCATTTCAACTTTCAAAAGAAATTTGTGTCTTTCAAAAAATCCGGTAAAAATCCACTCTTTTATGCCCATCAATCTAATATCCAAGGTACGTAAATGATTTATTTTCATACACCATATATATAATCTTTTTTATTTCTTACATATCGAGAAATTTATAAATTACATCTATTCGAAAGTGAAGTGAAGTGATATGCTAATGATTATAGATTATTTTGTTTTATTATTATATATGGATAAATTGTCTAGTCTTAATGTCAATGATAAATATTTTTAAAACCCTAAAATTATGAAGGAAAAAAATAGATAAACAATTTTTTTAAAAAACAGAGAGAATAAGAGTTTTTTTTTAATAAATAAATAAGTTATATTGTGGCTGGATATCTCAAATAAGGAATATTTTATCGTTTTCAAAAATAGTATTTTAAGCATTGATATTTTTAAAAATAACAAATTTTCAAAATGGCTATTTCTCCAATTGAAATCCACCTCTTTTTTTGTTGCTTCCGAGTTGTACTTTCTTCGCTTTTGTGGTTGTGACTTGTTGTCTTGTATGTATGACTTTGACTTAGGTTGTGAGATTTTTTTTTTAAATCTAAAACAACCACCGTTTTAATAGCAAAAAAAAAAATTAACATTTTAATATATTATATTAAAAAATCTTTAAAATAATTCGATGAAATGAGTGTCCGTCCAGATAAAGCAAGGGTAAGTAAATGTGTTTATTACACCCTTCCTAGTTCCTATTGTATGAAACTATAAAGTAGGGGTTAAATTCGGTTCAGTTTCAAGAGGATAAGAATTGAACTGATGCGAACCGGTCTTAGAAGGGGAACCGGTCTGAGTTTTATCGGTTTTCGGTGCATGTCTGTCAGGTGGGCTCAACTTTTTTTTTTTCCTGTTAGGTGTTGGTGTTGGGGTTGTGTTGGCTGGGACTAGATAGGTTGGGCTGGAAAAAGATTGGGTCTAATTTTTTTTACCTATATAAATCGGTTCGGTTTTAAACTGAACCAGCCTCCTTAGAAGGGAATGGAATCGGTTTGGTCCATTTCAATTCGATTCTGTTCAATTTTATTGGTTCTTCGGAGTTTTTTTTCTCATGCATGTCTGTCAAAGGTGGGCTCAACTTCATTTGTGTTGGCTAGGGCTAGATGGGTTGGGCTGGAAAAAGATTGGACCTCCTTAGAATCGAGAATCGAATCGGTTGGGTTGGGTTCATTTCAGCTCGGTTCTCAGTTGCTTACATATATAGAAAAACTGAACCGGTTTGGATTTCCGGTCCGGTTTTTGCAATCCGATCTGGCTAAGTGTTTCGTTTTGTTTTTCACCCCTACTACTTAGTGAGGGAATCGGGGCAAGAAAGAAAGCAATAAGACATTGAACTTTTTGGGTGTTCAAAAATAATTCTTTAGAGAGTTGTTAAAACTTAGTTTTCCTATCATAAGAAAATTATTTTAAACGTCCAATTCATTAACCTTTTCATTCATTACATAATCAGCTTCTTTGCCATGAAAAAAATATACAGCAAAAAGAGAGAAGCAGACAGAGGTGTTTGTAACTATATGCATGCATGGTGAAAACTAATAAAACTCTCTAGTATATTGGAAAACGTCAGCAAGACTGGAATGACAAAGCGAGTGGAAGGTGGTAGTGGTGGTTGTGGTGGTGATGGTCGTTGTGTTTCGGAGACTCTTTCTCGATCCGCCAACGGAGTTGAAGAAAATCATCGATGGAGCACGGAAGACGTAGCGGACCTTTGGTATGGTAGCCATAGATGTCTTGAGCTTTGTCCAAAAGTGGCTTAAAAAGAGGATGATATAAAAACGATATTGGAATGAGAAATCTTTGAGTCCTATTTTCTTCTTCTTGTAACCCAACTTCAACAGCCAACCATCCTTTCTTCACCTTCATCTTCTTTCTCTCTTGCATTTTGCTTGCTCTTCACATAATTTAGTCTTCATAAATAACCCATATATATAGAAAGAGATATAGAGAGAAGTGTGTTAGTGGAATTTCGTTTTCTTTTGAGACTTGTAGTGTCAATTCAGAAAGCTTTTTGACTTCTTTCCTACTTTTTCATTTTAATAAAGAGTAAGATTTGGGTGAGTGATCGTGTACCAACCCAATTTATCAACGAATCATTTCATTGTTGAAAACAAAAAAAAATAACACTTAGGTACTAACCGGTCAGAAGAAGTTTTTCCTGACTTTACAACGTGTCTTATTTTTATTGGATATAATATATTAGTAGATAATAAATATATGTTTTTCTTTTAATAAAACCATGATAAGTGCTGGTATGATTTATTTAATAGGATTGAGATACGCACGAAAGTTGAGATGAACTCCTCTAACCGGTTAGGAGGATCAAGTATTTTTCGAAAAGAAAAAAGAGGATCAAAGTTTAGTGATGGACGGCAAAAGTAGTAATGATAAAATTGTGTTCAACGATTTTGGGACCACGGATTCTATCCTAATGGTACTATACTATTTGTAAATAGAGCTTTTGTTCTCACCAAGAAACAAAATGAAGTTGAAAATAAAAGGTCGGTTTCTTTAAGGGACCCCAAATCCACTAACACAAAGGATATATGCCTAAATTTGTATGGATCCAGAGAAATCTCACTCTTTCAAAGTTGAAAGGTCTCACTTACATGTGGATATGCTCGCTCGATCCTTAGTGCCCTTCTAGAATAATTTTTAGAAGTGTTTAAAATTATTTTTTAATAAAAAAAATTACTTTTAAATACTTTTTTTTTTCTAAACAAACCCTAATTTAATTTAACGTCTCTCTTTTTAAAATTTTTTTAGATATTACATCAAATAAGGTAGGAGGTCGAATCTTCGACCTTAGAATTGATATTGAATTATATTTTTAGGTTAATTTTTTTACTTAAATTATTGATTACCAATAAAATATATCATTAGAATAAGGGTATTTCATAAAAATAGTTTTAAATCTATTTAGAAAAATGTCAAATTATAATTTTTTTTAATAATTATAAAAATAAAAAAATAAAATAAAAGACAATTACAAATTTAACATCATTTTAAAACATTCATCCATAATAAATTTATTTTGTTTAATAATAATCGATTAACGTAATAAATAGGGGGATTTGCAAATTTAACAATTTTTTTAGTAGTATTTGTAAAAATAAAAGCTCAAAAAAATATTTGCAAATATAGTAAATTTTGATCAGGTTTATCAGTGATAAACATTGAATTACATATTTTTACACTAAGTTTATCACTGATAAACACATAAATCACTGTTTATCACTGATAAACATGATAAAAATTATTATATTTGCAAATACTTTTTTGAATTGATATTTTTACAAATATTGCATAAAAATCTGCAATCCAATGCAATTTCCCTAATAAATAAATATTGGTTCATATAAATGGTTATGGACATATATATTGATTATTACTTAACATCCTCTTTAATTTATAATATTTGATATTTATTTCTTTGAATTATGATTTGTAGTGCACCTAGAAGGCCTTTTGGTAGGCTTGGTACTAATGAGTGAGCTGTTGAATCCTAATTCATGGCTGAGATTTAAATGGTTTTTATAAGGATAAATTACAAATAACACCTTGTGGTTTCTGTTAAATTTATGAACAACTCCTATAGTTTAAAAATGGTAAATCACGTTCCTGTAGTTTCAAATTATGTCACATCTTCCTTCCAACGTTGTAATTTTTCTTTTAACAATGACTTTTTCATTTGAACTCCGATTGTTTTAAAATTCTCATTTAACTTCAAAACTTCAAAATTGTCAACAAATAAAAGAGTTTCTTATCATCAAAATATTAGGTATGATTGAAGTCATTAACCACTTTGTTTGATGATGATTTAGAAGTTTTCAAGTGACCATAATGTAGAGCCCGAAATGTGGATTCCAAAACATTTTCAATCATCCAAATCAAAGTTCAAACGGAGAAATTATAGTTGAAAAAATATTTACAAAATTGGAGGAAGGAGTCTTCTTGACATAATTTAAAACTATATGGATGAGATTTGCCATATTTAAACTCTTCCTCATCCTTTCAATTTCTCTATAGAGGTTAAAATAAATGGATACAATTTTTTTTTATTATTTTCATAGTAAGTTGAGGATGGATCCAGAGCTTATTAGGAATGCTCCTTTTAACAGTTTGTTGACACCATATTCACGGTTAGTATTGGAATCCCTACTTACATTTTTTAGAATGCTAACATTCGATGTGTTGACCTTTATACATATGTATTATAGCAACACTGTGGAGAGATTATGAAGCCTTCGTAAAAAGAAAAAAAAAATCATTTTCTATTGGCAAAAATGCGATGGTCTCATAAATTATATTATAATTTATAGGCAAGCTTGATGATTTTAGTGTTGCATGGGGTGATGTTAATTATGTGAGTTTATCTTAAATTATCAGTTATATTTCATGCTTCGTATATAATTTGTCTGACAATTTAATCTCTTAACGAGTGGAGCCGACCCCCAATGCAACATAACAACAAGGATTGTGGTGTATTTACTATTAAATTATTTGAATATTGTAACTGACTTTAATTTTAAGATATCGAAACAGTCAAATATTAAATTGGGTAAAATACCATTTTGGTCCCTGAACTTTCACTCGAGTTTCATTTTCGTCCCTGAACTTTCAAAAATGGCGTGTCCCCGAACTTTCCAAATCGTTTCATTTTCGCCCTTCCGCCCATTTTTCCGTCTCAACATTAACGCGGGATCTTAGGTGACGTGGCTTTTTTATTACTATTTTAATACAATTTTAATTTATAATAGTTTTGAAGCTTATGTGTCAATTTTTTTAGTCTCTCTCTTCCATTTTCCCACCCCTCCTCTTTCTCTCTCCACACATCATCCTCTTCTCTAACTTTTCTCCATCATTCATTTTTCACCACCATGAATGCTTTCATTTTCTCAAGCTTCATCACTGCCATTTCTCAACCCGGATCTAGAAACTTAAGGGATAAAATATGAGATTTTTTGGGGAGGGTTTTTAAGATCTCATAGCCATTGTAATGGAACTCATAAAAGTTGAAAAATTAGAAATTAGTTTTTTCTAACATGTTCTTTAACTACATTTCCAGGATCCCGGGATTTAGAAGATTGTAAATCCACATCCATAGTAAGAAATTTAAAATGATGCAATGTGATGCAAAGATTCTTGGGAGAAGTTGATTTGAATAATAATCAAAAGCTAAAACAAGAAAAACCCTCTTAAGATTGAAAACTCAAGGCTTCTTATTTACACAAGATCCAAAAAAAGAAAAAAAGACACATTGAGAATCATGAAGAAGCAAAAAAGGGGGAGGGGGGGGGAAAAGAAAAAAAAAGGGGAGGGGGGAAAGAGATAAACGCGAGAAACGTGAAGGCGATCGCTAGATGAAGGCGATTTGTGAAACGTGAAGGTGATCTTGGCCGAAATGGTATCGACTCGTGAAGACGATCTTGGGCGAAACGTGAAGGCGAAGTGCGAGATGAAAATGATTTGACTATCTTAGACACGGTGGTTTGAGATCGACTCGTGAAGCCGCGGTGGTCCGAGATCGACTCGTGAAGCCACGATTTGAAGATTTGACGATTGCGAGATGAAGCAAGCGTGGTCCGAGATCCGAATCGTGAACACGATCTTGGATAGAGATAAAGAAGGGGTCCCAACAAGGGAGAGAGAGGAGGAGAGGGGGCGGGCTGGTTCAAGTTGAACAAGGGAGGGAGAGGGGAGAGGTGGGGCGGCGGGCGTGAAGTGCTGAAATTAGGGTTTTCTTAGAAAGGAAAGAGAGAGGAGAGAATTATAATTATAAAATGAATAAAAAATGCCACATAATTAAAAAAATGATTTAAAGAACTAAACATGCCACCTCATTTAAAAAAAGCCACGTAAGCATGCCACATAAGCATCCTAATGTTGAGACGGAAAAATTGACGGAAGGGCGAAAATGAAACGATTTGGAAAGTTCGGGGGAAAAACGCATTTTTGAAAGTTCAGGGACGAAAACGAAACTCAAGTGAAAGTTCAGGGACCAAAATGGTATTTTACCCTATTAAATTCTTTAGGCGACAGTCAAAATTCTTCGTGGGCCCCGCCCGGTAGAGAATCCCCATTTTATTAGGGTTCCCAATATTTTAATAATATCTTATGTATTTTATTTACTTTTATATTTATTTATTGAAACAAAATATATAATATGATTATATTAACTAATAAATTATAAAAAGTTTAGTATTAACTATTAATATTTTTTTTGTTCTTAAAAATACATATTTTAAATATACATTTCTATTTTAAATAAGAATTAAAATATAAAATGAGAAATTTTTCCCGTGGAAAACCCGATCCCTGAACGGGGAATCCCCGAACCCGCTCCCAAATTTTTTATTAGGGGATAGGGTATGGTATGGGGATTAAAAATCTCTATGAGTTAAGAGATTGAGAAATGCATCCCTGACCTCATCCCGCCTCGTTGTCATCCCTATGACCGAGGTTTAACACAAGTATTTTGATGTTCTGTAATACTATAGATTCTTGAAGTTAGTCAAATTCGTGCGTTGCACGAATTAGGAAATTTTCAAATTTAACTTTTTATTGTTTTATACAGAATAAAAATAAATCGTTGGCAATTAGTATTAAATATTACTCAATACTGTAAGAAAAAAAAACAACAAAAAGTTAATATGTTTTTTATAATTATACAAATTATTGGTTTTTTTTAACCTACTTTATTGTTTGTTTGAGTTATGTTTTTTATGAAAAAGAAGAATGATAAATTACATGAATTCATGGTGTTTTTTTTATGTAAATTAACTTAATTTATAACTCACAATAATTAATACAATTTTTTAATAGTACATATTTCAATGTTTCACATTAAAGACTAAATTAAAATGAATTAACAAAATGAAAAGTTTTCTTTTTAAATTGAATACATTCTTTGAACTTTTAAATAATAATTAATAGACATAACTATAATATATATAATTAAATAATTATATTTTATGTAATAATATCTAATATTAGAAAATTTATTACATATTAAATTGGGGTTATATCATCCGTGTTGCATGATTTATATTGTATGTTTTAAATATGTGTTTTTTTTCTTTCTATTATTAATTTTGTAAGAATTAATTTATGTTTTAATATGCTTTTTTTCTCACTAAACATTGGGAACAAAATCGATTTCTTCCATAATCCTCTTTCCGACTTAAATTTGTGATGGTGTGAAATTTTTATCATATTCATTGATTTTTTTATTTTTAAAAAAATAAATTATAATAAATAAAATAAAATTGAAATGTCTTAAAAGTGAATGAGAAAATAAAATTTGAAAATTTTCCTAGCAAAGATTAAGGAACAATATATGGGTTGTTTAAAAAATTATAAAAATAAAGGTCTAAATGCACACAAAAAAATCTTATTTTGAATAAAAAAAACAAATACACGATTACAAAGGCACTTATCACATGCCTCATTCCTTCACCTTGTTGCACTCACGAAAACCGACTTGTCATTCTTTCTCTACTCGGTTTAATTTTTTTTGTCTTAAATGTAGTCATCTCCTTCATCTCTATTCTCTACCATCTCAATCCATCATTTTAATTTTCATCCCTTCATTTTTCGGGTCTCTTGTCGAGTAAACTCCTACTATATAGAACGTTATTGCTAAGGTCAAACAATCAATGGTTCTTGCTGCTTCCAAAGAAATCTTCTTACTCTCCAACTTCATTGTTCCTTCTTTATCTTGTTTATCACTTCTTCTACAAGACAATTTGATTCCTTAATTTACCTCCTCTCCTATTTTCATTTTTATAGAGAAAAACGCCTATAGATTCATGAATTTGTGATACCAAAAACTTGAATGAAATTAATTAATATTGATAAGATTAAATCCTACGTAATTCTAGATACATTGAAAATAGCCCTTATGCACTTCTCAATAAATTGAATTTTACATTTATGAATTAAAATAAATAGATCATTTAATAAAAATCAAATAAGACATATTTTATCTTTACTTAACTCCTTATATGTCCATACTATCATAAATCAATTTCGGAACTAAATGAAATTATCTCACTTTACTCTGGATTTCTCCATACTATCTTTTCAATTTTGGACATATAACCTAGCTTCATGACGGCCAAAAAAAAAAACCGAGTCAATTTACGACCATATTATCGGATCGATTTTCGTTTGGGATCGAACCGATATTAGTACAAAATGATCGGTTCAATCCAGACCGGTCCGATTAAAGTGACATAAATCATGATTTGTGATATTCTTGCTAATTTGACATGAACAAAACTGACTATTTCCCCAAATTCTGTTTTTTGCCTTCTTGACTGAGCCAAGCTGCTGTTCTAGCGTGAGACGTTGCCTTGCCAATGACGAAATCGCAATCTTTAATTGCTGAAATCTGAAACAAGTCAATGAGAAAAAATAGTCGATCCTTTGAATTTAGCTGGAGTTGGCCATAGAAATTGATATTTAATTTGAATTATGCTTAATAGAAGGCGTTTGACGGAGTTTATAATGCTAGGTTTGAATGGAGGATCATGGAGAATAAGAAGAAGTAGACGATGGATATCGACCAATGTTAGGAATATGGGAATGGGAAGAGATTCGCAGCTCTATGGGGAAATGGTGATTATGGAAGGCTTGGCCTTGGATCCTTGGATTCTCAGTGGAAACCTGTCCCGTGTTCTAAACCTTTTTACCATCAAACCCTCAAAGATATTGCTTGTGGTGGCGCTCATACTCTCTTCTTAACAGGTCCTTTTACTTCTTTTCTTATTTCAAAATGAAAATTGATTCATTACCCATTTCTATCAAATCAAACTGCTTATTTTAATGTGTGAAGATATATCTTTATTTTGTGGACATTGTGTTGAATACTAAATCCTGCACATGCTGTTCTTATTTCAAAAAATATTTGAGAGGAATTTTTATTTAGGTAGATAGATAGATTGTTGGTGAGAATTATGAAGATGTCAGCTGTGTTCAATCGAGTAAATGCTCACAAATTATCGTCATCATCCTTTGGCAGAATCGGGACGTGTTTACGCTACTGGTCTTAATGATTTTGGACAGCTGGGTATATCATCAGATGAAAAAAACTATTCTACAGTATGTTATTTCATACTTCAATCTACTACATCACCTACATATCTAGTTTTTGGTGTCCTTATTTCTGTTGCACAATCTGAAGCACTGATTGTGATGAATTTTTAGTTTAGTGCCCCTATTAAGGGAGGAGAAGGGGTAGCAGAGGTGAGATGACTATGGAAAACTAGTTTCCTTGGGAAGGGTAACCAATTAATTTTGAGAGAGAGCGTATTGTACTAGGAGACAAGGGGAACTTTTGCAAGTTGGGGAGAATGCCAAGAACAACTCTTACTTTATTTCATATTTGACCCAAGAAGGTAATCTGATAATCTCTATAAAAAAGCTTAGCTGTTCAACAAATGGGGATGGTGGCTGATTATTGTCGAGGATTTGAATTGTTGACAACTCCATTACCCGGGACTCTTGATTCAATTTAGAGTGGTCCTTCATTAATAGTCTCGAAACAAAGGAGCGAGTTGAACCAGGCTCTTCAAACCCAAGAGGCAATAGAAGAAGATGGAGATGGCCCAAACCCAAAGGGTTGTTTAGGAATTCGGTATCCATAAGGTTCCATTTGATCATCTAAACTATCTGAATTTTTTTTTATTTGTAGGTGTAGCGATTAAGAAACCAAAGTATATTCAGTCCAAACCATTAACATTTTTCTCCAAGTTCGTAAACATTTGATGTCCTTCTTTTTTAGATGACGACTTTCAACCCACCTTTCTTTGTTTTGTAATCAATGATAAACCACTTGCTTCAGATGTGGTCTCTGGTAATCTCGCATCGATTCCATAGTGAGAACTTGGGGATTTAGCAAAATTCATCATCCTTTGAGAAAAAGATTGTGAAGGGGAAATTGGAATGAATTATAGGATTTAGAAAAATATTACGAAATGAGAGCCAATGACTTTATATGATTTGAACTCCTGACATCCAGCTTTAATACCATGTTAAACCACCACTAAACCCAAAAAAGTTTAAGTTGTTAGGTCAAGGAAAGTTTGACCTTTTTTAAGGTATTCTCAACACGCATAAGTAGTTTTCATGTAGCCCATATTGATTTAGAGTATATCGTAATAGCTTACATTTAATTAATTTACAACAAATTGATGTACTTAATTAATTTATCATAAACTGATATATTAATTTATTATGGATTAAATTGATGTGTGAAAGTAATTACGATAAAATTTTGATATATATATATATACATTAGGATATTGTAACACTCTTCACTATACTATTGTAATACTATTCACTTCATTTATTAATGAAAAGTTTCCATCAAAAAACTTTTATTAATGAAAAGTCACGTTTCCTTTATTTTTGTAGATAAGTTCAGGATTTACATTTTTTGTGTGGGTGGAGATGGTTTATGTTTTTGCCTTGTATAGTTTGTTGCCTGATTAGCTTTATTTTTTTATCCTTTCTTTTGTTTGGAATTTTTTTATTGCTCATTTCATGCTCTTGGGGTCTCTCTTTACTCCATTGAGACATATAAGTTATCAGCATGTCTTTGTGCAGGAACCCGTTGAGGTCAGACTTCAGGAGGAAGCTGTGTATATTGCAGCCGGTTATAATCACTCTTGTGTCGTTACAGGTTTGCATTGGGATGGAAATGATAATTAAAATTGAATTTTAACTTTGTTTAGAAGTATGTTTGTTAGTTACAGCCCCTAAATGTGTAAATTGTTAAAGATGTCAGATCATAAATTCATTAGTTTTCTTTATAGGAAGAGCTACCATACTCCATATATCACACCCACTCTTCGAAAAATTCGTTCACATACTAAAAATGACTGACTCAATCAACAACCTCATTCCCAATTGAATTCTTGATTTGCAAGATCAAACGGGTAACGTCTCTCAGTCAAATCTTCTCCATTTCATCTTTAAGTGGATAATTAGTTATATGATTATCCATCTCTACGCTATGTAAATATAGGTGGATGGTCCTACTGGTTATGATGATAATTTGACCCATTCAACTTTCCATCCGTGATTTTCGACATTATGGGAATCACATCGTACACCACCATGGATTTGTCAACCTTTTCATCTATATAGCCCAAAAGAATGAAAAAATCACGAAGACATGCCTAGACTTTGAATAAAACAATCAGGGCCAGGAGAAAAAGACTCTTTCCTTCACACCTGAGCACTATTCATGCCCCAAAACATCACATACAAGCTGAAATCATGAGGCAAACATAACATATAAGATAGTGGTCCATGCACCAACACGTGGGATCAGAGGCGTTTGGATGTGGTGGTGCATGAGTCCCACACATTACTGATTATGGCAAACATCGATTGCGACTGAGGGCGGATCGTAGCGATGTTCATCTGGGTCGTGTGGCGTCAACAAGCAATCACTTCTAAGCAATGACCTGTTGTTCATACCCTAACCCTATTCAGAGGAGAAACCCTAAACGTCCTAATGATCCCTAAAAGGCCCGATGGCTCTGATACCATGTAATTTCTAGATTTGTTTTAAGGTAAAATGCACTTTTGGTCCCTATACTTTGGGGGTTGGCTACTAGTAGTTTCAAAAGTTACTTTTTGTTCCTTGTACTTTAGGAAACCTACATATTGGTGCCTCTGTTGGGATTTCAATTAGTTGGCTTCTAATAGCTCGATGTTGTTGAGGTTGAGAATTAGGAAGGGAAAGGAATGATTTCAGCTGGAGAGAAAAGCTGGTCACGAAGAAGGTTAAACCAACACCTGCATAGGTGATGCCGGTGAGGTTGGAGAGGGAGCTAGAGAGAGTAAGAATTTCTTACGATTCTGGTATGTAAACGAGGCCTAAATGCAATGTTGTTTGCACTACCTTGGGTGACCTGAAAGTGATTCTTAGTTCATCTGAAGTAACTTCTTTTAGAATTTGCGCAGACTAGCAATTAATTTTTTATATATACCTCAGAAGAGAGATTATTTTATAAGTTTTTTTTTTCTCCAGCTTCATTTTTTATTACTTCTTTATTATTGTTATTATTATTTATTTTGTAGTGGATGGAGAACTGTACATGTGGGGAATGAACTCAAGTGGACAGCTTGGTTTTGGAAAGAGTAAGCACTAGATATTCAAAATATTCTTCTTCAACTGTCAGTTTTTCTAACGAAGAGATTATGTACTCTAATACAGGGTCAGCGAAAGCTGTACACATACCTACTAAAGTAGATTGCTTAAGTGGAATTGTCATTAAGAGGGCTGCTTTAGGTTCAGACCATTCAATGGCTGTTACTGGTATAGACTGAGGATCCTACCAAGTTTCAATTACATTTTTTTTTTCATTTTCAATTTTCTTAATGACTTGCAATTTGGAGATTATATATTTTGTCAATGTTTCATTAATATTCTCGCCAGATGGAGGTGAAGTTTTAAGTTGGGGAGATGGAGGGTCTGGAAGATTGGGTCATGGCCATGAGCCAACTTTTTTAGGGTTTCGAAAAAGTGCCAGGTACTGTTAGATTCTGTAATCCCCCCCTCCTGAACAGAAAAAATGGCAATTTTATGGAGGTTTGGGTTGAGCTTTGCTTTGCTCAAGAGGGGAGACATTCAAGTTTCTCAAATTACTTTAGTTATTTTACTGTGTTTCTTGTTCTTAGAGTGTTAAATACAATTTTTCAAGTTGTTATTGCTGCTGGCTCTTGCTACATTTTGGTTCATAGTATAGGTGCAATGAAAGGGTTCTAATCTAACTTATGAATTGTATCATTTTGTAGTGAATATACACCCAGGCTAATTAAAGAACTTGAGGGGATTAAGGTGATCTTTTTGTATGAGCCTTCTTTTATCCTCCATATGCTATCAGTTTCTGTTTTTTTTTTCTTCTTCTTTTTTAAAATTCTGTTTTTTTCAGGTTAAAAAAATTGCTGCTGGGATGCTGCATTCAGCATGCATAGATGGTTTTTGTTATTTTCACCTTTCTTATGCCAAATGTTTGTTTCAATGTTGCTTCTTTAGGCACATCTTTTCACTTACCTGTAACAAATTTGACAGAAAATGGTTCTGTTTTCATATTCGGTGAAAGGGCACCAAATAGAATGGCAAGTTCCGAACTTTTCATTCATTGATTTTTAATATCAAGTTTCCATCTTTGTATGTTATACTTGCTTGCAACTTGCATTTAAAAAAATTTTCTTAATGCAATGATACAGAGCTTTGGTGAGGCAAACAAAGCAACTACTCCATCCATGATCAGCACACTATTATACTGTGAAGAAGTTGCCTGTGGTGGTTATCACACGTGTGCCGTAACAAGTAATTCCTGATTCTGTAGAAGAAACTATTAAAATTAGATATGAGCATTTAGCTAAACCATGAATGTTACTTATGTATAACATTACTAAAAAGGTTTACAGTATGATTATTGATGTTTGAATAAGAATTGTTTTTAGCCACTGAGAGATCATAAGTATAGGGATTATAAGTGTCATTTTTCCGAGGTTTCTTATGACATTTAACAATATAATCAGAGTACCAGTGTTTCAGTATGTGTTAGTTGCGCACATGTTTTGAAACAGCCACAAAACATGCAGATCTTTTTTTAATTTTCACTGTGTTACTCTTTTCTTTCATTTAATTAATGGTTTTATATGCTGTCCACAAACATTGATTTGTGCATCAGCTAAGTTATTTGAGATTCTGAGCATGGCTGTTGTCGCCTATTTTTGTGTTTCTTGCTACAGAAGGTGGGGACCTGTACAGTTGGGGTTCAAATGAAAACGGTTGTCTTGGTAACGGGTATACCACACTTCAATAATATCTTGCTTTTGGAGTTTGAATTCCTTTTCTCATTTGGAGGGCTTGCCAATTAAAATATTTTATTCTTGGTATCTGGTTATTCAGCTCTACAGATGTCTTTCATCTACCTGAAAGAGTCAGAGGTCCATTATTAAAATCTCCTGTGAGCAAGGTTAGAGACTTGTGTCCTTGTCTTTGATCCCTTTTTTTTCCTCATGAAAACCCCTTTTTTTCCAGTTATGAATACTACATCTTAATTGTTTCTCTAGCTTTCTTCCAATAAAAAAGATGATAAGCCAGACCAATGTGGCATTTTCTTGATCTTTTTTATGCTCAATACGTTTGACAAAAATGGATATGTAGGTATCTTGTGGTTGGAAACACACCGCCGCGATCGCAGGTTAGGATTCTCAAACTAAAGCCAAGATAGGAATTTAAGTTTCATATTTATTATTTGTTTAAGCTTCTCATACTAAAAAAGGTTTGTCAATTTTGTGGTACTCCTAAAGGAAAATGATTACAACGAGACACAAAATGAAATGAATTAGTGACTGGAAAGGCTTGAACAAGTCTCAAATTTCACACTGTAGTTCTAAATAAAATTATGTTTAAAATATCAATAATTGTTCTGCAGACGTCTAAAAATGAAACATTACTACGTCAGCTAAGCCTCTATCCCATGGCATTCAAGTTCCCTAAGAAGATTACTTGTCGTTCTCTTAAATAACCATTAAGAAAACAAAACATGTCCTCTTCAAACTTCAACACATGCATGTCTATCTAAAGATCTATAGATTGAAACTATTATCTAATTTATTTTAATTTCCTATATTCAATATCTTCTTTCTTGCATCTAAAAAGAATTATATCTTCTTTCTTGCATTATTAAAAACAAATCGGAGTATAAATTCAAAGTTTGGCATGGATTCAGGTGGTGCTATATTCACGTGGGGTTGGGGAGGTTCTCATGGAACATTTTCTGTTGATGGCCATTCTTCCGGGGGTCAGCTGGTTCGTTTCTCTTATGTTTTTCTTTACTGTCTTGATATTTGAATGTTAATACTCGAAAACCACTTGAGAGCTTTTTATGGAAGGTTTGTACGGGTAGGCAAAGATTTCTTATAAGAGTAATATGAAATTTGACCATCAGAATTGAAACAGAGTTTGGGGACTATTAAAAAAGTAGTTTGAGATATAATTATCGAAACAAAGTGTGAAAGTTCAATGATCAAATCAGATTTAGATAGTTTATTTTTTTATTTTTACACAACGGTTAATTAAACTACATCATGGGTCTGTTGTTATTTTAGGGGCATGGAAACGATGTTGACTACGTAAAACCTACAATGGTTGACCTTGGAGAGAATGTAAAGGCAGTACAAGTATCATGTGGATTCAACCACACCGGTGCAATACTCGAGTACGAGTGACTTTTGGCTCAAGATGTGCTCCATTCCAGTACATGAGGGAGAGGTATTGTTCATAGACCAAGTCCAAATTCATCAGAATTAGTAAATATGTATCAATCATCATGCTTCGTCCTGGACTTTAAAAGGTTTCATTATAATGTATGGTTCACATATATTGTTTATAACGTATGATAAATAAAGTCTTGAATAAGTATACTGTATTCCCCTACTAAAAAAAAGAAGTGTACAATATTCCTGTAAATGAAGGGGAAATGAACCATCTATATTACAGGCTTTCAGAATTATGAAAAAAAATGAGGGGGATTATACACAACTTTTTTCGTATAGTTATTTAATTCCTAATCTACCCTTATCCTCTTTTCTTTCTATCATCTCTCATCTCTTCCATTTACCCTCATCCCCTCCCATTGTTAGTATCCGTTTGAGATAGCTTTTGAAAGTTTTTAAAAGTGTTTTTAAATAAAAAAAAGTGTTTTTTATAACCATACACAATGCAAATCTATCTCAAATGGCCTAAAAACGGTTGCCCACCAATTAATTTCGGACATGTAAATATCAGCTTCAACGATCAAAATTGTTACTCCTCTTCCTTATCGTAGTGAAATCCATTATCAGTTTCTTTATAGCTTTCCCAATTTTAAAGGTGATCATAGAGCTGCAAATCGGTACAAAAAAAAAAAAAAAAAAAAAACTTGTAAAGTTTCAAAAAACCAGCAATTTTGAATCCAGTTGCACTAAAAAAAAATAGTTCAATGGGTTATTTATAACAACCTACATATTGGAATAAACTTTTCTCTGTGGTGGTTTTTGCTTCTTCTTTTTTTCTCCATGTTATAAAAGCCTGCAAGTTAATTGATCATTCAAATTGGGTAAATGGTCATTTGTAGTTTTTGGCTCGAGTTAAAGAGTGGGTTGTTCTCTTAGTTGCTTTTATGCAATGTCGAAAGTGGAACTTTGATAATGATGTGTTAGATTGTGTTTTTTCTTTGTTAGAAGGTTAATGTATTCTAAAATTTTGGTTCAATTTTCTATATCATAACATTGAAGTTAAATGATTTCATGAATATGTCGAATAAAAAATGATATGTATATGACACTTGTGAACACGGTAGATGCAAAAATCTATGATCAATATTCAATAATTCTCACTTGTGAACCTCGAGTCGAATCCTCAAAATCGAGTATCTTGATAACAAGGAAGATAATGATTGTTGAAAGACGTCAATGGGGCTAGGCCCAAGCTTTACAATAGAGCCGAATAGGTCAGGTTAGGCCAAGGGGCCTAGTTCCAAGTAGGGTTACTCAAAATAACCTGATCAACTCGTTAGGTTGGGTTATAAACTTATTTTGGTTGGGTTGGGTTTAAATTATAATATCATTAATTACTCTTTTAAATAATGAATTTTTTCAATTGTAAAGTTCAAAAATTATAGAAGTTTTCATAATTGTTTGAAATTAGGTAAGAAAAATGTTGTTTACTATAAAGGGTGAAAATCGCTCACAAATGGCTTGTTATAAAGGCTTAACCTGATGTAAGGCCCAGGCCATATAGGATTATTTTGAGTGTTACCGGTCATTATTAGCCTATAACAACCCACGAAGAATTAAACCTAAGTCTAGAATAGCACCGTCAAGGGTCCACAGTCCGACTTTCGACTAAAAAGATAAGAAAAATCACAAGTAAGGTAGGGACTAAATCCAATACCTAATATTCCTCGTTGCACTGTTTCCTATTCTACGTTTATTCGTAGTTTTTTTGGTCATTACCACATTAATGTCTTTTGACTGATATATATTTACATTTAAAGTATTTAGACAAGTGATAAATCATCATATGTAATTACATGCTCAACTTCATAAATCATCATCCACCACATTTACTATATGTATAAATATATTTTTTTTCTTTTATGTTATTTTGATTATAGTTGGTAGCACATTTACTATATATATAATATTTTTTTTTTTTCTTGAATGTTACTTTGATTATAGTTAGTACCACATTTACTATATATAAATATATATTTTTTCTTTTATGTGTTATTTTGATTATAGTTGGTAATAAGTGGTCCATGAGAAGGTAAACTCCCGCGAAAAATCAGCAGCATAAAGCGCAAGGGCAAACACAACCAACGAACTCCCTCTCTCACTCACCCATCAATTAAAAAACCAAACTATTTTTTTTTTTTTTTTGTTCCAATTTTATTATTAATTATTAAATAAAAAAAACAAAAATAAAACCCACACTTCATCATTTACGCATCATTGCTTTCTCTGCTGCCAATCCTATCCCCATCCTATTTGCCAATTATTATTTATTTATTTATTTAGTTAAATCAGAGTGGTCCCCAGCCAAGGCAAAACAGAAGCAAGCAAGCAAGCAATATTAATTTAATTAAAATAGATAAAAAGAAAAAGAAAAAGGGTAGGGCCGAGTGATTTATCTGTCGTACGTACCAGTTCCCACGATCATTGAATGCAATCACGTGGGTGAACCTGCAGCGGAGCGTACGATGGAGAGCAGAATCTGAGCCGTCCAATTGGTTAAATGATGGGCCCCATCTGCCTTTTCCCTCGTTAATCGGGCTCTTTCTCTCTTTCTTTCAAATTCAATGCCTCCTCATTCATTCTACGGTCGGTCTTCCCTTTCTTTCTATTCTGACATTATTAACCCTATATCCAAACAGACCCATTCCCAATCCAACGGCTCTCCTTTTTTCTTCCCTTTAACGCCGTCTTTCCCATGACGTTGTTTACGGAACTTCTCTCTTTCAATGTCTCTGCTTTTCCACAAATACCTCTTTTTCTCATTCATTCAAATTCAAATTTTTACTTTTTTATTCCAATAGGTTAGGGTTAGGGTTTGGGTTTAGGGTTATTACCAAATTAAGAAACTAAATGGAATATTTTAATTTTCCAATCTTTAATTAAGACCAACAAGAGATTGTTCATTCATTCATTAATTGCTTTCTTTTGCAGCTTTTTTTTTCTCATCAAATTCCAAGATACATGATTGTCAGTAGTTAATCAAAAGTAAAACCCAACTATTCTTCTTTCATCTTTATTATTCATATTTAATTTTGTCTCTTTCTCTTTTAATTCTTTACATTTTCTACCATTGCTTTTTTTGTGGGATTTTTCAAAAAATGATATTTCAGAATAAATATTTTTAAAAATATCAAAAGTTTTCAAAGATGACGGTGAGAAATGTCATTTTTTTTAATATTTCAAAAGATTTACTATTTTAAAATTACTCATTAAGAGTGTCATAGGTTTGAAATCTCTCTTCTTTTTAAGGTAAAATATAAATTAATGTCTATAGTTTTGGTCAAATACTAGTTAAAATCTACATAGTTTAGATTTGTGCAATGAGGCTACTTCCCCTCTATCATAGTTAAATACTTAACGCTCAAACCTCATTTTTTTCATTATTTTCTCTTCTCGAGAGGCGAATGCACTCTATAGGGAGGGCCCGGAGGGGGCCAGTTATTTTTAGAAAATTTATATTTTTAAGTATATTTTATCTATTTTACCTCTATATTTTTTTTTTAAACAGCTTTATATAATTTTGACCCCGAAACAAAATTAATGTGGTCACAAGAAGAAGAAAAGTAAAAGAAAGAAAAAATATATAAAAAATGTAAGGCTAGACATTAAATATATTTAACTGTGTTGATGAGGAAGTATCTGGCATAATTTTGAAACTATGTTGAGAGTAAATTGTCATTTTTTTTAATTATAGAGTGTTCATGTATTTGACAAAAACCATATGGTCTTTTTTTTTTTTTTTTTTTTTTTTTTGATAGAAAAACCATATGGTCTTAATATACCTTTTACCCTTATATCTAACAATAACAATATTGTTATGAAACAATTAATACGAGCGAATACTTTTAAAAATAAAAGTATTAAAAATAAATGTGGTCATGCTGGCATTGTGTGTCGCTCCTCATATGTCGTAATTGAATTTAATGTCCATGACTTTAATGTTACATTCAAGTTCTGTATAACCTAAAAAAATATAAAATATTTGAGCATCTTCCACCTACTCACACCTTATAGAGAAATTATTGAATATGATTACAAACAATTTGACTCTTCTATTTATTATTATTAGATATATAATTTTAATTAAATAGAAAGCTAATTACATTACATATATCAAATGGTTATTATTGAAAAACAAAGTTTTTTTTTCCTATTTTATTGTCAACACGTCATAATGAACTTGTTATAATTACATTACATAGATCAAATGGTTATTATGGAAAAAGATAGTTTTTTTTCCCTATTTTATTGCCATCACGATGAACTGTTTTTTCTTTTAAAATTATAATTTTTTAAATAGTGATTACAAATATATTAACACCTTCCAAAAATTGTTCTTAAATTTGAAAATATACCTCTGAAAATATGTTATTAAAAACAAAACAAAACAAAACAATAAAGTTGTTTTTTTAAAATAATATCTTAATAGTCCCCAAATTTTATTTATTGTCGGGTCTATTTTAATAATTTTAAATAGTTAAAATATTAGATATTTAAGAAGAAAATAATTTTTTTTAAATCTTTATTATTATAAACTAATAGATTTTATATTTATTGATCTACTAATGATAATTTATTATATCCTAGTATATATATATATACAAAATTTTACATTGGTACTGGTTGGACTAATAAATTCTTATTCTACTGGTTAGCTATCTGCTCTTTTCTTTTAAAATCAAAACTTCAAAACTTTTCTCCTCCAATTTTGTATCGTATCTAAAAATATAAAAATAAAAAACTTCATATTCTCCTATTTATCTTTTTAAAAAAATACATTATAGTGATATAATAACTTAGTTTAAGTTTCTATTCTCCCATCTTTTTGTACTTAAAAATAAAAGAGGGGAAAAAAAGCTTGAAATACAGAGAGAGAGAGAGAGAAAATGGAAAAATGTAGAGCTGGAAATGAACGTCACCCGGGGAGTGCGGGCAGGAGAAGGTACAGAGGAGAGAAGGATAGGAAGGAAAGAAACAATTTTAATTATATTTTTTTAAATGAAAAAAAGAAAAGAAAATAATAATAAGGTAATGATGAAAAAATGGCATTAAAGGCTGACCGGTGTGTGGTGCTTTTTAATAACTCAAATTTGTCTTCTTCTGCATTCTGTGAGGCAGAAGCGACTGCTGATAGCAGGTCATACAACGGTCTCTTGACCGGAAACTACAGGTCATACTTATGAATATCACATTTCATTTCACCATTTCACTTGGATTGAATAACATTTTATAATAATATAAATTAAATTCTACCGTGACTTTAGTTTTTATTTCTCTTGACATTTTAAAAGTTTTTAAAAGGCTAGAACTTTTAATTTTTTTCAAAACTATCATTTGTTAAAAAAATTACTCTTTTTCAAAAATATTTTATTTGGAAAATTGCTCTTTTATTTTAAAAATATCCATTAAAAAAACTCTCAATATTTTAATTTCTATTAAACTTAATCGAAATTGATGAATGGGGTGTTTGGTTGGGAGATTGTGAATGAGAATAGTGTGAATGGAAATGGAATCATTCTCATGATTGTTTTACTTTTTTTTTTTCCATTGTGGCAATGACATCACTTTCTCAAATTTACTATTGAATTTGACATCTCTCATTCTAACACATTTATATTATTTTTACTATTTATTCTCATTCACATGTGCATCCCAACACATATATCATAAACTCAGGTTTTACTTTCCCAAACCCCCTCGAAAAGGTATATTTAAAGAGTACCCCAATAAATGGTATTTTTATTAAAACAAATTAAAATAATTCAGTTATAATTGAAAATTTTGAAACGTTAAAGTTAAAATCAAAATCAAGAGTATGTTGTATAATTTAGCCTACAATATTTATAATAAATGAGGAGTTTAATTGAAGGAAAAAAAACCATTTGAATTGATTTACTTTTGCTTTTTAGATATAAGTAAAATCGGGTATATCTGAGTATAAAGCATCATCACTACTTACTGATTCAGTTGGTCACGAAACGAATAAATTTAATAATTTTTTATTGAAAAAAAAAAAAAAAGAGAGAGAGAGAGACACTATAAATGAAGGTTAAAGGGTATGTTGGGTAAGGGTGTAGAATGCGTAGTTAGGGTTTCTCCTTTTCTTTCTCTGTGTGTGTGTGTGAGAGAGTTGGGGTTGCGGGGAATGTTGGCTGGCTCGAGGCTTTTCATTGAGACTAGTTCTTTTTATAGAACTCTTAAGGCTTCGGACCAGGCTTCATTCCCCTCAACTCTCTACTCATTCTTACTCTCCTCCCGAAGACACGTTTTCGTTCGGTTCGGTTCTGTTCGGTTTCATTTCCTCGTCAACTCTTTCTTTTTTTAACTTTGATTCTTTTCTTCTTCACACGAACTCGAAAGAAGAAGAGAAGTGAAAACGAGAAAGATATATATAATCTTCTCCTATCTCTTAAGGTGGTATAATAATTTATTTAATTTTTTTTTAAAAAATTATTGTGTTTCTGTGTGTAGGGAAAAAGGGAGCTTAAATTCAGAATCAGACAGATGACTGAGTTTGGAAGCAAACTACTCTTGTATAGTGGATTTGGTATATTAATTATATTAATTAATTATTCCAGAGTAAGAAAGGAAATAGAATGATTGATAGATTACCTCTTTAATTCCAGGAGTTTTTCCTTTATTATTTAATGCTTTATTTTTTTTTTTTTCTTAATTTTACTTCAATAACTAATTAATACTGAGAAAATTAAGCCTCTCTCTGTCTTTCTCTTTAATTATCTAATAATGAAAAGAAAAGGGAAAAAAAAACCTCTTGCACGTGTTTATTCTTTTTAAATGGTGTTTTGTAAACATAATTTTTTGAAGAAAATATTTATATATAATTTTTAAAAATACAACCCTACTAAAACTTTTCATTTTTAAATTCTAAATTAAACTAGATCCCATTTCCATATGATATCATTCAAATGAATAAGTTTAACCTCTCTACCACACCACTGATTTTATGAGAGTGTAGAATTTTAACAAAGTTACTTAATTAAATAAAATTAATTGTTCATATACAACAAATATATACAATTTGTAATAATTAAATTTATCTTCGCATTGAAAAAAAATCGGAGTTTGTAATTTTTTTACCCATGTAGCATTTTCTTATTGGGTGTAAAGTATGTTTGACTATTTACATGTAAGAAAATTCAAGTACGTACCGACATCTATGAAAAAATGGAGATTCTTTTTATTATTTTAAAATTTTGATTTGGTCATGGTCACAAAGTAGAGAGTGTTGGAATCGAGAGATACATCAAACGTAGGAAACAAAATGGAAACGTTTTTTACGGATGAAATAAATGAAATTTTGTAGTATTTTTGTATTGTTGGAGAGAAAAATATGTGAAAGACAAAAGCATTATTAAGGCACTTATAATTATTATAATATTACTGAAAAAAAATGTTTTGAAAGAGTGGATAAAAGAAGATATGCCTTATATGGCTATACTATAAACAAATATATAGATGTCTCTATCTTTCTAGGATACGTTGTATAAGATCATCTCCTAATATGACCCTTGATGCTTACGTATCTGATGTAAACTAACCTAACCTAAAAAAATGGAGAAATTCTCTCTAAGCACTCCATTTGCCTAGTGGTTCGGAAAAGGAGTTTGAGCTACACAAACCTAAACCTGTATTCCGTCTCTCGGTTTTGTAATTCTAGATGGTCGGTTATCAATATTCATAATCTTTTAATAAATTCATTTATTTATATAATTTCAACACATTTAACACAACAAATTCACTATTGTACCACAGACTTATTAACTGTTCAAACCTGCAAACCAAACAGCCAGGTTTAGGTTTATGAGGGTTTCATGGTTAAGTCTAACTCAGACTTACCTCCTGATTTTGCAATCCTATGTTCGGTTCTCAAAAAATCATCGTCTTTTAATATAAATTCATTTCTTATTACAATTCTAACACATTTTAACTCTAATTTAGACTTAACAAAAACTCACTTTCGTGTACAATCCAAACACAAACTTAGCAAACCCGCAAGCTAAACACCCCAGAGAGAGAGAGAGAGAGAGAGAATTGTTAGTAGGGCTAAGCTTTATGAAGGTTTAAAAGTTGTTGGAAAAATCAGTTTGACATCCTTGGAAAAGGTCTGGAACAGAAAAGGAAGAGGGGGGGCAGCTCAATTTCAGCTGATTCATGGGGGGAGCGAGTGATGGATGGTACAGATTAATTTGTAGACATTGAAAAGGCAAACCCCAAATATCCAGAAAAATTTCAAGTGTGTTTTCGAAGAAAGGGAGTAAATGACGACCATCTGACTAATCTTGGGAAACTAAATCGAAGAGAGAGAGAGAGAGAGA
Source organism: Gynostemma pentaphyllum (assembly GCA_028015215.1). Classification (NCBI taxonomy): domain Eukaryota; kingdom Viridiplantae; phylum Streptophyta; class Magnoliopsida; order Cucurbitales; family Cucurbitaceae; genus Gynostemma; species Gynostemma pentaphyllum. The sequence continues at coordinate 51,075,995 of CM051352.1, forward strand.
GTAACTCTCTCTCTCTCTCTCTAGGCTTTGGGTCATCAGATTCAGATGACAGAACTTGGGATGTCTTAAAACAGGGAACCATAACCTTTTTCCTGCAATGTCTCTTGATAGCTTTAACCTTTTTTTTTTTTTTTATTACTTGATTGACTCCTACTCATCCCATTGACTTATCAGTTTTTTTATTTTGTTTTTTACCCTAAATTATCACTTCCTATATTTTAAATATGTTTTTAGAGTTCATGTACTTTTAGGGAACCTTTTATTTTTGTTAGATTTTTAAAGTTTGATTTTAGTTTTTGAATTGTGGTGATTATAAATAGGTATAGGGGTGTTCAAATAACCCGATAACCCCATCAATTCAGCTTACCCAAATATTGGGTTGGGTTGGAATCATTTTTTTTTTTTTGGGTTCCATTGAGTTGATTTTTTCTCAACCCGAAATTTTGGTTGGGGGACTCCATTGGATATTTAAGATTGATGACCCAAAACCAACCATTGAAAAAAAAAATTATTAAGAGATGTTTGTTACTTAAAAAAAAAATAAAAAAAAAAATTTTTTCCTAAATATTAAGAGATGTTTGTTATTTAAAAAATTTATTGAATATTATTTTATGTATGATTTTAAATTTTATTGAGTTTATTACTCTTTTATACTTGTGTGTTAATTTTGAATTTATTAATTTCAAAATAAATGAGTTCTATTGTAAAAAAGATTATTCAATAGATTTTTAAATACTATAAGTCAATTCAATGACCTAACCTAACCCAAAATTTGAGGGTTGGATTAGAGTGCAAGTTTTGGTTGTTTTTGGGTTGGTTTCATGATCAACCCAGACTTTAGGTTAGGTTGATAAAATCCTTCAACCCAACTCATGAACACCCCTAATTACAAATTTATAATATTTTTTTTAATATACTTACATATATAGTATTTTCTAAATAACTATAATTCAATGATTTATTGAATTGAAAAAAAGACAAAAAAAAAGAATAAATTTATTGAAAAATAACAAGATTTTTTTATAAATTATTGATAATAGTTTGTTGAACTAAAAAAAGACAAAAAATAATCATTAAAAATAACAATAAAAAATAATAAAATAGTTCAATAATTTATTGAATTGCAATTTGAGTAATTTTTATAAGGTTATGACTTTTCAGTAAGAAGTATGTAGAAATATGTTATTTGAGACAATTTGTATATTTAAAAATCCCAAAAATGACATTTTAGAGGCGAAAGAAAATAAGCCCCTAATTTTTAATTTTCTCTAAAATTACAAAAAAGCCACTCATTTGTTAATTCAATTACTTATTCCATTTAATTCAGTATCTTATTGATTTAAAATCAATATGAGGTATATCAATTATATATAGTTTAATCTCTCAATGAGGGAAACCTAATGACAGACAAGTCTACAACAACTGAGAAGAAAACGGTAAGAACAATGTTTTATTCGGTTTACACACCCCATTAATGGATCAAAATGTCGGGTATAAATTAAAAAACTATAAAAATGTAGTGATCATTCATTCATTTAAATTTTATTTTGGGTCAAGCATTGTGTACTCATTGTTAAATGGCTTTAACTTGCAAATTATAAAAGTTCATTTAATTAGAGAGAGACAATAAGTTTAACATTCATTATAATTTGACTTTTATTCTTAACGATTATATAATTAAAACTAACATCTATGATCTATATATAAGTCAAAGATGGTGAAATTAAACATTCAACTGTTTGAAACACAAAGTAATATGTTTGGATAAAGGAAATGAAACTAAAAAATTATAGTTTTGTTAGCTTAGTGCTGTGAAATTATATAATTAAAATTTATATAACTAGCATCTAGAAATATGCTTTACAAATACTATTGAAGTTTTAAAACTAAGGCCTTTGGTTATGATTTTGTTTTCAATTTGTGGTTTCTAAAGAGTTACTTCTTTTTGTTTCCAACATTTTAAAAACAGTTTAAAATCTTTAGTTAAATTTCAAAAAATAAAAATAAATTATAAGCATGAAATAAGATTGGACTCAAATAGTATATTTCTCATATCTTACTACCCAAATAATAACCCATTTAAAAAACGAAGAGCCCAGTTGAAAAGTGGCCCAACAATGGTTATTATTTACAACAAAATAGTAGGGGTTGGGTTGGGTTAGAGAGTCTTATCAACCCAACTCGAAAAATTCGGGTTGATTATGAAGGGCCCGTTTGGTTTGCAATTTTAGATTCAGTTTTATGAATCTGGATTGAATGAATAAAAGAAATCTGTTTTATTTTGTGTTTGGTTTATAATCTAAAAAAAGTAGTTTGGATTCAATTTTTTTTTTAGGCTAAAAAATGAATTCAACTAAAACAAGAATCCAAAATATCCAACTCAAAAATTGAAAAACACAGATTGACCTCACCCACACAATCCAATCCATGAGTTTAAACACATGAGATAAAAATACGGGTTGGGCCCATTTTGCGGATTTGGGTCGGGCAAGACCTATTTTCCTGTTTGGGTCGGCTCGGTCCGTTTTTAGAGGTTGGCCCGGTCCGGTCGAGTTTTTATTTATTTAATTACATTTTTAAAGCTAATTTTTAACTTTTTAAACTTAAACTTAATTCTAAAGTGATGGAAACAAAAGTTAATTTATTTTTTCACTATATCCTATTTTTTTATTTATACTTTGTTTTTATAATTATATATAAGATTAATTTAAATATAAAAATAAAATAATATATATATATATATATATATTTATTTAAATGAATGGACCTTGAACCGGGTTTCAGGTCGGTTCTAATAGGGCTCTATGGATAAAACCCGGGGGTTGGGCTTGAATTCAAATACATGATTCATATCCAGTGCAAAGATTTATAGGTTGGGCCCCGTTAACCATTAATTTACGGGTCGAGCTTGTGATGGGCTTGGACCAGCCCACATGTTTTATCTATGTGATGAGGTTCAAATAGTTGTAATTTGATATACAATGAATGGATTGAATGAATAAATATAATTATATTTTTACAAATTATTATCATTAAATTAAGTTAAAATGTAAATAGTTTATCAAACTTGTTTAATAAATAGAATTATATTCTTACAAGTGAAATCTAATAGTATATGTGAAATATGATATATGGAAATTACTTAAAAAAAATTAAATATAGTTGAACATTTGAGATTTGGATACTAACCAAACACTTGTTTTGATTCACAATTTTTTTTAAAAATATTTATGAATAACCAACCAAACACTGAATTTGATTTTAAATTTATGGATTTCAATTTTAAATTTGAATCTATTACCAAACACATTTCTGGAACTAACAAATTTACTGGATACTACCCTAAAGTTATTAGAATCCACTGAATTCATATCATGTTTTTCAAATTTCAAACCAAACAGGGCAGAAGCCAACCCAAACCAACCTTCAAAATTCGGGTTGGGTTGGATCGTCGGGTTGACTTATTGTATTTAAAAGCATTTAAATTAGTACATTTTATAATGGAATTAATTCATTTTAAAATTCATAAATTCAAACTTATCATATATAAAATTTCAATAACTCAAATTTTTTAAAATCATACATAAACTAGTATTTAATAAACTTTTTAACCAACAAATATCTCTTAATATTTAAAATAAATATGTATTTTTACTTTTTTAGTTTTTAAATATAGTAACGGGTTGGGTTGGGTTATCAATTTTAAAATTCAACCTCAAGACCCAACTCAAAATTTCGGATTATGAAAAAACCAACCCAATACAAAAATTGGGTTGCGTATGCCGGGTTGTCGGTTTGTTTGGATTGAGTTGGGTATGCCGGGGTTTGATTGAACACCCCTACAAAATATCAATGATAATACAAAAATGCCACAACCCACTTTAAACCAAATCCAAGAACTCTCAGCTCAAAGGGAAGAATCTTTCTTCACATATTCTCCAAGTTCAACCATGGAGAATGAAAAAAGAAAAAGGTAATGACAGAATAAAACAACAACGTCATAAGAGAAATTATTTGAAAATAAAAAGAGAAGAAATCAACTGAATAATAAATGGGAAGGAACAGATATGAGAAGAAGTTGGAATATGTTAATTGTAGAAGACGATATCCCATAAAAACACTGGAAACTTAATATTAAACTTTGAAAATCAAATAATCAAATATTATTGGACATTTAAGTCATAATCTGGCCATATAAGACAATTCTATTAATTCATGAAATTTGTCAAATTATGAAAAATTAAAAATATATGAAGCGGTCCCTATCACATTAAACATTTTTAATACAACGATGACTTCAAAAAAAATAAGAAATATCATTAATTAAATTCCAAAAAAGGGTAATAGCATTAATTAAATTCAAAAAAAATGACAAAATAAATGTAATCGAAATTGAACCGTGAATTTTTAATTCAATTTTTATTATTAATTATTAATTAAATATTATATATTAAAAAAATATAGATAAATAATTTTCAATATTTAGATAAATAAGAAATAACATTAATAATTTCAAATATTATCCTTGTATAAATAAAAGTTGGGGGATGAACATATTGACAATATGGCTTTCAAAAAATATTGATCAACATAAATTTTCAAAAAAAATAATAAATTGACATTTAAAAACCGAACCTTTTTTTAAATTATTATTAAAAAAGCTAAAAAGTTTCACCCACCCCACGCGTGACTCTTCTTCTTCATTATTACATTCATAAAAAAAAAACTCGGATCTCAAGTCTCAAACATGGCGCCGCTTTGATATAATATTTAAAAATAAAATAAATTACTTCGAGTCAACCATGACTCCCAAATCCGCTAAGGTTTGATTTTCATTAAACAATTAGATCATACGCTAAATAAGGGTCTTCATAATCATTATCAGCATCCAGCAGAAAAACGACAAAAGAAAGTGAAATTAATCGAATCAAAACAGGAATCCCATTCATCCCATATCCGATTCAAACTAAACTCTCATCGACCACAACGACGGTCAAGTTTTGGCAACGTGAGAATCCATTTCGTATCAGAAATGGGCGATTCCTACCACCTTCGTTTACCCCCAACGAAATCACCTCAGCCTTAACGATCGCCATTATCGCCTCCTTCAGGATCTCTTTTCTCCTGGTCATAAAAGCTTATTCGGAAATAACAGATGAGACAAAAAAAAAAATAGATATTATTGAACCCTTAAAATCCTAAATCGCCACTTTTTTAAAACTTCGTCTAAATTAACCATATTCCATAACCTAAAACTTCAGGTGTTCAATTTCTTCATTCGTTTCCACACTCATGATCATCTATGTGTTATTAATTTCTTTTTTCTATTTTTTTTTTCTTTTTCAATTTGTCAGCTCAAGAAAATCCGGTTACGGTTAAATCGTGGCTTCGTTGCCGTTTCTTTAAACTTTTTTTGTTTTTTTAAAAGTAAACGGTAACTCTACCGGGGTTCTTTTTCAAAAAACCGAATTTTTCCATTTTTAACTGAATTTTATTCTCCTACATTATATTTTCTCATTTGCTCCTAATTTTAATGTTTACAACAATTTAATCAAATTAGGGATATTCTTAATGATTTCTCAAGGCTTACTTTTGTTTATCCATTTGACTAGAAAATTCAATCAAATTCAATCCGATTCCCTTGAAGACTTTTCAACTTCTTTTAATGGACAAGGGTCTGGAGCAATTTTATTTCATGAACAAAGTTTTATAGTCTCAAGTTTATGTCAAATTCCATCTAAACTTGTTATGAATTTAGTTGATCGTGTTGTTAAGTCTCTTGTCAGTGTTGATTTTTCATAAAAAAAGACGAAGCTATTTGTTTGGCAAAGGAATGTGAAGTTGATAAGTGCAGGAAATTGAGTGACCAGGTATTGTTTTTTGGAAATAGTTTTTCCTTAGTTTGATTCAACGTTCCGTTGTTTTCAAGTGAGATGGGGCATATGATCATTTACGACCAAAACATATATATAATAAAATATGAAATACGGTGTTTTACATGCAACATGATGTAATATAAATATAATTTACTATGATAATCTATTGTATTGGAAGATGAAGAAATATAGGTAATGATATGCTTATTGTAAGGTATTAGCCGTGGAAAATATGGTCACTATTGAAGGATAGAAGAATATATGGCAAGTTTGAAAAGATAAATAATGTAATGTACAAAGTAATGATGTGTCTGTGATTTTGTCTTGGAGGACAAATGCTCCTTTAGCACAAATCTGCTTTCAAATTGAAATAATATTGCAAAGATGTTGTTTTTGCATCAGCGTGATATTAGGTAATATACATGGTCTTTACATTGTCGGTTAGGTTGGATTTTAGGTGATGACATGGGTTTAGGGAAAATAATGTTTGTAATTGCAGAACAAACAGTTCATATACAATATATTCATTTGCTTGTATAAATATATAAATTACTTACTACTTGGTAATTTATATACCAGATTTGTAGCTATATGCTGGACTATTTTATTCACGTTTAATAAAGAGGTGTTGGTTGTAGCTTTACAAAACACTTTTGCCCCATTGGATGAAAGAGTTATATAGCCGTGGGTCTATCTGAGATAGACAAGAAATGGTCAACTTTATTGCCTGGATCATGTTTAATGTTTTTCTTTTTTTTTTTTATTATATAGATTGAACAAACATGCTTTTGATTTCGTATAGATAATATAGTCCATTTAGTTGATTATTTTACAGTATTAGAGCTTCAATACATTAACCTTGTTAGTTATATCTAAGCCTGTAATTAATGACAGCTTGCTTTACGAATTTGTAGCATAGACACACTGAGATGTGTCAAATATTAGACTTAAGCAAAAGCGTAGAAAATTATTAGCTTGCATCATTTTTGGCAGAAATTGGTTTTTTTTTATTAATGAGGATATGATTCTCACCTTTTCAATAAATTTTAATATATATAAATGAATTAAAATGAAAATATGTACAAAATATACAATATACAATAATTGTCAAAATTGAAGGATAAAGGATTTACTAAAAAATATTGAAAATGTACAAGGAAAAATCAAAGTCTGCGAAAGGAACTACTGCTCTGATGATGAGGAAAATTAGAGAAGGAAGAATGCATTGGGATTTAAGAAAGTATTGGGAAAGAGGTCCTTAAAAATATGCTTGTATTTTAATAATTATAAAGTATTCTGGATAAACTTATTTAGAGAACCACCTTTCCATTTTCAACGGTATTCTTTGGTATATTTATATAATTTGAATAGTTAATTAAAGGTCATAACTCATCAACTTCACTTGCAAGTTTAGTGACCTTTTCTTTCCACAAATGTTTTTCCCTACATTCGTAAATAACTAGTTTTTTTTTTTTTAATAAAAAAAAAAAGAAATCAACTGAATAATAAATGGGAAGGAACAGATATGAGAAGAAGTTGGAATATGTTAATTGTAGAAGACGAATCGTGAATTGAATTAATTTAAACGAAAATCAAGTACTCAAATATTATTGATCACGTGCCTAAATGCTGGTCAAAGAAATTCTGTTATGTGAGGAATTAATAAAAAGTAGAATTATTTTAGTATCTAAAATATATTATATGAAGCAGTTCCTATAATTATACTTTTAAATAAACTAAAATTCTATAAATTTAATAAATTTCTTTCTTTGAGACACGATAATAAGCTTGAAACTAAAAAAAAACGTGCATTTTATGTATTGAAATTGATTTTTTTTATCATTTCTAAATGATTTTATAAAGCATATAAACAAATTAAATTATTAAAGTTTCAAATATTTAAAAGAAAAACACGTGCAATATTATTAAATATTATCGAACTGGGTTTGACAATATGGCCTGTTCGGTTTCTATTTCATCAAAATCGAACCTGTCAGGTTTAATATTATCTTAAAAAGGCGGTAGGCTTGAATATAACTCAATTGATTGATTCAATTCCACTTAGTATTATTTTCAGGTTTATGACCTGAATCTTCAGTTTGCATGGCCAAATTTGATGTAATATTTAAAAAATAAAATAAATTACTTCGAATAAACATGACTCCCAAATCCGCAATTCATAATCATTAATCATATACATCATACGCTCTTAAATTTGGGGAAATAATCATTAATCAGCATCCAGCAGAGCAACGATCAAAAATTCAAATTAATCGAACAAAAGCGGGAATTCCATTTCCATATCCATCGCCCTAAACTCTCTCTCACTCAGACGGTCGGTTAAGGTTTTGCTTCTGAGAATCCATTTCCCTCTCAGAAATGGGCGATTCCACCACCTCCTCCGTCAAGAAACCACTCAGCCTTAACGATCGCCATTATCGCCTCCTTCAGGATCTCTCTGCTCCTCCAAAACCTTCTTCGAAAATCACAGATGAGACCAAAGAAGAAGAAGAAGAAGAAGATATTATCGAACTCGAAAACCGACACCGCCTCTTTGAAGCTTCGTCTATTGTTGACGATATTCCATTTCCTCAATCTTCAGGTGTTCAATTTCTTCATTCGTTTCCACACTCATGATCATCTATGTGTTATTAATTTCATTTTTCTACTTTTTTTTTCTTTTTCAATTTGCAGCTCAAGAAAATCCGGTTAAGGTTAAAATCAGTGGCCGTCGCCGTCTCTGCAAACTCTCGTCGAAAGAAGATGGTAATCCACCGGGGTTCGATTTCAATGAACCGAATTTTTCTGTTATAACTGAATTTGATTCTCCTCCACCATTACCACCGGCACCTAAGGATAATGATGACAACAATGGAAGTGAAATTAGGGATATTCTGAATGATTTGAGCTCAAGGCTTGAGCTTTTATCAATCCAAAAGAAGCGAGAAAAGTCAAGCAAACAAACCGATACCCTTGAAGACTTCTCAACTTCTTTTAATGGACAAGGGATCGGGGAGGAAAGTAAATTCGATGAACATGAGTTTGATAGTTTCAAGTCTATGTCAAATCCATCTAATTACTTGTTAGATGGAAATGTGAGGGTTGATAGTGTTGTTAAGACTCTTGACAGTGTGGAGGAGATTCTACCAAATAAGACGAAGCTCCATTTGTTTGGCAAAGGAATGGTTGAAGTTGATAGGTGCAGCCAAGAGAGTGACCAGCTTTTGTCTCAAGGAAATCGTTTTATCCCTCAGACTGAATCAACATTCCGTAGTTTGCAAAGTGAGAGGGGGGGCAATGATCATTTACGACCAAAACATAGAAGTAGTAAACATCATGAAAGACGGGATGGAAACATGCACCATGATGTACTCGGGAAATATAATTTACTAGGAAAAACTATTGTATTGGAAGATGAAGAAAGAGAGGTAGATGATGAGGATGATTGTGAGGTTTTGAGCCGTGGAAAAATGGTCACTATTGAAGGAAAGAAGCAATATGGCAAGTTTGAAAAGAAAAATAATGATTTTAATGGGAATGATGTGACTGATGATTTTGTCTTGGAGGGACAAAGCTCCTTTAGCCACAAATCTGCTTTCAAATTGAAAGGTAAAATTGCAAAGATGTTGTTTCCGCATCAGCGTGATGGATTGAGGTGGTTATGGTCTCTTCATTGTCAGGGTAAGGGTGGGATCTTAGGTGATGACATGGGTTTAGGGAAAACAATGCAGGTAATTACAGAACAAACAGTTCACTTACAATATATTCATTTGCTTGGATGTGCCTAAATTACTTACTACTTGGTTCTTTTCTTCCCAGATTTGTGGCTTTATAGCTGGACTGTTTTATTCACGTTTAATAAAGAGGGTGTTGGTTGTGGCTCCCAAAACACTTTTGCCCCATTGGATGAAAGAGTTATCAGCCGTGGGTCTTTCTGAGAAGACAAGAGAGTAATTCTTTATTGCTTGGATCATGTTAAATGTTTTATTTTTTTACTTTTGTTATATAATTGAACAAACATGCTTTTGATTTCTGTACAGATACTATGGTCCATCAGCTAAACTTCGGCAGTATGAGCTTCAATACATTCTCCAGGTTAAATATATCTAAGCTCTGTAATTAATGTCAGCTTGCTTTCACTGAATTTGAAGCATAGACAACACTGAATGTGCAGATATTAGATTAAGCAGAAGTGTAGAAAATTATTAGCTCGCATCATTTTTGGCAGAAATTGGTTTTTTTTTTATTAATGAGGATATGATTCTCACCTTTTCACTTTTATATTTGAAATTAGATTTTTAATTGTAGTGACTACTCATGGTAAATTCAGCTTTCTTTGCGATCATTGTCCTCCTTACAGGATAAAGGTGTTCTTCTCACAACTTATGATATTGTAAGGAACAATTCAAAGTCTTTGCGAGGGAACTACTGCTCTGATGATGAGGAAAGTGAAGATGGAAAAACGTGGGATTATATGATACTTGACGAGGTCCTTATCAATATGCTTGTATTTTAATAATTATGAAAGTATTCTGGATAAACTTATTTAGAGAAGCACCTTTCCATTTTCAACGTGATTCTTTTGTCTAGTTATATAATTTGTGATGTTATTTAAAGGTCATACACTCATCTCACTTCACTTGCAAGTTTAGTGATCTCCTTTTCTTTCCACAAATTGTTTTTCCCTACATTCGTAAATAACTAGTTTTTTTTTTTAATTATCAAAAAATAAATAACTTGTTTTTGTTTTCTAAATGAATGTGTATCTTCCAACCTTGACTTATATTGGGTTTTCGGTGATCATCCTATTTATAATACAGGGGCATCTTATAAAGAATCCTAGCACACAGAGAGCCAAAAGTTTGCTTGAAATACCTAGTGCTCATTGTATAGTTGTAAGTGGCACACCACTACAAAACAACCTGAAGGTATTACTAATACAAAATTTACTGTAGGTCATTTTCTCATTTTCTTTTAAGTTTTATCCTCTTTTATTTATAACCTCTATGTAAGGGGTGTGTATTTTTACACAAATGCACATAATTAACTACCTTCATCTTCTCTCTCTCCCCCACCCCCTCTCTCTTTCTATCTAATAGGAATTGTGGGCTCTGTTCAATTTTTGCTGTCCTGATTTGTTGGGTGACAAGAAATGGTACACCAATCTTCTTTATAATTGGTTGTTCAGTATTGTCTTGATCCCTTTTCATCTTCTTTATGTTATTTGTTCCAAGTTGTGGTCATGCTTTCATTCGTATGGAAATTTGGCACTTGCTCAGGTTTAAAGAAAAATATGAGTGTGCAATTCTCCGTGGAAATGACAAAAAGGCCTCTGAAAGAGATAAACGGATCGGTTCAATGGTTGCAAAGGTAATGTCTATTGCTGGTTTATGGACCTTCCTGCTGTCAGTTTAGCATGAGTTTAAAACTTGAGTTTTTTTTACTGGTTGTTGTCCATGTGTCATTCATATTCATCCTTCGTTATTAAGTTGTCATTATTGTCATTATTGCACTCCCAGTAATCTCAAATTTTTTAAGCAACTCTCTGTTTTTTACAGTGACTATAATTAGTAGCAATAAATTACATTAATGTTTGTCCACAACAAAAAAATATGCCATTTGTGTAAAAAAAATGTTTTTTTTAATATCAAAATTTGTTCTTTTTTTTTTTGATAATAAACTGAACTCTTTCATTGGTAAGTGAAAAAGCCCCAAAAAGGCCCACAAGCAAATTACAAAAAGGCATGGCAGTTAGAGGCAATAATGGAGGGGGTATAACTATTAAAATATTTACAATTAGCACTCCAAATAGAGGCATTAAGCACAATACATTCCCACACATCACTCAAACTCTTGTGCTTATTGACAAAAATCCTCCTATTCCTCTCAAGCCATATATTCCAGCGGTGGACCGAACTGCATTGTCCCAAAGCATTTTCTTCTTTCTTTATTGTTCAGCTTTTTATGGGATTTTATCTTATTTTTGAGATGAAATAAGAATGATAATCTTGCGTCTAAAATGCTTGATTCTATGGAGACACATTCTACGATATTAGTGTTAATGCATACTTTACAATGATAAAAAATAAAGTCAGCAAAGTTGTAAAATTTGCATTAAAAACTTATAAGGGTACAAAATACAATACATTAAAAGTTTTGGATGAAAGAAAAAACAATAAATGAAACTTTAAGACATTTATGATTGGCTTTTAAGAGATGTATGTTGGTCATGGTTTCAAGGGTAAAAGCCAAAAGGAAGGTGCTACCTTTTGGAAGTTGTGTAAATTGTAATAAAAGATATTGGTGCATGTTTCATGACTTGGCGCTTGGGGGTATAGGAGGTTTCTGAGAGTTTATTTTTCTTTTAATTTTTTTTTTTTTGCAATTTTGACCAAACGTTGTGCAATTATATTCCATCATCCACTCATGCTAATGAGAGGTGTTTTTTTTAATGCAATTTCTTGACTTTAGGAGAATATCGTATCCTCCGTTTTGCATTGTTTTTCTGTTAATGGTAGCATTCCTTGACTTAGATTTTCCCCATTTTTATGGCATAACTGACATTGCAACTTTCCAATTCAAATTGTTTTCTTTTGCATAATCGCTGTCTTCTTTGCTCAGTGTTGCATTTCAATTATATTAACGGCGTTGCGCCCTGTTTTGGTCAATCATCCATATATATATATATATATATTTTCTTGTGCATTCTCTTTGTTTCTTGTCACCTGCCATTTTTGTCTCTGAATGTTAGTGTAGTATCAACAATAGTAACTTATCATCTTTTTATAGGAGTTAAGGGAACGCATCCAACCCTACTTTTTGCGTCGCCTTAAGAGTGAGGTATTTAGTGAAGATAATGACCAAACAACTGCCAAGCTCTCAAAAAAGAATGATATTATTGTTTGGCTCAGACTGACTAGTTGTCAGGTTTGAACTAATATTCATCAATTTTTCTCTCTTTGTCATAATTTTGAAGAATAGCACAGCAATGCATTTCTAATTTATTTGATGCAGCAACGGCTCTATGAAGCTTTTTTAAGGAGTGAATTGGTACTTTCAGCATTTGATGGCTCACCATTGGCTGCCCTTACGGTACAATTTATATTATCTTCCACATTGCTGATCAGATTTAGTTATGATTCTGAAAATCAGATCAAAATCAGTTTGAGTTGTTTCCATTGGGCTTTTATTGTTCCCCATTCACCGCACCAAAAAAAAATTGGGCTTTTATTGTGCCCTTCTGTAATCACATTCTTCTGGCTAGACTCACCCATGTTCTACCAACTCTTTATTTTAATGGCATCATCATCCACTCATGCCATGAAATGGGAGGAGTGCCACAACTTGTGTCTTTATGTTAATTAACACTTAATATGGTGCAGATACTTAAGAAAATATGTGATCATCCACTTCTTTTGACCAAAAGAGCTGCTGAAGATGTACTCGAAGGGATGGAAACTGTTGTAAGCCCAGAAGATGCTGGCATGGCAGAAAAGCTGGCAATGTATATAGCAGATGTGGCTGATAAGGATGATTACAAAGCAAATCATGACAGTGTCTCATGCAAAATATCTTTCATTATGTCTTTATTGGTTAGTTATTTTGACTGTATCAATTTTTGAAGCAGACAAATTAATTTATTGAATATAACACCCTTATTGTTATTGACAGAATAATTTGATTCCAGAGGGGCATAATGTTCTTATATTCTCTCAAACTCGCAAGATGCTTAATCTTATTGAGGTTCAATTCAACTTTCCTCTTCTTATTTAGTTATTTTGACATATCGATGATATTTAATAATCTTATCTCATTGCAAAATATAGATATGGGCTAATTATGCAAAACGTCAGGATGCTTGATAAGTATCAAATGCTCTGAAACAAACAATTTTAGTCATAGTGGCTCACAATTTGATCTATTCAAATACTTTTCATTTGTCAAGATGAATAATGCATGTACAAGATTGATCATATAATATAGTATGTATGGTATCTTTATGTAATCTTTTTCCACCTATTCTATATCTTATATAACCTATGTCATAAAAGTTCTTTGGTTATTTTTTTATTTGATCACTTTGTTCAACACTAATACGTATTATCATTATTTTTTTGTTATCAGTGTTTCTTTATAAATTTATTTCTAAATGTATTTGAGGGGTGATAAGCACTTCCGTTATTTGTAAAAGTAAAGGATCTTCGTGGGTTATTTAGAAATAAAGCAGAGGTCTTGTGGATTAATGCTGTATAGGATATTTGATGGGAAAAACACTGGGTTTAAACTTCTTGAAACTTTCAAGGTTTTATGTAGTTAGAGAACTTAATCTAGTTCATTTTGCAATTACACTTCAAATGTAATTAACAACAACCAAGATGTTTTTTTTTGTGTATTGTTGGGCCATTGTTTTTGGTTGGGTTCATAGCCTGGGTTTGGCCCTTTTCTTTTGTGGCCTTGTAGATTTTCTTTCGTCTATAGGGCTGTTTTGTTGCTCCCCCTTTCTTTGGATTGACATTGGAACTTTTCACAAAATCCATGAAAAGTGCTTCATCTCTTAAAAAAGTTGAAGTTAAGAATCTTCTCACCTAATTTGGATGTATGTCATTTCTCAAAGTGCGTTGATTTGGGTGGTGGTGTCGGCTCACACATTTAGCTTTTCTTGAAGAGTAGTGACTCTTGATAAGTATTTAACAGCCTGTTTTTGAATCTTGCCTATCAACGTAACAATTATCTCAAACTTTTATTCACTTTTCTACTCCTTTAACGACATTATGTACTTAAATCTTCAATGACCAATTAAATATAATATTTTTCTGGATGGGAAAGAATAATATATTGATATAACAACAATAATAGATCTTTGGTCTCGAAGATACAGTCCAAAGATCCTGCCCTACAAATAACAACTAGTCTTTGAATGTACTTGGCCCTACAACTATAAATATAATGTATGCTTAGCCTAGAATTGGAGCATTGGGTGCTTGTCCCTTCTCAGTGAATGTTTATGGACGGTACCCATGGTCTAGCCTAACACTTGGCAACTCTGCTTAGTTGTTGACCTTTTCTGTTAATAAATGTCTGACCTGTTAGCCCCCTTTGCAAAGACGCCCTAATCATGCCAAAGACTACTTGGGTCGCATTCACATTTATTAACCATCAAATGATATAGTGTAGCAACTAATAAACTGAAAAGATTTAAAATAACATTGAAGTTCGACAATTAACTATATAAATCACAACTCAACCATTAATTGTCTAAGATCATAAGAACATCCAAGTTAATAAATTGATCACATCATTCCCCTACATGTTATCTAACCATAAATCTGAATCACAACAGACACATAATTTCCCGTTTGCAACATACATTTTAATTATTCAATGATCACTCTAACAAATATTTTGTTAAATCACCAATAGACCAAAAAGCTCAAAGTGTTGGACTAAGATAAATTTAATCATTGATATATTCTCAACACTTTCCTTCACGTGTGGGTTTTAATATTTGCACAAAGCTCAATCGCGTGAAATATCAATAAATGGAGAGGAAAGGACATTACTGGAGTTTGAACATAGGACCTCCAGCTCTGATACCATGCTATTCACTAATATACCCAAAAGCAAGCTTAAGTTGTTGGGCTAGGACAAATTATATATTTAAACAATTCACACATGACAATTCATAGTGAAATATTTAAGTACACACTATGCATAAATTTAACCATCAAATATGTTGGCGATAAGTAATACTCCCCCATTAGCAAATAAGTCGAACAATGACTCGCTTGGAACCTGAAAATAATGTTTTAAATTAGAAATACTGTGGAAACCGGTCAACTAGAGACAAAAAAGGGCCCTAAACCAAGTGCAACCAGGTTGAAGCTGTCAATGCTAGTCCAGCGCCCAAACAAGTCATTAAGCACACACACACCCTTACCTGAGGCAGGGAACTTTGCTGACCAACCTAGCTTTAAATGGAACTCAGATTGACCATCTTTTGAAAAATTTGGGTATGATTAACATATATGCTCTAGCTTGAGGGGAGTGTTAATAGGAGTTGATAAGAAGTTAATTTTTTTTTTTTCATAGTTATTTATTCCTTTATTATAATTATACACTTTCCTAGAAAAAAACATACACGCGTTTGTGTATCAGTTATATAATTATATATGTATGCCAATTTAGTAGTGATTAATGAATGGAGTAATCTCTCATATGCTGTGAGATTACACGATTCAGTTTCAATGTCATAGATATTAATTGTGATCGGAACTTAATCTGGTCTATTACTTGCAGGCGAGAATATTAATTATGTAAATCTCAAATAAAAAAAATGTGCTTATTTCAACTGTAATTGGCAGTCGCAATGTATATCTCGGTTTTAATTTAATTTTTTAGTAGTTAATGGAAATGATTATTTATGGTAGTTTTGTTTTAACAGGAATCATTATTATCCAATGATTATGACTTCTTGCGCATTGATGGTACTACAAAAGCTACTGACAGAGTAAAGATTGTTAATGTAAGTAAACTACCTACTACCAAAAAGTGACTAATATTTATTCATATCTATCCTTGATATTCATTGACTCTTGCCACTCTCTAGGATTTTCAAGAAGGTAGAGGACCTTCCATTTTTCTCTTGACATCTCAAGTTGGTGGTTTAGGTCTTACACTTACTAGGGCAGATCGTGTAATTGTGGTTGATCCAGCCTGGAATCCAAGGTACTTTAAATGTATATTAAATCTTTTCTCATGTTTGATCCATGTTTTAGTTTGAATTACATTAGTAGAGAGAATAGTTAGTTGCTTCTGCCGATAAGTTAAACTTCTTATTCAAAGGAGGGGACTTTCAAATTAAGTTTAGAAATTCCATGACACAAATATCTCGTATTGAATAGGAACAACAGATAGCGAGGGCCTATTTGGATGTTGTTTTCAACGGTATCTTTTTTAGAACTAAAATTCGGTCATGGATGATCCTCTTTTGAAAGTTATTTTCTCCTTATTTATTTCTCTAATTTTATTTTTATTTTTAATCGACAATACTTAAAAAAACTGTAGTTATTTTTCCCTCCAAAACCGTTGACTATTTGTGATTTTTTCTTTTTTAAATAGTAAGATAAACTTTCATTGAATTAGAAAAAATAAATACAAGAGGGGATGAAGAATCCTCAAAACAGCAAAATGCAGAAAGCAATTTTACTGGATAACATTCCATTTAAAGCTCATGGATTATCTAAGTCATGAGGCTTTATAGATTTAGCCCAAGAAAAAGAACGAAAAACAATCTAGTCCCAGACATTATCCCAACTCCCAAGAAGCAATTTTTTCTTAAAAAATCATAGGGTTATGCTTAATCCAGTCCATAACAGAGTAGAAACGACACAATTCCAAAGAGTCTTCATTTGGGTAATTTTTAAAAAGTTATGACATTTAGTATTTACTATGCAAAAATATGCTATTTCATAAACAGCCCCTTTTTGTTCACGTTTGGAAGAATACTTGGTGTTCTAGTTCATTATTTTAAGAAATACTCTGTAATTGTGTGTGGTTCATTGTTGAATGGTTGATGTATCTCTATTTGGTATTATATAATAGATTTGGATAAACTAATTAAAGGTTTCTATGTTAAGTACTGATAATCAAAGCGTTGATCGAGCATATCGAATTGGGCAAAAGAAAGATGTTATAATATACAGATTAATGACATGTGGGACGGTTGAAGAAAAGATCTACAGAAAACAGGTAAAATTTATTTTATATTTATATTTTGGAAAAAGTTTAACTTGTACTCATGAACTTTGCCGAGTGTGTCAATTCATCTTAGCCGAGAGTGTCAATTTAACACACTCGGCTAAGTTTAGGTTATAAACGACATTTTCCCTTTATGTTAGTATTTGTTACGTGTATAATATCGTATAGGTTTAAATTCTATTCGAGTCCCTAAACTTTCATGCTTCTATCCTATAACACAACTTTTATTTGTTCATATGTTAGTCTTTTAATGTTAAAACATTCTATTTTAGTTCCCGAACTTTGCATAAACTCAATTTAAGTCTTCACTATTATTTTTTAGTAAATCATTGAACAATCTTACACCTTAACCTAATTGTGTCTTCAAACGCTTGTTCATGTAAATGTATACTCATTATTATATGGACAAAACACATGTTACATCAGAATTCTGTTTAACGACTTACATAACAGTGGGAG
This sequence comes from Gynostemma pentaphyllum, assembly GCA_028015215.1. Classification (NCBI taxonomy): domain Eukaryota; kingdom Viridiplantae; phylum Streptophyta; class Magnoliopsida; order Cucurbitales; family Cucurbitaceae; genus Gynostemma; species Gynostemma pentaphyllum. The sequence goes on from CM051352.1 coordinate 51,094,087, forward strand.
GACTAAAATGGTTTTTTATGTCAAGTTTAGCGATTAGAATAAATCATTGGAAACTTTATGGCATAAAACAGAACATTTGTAAGTTTAGGGACCAAAACAAAATAAGCATAAAATTTCAGGGACTAAAAATAAGTTAGAAACCTAATGTATTCTGTATAAGAGCTCATTAGCTATTTGTTTTTTTTTTTTTTTTTTTTTTTTTTTTTTTTTTTTTTTTTTTTTTTTTTTTTTTTTTTTTTTTTTTTTTTTTTTTTTTTTTTTTTTTTTTTTTTTTTTTTTTTTTTTTTTTTTTTTTTTTTTTTTTTTTTTTTTTTTTTTTTTTTTTTTTTTTTTTTTTTTTTAAATAAAAAAAATAAAAAAAATTTTAATTTTTTTTTTTTTTTTTTTTTTTTTTTTTTTTTTTTTTTTTTTTTTTTTTTTTTTTTTTTTTTTTTTTTTTTTTTTTTTTTTTTTTTTTTTTTTTTTTTTTTTTTTTTTTTTTTTTTTTTTTTTTTTTTTTTTTTTTTTTTTTTTTTTTTTTTTTTTTTTTTTTTTTTTTTTTTTTTTTTTTTTTTTTTTTTTTTTTTTTTTTTTTTTTTTTTTTTTTTTTTTTTTTTTTTTTTTTTTTTTTTTTTTTTTTTTTTTTTTTTTTTTTTTTTTTTTTTTTTTTTTTTTTTTTTTTTTTTTTTTTTTTTTTTTTTTTTTTTTTTTTTTTTTTTTTTTTTTTTTTTTTTTTTTTTTTTTTTTTTTTTTTTTTTTTTTTTTTTTTTTTTTTTTTTTTTTTTTTTTTTTTTTTTTTTTTTTTTTTTTTTTTTTTTTTTTTTTTTTTTTTTTTTTTTTTTTTTTTTTTTTTTTTTTTTTTTTTTTTTTTTTTTTTTTTTTTTTTGTTTTTTTTTTTTTTGGGGGGGGGGGGGTGGGTGCGGGGTTTTTTTTTTTTTCTCTTCGGGGGGGGGCCCCTCCCGTATTTTTAAACACTGCCTTCATAGTAACTTTACACTATTATCATGATTGTTAAGTTTTTTGTTGTTATAGTTTTTGTTAATGTTTCCTTGTTGAATATCCCCCCTCCCCTTTTTTTGTATGTCTTCCTTACCCCCCCAAAAACCTAGTATGATTTTAGTGAATGGAATGATATTGAGTTTTCTCTCAAACCTTTCACTTTATGATCATACAGATACTAGGTGTAGGGTAAACTCACTCAACATATGTTTTTTTTTTAAAAAAGGGAAGATGAAGTTTCATTAATCAAAGAAAAGTAAAGTATAAAGAGAGGGAGAGAGTCCTAAAAAAAAAAGAAAACATTATGAAACTCAATATATGTAAGCTGATCATAATATAAATAGAGTAACCTCAATGTATATAGGAGAGCTAATTGAAGTGAACTTATCACGCACAGAGTATTCTCAGTATACGAGACAAGCTAACTAAGCCAATCATACTGATCATACTTATTTGTACAACGAGCACTTTACACATAGTAGAGTTGAACTGGATTATACCCACCATACTTTGAGGAAACTTGATATGTATAGGAGAGCTAAACTGAATCACACTATAATATCCTAAACCTCAATGTGTATAGTGGAGCTAAATTGATCATACTACAGAGAGTAAACTTAAGGCGTATAGTAGAGCAACTCAGCTGCTTAACATAGATAAATGTGCACAGCTGGTAAATTGAAGTTTCATTTAAACCTTAGGAATCTAGGAACTATTCCAGCTCAAGAATGGGAGCAAGGACTCTAAGACTATTATATGCTTGTCTATACTAATTATACCTGTCCTGTCACAATACTAAACTGATATATAGAGATGATATATACATAACTTTTGCTGAGCTGCAAATGTGCATGCTCGATTTCATAAATGCACCTTAAAAATCTATAAAATGCACTCACAAACTTGTTTACATATAATTATATAGCAATCACTATACTATACCTAAAGTAAACCAAGAGAGAAACCAAACCACTTAATATTGATATCTTGATTTCATGCTTAAGCTTATTTGAGTCAATAATGGTCGTACGTTGTAGAAATTTTATATTTCTAATTTGAAGGAAATAGTTCAACTCATTTTTGACTTTTAAAGTTCATGATATAGATTTATAAAGGAGGGTTATTTAAAACTGCGACAGAGCACAAAGAACAGATTCGATACTTCAGTCAACAGGTAATACCTGGATTTTTTTTTGTTTGTTTTGCTTTACCTGTTGATTCATATTCTTAAATTTTTTAAACATTTTTTTTCAGGATCTTCGAGAGCTTTTTAGCCTTCCAAAAGAGGGGTTTGCCGTATCTGTCACACAACAACAATTACATGAGGAACATGATTGCCAACATACAATGTATGAATTGCATGATAGATATCATTGAATGTATGATAAGAATTACATGCATATACACATTTGAATATTTGTAACCTTGAGGACTACTCATCCTCTTTTTATCTTTTCCTTTATCAATGAAAGTTTAGAAAAGCTATTGGCAGCATGTTATAGCCCACTCTTTATCCTAGCAACTCACTGAAGCAGTAGAATTGCATGTGGAGCCAGAATCTGTCATTGGCATTCATTATTCTGGAGTATAGCAGTAGACTATCAAAGTGCTTATTCATTTCACTTTGAATGCTTGATGGCTTCTTGGAGGCTGGGTACTGATAAGCCCAAGGTGATCACATATGTTAGGCGTAAGAGGAAGGAGTAAGTTGATACTTTGTGCGGGTAGCAGCCTCTTGTAGTACAGTGGGCGGAAAGTGAGAATGAAAAAGGGAGTGAAGGAGTGAAACAGTTGTGTTGTCTATTGGGTAGTAGTCCCACATCAGGAATCTGAAATTGTTTGATTGATGGAAATTGATTGAGTCTATCAAACTTGTTGGAATATGTGGTCAAGGCTAATTACGAAATAATGCAGTGGAAAGAATGGACCTGAAGGAGCCCTTTGATGTGAGGCTTAAGTGTTGTGAGAATGGGAAGGACCATGCGAAATTTTCAAATATTTGATATTGTTGTCTGCTGTTGGTTTTCGAGTGACTGATAAGCACACTTTCTTAAGGTGGATGGAACACATCTCAATATTTTGCCTTCTGGAAAATATGATTTTGTTGCCCTATATCACTACTATTTAATAGAGAATCCGTGTTAGTAAACAAGAATTTATTGATATATATTCTAGTTCGGGCTTAGTGTTTTTGTAGTCTTTGAAGCCACTTGGGCCCGTTGAAGTGATTTATTTTACTTTTAACTCTATATGGTTTTATTGGCTGCAGGGACGATTTTTTGACACACCACATAAAGTTTCTAGAAACTCAAGGTATTGCAGGAGTTAGTCACCACAATTTACTCTTCTCTAAAACAGCCCCAGAACCTGTACACGTATTGGAGGAAGAAGACACAGCCCTTAGGTAACTTGAATTTTATTTGTGCACATTATACCTTCCTCTTTCATTTGTAAGCATTTTATTTAGCCCGGGGAAGCATAAATTTTTCCATCAAAGTTACTAATGGATATGCAGTTTTTCCATTGCTTATGGGAGAGAACAAGTACAGAATAAATAAATAAATGATATTATTTTTCTTTTTAGAAAGTTGGAAGGAATTGAAGGATATTGTCTTGTATTATGGAGTCTAGAAATGTAAGCATGATGACAGAGCATGGCCAAAAAACCAAGCAAAGATGTTTTAAGTGATGCGTGCAAAAAAAAAAAAAAAAAACTACCATATGATATACGGCGTCTATCAGATTTGCAATATTTTTTTTTGGGACTGTTCTAACTCTGTTTTTATGCTGTGCGTGTAGGATGAAGGAGGTTGCATTTAGGGAAAATGCAACATCAAGTTCTTCACATGATCTCGATATTGATGGGTATGATTGATTATATGGATCACATATACATTTCCTTTTATTTTCAGTTATTCAAAGAAATACATGTCTAATTATCCTTTACGTGGCTTCCAGAGCAAGGTTTGCTTTCAAACCAAAGGATGTGAAGTTAAATAAAATTAATACAAATCCAGAGAGTCCACTTATGTACACAGAAAGAGAAATCAAAGAGAGAATCAACCGGCTGTCGCAAACTCTTGCAAATAAGGTATGGTTCTTCTCTGCAACCTTTCCCCTTTGAGATGTAGTTTAATAAAAAGAAAAGAGAACTTCTGTACAATACTTGGGACATAAACTTTTTTTTGTTAACTAAAAAAAAAAAAATAAGGAAAATATCCAAATCATAACCAACTTTGCTCAAAAACCAACTGGCTTAAATGGTTGTTTGACTGTTCTAGTTTGATTTTTTTTAGTATCAAAGGTGTTTTAATTTTTCTTCACCGAACAAATGATCAGGTGCTCGTCTCAAAATTACCGGACAAAGGAGAAAGAATAGAGAAGCATATAGTTGCTATGAATTTACAGCTTTCTGAATTAAGAAGGAAAAAAGAAAATGAAAGTGAGAGTGAAAATGAAGTCATTGGCATTACCAATGAATTTCAAAGGGTGCTGAATGTATAGGTTCACTCTCGATATGGAGCTTGTGAGGAGTGAAATGACACTAGCCTTTATTGAATAAAATATTTGAACTTTCTTCTTATAATTTGTTGGATATATTTAAAAATAGCAAAATTTTTGACTTATTTAAAAAAAATGGCATTTCTTAACCAATCTCAGTCTCAGATTGGTGGATCTCATCAAAACATTTGCTATTTTTAAAATTATCCATTAAAAAGTGCTATCAATTGTAATTTCTCATTATATTGAGTAACTAGTAGGCCAAATATTTAAGTCTCAAAGAGCTTTTTCACCAGTTTGTATTTACTATAAAGATTAATATATAATATGGATCACCAATAAATTAAGCCAAATAGACCCTTGATTTATATCATTTTTTTTTTTAAAATTTCGTTTCTGATGTATAGTCTTCTATGTTTTAAAATATTTCAACACCCCAACAAATTTTTTTTTTTTTTTATTTTTTTTTTTTTTTTTTGGCCATGAAATCGTAGGAAGCTTTAACAGGAAAGTTCATGACAAGGGACTGTTTGATTTCTTTTAGTCTTTAATGTTTTTAAAAGTCCTTACTTTTATATTCATAAGCATATAAAATATGTCAACACATGAAAAATATAATTTTTATATAAGACACAATAAAGATAAAATTGAAATATTTTGAAATATTAAAGATGAAATTCAAAAAAGCTATATACACCAAGGACCCAAGCTTATAGTTAGCCTATAAATTACTAAAAGTTAGATTAATATTGTAAAGACTCGAATTTTCACAAATCTTTAAATCAGAAGTAAAACAGCGGAAGACTTATTTTTACAAAAATTTGGCGTGGATCCGTTTAAAATACGAACTCCCTAAACCTGTTTTTAAGAACTCATCTCGGAAAATTTTAATCACATATATTCCCAACCTAGAATATACTCAAATCGGAGAAAGGAAACTCATAATATACATACAACCGATCTTAGGCTCTCATGAGCCACAAAATACAAGTTTTAGGACTTTATTTCAAGTTTATATGTATATATGGCATTCCTAAAATGCTCCAAACATAGATTTACTAGTCCAAGTATCCATAAACATTCACTCGAGATCACGGACGGCCACCTCCACGACCCGCCCTCTGCACTACAGTAATAAAAAGTTTAAGTGTAGCAACATTAGCATAAAGATGCTAGTGAGAATAAGATGGATGCAAGCACTTTTATGAACCAAACTCCATACAGGAGAATGTGTCCCAATAATTCTAATGTACTTTTGCACTACCCATTCGATATTCCCAGTACTTTACATAAAAGATCAATCCATTCTACTAAATTATGACTTGAAAAGTAAACATTCAAGCCCGTAATTAAGGTACTAAGACAATGAAATAGTACTAAAGCATAACTAAGTAAGTAACAAAGTAAATAACAAGGTAAATAATAAAAGTAAATTTCTCATTTCAACCGTGACCACTTGTCACCAATCACAACCATACCGTGACCTCCCACCGTGACATCACCGCATCACAAAACCATTCCGTGACCTGAGGCGTGACATCATAGTCACCAATCACAAACCATTCGTGACCTCACCGCGACCTCATCGCACCGGGCCTTCACAGGACTCCCAATCACGAAACCATTCAGTGTGTCTCATCGTCCCCGTTACATGCTACCAATCACAAACCGGCATAACAATATGCAAAACTTACTACTCTCTTTAGTAACACCTAAAAGTGAATCTCATCACTAATAATAACGACTAACTCATTCTACACAAGAATCTCTCCAAAGTTCTTTTAACTATTCTATAACCACTCAAAATAAACGGGGACATAATACTCTTCTCAAAGTTTCCGAAATCTAATTCTCCTCGAGAATATAACTTTAAACCACCAAAAGCATCTTACTTTAAGCAACAACCAATCTTAACTAAATTCCTTATGCACTTTCCTTAACTCCCAATTAACATATATTCTTGGAAAGTTCTCAAGTCTATTAACCCCTTAGCATCGATCTAACATAAATGTCAAGCAATCGAAAACATAAAAGTAATCACAACCATTTTAAACTCACCTTATAAGAGTAGTCAACTCCTAACCACCGTTGACCGAAAATCACGAACGATGCACAAAACCTATAATTAAAATACATCTAAAGTATATTAATTATCCGAAATGAACAACGATCGACACGATACAAAAATTAATAGACAAAACAGCCCGTAAAACATGCCAAGAGGCCCACGGCTCAAGGGGAAGGAAGAAAAAGGAATTTGTTTTCCGGTTTTAAGCACTTTAAAGACAATCCGGGTGGTTTCGGGTACTTTGAAGATTGGTAAACTCAATGGGTAAACCTAATTTAGGGTTTAGGTCAAAAATCAATCCCGAACAATTTAGTAAAGTCATTAAACTAATCAAATTCAAAGCTCTCATCAACAACAAACAAAGAGGAAAATTGAAATAAATGGCTTTTTGGCTCAAACCCGGATCTAGGGTTAGGGAAAGTTCCTAAAAATGAATAAAACGACTTTCCCGAATGATTTCTTAAAGCTTGATGAGCGAATTCAAAAATACAACTCAAAACCTCCATTAAACACTATTCACTTCTAGGTTTTGAAACTTTAACATACCTTAAGGCCTCAGAAAAAGGGCGGAAATCACGAAGAGTAGGTTGGAAATGATCTCACAAGGCAAGAGCTTTCCAACGGATATAGGACTCGGCGATCCGTTGGGAAATAAAAGAAAATAAAAAATTGGGGGGGGTCTTGATGCTCACGGGCACAAGGGAGAAGAAAAAGATGCAGAAATTGAGTTTAAAATGGCTAAGTGTTGGTATTTAAAGGATGGTGAATAGTGATTTTGTGATATTTAGTAAATCGGGGCACGCCAACGTTTCTCTTTTTCTTTTACTTTAAAAAGCGAAACCCAAGCTTGTAACTAGCCCAATGGTGATTAATAATTATTAATTGGCCTTTTAATAATTATTAATACAACCAAAACTAAAGTAGGCTAATTAAGCGATTAAAAAGGTTTCCGAACGAAAATAACTATTTAAGTCTAAATAACTAAATCTAAATTAACTTTAAATAAATAAATACTTATATAAATAAAAAAAATTACCTCTAAAATAACGGGACGTTACAAATATTGTTTAAAAACATTTTAATTAATTTTATATTAATTAGACTTTACCTCTGTTGCACACTTTTTGACATTTTTGTTAGTTTGTAATTTTTTTTTATATATTTATAATTATATAACTGTTCACACAGAATTCCAAAGAGATGAAATAATTGTGGAAGCAATATAATTTATACTAATGTATGAGTGTTACAATTTCTAATGAATAATCCTTTGATACTTTTTCACCGATATAAACTTTGATACGAGTGTCGATTTGCATGTTTCTTAGATTGAAGAGTTGAATTTGTTGAAAGTTTAGTTTTCAAAGTAGTCTTTAGAAGTCTTCAAAATAGTCTTTAGGAAGTCTTCAAGACTTCAAAGTAGTCGACATGAGTCTTCAAAGTTTTAGTGAAGTCTCTGAATATTTTTTTGAATGGTGAATGGTCTACTCTATTTATAGATTTTTTTAAAGCATTTGGTGGATATAGACTTTCATTTGATTTAGGCCTAAATGACACATGACACAATTTGATTATATTAAGTGATAAATACAAAATACACCCCTACACTTTAGGTTATTGTTAAATAATATTCCCTTGCACTTTTTGTGTGTGTCATAAAATACCCCTACACTTTAGTAAAGCTGCAAATCACACCCTTCAATCGATTAGTTTTAACTAAATTTAGACACATCTATATTATACGCATACCACATGTTTCAAAACCATTAAAAATTTCTAAAAATTTGAAAATTAGAGTATGATTTATAAGTTTTACATCTTATTAGCATAAGAGTTTATTCTAAAATTCTACGCATTTATCAATTTCTTTTGTTATTTTTCATGAAATCATAATACATGATATACGTAGAATATAAATATATCTCAATTTCGTTAAAACTAATCGATTGAAGGGTGTAATTTGCAATTTTATTAAAGTGCAGGGTATTTTATGACAAAAAAAATTGCAAGGGTATGATTTAATAATAACTCAAAGTACAGAGGTGTATTTTGCATTCATCCCTTATATTAATTTATGTAATTGGTCACAAAAAGAACATGTGACATTATTTTAATTTAGTTTAGAGACATGTAAAATTTTAATTGTTCTTTGTTTAATTAATTTTCTCATTGGTATAAATAATTATATAACAATTTGTAATTTGCTGAATTATCTTTTTCTACAAATGCTTTCTTTTCAAAATATATGCACGAGTTTGTTCTTGGGTAATTTTCGAAAATATTTATAATCAAAATATGAGATTTTTTTTAAATACAAAATTTTGTTAATTTCATTTGATTTGATTTTTCCTTTATTAAATAAATGAAAATTTGATTTGATTTTTTTTAAGTAAAATTTTGAATTATTAGTGGCCCAGCGCCCGTCGAATGGGATTTCCAATATGCAATAAGACTTTTTCTTTTTTCTTTATCTGTTATGGTAAAGATGTGATATCTAATCTATTTGACAGAGTTTAAACCCTAACATAATTCAGTTTATAAATAGGGTTTGAATCATGGATTTGTCTATTGATTTCGTCAACCAAATTTTGTTTTGCATCGTAATAAAGGTCTTCTCTATTCGTATTCGTCGTTTGAAAAGATGTAAGTTTCTCCCTCTCTTTCATTGACTTCAAACCACTGTTAGAGTTCAAAATATATATATATATATATATATATATATATATATATATATATATATGTGTGTGTGTGTGTGTGTGTGTGTGTGTGTGTGTGTTAAAGATCTCATATCGGAAAGATGAAAGGACCTAACAACATTTATAAAGTTTAAGGGTCACTATTTTCATTATCAATTGATTTTGAGATGGATGCCCACATTATTAATATGGTATCAGAGCCCAACAAAACTCAAATGAGTATTCGGTCCAAAAATGGGATCCGATCCAAGATTGGTGAGCTTAAAAAAGGCACCATCTTGAGGGGTAGGTTAAAGATCCCAAATCGGAAAGATGAAAGGACCTAAGTACATTTATAAAGTCTAAGGGTCACCCCTCTCATTACCAATTGGTTTTGAGATGAATGCCCCACATTATTAATGATATATATATTTGTTAAATTAATCTTCAAATTACATGACAAGAAATATTAATTTGAAATTTGGCTTTGTGATCCAAATTAAAAAAAACATAGACTTAATTTTTTTTGATTCAAACAATATTATGTATAATGCTTCTAGTTTACATATCTTATAGCTTTTATGCATATGGCTCATTTAAATTGTTATATTGGTAGTGTAAATAAGATAATTTTCTTTTGACTATTCGAATTGCATTGTTAAGTCCAATCTTCCTGTTTATATACATCCACATACATGTCTTTGTATTACAAGGTCGATATTGTAAGCTTTAGGCGCCAAGGTGTTTCACTATGTGGGAGAGCATTCAACAAAAACTGGTTGGTACTCCTTTTAAGAGTGTTCCTCCTTCTCTTGAACAAGAAATACATAAAATATTTTGCGCTATTTCGAAAACCAATGTGGCTGATATAGTGCCCCTTCAAATTATAGTGAGCGGTATTTTCAGAAAGTTAGGAAATATAATCATTTACTAGATTGAGACCATCAATTAATGAACCTTTACATTCGCTTGAAGGAAATATCATCTAATGAGAGTAATCTCTAGAAAAAGCAGGGTGAACTTCAAAAACGTGCAATAACAAGATTTTTGAAGATTGAAAAACTAGAAATGGAGCTTAAGATATTAAAAACTGAGAATAAAGAAATCATAAAGTTGATGCTTGAGAATGAAGAGAATTCAAGTAACTATAGGTGAACATGGGTCGGGGTCGGGTACCCCGTTTAAGCCAAAAAATTGCACCCCGACCCCGCCCAATTTAAAACTTACCTCGACCCCACCCTATATAATTGTCGGGGTCGGGTACCCCGACTCCACCCCGTTTAAGCAAGTTTTATTTTAAAAAAAAAAACAGGAAGAACAGTGCAGTAGGAAGAGAAGGAAAAGAAAAGAAATAGAAAGGGAAAAAAAATCAATATGAAACATAATTGGGCCGTGGGTTGTGCTCTGCGTATATGGGGTGGGGGGATTCAAAAATAAAAATAAATTAATAACATTAATCGGGGTCCAATCTCCATGCCCCGACCCCGCCCCGATTACTAAACAGGGCTATATATGCTACCCCGACCCCGACTAAGCATTTGAATGGGCTGGGACAGGGCGGGTTCGCGGGTACCGGGGTTGGTGTTCACCCCTACAAGTGTAACGTCCCGTTATTTTGTGATAAAAAAAAATTATTTATTTTATTTTAATTTAAGTAATTAAAGTTTATTTATTAATCGATAAATTAGAATTTAGTAGTTTATTTCGATTTAAGTCATTTTAATGGCTTTATTTGTTTAAATAAGTTATGGTGGTATTAATAATTATTAACGGGCCAATTAATAATTATTAATCACCAGGAATAGTTTAAGAACTTCGGGTTTCGATTTATAAGTCAAAAGTCATAAAAGGACGCAACCGTCATTTCTAAAATTCCTATATATCTAAACACTATTCCATTTTCTTCTTTAAAATACCATTGACCAAGCATTTGACCAAAAACATCTCATTTTTCCTCTCCAAACCCGAGCAACAAGAGGAAGAAAAGAGAAGAGGAAGAAAGTGTCGCCCCAGCTTCGTTTCTTGGCCGTTTTTTGTGATTTCGGATGCGTTGGAAAGCTCTCGCCGAGACCTTTCTACCCATTCCACTCTTGAAATGTTTCCAACTCTATAAGGTGTTTATTGATTTTCATTTCTTGATCGCTCTTTCGGAGGTTTGGAGCGAAGTTACATCTTCTAAGGTAATGCCCTGGCTAGAGGTCGTGGGAGAGGAGGTGGTGCTACGTGATCGAGGGATGATGACCTCGAGATGGACTCAGTTGTTGTAAAGTTTATGTATTACTTTTGTGAACTTTAAAGGATTTTGTGAATTGTATATTGTATTTAGCTCATAAGAGCTTATAGATGTTGTTTTATGATATTACATCTTTGAACTCCTGAATTGGGACTCAATGTTCCATGTGATTTTATTAGATTTGAAAATTAGGATGTAAACAGGTTTTGGCTAGCCAACTTTCAAACATAACCACGCCAATTTTTCTTAAAATAAAAGACTTCCGCTGTGTTTTCTAAATTAAATTTATTTAAAAGTGTCGGGTCGTCACAGTTGGTATCAGAGCCTTAGGGTTACAGACTACACGATGCATGTTTGTTTTCATGTTTTGTTTTAAGTCCATTCTCAAGTCATCATCCGAGATCGCGAGCAGGGTATGCCTAGAACCTTATTCTCAAGCTTTAAATTCTTTAATAGTATTAAAGTTATGAGAACGTTGTTTATTTGTAAATGTGATAGTTTACATCCTTGTAAAACCACTATGTGGTTATGTTTATTTGACCCATTTTGAGATTTGGGTAAGGGTGTCGAGAAGGTGAATGACCCCGTGCAGTTTTGGAGGTTATACATCTTGTTAAGAGTATTGACATAATGACAAAGTAAAGGAGATGAGATACTCCGAGAGATCAACCGTTTGATCTTTAAAACTAATCAAAGTGTTATTGTCACACAATTGCTAAGTAGTGGTCTTAGTAGATGTGTGTGGACATTTATGTGTAAAAAGGGGACATGTTTGTCTGGAGCCCAGTATTAAGAGATGAAACACATGTTTGAGGTGAGAAATTGTTGAAAAGAAATCGGTTTGGCTCGAGTCCAGTAACCTAGATTCAGCTCAAGGGACAAGTTCCTGGTTTGAGTTGAGAAAGTTGAATTTTGGTAAATCCTTATGGTAGCATTGTGCTAAAAGGAAAGTGTGTTGCCACTCAAAAGAGGAAGTAAGGACTTTACGTGATAAGTCTCAATGAGGACCATTAACGACAATGTTAATTAGTGAATGGCCTAGTTTGGTTGCTATTACACTATGGTGTATCAATTTGAATTGGACATACTCGAGGTCAAGTAATGAAGATCCATGTTCAGTAAATTTTCAAGATTGACTAACACTAAGGTGGAGTGCTGGTATTCGATTGAAGTATAGAAGAAAGTTGATGAACCGTGGTATCGGTAACTTCTATAAGGCAATGAGATGGTTTGGTGAACATCAATTCACATTGAGTTTGACCATCTAATTGAACGGTGAACTTTGAGAAACTTGTAGGTTATAGTTTGGACCTACTGAGTCTTTAAAATAGACTCTAAAGTGAAACCTATGTTGGAAGGTTAGAATGATATTGAACTAAGGTGTTTGACAAGCACCAGTTTTGCCTTGTAAAAAAAGGAAATGATCTCTGAAGTCGAGTTCATTCAAGATTTGAATAAGGAAGCTTAGGAGTTAACCTTATCTTGGATTTCGCATATTATGAAAAGGAAAAGAAAACTAGCTACCACGACCAAATTTACTCTCAGGAGGCGAAGAGAAATGACGATGCCGGTCAAGGGACACCGCGAAGCAACAACATCAACAAGGAACAACAACAACGGTTCGAGGTGGGGCTCAACAAGGATAATATCATCCTTACAATAGGCGGGGTTCCATCGGGGAGATGCACACTTCCATCAAGATGCTATGTTGTGATCAAACTTGGATTCACGCCACTTTTATAGGGCGTATAAGATCCATCACAACATAGTAGCAAAGTCAGGATTATCAAGAAAAGCTACCAGTATGGTAATGGTTTATACTTTATTATTTTCAGGCTGTTTGGCTTTTGTTCTGTTTAATTCTAGAGCTAATCATTCTTTTATTTTATCTCGTTATGTTGAGTTTACTTTTCGGGGACGAAAAGCCCTTTTTAGGAGGGTTGACTGTAACGTCCCGTTATTTTGTGATAAAAAAAATTTATTTATTTATTTTATTTTAATTTAAGTAATTAAAGTTTATTTATTAATCGATAAATTAGAATTTAGTAGTTTATTTCAATTTAAGTCATTTTAATGGCTTTATTTGTTTAAATAAGTTATGGTGATATTAATAATTATTAACGGGCCAATTAATAATTATTAATCACCATTGTGATAGTTTAAGAACTTCGGGTTTCGATTTATAAGTCAAAAGTCATAAAAGGACGCAACCGTCATTTCTAAAATTCCTATATATCTAAACACTATTCCATTTTATTCTTTAAAATACCATTGACCAAGCATTTTACCAAAAACATCTCATTTTTCCTCTCCAAACCCGAGCAACAAGAGGAAGAAAAGAGAAGAGGAAGAAAGTGTCGCCTCGGCTTCGTTTCTTGGCCATTTTGCGTGATTTCGGATGCGTTGGAAAGCTCTCGCCGAGACCTTTCTACCCATTCCACTCTTGGAACGTTTCCAACTTTCTAAGGTTTTTATTGGTTTTCCTTGCTTGATCGCTCTTCCGGAGGTTTAGAGCGAAGTTACATCTTCTAAGGTAATGCCCTGGCTAGAGGTCGTGGGAGAGGAGGTGGTGCTGCGTGATCGAGGGATGATGACCTCGAGATGGACTCAGTTGTTGTAAAGTTTATGTATTACTTTTGTGAACTTTAAAGGATTTTGTGAATTGTACATTGTATTTAGCTCATAAGAGCTTATAGATGTTGTTTTATGATATTACATCTTTGAACTCCTGAATTGGGACTTAATGTTCTATGTGATTTTATTAGATTTGAAAATTAGGATGTAAACAGGTTTTGGCTAGCCAACTTTCAAACATAACCACGCCAATTTTTCTTAAAATAAAATACTTCCGCTGTGTTTTCTAAATTAAATTTATTTAAAAGTGTCGGATCGTCACAACAAGTAACCATTGAGTTGAGGCTTCTAAGGTACATGACCAACTCAACACTGTTGATAAGACTGCCACGGGGAATGATGCAAATGTCAAGACTTTAGATATACTTCATAAGTTTTTGAATGGCATTCAACAAGAGTTGAAAGACTACAAATTGTTTCCTTAAGCCTTTTTTAGGAACCGATAACATGTCTTGATTTATGCCTTTTCTTATTCACCTCAGTGAATAATTGTGTTTATCACTTCTTTTTGGAAAACTTCATTGGCAGATTTTTCTGCAATATTTTTAAATATGGCAATTTTAAAAAGTATTTGCAAATATAACGGTTTTTTTTTTAAAAACACTCATTCATGTGAATCAGAGAAATCAATGATAAATTATAAGGTAATCAGTGATAATCGTTAGGTAATTAGTGATTCATGCATAAAATATCAGCTGATTAAAATCAGTGATTACTTCTGTGGAAATCAGTGATTACTCACGCGAAACTAGTGACAATTTTGTAATATTTTAGGCGTGAATTTGAGTTTTTTTGCTATTTTTACAAATAAGTTTTTGGGCTGTTATTTTTATAAATATTGGACATAATTATGCTATTTTTGCAATAGCTCACTTTTTTTTTTATTGCTTTAAGTTGAATGATCTTAAGGTATCTTCTAAGCTATTTTTTTTAAAATTGAAACTAAGTCATTATATAATGCAATTTTTTTTATTAGTTGACTGAACTTAAAGTTTCAAATAAGCTAAAAATCAAATTAACAATTTATATGAATAGGGATAATTAAAACGTAGTTCAACAATTTTTTGATTTATCAATTTATTGAAGGATCTTACGATAAAGAGTTTCATACTTCAAAATTCAAATATCAAATGATTTAAAAAAGGTGATGGTGATTTTATTTTAAAACATATAAAAAGAAATTAAATTGCTTTTAAAAAAATAGCTAAGATAAAAAAAACTACAACAAAATATAATTTATTGAATTAGTAAGTACATAATAGGGATAAATGCAAAATATACCCCTGCACTTTTAGGTTATTGTTAAATTATACCCATGTATTTTTTTTGGTAATAAAATACCCCTGCACTTTAGTAAAATTGCAAATCACACCCTTCAATTAATCGATTAGTTTTATCGAAATTTAGTAACATCTATATTAAACGCATACCACGTGTTCCAAAACCATTAAAAAATTTGAAAAATTTGAACATTTGAGTGTGATTTATAGGTTTTACATCTTATTAACATAAGAGTTTATTCTAAAATTCTACGCATTTGTTAATTTATTTTTGTTATTTTTCATGAAATCATAATACATGACATATATAGAATATAAATATATCTCAATTTCGTTAAAATAATCGATTGAAGGGTGTGATTTGCAATTTTGATAAAGTGCATGGGTATTTATGGCAAAAAAATGTCAAAAAAGGGGTGTATTTTGTATTTATCCCTTTAGAATATTAATATTTTTTAATATGAAATATTTTATTTAAAAATTTAAAAATCAAGTAAAAAAAACTAATATAATTTCTTAAATTTGAATTCAAATTAGAAATAAATAATCTAGATATAAAAAATTAACTAAATAGACATTTTATATGTACAATAAACGGTTTATTTTTTATTTTGTAGTATAAATTTTAAAAATAAAGAAGTAAAAAAAGTTGTCTTAAATAAAAGAAAATCAACTAAATATAATTCATTAAATTAGTAAAGTTTATTATAATTTAAATCTTAAATAGAACATAATAATACGTAAGATTTATAAAGCATAGAAAAATCAAACAAAAAATATGTTAAACTTTTCAATATTTTTATATTAGAAAGAATATCACGTGCGACACACCTTGGTAAAAAAACTGAAAAAGTCATATTTGTGAAATGTATTTCTTAGAAATGCATATGAAAAGAAAGGCAACTTATTTTTAAAAATTCTATCGAGATTTTTCATTAAAAAAAATCAGATAAAGAGTCATCTTTGTTAATCAATGAATTACATCCATGTAATGCCAATTAATATTATAAATTTGTAAAATCAGTGATTACGTATGAGCGAAATCAGTAATTACAAACGCAAAACTAGTAATAATTTTATAACATCACATGACTTTATCTTATATTTTGCAAATAAATTTTTAAACTGATATTTTTATAAATATTGAACCGATTTTGGAATATGTGCAAGAGTCTCTTTATTTCACTAAATAATTCGAAAATTGAATCCACTAATTTGCTTAACAACCCCAAGTAAATGAACTAGGGCCAATCAACCTCGTGAAAATCCAGAATTTGTTCACTCTTGAACTTGAGCATCATTATCACCAAATAAAGACAAACTTGTTATTATAATCAATCAATTTTTTATTTATTGAAAAGGGGCAAAAAGTAAAATAAGAAACCGATGGAGTCAATTGGTGGGGTCTTGTCATGAAGAGAGGGATCCCTCAATTTGATTAAAAGAAACGAAATGGAATTTGGAAGAGAGAATGCATGTTCACGTGGCCCTCCTTGTCACAAACAACGTGAACAAGCTCAATGAGAAAGCATTCCAAGTTGCTTTTATAGAGAGAGTTTAAAAATAAATAACCATAGCCCAGCCCCCCCTCTTGCCCTCCCTCTCCTTTTGCAGGCGTTTTATGTTCCCTTTCTTCACCCATGTGCTTTCTATTTCTAGGCCTCTTCATCTCCTCACGTGAAGCCCATCTGTCCCCCCATACCTTGTTAATAATTACTAACCCCTTTTAGTTATTGTCAATCAATCCATTCTTATCTTCTAATTACTTCTATTCATCTATAGTTCTACTGTTTTTTCTACTTTTTATTCGTAAATATTCTTTTACATGTAGTGAAATGGGTTTTTAGAATCTCGTATCGAAAAGACAAAAGATATCTAACAAAATTTATATAAGTTTATGTGTTATTTATCTTTTGTCAATTTATACCACTTCTAAAAATTATCCCAATCAGGAACGTAGTCTTTCAATCAAGATATGAAAGTAACTTATATTTTTATATGGTCTATCGTTTTAATTTTTATCAATTTATTTTAATTTTAAAAGTTATCTTAAATAGACGTAGCCTTTTAATGTATTTATTTTTCAAGATATGAAGGTAACTTATATTTTTATATGGGAATATTCATAATAAATTTAATAAATAACTCGATCTTATTTTCAAGTTGTTTTGTACAATGAAGTGGGATTTCTTATTTGATATTTTTAAGGGCAAAATGTAAATAACATCTCTGTGGTTTTAATAAAAAATGTAAACACACCTCTATAGTTAAGAAATGAATATCTATGTCCTCATAGTTTCAAAATTATGCAATTTTCCCTTCCCAACTAATGTTGTCAACTTCTTTTAATCACAATTTCTTCGTGTGAACTCCGATTTGGATGATTCAAAATATTATGAAATTCTTGATTCAAGATCTATAAAATGGTCACTTTAAAACTTCTAAACTATTGGTAAACCAAAAAGGTTTATGACTTTAATTATACAAAATGTTTTGATGATGATAACTCTTTAATTTATTGTTGATTTAGAAGGTTTGAAGTAACCATAACATAGAGATCAAAATAAAGATTTCAAAACATCTTGAATCATTCAAATCGGAATAAAAACTAAGAAATTATGGCTAAAAGAAATTTACAACATTAGTGAGGAGGGGTCAAATTGTATAATTTTAAAATTATAAGAATATAAATATTCATTTTCTAATTATAGAAGATGTGTTTGAATTTAATCAAACTATAAGATCGTTATTTATATTTTGCTATAATTTTAATATGATTTTTCATTTTTTTTTTTAATAAATTAAAAAAACTGTTGAATACGATTTTTACCTCGTCAACCGGAGCTCTATATCCCTGGAAGGAACCGTGATATGTGGAAACTCTCAAAGGAAAAGTTTGCATTTGAATTCCAAATATAGTTATTTAAATAGATGGTTGGTTGTAAAAATAAATAAATAAAAATGTCAGAGAAGTCAAAGTGTTGTTTACTAATTTTTACACGTGTTTAAGAAGTCAAAGTTCAAGCAATTTGTCTCAAGGAAGTGGGTGAATGTCAAAGTTTGTTTCCAGCACGGACAATCGATAAAGTGACAGCTGTCACGAACTCCAAAAAGCTATGAAATGAAATATTACCATATACGGAATTATATCATGATAAATACACTCTCACATCAATACGAGCATAATTTAAGTGGGAGTGTTTAGATACCTATTTTCTTTTCACGAGATTGAATTTTCGAGTTTCCTATCTCCTAATTTGACGTAATATTTAAAAAAGAAAAAAGAAAAACCACACTCACAAACATTAAGATATTAAATAAATAAAAGATTAAAAAATTTAAAAGACAAAAAAAAATGAGAATGTGATTATATTATTGGTAAAATTCAAATGAGACCTCTATAGTTTTTACCAAATACATAAACACCCCTTATGGTTTGAAAATGACAAATCAAACCCCTGTAGTTTCAAATTATTCCAATAAGAGACTGTCTCCTTCAATATCATTAACTTTCTTTTAGCCATAATTTTTCGTTTGAACCCCGTTTTGGATGATTTAAGATGTTTTGGAATCATCATTTCGAGGTTTATGTTATAGTCAATTTGAAACTTCATAATCGTCAATAAATAAATAAGTTTATTATCATAAAAAAAAACTAGGTTTGATTGAAGCCATTAACCCTTTTGATTACTGATAATTTTAAAGTTTCGAAGTGATCGTAACGTAAAGTTGGAATGAAGATTTCAAAGCATCTTGAATCATCTAAATTGGAGTTTAAACGAAGAAGTTATCATCTCTTCTCGAGAAACAAGTGGGCTATTTCTATGCAAAATTGTGCTCAATTTCATATGTGGCAATTCCGCCAAGATCTCTTCTTTAGTTGGGGGAAGAATCCGCACGAATCGGATTTTTTGAGGAACATATCGAGAGAGAATTGGATTTGGTTAGACAATGTGTGGTTGGTAAACAAGGATCGGTTTTTTAGCAAGGTACGGAATGTATTGTCAAATATTCAATATGATTCCACAAGATCTAGTTTCGTTCAAGTAACGGATTCTAGCCAATTGAAAGGATCTTCTGATCAATCCAGAGATCATTAAAGAAAGTTAATGGCGTTAGAAGTCATTAGAATATGTGTTTTGTCATTTTCAAATCAAAGGGGGTGTTCATACATTTGACAAAACCACATGTCTCATTTATATTTTAATTAATAGTATAACCATAGAATATAGAGATGTCTATTCCTTAAAAACAGTTAAGTTTTTTTTTAGTACGATTGAGACGGTATGATATCGGCAAATGGGTAAGAAACACGTAAATAAATCTCAAAGTTGAAAAGTCCCATAAAGGGGAAAGGTAGAAAATTTGCTCGTCAACAAAAAAAACTAGTGATCCCCACTCCATAGCGTAGTTGGTAGACTAAGACTTGTATTACGCAATTACAATACAACACATAAGGGAAGAGACCTTTGAAAACCAAAAAATAAAAAAAATGCTTACGTTTACATTTGGCTTAGCCGACTCATAATTAACTTTAGCCGTCAATATCGCCGAAACCCCTGCCTATATAACCCTTATGATCCTCCTAACAAATGTTCACATTTGTGTAGAGTTAGTGGATTGATTTAGGTTCAATCATAAATTTACTTATTTTATTTTCAGGTATGATTTAATTTAATCCTCCGTATTTTGAATTTTATTTGTTCAATTTTTATAATTTAATATTTATTATTTTATAAAGTTCATAAGTGGTTTTGTCTTTATTTTGCACATTAGTTATGTGATAAACATTAATTATGATATAGTGTTGATCAATAATATGCATCTTTTAGATGTGTTAACATGGTTATTATATGTTTACTTTTTGAATTTCTTACTAAGTTAAAACTTTAAAATCATTCTGAATAAGTTTATACAAAACGAAATTAAAACTTTTTCACCCTAAACAATTTTTTTTTTATGATTAAGTCTATCTTATGATTTATCTATAAGGTTATTTTATATTATTTAAAAGAAAAAATTGTAAAATTTAGGATATTTAATTTTTCCTCAATAAATAGAGTACTGGTTGATTGTTTATTCTTAATATTGAGAATTATAGGGGGGCATATAACCAATTAATATAGTTTTAAAAGCCCTAAAAAGAAATAGTCATCAAATTAGAAGGACAAAATTTGTCATATTAATTAATATGGAAGAACGCATGGAAAATGAGAGAATTGAATTACCTGTCGGTTGATATAAGAATTGGTCCATTACCAATTACAGACACTTGCCACTACTAATCCACGAGGGACCGAGTGCATGTATTTTTTACACGTATGAAAAACTAGAAATTAAATGAGGAAAAAAAAACAAACAAACAAGACCTTATAAAAAAAATAGTAAAATAAGAATAAAACTTACCTCTTCATCGAGTGTAACTAAACCTCCTCCCGCACACCATTAGTGTAGCGGAGGAAATTTAAAAAACAAAAAAAGGGGCAGATATATAATTTAATATAAATCCAACTCTTACGTTCTTTCTTGAGAGGAGGTAAGTTTTGTCGCTAAAATAATATTTGTACCAACCAGGTTATCGATCACGTGATTCGTAGTTACGATTGTGAACCGATAACCGGAAAACCCATTTAACGAGAGATTTTCTTTTGGTGGGAGCTGTGGAGCACTCCATCGCATTCACAAAAGCCTTCAATCTATGGATTGCAAGATCTAAAGTAGATTCAGACATATTAGCAAAACAAACACGAAACCAACCCGGTTCGGAGCAATGACACGACAATCCCGGAGAAACATTCAACTTGACGTCGAAAACAATCTTCTTCCAAAGCTCCATTTCTGATTCAAATGTGTTTGATTTCAACAAATGTCTCATATCAACCCAGCTAAACAACCCAGCATTGCTTTCATGCCACTTGATACCTGCCTTTTCCAACCCATCTTGTAGCATTCTCTGTCTTTTTCTCAACCTTTTTTTATTCTCTGATATGTATGTCTTTGTAAACTTCTTGTCGGACAGCATAGCCGAGAGAAGGTATTGCGTTTGCGACGAAACTAATCCAAAGCTCGACATTTTCGTCGCCGCCGCTACTACTATTTCATCGTTCGAATAGATTGCTCCGATGCGAAAACCGGGTAGACCGAGATCCTTGGAGAGACTGTACACTATGTGAACTTGTTTCCAAACTTGATGATTGTTACAATACTTCTTGTTTTCCTTTAGGATTTCCATGACACTTAAAAAGCTCGGTGAGCTGAAAACAGTTCCGGAATATATTTCGTCGCTAATGAGATGAATATTCTTTGTTGTAATGAAATCGAGTAGAATGTTCAATTCATTTCTAGTAAGTGTTGTTCCCAATGGATTTGATGGGTTGGTTACTAGCACACCTTTTACTTTAAGATTAAGATTTTGAGCAGTTTCGTAAGCTTCTTTAAGTGCAGGTTCTGTAATACGGAAGCTATCGGAGCTAGAGCAATGGATCGGTATGATTTCAACTCCGGTTCGCCATTTCAAATCTCTATCAAATCTGTACAAAAAAAAATTAATCACAACATTAGGTCAAATTTATACTCTATATTTCAATATTATAAAAAAAAATTAAACGAATCACTAACATGCATAAGCTATTCCTATCTTATAGAGATATGACACGTATGCAAGTTAGGAAGAACTTGTTTATATTAGTGAAAAGACAAGTTTTATTCTTATATACGTACCCCGGATAGTATGGGGTAGGAAGGAGAAAGGCGTCTCCGGGCTCGGCCAAACAAAACATTAGAGTTTCGTTAGCAGAAGTGGCACCAGCAGTGAGGACTAAATTATTGGGATCAAAAGAAACTTTGTTGCCACGGATTTCCGACATAAATTCTGCCAATGCCTTCTTGAAAGCAGGAAGACCATTGTAGTCTTGGAAAAGAGCAAGTTCTCTAAAAATGGATTTCCCATCTCTCTTAAAAGCAGCAGCATCAGGATTTTGATCAAGCCAAGATTCAAGGAGATCAAAAGAAAGCTGATTTTCAGCAAGACCCATCTGAATAATCCCTTTAGGATTACGAATCTCGTCATAGGGATTCTTTTCATATTCCTCCCATCCTAAGAAGTAAGAGGAATCTTGACCATGTGAGTTGCACGTGGCTTTTCTAGACAAGAGCCCCATTGGGAGATCGAATTTCAAGACTGGGAATGAGAAGTCGAAGAAGAAATTTGAAATTTTGGAGGAGAGAAAAAAAAAAGAGAGAAAATGTTTTTTGTTTTTGTTTTTTTGGAGTGGACGATGTTTACTGCTCACAAAAACAAAACAAAACATGTCGTATTTATAGAGTTTCCGCGGCTGATGAATGAGGAATGACACGTGGGAATAGCGTATGCGTTTTTTTTTTCCTCGTGATTTGTAAATATTAAATATACGCGCTTCTTACTGAGAGAGTATAACACCGAGATTTCCTATGTCAAAATGAAAAAGAGAAATCATAAGCAAAATAGCTGCACATGGCTGCACCAAGCCAATTAGGTGCAGTCAATCGAGTATTGTTCAAATGATAATGATATTAAAAAGGATTTTTTTTTTCTTTTATACATGTCATATTATTTTAGATCAAATATGATAATATGATATCGAACATATGGATTTATTACATATATCCAATAAAATCATGATACGTGTGAAAGTGGCTATGAACTTATATTCACGGTCGAATATGTAAGTTATTATCCTAATAATAATAATAATAATATATAATAACGTATTTGATCTAATAAAATAATGACACGTATGAAAGTGAATATGATCACATACTCATATGTGAGTATGCAAATATTATCTTAATAATAATAAGGGTAAACTCTATTAAAAAAACAATAAAGGCAAACTATTGAATAAGAACTTTTGGGTTTTAGTCAAATGCACAAACACACCCTATAGTTATAAAAATTGGTAAATCGCACTCATGTAATTTCAGAATTATATATCAATAAGACCCTTTCCTCACTAACACTGTTAAATATTTAACATTTCGGCCTTTTTCTTCTTCTTCTTCTTCTTTGAGCCCAAATTATTTAGCTAGGTAGGGTTTTTCTATTGGTTTGTATGCACCCAAGCAATTTATACTGTGAGTAAAATTGTGTGTGGCAATTTACATTGTGAGTTTCCCAATGCAAAATATTGAGTCGTGTAGCTGTCCCAAAACATTAGTTGTGGTGCGTGTAAACTGACTTAAACATTCATGAATATAAAATTAAAAAAATTAGGTGATTGCAATAGTGGAAATTTATAAGAAAAACAAGTTTTTTTTTTTTAATATTAAGAAAAACAAGTTGGAAATACAACATTTATAATAAATAATTATAAATATAAAAACTATTGAATAAGTCATTTGGTGTCTTTTATTTGAAGTAATAAGCACTCATTATAATTAATAAATGATTGATTTTTTTTTTTATAGAATACAATTAAAATGTATTTTTCTTTTAGATATTACATTTTATTGGAAAGAAACTCAAACTTTAAATTTTAAAAATAAGAGTAAATGCCTAATCAATTAAATTATACTCATATTATTATTAAAATTATTATACTTACGATTATTATCAAATTTTTGTATCAACACAAAACCTTTTCCTTTTGCTATACAAAAGAAAATACTTGCCTTCTGATAAATCAGGAGGATCTCCTCGCAAGTATTCTCCCCATAGAAAATTTGCCTTCCTCATCCAAAACCCACAACGTTGGTCTGCATCATTTCAACCCAACATGTCGCACCGCCTTATTTTAATACATCATTTGACAATTATTTTGTTCTTTTAGTTTTAAAATAGAATTATTTTTTAGTATTAATTAAAACTATAAATAACGTTTTATAATTTAACGTCTTGAAATATTTAAATCTTCATTTTTTTTCTATTTATTTTAAGAGTAAAATGCAAATAAGACCCCTGTAGTTTTTGTTAAATATATGAACACATCCTGTGGTTTAAAAATGATAAATTATACTCTTGTGGTTTCATATTATTCCAATGAGACCCCTCCTCTAACACCATTAATTTTCTTTCAGCCATAATTTTTTTGTTTGAACTCCAATTTAGATGATTCAAGATATTTTAGAATCCTCATTTCGAGCTATACGTTATGATCTCTTCGAAACTTTGAAATTGTTAATAAATAAAAGAGTTTATTATCAATAAAATACGAAGTATGATTGATACCATCAACCTTTTTTGTTACTGATGATTTAGAAGTTTCTAAATAACCATAACGTAGTGCTCCAATTGAAAATTTCAAAACATTTTGAATAATCCAAATCAGAGTTCAAACAAAAAAGCTAAAAGAAAATTAGTGGCGTAATTTCATAGCCATAATTTTTAGAAGAGATCATTTCCATATCTTATCAAGCCATAATTTCAGAGCCCCTTAACCCGCTTCGACGATCTCTAAAATAAAGAGACGTCTCCCTCACAAATGGTACACATTTTTTTTACAACTTTTTACACTTCATTTTTTTTTTTGTCTTAAACTGTTACTTTGCCCCTTTCTAATTAAAAAAATAACTTGATCGTCCTCCTACAGCACAACATTGCTACAATTCCAACTACTCTTATTGTAAGAACACGTGATAGAATGCAACTCATGGTTAACGATCATCTTTGACGGTAGATTTCTACATCTACAAGTAGAATTTTGTATGAAATTCTATTTTGAGATAAAAAAAAATTGTTATGTAAAAATTTTGGAATAAAGTTACCTTTACTTTTTCTTTTTGACTTTTTTTTTTATTTCCTAAATTTTTAAAAGTTCTTATATCAATCTTAAAATTTGGGTTAAGATTTTTTTAAATTGAGTTAAGATTTAACGAATAAATAACATGATTAATTTAATTACATATTAATATTAATATTTATGTTACTATATTTTCTAATATAAAATTTAAAAATGCAATAAATTGAAGAACCTTTTTTCATTAAATATTTAATTATCATGCAATTTAAAACATTATTAAAACTCGATCAGCATAATAAGAATGTTTGAAAGTTTATAAAGAAAATTAAAAAATTGGGATGAAAAATTGGATAGCAAAAAAAACTATTTTTTTTTTTTTTTTTTTTTTTTTTTTTTTTTTTTTTTTTTTTTTTTTTTTTTTTTTTTTTTTTTTTTTTTTTTTTTTTTTTTTTTTTTTTTTTTTTTTTTTTTTTTTTTTTTTTTTTTTTTTTTTTTTTTTTTTTTTTTTTTTTTTTTTTTTTTTTTTTTTTTTTTTTTTTTTTTTTTTTTTTTTTTTTTTTTTTTTTTTTTTTTTTTTTTTTTTTTTTTTTTTTTTTTTTTTTTTTTTTTTTTTTTTTTTTTTTTTTTTTTTTTTTTTTTTTTTTTTTTTTTTTTTTTTTTTTTTTTTTTTTTTTTTTTTTTTTTTTTTTTTTTTCTTTTTTCTTTCTTTTTTTTTTTTCTTTTCCTCTCCTCCCGCTTTTTTTTTTTCTTTTTTTTTTTTTTTTTTTTTTTTTTTTGTTTTTTCAAAAAAAATTGCGCGGGGGTTTTTTTTTTTTTTTTTTTTTTTTTTTTTTTTTTTTTTTTTTACACTCCCCTTTTTTTTTTTTTTTTTCCGTATAATATTTGAGTCAAAATCATAAATAAGAAGTGAAAAAAAATTAAAATGTAGACATCAAGTAGGGGCTGTAGGAGTAGGACCTGTACCGACATAAAATCTTGCCAAGGTAGACTCAGGCGTCTGGGTCCACGTGCTACGATGATGCCACTACCGCCATTGCGATACTGTCGGCCATTTTTTTTGTTTTCTAAAAGCTCCAATGTGGGTCTTGTTTTCCTCTTCAATATTATTTTGTTCTTCTCCCCATTTAAAGTCAACGTAGTAAAATATTAAATACAGTTTTTTTTTATAAATAAATATAGTTTTCTTAAGTAAAGGATAATCAAGCTTAATATTTATAAAAAATAATAACTCAAAAACTCGTTTATAAATATAATATAAAGCCTAAAACCGACGTTTATAATATTATAAAAGTGTCACTAGTTTCGTTCAAGTAATCACCGATTTCTATATTTATAATCATTGTTTTATATTATAGGTAATCACTAATTTTTATTGATTCACAATATTAATTGATATTTCGTATACACTGATTCATCTTATACGTTATTATTCATTTAATTTGATTCATATGAATGAGGGTCTATAAAAGTATTGTATTTATAAATATTAAAAGTTTACTACCAAATGAAAAATTGAAAGAATAAATATGTATAATGTAAAATACAGCTGTAAATTAATATTTTGATTAAATAGAACAATCAGTGGTGAAGCCATAATTTTTTTAGGGGCCAGGGCAATATATATAAAGAGAGTATTATGTAAAATATATATTTGACATCCATATTTTGATATATTATAATTACAAATTAATAAATTATTTAGGTAACAAAAAGTGAACCAATTTTTTTTATTATTATAATTTATTCAGTACGTTTAGTTAGATTTTGGTTTGTGTGTAATATAAAATTATAAAAATAGTGTGTATTTATGTTTGAAAACTTTTTCTATCGAGAATGGAACATCGATAACACTCAACCAATGGGTCACGGCAAATTTATTAATCAAAGCCGTAATACCATGCTGGTGAGACCCTAGTACTAGTATTTAACCTTGGGGTGAATTTAAAATCGGAAATTATCTTAAATAATAAATTTTAGAGGTGTTTTAATTTATATTACTGGATTTAGTTTTTTACTTCAATATAATAATTATTATTTATTATTGGGTATAAAGCAAAAACCACCTTTGAACTATGCAATTTGTGATAAATACCCCCTAAAATATTATTTTAAGCAAATACCCCCCTCAACTATGTGAGTTGTGACAAATAACTCCCTAAACTTTTATTAGTGTTTAAAATAAACCCTTTTATTTACACCGATTTAATTTGATGAAATAATAAATAAAAGTTTTGGTTTAACATTAAAAATTTTACTCTAGAAAACGAGTCACACGAGTGGTAGGAGGAATAAAAAATTAACAGGTGTGAATAAAAGGGTTTATTTTAGGGTTATTTGCTTAAAAAGTATAGTTTAGAGGGTTATTTGTGACAACTTACCTAGTTTAGGGGGGGTATTTGCTTAAAAAAATAGTTCAAGGGGTATTTGTCACAAGTTGCATAGTATAGGGGTGATTTTTTCTTTTTTCCCTTTATTATTTTATCAAAATCAAAATAGTAAATTATTACAATTATGAATATATTTTAAAAATTGAATTAATTATTAACGGGTAATAAGTTGAGAGGTTTAGTTTCTAAGGCTCATTCAGATGATCATTATTTAGGTAAAAAAAAAGTTATAATTTATTTAACTTATTTCTATTAATCCAGAGCATCTAGACACAAATTAAAAACTCAATCTAAAACTTAAGACTACTTAGACACAAATTAAAAACACATGGACCAAATAGACACAACATTCAAAACTGAGGGATAAATTACACACAAATTAAAAATGTGGAGAGCAACTTGACACTACCTCCAAAATTCAATTACTAAGTACTTTACCCTAAAAACATTGTTACACAAATAACTAACAAACCCGCACTCACTTTTTCAAGGTACCGGATTTTCAAAGGGACCCCGCCATAGTTTTAAAGATAGGGGACTGTTCACACAGAGATTTCGATATGGTGAAATAAATGCGGTCTTGAAGGTTGAACACTAGTCTTCGAAACTTGTGATTTAGTTTTCAACAATTTATCTTCAAGATGGTCTTTGGAGAGTCTTCAAAGTCGTCAACGTTTAGAGTCTTCAATCTTCGAGATCTTCAGTTTTCAGGAAGTCTTCAAAAATCTTTGGTCTTTGAAGAATATTTGTTTTTCAATAAGTCTTCGATCTTCAAAGCTTTCAATCTCGATTTCGAGGTCTTTGATCTTCAAAGAGTATTTGGTGTTTGAGAAGTCTCCGATCTTCAAGGCTTCAATCTTCAAAGTTTTCAATCTCGATTTCGAGGTCTTCGATCTTCAAAGAGTATTTGGTCTTGGGGAAGTCTTCGATCTTCGGGGTTTGCAGTCTTCGAATTCTTCAGAGTCTTCGATCTTAGAATTCTTCAGATTGTCTTGGATCTTCTTTATCTTCAAATCGTCTTGGATATTCAAAATCTTCGAGATTATCTTGGATCATCAGAGCCTTCGAGATTGTCTTGGATCTTTGTGTTCTTCGAATCGTCTTGCATGTTCAGAGTCTTCGAGATTATCTTGGATCGTCAGAACCTTCGAGATTGTCTTGGATCTTCGTGTTCTCCAAATCGTCTTGGATATTCAGAGTCTTCGAGATTATCTTTGATCGTCAGAACCTTCAAGATTGTCTTGGATCTTTGTGTTCTTCGAATCATCTTGGATGTTCAGAGTTTTCGAGATTATCTTTGGTTTTCTTCCTCTCCAAAAGTTCTCCTTAAATTATGAATGGCCTACTCTATTTATAGAGTTTTCAATGGGCCTTTTGGTGGGTTGAGTTTAATTTGATAATAGTGCCGCATGGCACAATTTGGTTGGGCAAGCTTATGTTATCAAATGACCATTGAAATAGACACGTGGCGTTATTTTGTTTGTCGATTTTGTGTCTTTTAGTTTAAAATAGAGACACATGTCAAATTATAATTGGTCTCTATTTAATGATGTATAAAATTATCATAATTTAGATAATTATGTGACGAATTTATAAAGACAGCTAATGGTTAAGTTAGTTTTTCATATTGCAATTAGTTATTGGATTAGTTAGAAGTTGTTGTGCTAACAACCTTGTAATAAATACTCTGAAATTACTCTTTGCTGAGACATTGAAAATAAGAATTTCTCTCATTATCTCTCCTTTCTCTCTCTCTCTCTTTATATAGTATCGGACTTTTAACTTTGGCTACCATCACCTCTCTTCCCTCCTTTGTGATGTAATTGGTTGAATTTTCTCCTTCTACATGGACTATTATTAGAAGGGTTATAAAGCTATTTGTAGTTTCCATATACGGATTTCGGGATAGTATAACTCGTATAAGCTTGGAAATCTGGTTAAAAATCAGTTTTCCATTTCTTTTTAAATTAAGAATATTTTTTTTAGGTTGAAAAACTGGTTTAACATAATAGTTTCTTAAAATAGTTTTTTTTTTTAAATAAAAAGAAAACAATTAAGAAGTTAAAAACAATGTTTTTATTATTTTCATATGCATTTTGATATTTAATATATTAGTTAGGTTTATATAGTCATTAACTATATATTTTTAGTACAAGTCATTATATGCTATTTTTAAACTAATATTCAAAACATGTAAATTAAAATATATCTTTCAAAACAGTTTTAAATTTAAAAAAAATAAAAACAGATTTAAATAATTATATATTAACATTTTTTTAAAAAAATCTTCCAAACCGCTGCATAGTTTACATGATGAGAAATTCTATTATATAAGAGGGGTCGTTTGGTTGCCAGGTTTGGGTTGTTAAACAAAAGAGTTGTTAAGTATGAGGTTGTTAAGCAGAGAGTTGTTAACAATGTGTTTTGTTTGTAGAAAACAGTGAGTTTGCTAAGTGTAAAATGTGTTAAAATAGTGAAAATAGATATGTGTGTTAAGAGGAGGTTTAGCAAACCCATCATATTGGGTTTGAAATGATATTTTTAAAAATAACAAAATATTTTTTTTTTAAAAAAATGACACTTTCTCTTCCATTAAATTAATGAATTCATTTTAGGGAAATTTCATTGGGTAGCAGATTTTTTCTCCAATATATATAAATCTAGAAGTTTTAAAAAGTATTTGCGAATATGACAGTTTTTAAAAAATCACTATTCAAGTGAATAAAAGAAATCAACGATAACTTATAACGTAATTAGTGATTACATGCACGAAATATCATTTGATATAATGAATTAGTAAAATCGGTGATTACCTATGTGAGGAATCAGTGATTATGTATGCGGAAATCAATGATTACTTATGCAAATTAATGGCAATTTTGTAATATTTTAGGTGTGAATTTGAGTTTTTTTTTCCTTTCATTTTTATAAATAACTTTTTAGACTGGTACATTTATAAATATTGGATATTTTTTAGCTATATGTGCAAGAGCCCCTTCATTTTAAGTAATTATTTCACTTGTATTATTGAATGATCAATATTATTATTTATTTTATATTTTTATTTGGGTTGTTTTAAATTAAAATTTATTCATTTTTCAAATTTGGTTAGTTTTATGACTTTGAAACTTTCATTAAAGTGATAAAATTATTCATTATATAATAAACGTGCTAATTTTTAAGGTTCTAAATTTTTTACAATTCAAAACTAGCCGTTAAATTATGAATATGTAAAAAATTGTCAGTGTCGTCATAAATGCAAATCTCATGAATTATTGGAGCAACTGGGTTTGACTGTTTTATATAACGCCTTGCAAGTTGAATTAAACCGGGGGGCTATGAAGAAAAAATGTCAAAATGGGGAAGGGGATGGGGACGAGTATGGATTAATAATTAATGCAAGGATTTGACTTAAACAATTGGGTGTGACTTTTGGCTCAACCTATTTCATTTTATCCGTACATATAATTAAATATAAATTTGATGAAATATCTTTAAAAAAAATATAATTTCAAAATTTCCAACTAGGCAGCTAATGTGGTCACTAATAAAGTTGGTCTCTAATTTGAGTAGAACGATATGATTGATTTATTTTCTTGTAAAAAATTGTGTTCCTTGGCACAAAACAAGGTCATTGGGAGATTAAAAAAAAACCAAGACATAAATGCAAATATCCTAAATACTCTAATTGGCCTTTTTTTCCATGCCAAATGGTCTCCATTGTTTTAGACAAACTACATGAAACTAAAAATTGGAAGAAAAAAAAATCATCTTTAGTTTGTCGTAACGTGATTTTAAAAGTCGTCACCAACTAATATTGAGTGTGTGATTGGTTATCAAATTATTTCTTTTCTAAGAAAACATTTGAATAAAAACAAAGTTAGATTCGAGAGTTATTTTCATGTAGAAAAAGTGTTAACACTCTACAATATCTATATAAAAACAATTACCGCATTTTAACTTTTATCATAATATTTTTCAAAGGATTGTTTTTAATTTACAAAAATGAATGTCCCATTTAATTGCTTCACAACAGACATCCACAATCTCCACATAAGGTATTATGATATTATCTACTTTGGGCATAGACCTGGATGACTTTGCTTTTGATTTCACCAAAAATATCTCACACCAATGAACATGTGCCCAGCCTTATATATCTATGATCATCCCTAATTAATGAGAGATTTTGTTCGCACTCCAACATTCACGAAATAATATCAGTTTCTACATAGTTCTTTTTCTTGACGTATATGGAATTAATGTTGTCTTTTGTGAGGGAAAAAAAACAAGGCACTATCCAAAGGGGGTAAAAAGAAGATGAATAATAGAATACAAGGACCACGTGGTTTTGTAGTATAAGAGAAGAAAGAGTTAATTAGAGCATGTGAAAGCCTCGTTATAATTGCCCCACCACACAAAACCAAAAAACCCTTTGGTATGTATGTAAAAAAAAAAAGAAGGGCCATTTAAGAAGAATGAATGAGTCTACGCTGACAACTAATATGATGCTCACGTTACTCTTATATCTCACCCTCTTCTTAACAAGAGACACACCCATGGACCATTTGTTTCCCTCTTCATAACATAACTCTCTCTTTACTAATAATATTACAAGTGAACGGTGATTAAATATAGCCAACTAAAACAATTCGAAGGTCAACGAAAACTACACGTACCGACTTATACGTCGACCTTGTCGATCTCTAAGCGCTTTCGTTATAATCGCTATCAATCATCACTATGAGTTTGAATGCGCAGCCATTGAAACTAATGGACGGGATATGGTATGGGACTCTTTGAAGCTTCGAGTTTGATGTTTTATAATTATAATTTTAATTTAGCACTGTTAAAAATAAGATAAAAAAAATTGATTTTAAAATGGAAGAATATGAAAGAGGGAGTAGGTGTAGTGTAGTGTGGGTCTATAAATTATCCATCGACTTCATGCTATGCTTACTTATTTATTATATCATGTACGTGTTGCTTCCGTTGTTATGGAGCATTTGAGGACCAAATATACATTAAATTTTGACAAACACAAGTAACCCTAACCCTATATAATGACACGTGATAGGTGGAATTTGTTAGCCAAAGTAAAACCAGACATCATTTAAAAAAATGGTATTTTTTAAAATATAGAAAGGATCTCAAATAGTAGATTTTAGATTTTTTTTTTAAATTCTTTTACTTAAATTGTATATTTATTTTTTAATAATTTATTGAAATTAAAATAATAAATTTAATGGATATGAAATAGATTATTAAAATTAAATTACAATGAGCTTGTAATGAAATTCTAAAAACGTACGTAGATCAGAGTAATTCAACCTAAGACAGTTCATGTAGTGGTTAAAAAAACCATTTTCATATTGTCTACCTATAATGTCCCGTTATTTTTGAGGTAAGATTAATTAGTTATTTATTTAAAGTATTTAAAAAGTTTAATTCTGGTAATTTAGAATTTAGAAGTTTTAATCTTTATTTAGTAATTTTAGATTTCAAAGAGTTATTGTGAACTAGGTGCATTAATTATTATTAATAGGCCAAATAATAATAATTAATTACCTTCTAGCTCAGATTAATTGTGGTGGGTAATTTTAGATGTTAGTTTGTGTTTTAAGGGCATATGGTTTATTTTAAAAGTTAAAAGGAACTTGGGGGCTCTTCAGCAATTATTTTTACCCCATCTAAAAATTAGAAGTTATCTTATTCCTCCTTCATTTGAAACAAAGGAAAAATAGAAAACTCAAGCTCTCTCCCATTTTCCCCATTGCAGTCACCCACCTCTTCTCTCCATCTCGTCCCTTCTCCGATTTGAGTGATTTTGGGTGCGTTGGATAGATCGGGCCCCGATCTAACTTTTGATCTAACCTTGGAAGCATTACTCCAACTCCCAAGAGGCTTAAGGTTAAGAATCCTTGTTTTCATCTATGAGTTTTTATTCCTTTTCATCTTTTGTGTGGGATTGAGTTAAAATCTTCAATTCCATTCCATGGAACTTTAAGATTTCAAATCAAAGAGTTTTCTAAGTTTGTTTCATGAGGGATTATTGGTTTAGACATCAAAGGAAATCACGAAAACCCGAACCCATAAAACCCCCCAAATAACTGTGGCACTCATTGGGAGTTTCCCTTGCATTTTTAAAATTTTTCTTTTGTTTGGGTGGTAGAATCATGTCCAAATGCCCTAATTTGATTTACCTATTGTTAATTACCTACCTAAATCTACCCGAAACGAACCTGGATCATCCCAAAAATCACCACAAAGTTGAGACACCCCCTATGTTTTGGTAGGTTCGGCCGAGGGCTCTAATGGAGAATTACCGGGCTGTTTTTTTTTTTTTTTTTTTCATTTTACACGTCATTTGTTGCTATTTTGGTTAAATTAATGCAATTAGGATATATTTAATTGTAGGTGGTACTTAATTGCTCTCTCGTCGCTCGCTTTGGGTTTCAAATTCAAGCTTATTGCAAAAAGGTGAGGATAAATAGAATTTACGGTAAATTTAGGAGCTAAGTTCTTGAATGATTTGTTTGGCTCAAGAGTTAAGTTAAACTTGGAATTAAGTGATTTAAGCATGCTATTTATGAATGAATAAGACTTGGGAGTATAGAATTGATATTTGGGAATTTATGAATATTACATGTTCTTGGAAGTTAAAGTATGGTTTATTTGGTTCAAGTATGTTTATTCTTGAATGTGGTTATCTTGTGTTCTTGGGTGTTTTACTTACGATGTTGAGACTTTCTGTTTACTTTGGACTTATTTTCTGAGACTGGGTTGTTCCATCATTTGGGGCCATTGGCATAAGAGTTACTCGATTTTACAGGATTATGTGATTAATGAAAGTGTGAGCTTATGAGCCTATATGTTATAATGTTCTTGATTAATGTGACTTTGTTGAGTTATTCTGAAATTGGTTCTCTGTTTATATTTTTATATTCGAGTTTCTGATTCTTTATTATCACACATGTTTACATGGAGGAATAATGAGATAATGCATACACTGCTTGAGCTTGCATTGTTTGGTATTATTCGTTGTTCGGCTATATATGTATCATGAGGAATGCATAGACTGCGTGAGTTTGTATGAACGAAGGATATGAATAATGAAATAATGTTTAGTTATGTGAGCTTGCATTATTTGGTATTATTCATGATTGCTATGATATATATATATATATTGTAGACTGCTTAGACTGTGTGAGCTTTTCATGTCATTGGTGAAATAACGGGATCATGTATTGGCTGCCTGTACTTGCTTCATCTAACGTTATTCACCTAGAAGATTCATGTTTAAATGTAAACACCGAGTGAGCTTTGCATAATATTGAGTGAGATAATGCATAGACTGCGTGTGCTAGTATTATCTGTCATTATTCATATGTTCTTTGATATTATTCATTGTTGAGATTGCGTGAGCTTAACATGTATTCATTGTATTCTTGAAAGATTTAACGTATAATTACACGTTATGGTTATTATGAGCTTAGGAGACTTGACTACATGTATAGTTCTTTGTTCTTGGGAGATTTTGCATGATTTTACATTTGGAAGTATGTTTGGGTAGTCAAGAGTTAGTACGCTTCATTGGACACAAATCCAGATCAAATTTGGGATATAAAGTTACTTTATTTTCAATTTATCTTCAATGGGTCTCCCGCTCATGATATTACACTTTCAAGTACGGGACGAGGTCGCGGTTGTGGCCGTAGAGCTTGTCCTGCATGATTCCAGGATTGATGATGATGGATGGACTAGAGTCTGTTGTAGTCCATACACTGCTTGTGTCATGGCACTTTCCTTTTATCCGTTTTATTGTCTTTTGGGCTGTTGAGCTCTTTTGAGCATATTTTGAGATATTGTCTTTCTTGGATATTTCTATCTTTATGAACTTTCCTTACTTGGGGTTGTGAACTTATAAAAAGGGAAGCGCTTCCCATCTTTGAACGTTGAAGGATTTTGGATTTTATTTTGAAATGAAAAGGATGTTTCTATCGATTTACAGGCTTCCAATTATTATTTCAAGTCTTCCGCTTGAGTTATTTATTAATTTCATTTTAAAGAGTCGGGTCTTTACACTACCGCTAAGAAGGCACGTGCATGAGTCCAAAACCAATCTGAAAGCCTTTTTGCTTGGTTGACAGAACAACGCCGACGAACAATCCATGCAAACCAAAATTCCATGAATTGTCATCAACTGCCAACTTTCTTCTTCTTTTTACTTGGAAAAAAAATAATATAGCATCATTATGTTACGCCCAATGAATAATCACATAATAATTTTAAATTACCCTGAGATAATTCTAGATTCATTAATTTCCCAAAACACATGTCCAAACAACCTTAAATAATGAGAAGGTCTATTGTTCTCGGCATAATTTAAGGATATTGTTCATATTACAATTCCATAACCCAAGAAATTGTCCTTGAAGGTATAAGAAATTAAATTGTCATTTAGTTTATAATCAGTTTAACTAAAACTTTGAGAATATTAAAAACAACAAATCTCAGCCTTCTTTAAAGAATATCTAACAAAATTTTCAGAAAATGAAATAAATTAGAAACAATATATTGAGGATAGGCTATAGGGAAGTAATGGCAAAAGTATGTTGGTTTTTGGTGGAGCCCAAATCAAATTCTAATTTCAAGTTTAAAATTACATTAAAGCCCAATCTAAACTTAAAGCCCAACAAAGTGAAATCTTTTTACTTGGGCCTTTGACCAAGGACTTCTTTGTTTGACCTACATGCAAGACGTTTTCCTTTACTTAAAATAAGAGGGAGGGGTGGTTTATGCATATGTACCAATTTTATGAGTATTTTTTTAAACATAACCAATATATTAAAAAAAAATACTCCATTTATGTGGCACAATTTTTATGAAATGGAGTGAGCCTTGCTAAATTATTTTACTTTCCTATCATTTTGTATATTTGTATTTTACCGATTCAATAAATAATTACTTTAAATACTTGAAAATTTCTATTTGCTACTGTATACTTTTAAATTTTGAATTTTTTTTCTTCTGGATTTTGAGATTTTTCATATTTTTTAAAATGAAAATAAAAAAAATTATAATTTATTAATTTATAGTACCAATGGAAATTTTATTGCCAATATTAAAAATGTATACAAATTAATACTCCGTATCAATTATGTACATCAAGTTCATCGAAATGTTTATCATTAATAAATAATCAATAGTATGAGTATATTGATGATGCATAATCGCTAAAATTTACACTAAAATTGAAAATATATATCAATCACATACAATAAATATCAAATATATATAATTGATATATAAATCACATGATGATCTGGTTTCCATCTAAAAAAGGAACAATTTTTTTTTTTTTTTTTTTTTTTTTTTTTTTTTTTTTTTTTTTTTTTTTTTTTTTTTTTTTTTTTTTTTTTTTTTTTTTTTTTTTTTTTTTTTTTTTTTTTTTTTTTTTTTTTTTTTTTTTTTTTTTTTTTTTTTTTTTTTTTTTTTTTTTTTTTTTTTTTTTTTTTTTTTTTTTTTTTTTTTTTTTTTTTTTTTTTTTTTTTTTTTTGGGGGGTTGGGGGGGGGGGGGGGTGTTTTGGGGGGGTAAAATTAATTGAAAGATATTTTAGAAAAAAAAAAACAAAAGGGAAAATTCCGTACAAAGTCCAATTTTTTTGTGGGGGGGGGGGGGGGGGGGGGGGGGGGTGGGGGTTGGGGGTTTTTTTTTTTTTTTTTTGGTTTTTTTTTTTGGGGGGGGGGGGTGGTTCTTCCTCCATTGTTAAAACAACAAATTTTAGATTTGAGTCCTTACACAGATTAATTAAAAAAAAAAAACACCTCTTCATTTTCTCTCTCAACTAAAATCAAATCTAAAAATGATATTTAAAAAAAAATCTAATAGTAATTTTTCTAGCTTATTTTCAAAGCTAGCAAAGTTGGATTTATTTATTAAAAATAGTATTTTTTTTATTGCATTAGTTAATGAACAGCTGTTTTCATTCAATTAATGATTTTTTTCTTCCTTTGTATTATTAAATGATGAATCTTATTGATATTTTTATGTTTCTAATTGACACTCTTTTCCTTCATTTTTTTTTCGAATGAAATATGACACAAGCAAGCATATATAATTGAAAAATATAATGTTTCCACTAATAAATAAATTAAACAACAATAGAAAATCGAGCATCTAGTGTTATTTTTTTTTTGTACTGAAGAGCTTGCAAAATGCTTGATTCATATCTTCCTCTAAAACGTGGAAAAAAACTGTAATTTTCTATCTATAGATTTTAAAATATGAGAATTAATAAATTTGATTGAGTCATTTAAAGAAAATAAAGTGGGTTTGAATAAAAAGAAAAGAAAATTAATTATTTTATTTTTATCTATTTTGGATGGATCCACTGATATTCCCTTTTCTTGACACTACATGTCCA
This sequence comes from Gynostemma pentaphyllum, assembly GCA_028015215.1. Classification (NCBI taxonomy): domain Eukaryota; kingdom Viridiplantae; phylum Streptophyta; class Magnoliopsida; order Cucurbitales; family Cucurbitaceae; genus Gynostemma; species Gynostemma pentaphyllum. The sequence goes on from CM051352.1 coordinate 51,131,986, forward strand.
AGAAATGCAACTTTATCCAGCCAAAACTCACATCTGCTAAACTTGGCATAAAGCTTCTCATTTCTCATTGTGATAAATTCAATCCTCAAATGTTCAACATGTAACTCTCTAGTCTTAGAATATACTAAGATATCATTTATGAACACTATCACAAATGTATCCATGTATTTATGAAAAACAGTATGCACTAAGTCCATAAAGGCAGCCGGAGCATTTATCAAACCAAAAGATATCATTATAAACTCAAAGTGATCATATCTAGTTCTGAATGTTGTCTTTGGTATATCCACACATTCTTGATTCTCAATTGATGATAACCTGAAAGGAGATCGATCTTTGAGAAAACAGTTGCTCCCTTAAACCGGTCAAATAAATCTTCAATCCTGGGCAAATGGTGCATTTTTTTTTTATAGTTACCTTATTCAACTCATAGTAATCTATACAAAGTCTCATAATACCCTTTTTTTTTGTTAACAAACAAAATTGGAGCTCCCCACGGTGAGACACCAATACATATAGATTATAAGTCTAACAACTTCTGAAAAAGCACTTTTAGCTTATTTTTAACAAGGTGGCGGTACCTAAAACAATGTGTACCTGGAAGTTCACCCGTCTACTTTGGGATAATTTAAGTAATCCATCTGCAAATATATCAGAAAACTCACTAGCCAGAAGTATTGATCTCAAACTGACATCCTCAAATCAGTTATCAACTACTCTAGTCAAATAGGCTCAAACTTCAGTATCTAAAAGACACTATCAAGTAACGTCAAAATAACCACATGTGCCTCTTTCTTAAAGGTCTCTCTAAATTTAAACACAACTCCACAGGGACTTACAAAGTTTACTTATCTATATCATCACGATCCCACAGACACATCGTCAAACTCTTTTAGGCATATTTCTTATATTCTCTAATAATTAGAGTCGTCCAAGTCAAACCTCAAGTTTTACCAAGTTCTCTAGGCATAACATTGTACTCGACTTGAGGAATACATACCCTGAAGCAGGAAGTGGTACTTGTGCAGCTACCGAATATGGAAGCATCTCCAAACTAACAGGATCCTCAAACTCTACAATGTTCTCCTCAATCGGAGTATCATATGATTTAACATTATTCGATGATTTTTTATCGCTTTCATAAACGAGGTTAAATTCTATGGCCTAAACCGCGTCCCCAACTTCTTGGCATTGGCCTCAACCATTGCCTTTGTCACGTCCACATATAGCAAGTGGAAGTATACTAAACAACACAAATAAGATTAACAACAACGCATTGTAGTTACATCTTATCTAAACGACTTAAAGCAACTTAGGCATTCTCATTTAGTGGCAATACTTTTTAAATAAAAACGAAATACCAGGCATCGACGAGTTCGTGGAGTGGTGGTTGGTTTGGATTTACGGTCTTCAGAACCATAAGGGCTCTGATACCAACTGTAGCAACCCCAAATTCCCAAAACATGGAAATTGCAATAATAAACAGTGGAAGCTAAAATTCAAACAAAAACTCTTCTCATTTAAGTCAAATTTAGAAAATTTTCACATTCAATCGATCTTATTTCAAATACCAAAATCCATAATAAAATAAAAAAATCAATAAAAAATTTCATCCAATCTCAACACGTTTTAAAACAACAAATATTTAAAATGAACTAAAAGTCATTTAACCAAATTTAACCCAATTAAACAAAAGAGAAGAAATATCTATTGCCGACATGTAAATCCTCCCAACCGATCCACCAATCATGAAACATCGTCAGTTGCCAGCTTACTCTTTCTTTTTACCTGAAAAAAAATAAGTGTAGCATCATGAGGCTACACCCAATGTGTAGAAATGTTTAAAGAAAAGTAACGCCATTGAGATGCTTTTCTAAATCCTTTAAGTCCATATCGATCTCACATCACCCAACATGTTCTCTTAACTTAAAAATTATTACTTTTTACCCAATGCCTTAACTCAACTAATGTTCGTGAACAAGTGAGTTTCCTCCCCAAAAGCATTGAATTCGTATTTCTACAATTCAATCCTTTGAAGTATTCTTCTTATGTATCCTCAAACACATAAGAGAACCTACATTGTATATTCTTTCCCATTGATCAAATGGAATGAACCTGCCCCACTAAGTGATATTATGTCGTGCACAATTATAACTATCCACTTAATGACATATTCTTCACTAAGTATGACCCTACTTAGTGCGAACCTCCAACCATATTGTTTAAGGCACAAAAAAAATATGATTTAACTACAAGCATCACTACCAGAATGCTTGACAAGCCTAAGTCCGGTTTCTAGCTTAGAATTAACGTTTCTACCCAAAACCGACTTTTATGAGGCTTAACTTGGAATTTTTAATTTCTGGAAATTAGGCTCTTTCCTAACCTTAAGATGATCTAAAATCATCCAAAATATTAAGTTTATTTCACAAATCGATCACCCAAAGAAATTCCAGTAAAAAGAACTAAACTAGCCTAAACTAGTGTAGTTTAGCTATAATTTCGGACACTAGGGTGGCCTAAAGATTCTAGATAAAATCCGGAGGCATAACGTCTATATTATCACTCCCAAAAACATTTAATAATACCTGCAAACAATCCAGATCTCAACAAGAGTCTATTTATAAAACAAGAAAATGGCCTAAGCTAAAATTCCTCCTAATGGGCACTAAGCATTTCACCTTTCTCCTAAAACCAGCAACTATATTTGATCTGTAAACCTACATAAAGAAGTTTTAAACATCCTCAAATAGTCCAGAATTAACTCCAAAAGAGTTGCGTAAAAGTAAGAGGCAGAAGGGATAACTAGCATGCTCAAATTCCAATTTTTTTAGCACTTTATAACCCAATTTCTGCAATATAAACAAAACAGCCTCATATCCTCTTTAAAACAAACTTAAATGATCTCTTTAATGCCCAAAAGTTCTAAAAACATATTATAAAAGAAAAGGAAAACAAAACATAGAATTAATTAACATTAAACATATTTACTCACCTTAGATTCTTGAATTTTTCAGGAATTAAAAATCTTCTTTCCAAGAAATCCTACAACCTCTCTTGAAAGTTGAAGAAACATTTCTCAAATTTCATCCTCACTGCAAGGAAAAGCCTTTCTATATCTATACGAAAAAATATACAAAGTAAAACGATCAAAATCGGATAGAAACATAATGGATCCGAACTGTTTTTGGTTCATAATATTTTCTACAGAAGTCAGATTACTACGAAACTATGCTCAATGGAAAGATGAAGAAAAACTGATCGAAGTAGACTACTTACTTGCGCAGATCGGAGTCCGGATGAGGAAGTTATGGCCAAAATACTTCTTGAGGTTATTTTTTGACGAATATGGGAGAAAAATAAATTTTGAAAGGCTGATTTCGGATGAATGAAGGAAGAAGATGAATTTTTTAGGGTTCAATCCCAAGTTATGATAATTACGATGCCACTACAATAAAACGATCATAACACATTCACCGGGACTCCGAATGATGATTCGTCAGTTGCGTTGGAATCGTAATAACGATACGATCAACATCATGGGACTCCAAATGATGATCCGTCAGTTGTGGTTTTAATTTTGAGGTTTGTGAAATTACTAAAATACCCTTATGAGAAGATGAGCTATTTCTCACCAAATTCATCAATCCAACTTAATTAGTATTATTTTGAGAGAATTGTAATAACTTCCAATTTTTATACTCATACTTGGTAACGGGTCGTTACAAGAAGTCTCCCAAAAAATATCTCACAATTAAAACCCGCACAAATAAGCGTACTTTTAGGCTATTTTCAGTTCTTATTGGGGACTAATCCTCCAAATGATATAACAATTCCAGCAGCTTTATAAGACTTAAAAACACCCAAAAATCATTCTAAAACATCATACAAAAGTGATACAATCAATGGGTTAAAGCTACAAGATAAGGAAAACAATACTAGTCTAAAACATACATGCAAAGTCTCCAATTTCTACATTTTAATATAAAATTCCTGCAACTTTAATTCAGCCCAAGAACACATAAATCATACTTTAAATCGTCTCTTATACACCCAAAATCAGAAGCATGAATTACTATTAATGAAAAAAAAAAACTACGCATGATATCAATTTAACGTTTAACTAATTCTACTCACTTTCAAGCAAAATTTTAACCTCTTGAATTCTCATTTCTCCAAGAACTTCCATAACCTTGAATCGGATTTTGGATAGAAACTCCTCGATTCTCCTTCGAACTTTGTTCAAAGAATTACCAACGCGAATCACACCTAATACGATGAGAAATTGAGCGCATAGGAGACCTGAGTTTTTGGCTCATAACTCTTTTTTAAGATCTTGGATTGCTTTGAAACTAATCTAAATAGAAAGATAACGAAAAACCGATCAAAATGGACTACTTACTTGCGCAAATCAGAGTTCGGATGAGAGAGTTATGGCAAAAATACTATTGGGAACTTCATGTGGGTGAAAATTGGAGAAAATGAGATAAATGAGGGCTAGTTTTCGGATTAGGGAAGAAGAGGATGATTTTAGGGTTTAATCTCGATTTTAATTAATTACGAAAATGCCACTGCATTAAAATGATCATAACTCATTCACCGGGACTCCGAATGACGATCTGTTAGTTGCGTTGGAATCGTAATAACGAGATGATCAACAACATCTAAAAATATTAAATTAAACTTGTGGTTTTAATTGTGAGGTTTGAGAAATTACCAAAATGCCCTTGCGAGAAAACGAGATAACGAGATATATCACATCCAAGTTATCAATTCAACCTCATTAATATCATTTGAGAAAATAATATTAATTTCATTTTTTTATAGTCTTACTTGATAACGAGTTGTTACACATTCAAACCAAACCATGATCCCCATTTTAAAGACTAAGTATTAATATAATGGTAATTTTAATAAATTTGAGTAATAATATAAGGGTATAACAGTCGTCCAAAAATAATTCTCAATGATCCTCACTTTTAATATATTAAAGATAAAGATATAATAAAAATTATCTTTCATTTTTAAAATCTTATTTAGATGACAATTTTCAGACAAAAACAAAAATTAAACTAGTAAAAATTAAAAGTCATTTATACCTTCATTTTCAATAATTTATTGAAATAAAATTTGAATTCTATTTAGGTAATTCCATCATTGTATAATATTTTATCTCTAGTTGATTACGCTTAAAAAAAACATCCGTTGGATTAGCCTCTCTCACAAAGAGCGAGTCCAAAGGTGTAAAGGCTTTGAACAAGGCAAAAATCAACCAAGTCTTTTTCCTTCTCTCTTTCCCACATCACTTGCCTAAATTCATGCTCTTCTTACACCATATTTATCTAACTCTTAATACACAAATTATCATCAAGAAAACTAATTTTAATGGAGGACGAGGCTGATCATCATAGCCATGAAAATGGAGATAGCCCTGAAAGCCCGTATGCCAAAAGCCGAACCGGAAGCGGCAATTCCGACAACAACAATAGCCACAGCCACCACAACAAAGAACAAGACCGGTTTCTTCCCATAGCAAATGTTGGTAGGATTATGAAGAAGGTGATTCCAGGGAATGGTAAGATCTCCAAGGATGCAAAAGAAACAGTTCAAGAATGTGTTTCGGAGTTCATTAGCTTCGTTACGGGGGAAGCATCCGATCGATGCCAAAAGGACAAGCGAAAGACGATTAACGGCGACGACATTCTCGCTGCCATTATGATTCTTGGTTTCGAGGATTATGTAATGCCATTAAAAACGTACCTTTTAAAATATAGAGAAATTGAAGGAGAGAAGCCTACTACTGTTCCAAAGCAAAGGACACATCTACAACATCAACATCCACATCAACAACTTCAACAGGTGAAAGAGGAAGATATAAAACCAACCAATATTTGTTTTAACAATGTATATTCTTCAACAAATGGTTATGAGATGGAACCCCGTGATATCAAGAATCTCATGCCACGACCATCGTCTTTCTTAGCAGCTGATCAACCATTTTCCATTCCTAATTTCTCTCCCAATTCTATTCACAAACAGTTGCAGGCACAAGATCAGGTTGATTCTGTGGTGCATTGGTAAACAAAAAATATACACAACAGAATTTCTCTCCCAATTTATTCGTCAACCTGAGCATAACTCGACTCGTCACGTACCTACTCCCCTCCCCTCCCCTCCCATGTAACATCTAAGAAAAAATATTATATTCAGTTACACACATTTATAATTCAGATATTTAAATCATGTACACCTTTTGATATATGTTGAATTTATTTATTACTTAATTTATTTTAGAAAGGATTTGAAATGGTTATATATTTGAGTTTTATTACCATTTTTTATTTTATAAATCAATAATTATATGTGAATGGATAACCATATGTCGAAATAAATCGGTGAACCTTCAACAAATATATCAAACAAACTGGAGTTTTTGATAATTGAGTCAAAGACAATCAGTTTTTGTATAGAAAAATTTTATAAAATTTTCTTAATATATTTCTATCTTTGAAATCATTCAAAATACTTTTTTAAAATTTTTTAATTAACATGGTTCTATTTCAAATAATTTTTTGAAAATTAATTTTAAGTTTATGTTAAATATTTTTATGGTTAATAATTTGGGGGTTTTGCTTGGGATTTTTGGGGGGGGGGGGGGGGGGGGGGGGGGGGGGGGGGGGGGGGGGGTTTGTTTATTCACTTATTTAGGATAATTATTAAAAGTTTAGGGTTAAATTGACACAACATTAAAGGGGGGTTTTTAATAATTTTTTTAATAAAGTATTATAATTTTAAATAAATTTAATAATTTATTGAACCGCTATTTGGATATTTTTTAAAAAGTTTTGATATTTTAATAATTTTAATAAAATGAGTTGTAATTTTTTTTATCATATTTATTAAAAAAAAATCCATCAAGGTACCACAACAGTCATGCTAATTTTTTTTTTTTTAAATTTAATCCTGCATATAAAAAAATTTAGTTATCATCTTCACTTAAATTATTTTATCTTCAAATTCATGATTATAAATAATATCTAATTGTTAAGATAATCAAATTAGAGAGACAACGTTTGAACCTAAGAACAACATGATGGAGACAAACACATTGTTGAGGACATTACAAAAAATGAAGTATAAGTGAATGACTGGGATTGACTTTCATGATGCTTTATTTTAATCATGTAAATTTGAAGGGCAAAAAGAATATGGAAGGAAATTATAAGTGGAAGATTTGTAACATACTTATAAAATAGGGGTGATTAAAAATTTAGCAAATTTTTTTTTGTAACATTTATAAATATAGTAATTTTTTAATAATTATAAATTTTTTACAAAAAATTTATAATATTTATAAATGTCTTTTTTATTGAGGACGTTAATGAATGATAGATATATCATAGTCAATTAATAATTATTACTTGAAGTGATTATCGTATATCGTCAGTCTATTATTTATCATTAGTTTTTTTTAATGATATATTTGTAAAACTTTTAAAAAATAACTACATTTGTAAAATATAAAATTTTGATGTAAGGTTAGTTGTTTTTGTTTTGTTTTTTTTAGATAATACATCAAAATGGGGAGGGGAGACTCGAACCTTCAATCTTATAAGAATATAGCAAGTGTATGACCGGTTAAGCTATACAACGATTGGCAGTAAAGCCCCAAGTCAGGGAAGCCCAAATCGATTATTTGAAGCCCAATTAAATGAAAAGGCTTTTCAAGCCCAGTGGATCTACTCTACCCGTCACGTGAGTGCTGCATCTTGAAGCCAATCTCTTGGAAATTTAGGTGCCGTCACTCGTATACATATTCTCTTGGGCCATTTACAAGTTTAACGAAAAAAAATTTAGCAATATTTATAAAAATATTAACTCTAAAAACATATTTGTAAATATAGTAAATTTTGTAATGATGTATTAATAATAAATGTTAAATTACATATTTTTACATTAAATTTATCAATGATACACACATTAATCACTGATTAATATAGTAAAAATTGCTATATTTGTAAATACTTTTTAGAGTTGATATTTTTACAAATATTACATCAAAATCTGCGGCCTAATAAAAAATTTCTTTTTCAGTAATATTTGTAAAAATAGAAACTCTAAAAAATATTTGTAATTATAGTAAATTTTGATTAGATGAATCAGTGACAAACATTGAATTATATATTTTTATACTAAATTTATCACTGGTACACACATTAATTACTAATTAACATGGTAAAATTCTTATATTTACAAATAATTTTTAGAGTTGTTATTTTTATAATTATTACATCAAAATCTGCTACGGAACTAAATTAATAAAGGATAAATACCAATGCATTCCATATTCCTATTTCCACTTCAAATTCTCCCACTCCAATTTTATTTTTTTTAATCTAAAAAGTTGGACAGATTTCACTTAAAAATAAATGTAAAATAATCTTGATGTGCTACTTTTACGTTTGCCAGAAACCACAAATAGGTCGAACTGACCCCATATTTGCATGCATCATCTTTAGTAGTGGCGGGGCCACTTAAGGATGCCCCCCAAAAAAATTATATGTATATATATTTAATCTAGTTTTAATTTTGCCCCTAAAAAAAATTGATGGGGCATTTGCAAATCTAACAAATTTTTTAGTAATATTTGTTAAATTAAAAGTTCAAAAAAATATTTGCAAATATAGCAAATTTTGATCAGGTTTAACAGTGATAAACATTGAATTACATATTTTTATATTAAGTTATCACTAATAAACACATAAATCACTGTTTATCACTGATAAACATGATAAAAATTGTTATATTTACAAATACTTTTTTGAGTTGATATTTTTACAAATATTGCATAAAAATCTGCCACCCAATGAAATTTCCCAAAATTGATGCTTACACCTTATTTATATATTATTTAGGGATATTTCAATCTTTTAAAAAAACAAAGTTTCTCTATATATTACCCCACATTCGAGTTTGTCACTAATAAATTTTCTCTCTCAATCTTTATTCAATTTATTGTTCATTAATGTGAGTTTTTATGGTTTTTAAATATATATATTTAAAATAGATAAGATGATTGTTGACTTTTCTTGATAATTTTATTACATCCATCTATGAGTTATACATGACATTCTTTATTGTTAAGTATTAATTAAATGAAAACTTTAAATAAATTTTTTTTTTCTTGTTCATTTTTATATATTGTAATGGTGTAGTGATAATTTTATGTTCAACATTTATAAATAGTTTAATTCATATTTGTTAGCTTAGAGCAAGTTTAATTTTTTGTTTTTAAATAGTTTGTTTTTTCTAATTATAAATAATAATATTATATTTAGATGATTGTTAAGTGAAATCTAAATTTGATTAATAGTTATATAGTGTTATGTATTTTTTAACTAAATATTTATTTAGTAATAAAATGAGATATATTACAGATAAAGTTAAAAAAAACTATTATGATTATGATAAATTATAAAACGCGTCAATTTATAATTATTATGAGTATCATCAAATTAATATCTAAGATCAATTAATGATTAAGGTGTGACCTAATCAACATTTATAAAAAGTAAATTTTTGGTGAATGATTTTTATTTTTGCAAGGATTATTTAATGTATTTGTATATTAAAAAAAATACGTACTGATCTATTCACCATAATAGTAGCACCACTTGACATTCATATGTTTTCGATTTCTACTGGATCAAAAATACTTATCTATTCACTAGAATAGCACCACCACTTGACATTCATATGTTTCCGATTTCTACTAGATCAAATATACAGACGCATAATAAATACACGGTCCACTCTAAGAAGCTTCAAAAGGGTACGTAGAGAAGTATAGAGATATCATTACCAGATAATATGAGGACTTAATAAAAATTAGAAAAAAGAAGACAAAGAGAAAGACAAGCATATATGGGGGCAGGCAGAAAATGAGAGAATCTAAATAATTAAAAAAAAAAAAAGAGTATGAAAAGAAAAGAACTAAAAGTGAGGAGCTTTGGAAGTTAGAAGCCAATGAAAGAAGCAATGAAGAGTAGAAACATCAGCCCTATAATGGTTTTGTGTAAACTCCAAAAGATCTGACCATGTGAAATCTGGGTACTTTCTTGGACCTTGTCTGGATATAAGATCTTGTGGGGGTCTAATAATTTTGTCTTTTTTTGGACACACAAAGAAAACCAATGATCTTCTTTCCTTTTCTCTGTTTACCACTGCTCTATGCAGGCAACTCTTGTATGTCCCGTTCGATAATGCCTTCACAAAATACAACACACAAATTACTTTCTTTCTTTTTTTCACGATTTTATTCAAACGGTAAAATAAATAAACTAGTTATCGAACTAAACTTGAAAATTCATTCGGTAGCAGATTTTGATTCAATATTTATAAATATATCATTGGTTAAAACTATTTTCAAATATAACCATTTTTATTACATTAATTATATATTAGCAATAATTAGTGTGTGAATCAAGTGTTTCAGTGATTGTAAACATGTAATTCAATCACTGATTGACGCGCTCAAAATTTACTATCTTTATAAATGTTTTTAAACCATAATATTTATAGAAAATATTTAGGGTTTAAACCATAATATTTATTGAATATATATATATATATATATATATATATATATATATATATATATATATTTATATACAACCTTCAAAAGAAAAAGAAAAAAAAAATTAGGTGGAACAACGAGACTGTCATTATTGTAACCGATTAATTATATATCCAACAAAAGTTATGATAGTTGGTAGCCTCATATAATAACTTTTGAGTGGTGAGCATACTTTAACTAGTTAGACACCCGCTTCTTCTTTTGAAATCAAAGGTTCGGGTCTCCCCACTTCAATTTAATGTAATATCTAAGAAAAAGGTAACGGGAAACATACCATGAAAGTGTCGCCAATGTTAATGACTAAGGCATCAGGTCTAGGTTTGACCAATTGCCACTTGTTGTTAGCAAAAACTTGAAGACCACCAACTTGGTCTTGATGAAGAATGGTTAAAGAAGTTGGGTCACAATGAGGACCAGTACCAAGTGTGAGGCCTGCATTTTTGCAAGGTGGATAGTAATTGCATCGCATTATTGAACTCCCATCTTCAAAAAAACTCCGATAGTGATTTCTCTCCACTCCCAAACTTATTCCCAATAGCTCCATTATTATCATTCCTATCCTCCTCATCTCTTCACAATATCTTTGGTAAACCCTCCTTTTTAAAACAAAAAAATAAACAAATTATTCTTTCATAGAGAGAAAACCAGCATGAAAAATAGTTGATAGAACAAAAATTCATTAGAACATGCTCAAATGAATATTACCTTCTTTTTCTTTCGACATGTCTTAATTTCTTTTAGAGAGAATACTTACCTAATATACATGTCATATTTTTATTGAACTAATAATATTGAGTCAGAGTTCGTACTCACTAAGTGAATAAATAATTATTTTCCATTTTTACAAAAAGCCCAAATTATATTTTAAAATAATTAAAAATAATAAATTTATGAATGATGAGTTCAAATGAATAAATATTAGTTATTTATAAATTGTTTTTTTCTTTAGTTTTAAAAATTAAAAATAAAAGTAGAAAACACTTTATAAAAGTTGTAGCGGATAAAAACAAAAAATAAAACAATAGTAGAATACACTTTATAAAAGTTATGCCCAGATAAAATTTTAGTCTATTTTTTTAAAAATTATTATATCAAATCAGGGGAGTAGATATTCGAACTTTCGACACAATAATAAAAAAAGTTGAAAAAAAATAGGCAAAATAATTAAGAAAAAAATGAACTTACCCAGTGTTTTCAAAATCCGGTCCTAAGAAGGATTTGAAGTAGTCAAGAACAACAAACTGAGAGTCATTTTCATGGTATTCAAAAGAGAAAGTCTCCTTCCAAGGCAAGTTTGATGAATAACGATCTGCATGTGCACCTGAATATCCAAAAACACACCCTGGCTTCCTCCTTATACCATTCTTCTTTTTAAGTGGCATCTTGAAAATGTTCTCACCTTCATCATAAGCAGCCTTAATGAGTTTCGGGTCGATTCCGTGGTTTGTCACTTGGAAGAAACCGTGATTTGAACAAGCCGATCGAAGGAGCTCCGCTGCTTTAGCGGTTTCGACTACATCTCCTCTTTGTACACCACCCAAATCTATGATGGGTTCGTTTAGCTCTTCTTGAGAGTCCACCAACATATCTACATTTTGCCAAACGAATTCTTTTGGTAAATTTGGTTGCTTTTGAAGCTTATTTGAATCAAAAACAAAAATATCACTTCCATCTTTTAATGGAGGGTTCATAATAAGAGTTGAAGTTGCACTGCCTGAACCCATTAGCAGAGACATATTTGTTAAAAGTGACTCAAAAGATTGAATTTAAATAGACAATCGGTCATGAAAGAGAGAGAGAGTATTGAGGAAATGGCCAAGGGATGCTATTGGAATACACGAAAAGGAGCCGCCTAATTGTAATTTCTCTCTTGAAGGGTTGTCCACTAAGTGAAATGTATATTTTCTCAACACTGGATAATATTTATATACTCACCAGTAAATATAAGTTTATACTCATTTTCATATATGTCATATTTTTATTAGACCAAACATATTATCATATTTGATCCAATAACACACGTACGAAAATGAGTATAAACTATATAAGTATTATCTCTTCATTATCATGTTTTTAATATTGAATCATTTATGTATTTCTATGAAAATTTACACTCTCCACTATAATAAAGGGTGTACCTAAAAGTGTAAGGTAACCAAGATACCAACGCTATAGCGTCGGTAAAGAGGTTCCTTGTACCATTTAGGGTACACCCTTTACTGACACTTGGTATAAAGGCATCACCCTTTACGAACATGGTGTCGGTAAAAACATCACTGATGATCACGTTCATTGTTGTTGATGGTATTGACCATCAACGACACAAACAACTATGGCGTAGGCGATGCTAAAAAACAAGCACCCAGAGTTGTTGACGCCATTACCGACGTGTGCGTGACGTCGGCATTACTCAATGCCAAAAAACAAAAGAGCATCACCGACACATGACAGCGTCGGTAGTACTTAGGCGTATTATAGTGTTATGATCAAGGATAGAGAAAAAATATATATGAAAGTTTTATAAAACGATTCTTAAGAGAAACAGGCATGATAAATAGATAAAATATAGAAAATTCAAATAGATGACATTTTTTACGAGTAATTTCAAAAATAGAAAATGTTTTGAAATACTTAGATTCTACCCATTTCGATCTGATATTGGTGGATATCAGTATGAAAAATGTCAATTTTCAAAATTTTCAAATTTTTTGAAAATATCAATTCTTGATATTTCATTTTTTTTTAAACCTCCTAAAATATATTAAATATTCATTTTTCTTACGTAATGTTTTTAAATTTTTACCTTTTTTTTTCATTTTTCCCCTATTATGATTTAGAAGTAATAATTTATAAATGAACTAATTAGTTGTAAATTGACTTTTAACAATGAAGCCTTCAACTTAATTTCATGAGAACCAAGTAACTATTGTTTCCCACCGTTTAGACAAATTACACTATTAATTAAACATTGGATATAGATATTTTTAAAAATAACAAATGTTTTGAAAATTTTATAAAATGACAAATTTTTAAAGGAATGTGTGAGTTGTGCTCCATCCTTAGTTTGAGCTAAGGAGGGGAAAATGTTTTTTTTTAATCAAAATTTTTGTTATTTTTTAAATATTAATTCATAAAATGTTTTTTTTTCCAAACATAAAATGTTATTTTTAAAAACATATATTTTTCTTCTCAATATGGAACCGACAGAGTTTCCAAATATTGACTTTTTAATTTCTCTGTATTTTATACTCTTTTTAATGAATATGAAATTGTTCATTACAAGTAATAGTTTCTAAGATTAAGACGAATAAAAAAGCAAAGGTTCTTATTGTATACGAGATAATTTTTTTAAATTATTTACAAATTATTTGTGTGACAAATAAATACGCTTGAACCCACACTACTATTTAATTATAAAAAATAGAGAAATTTCAGTGGATAACACACCTTTAAAAAGTATTCGTAAATATAATAGATTTTCTATCTCATGTAAATTAGTGATTAACAGTTATTAACATTAATCATTTGATTTGAGACAATTAGTGTTGTCATTTTTAATCACCGATTTACCCGGAAAAAATATGCGATATTAGCAAATACTTTTTAAGTCATATTATATTTACAATTGCCTCTAAAAAACAATTTATTAGAAAAAAAAAATTTAATGTTTGGGTTAGTTGGAATAAAACTCCAAAATACCCATGTTGGTAATTGTTTTATTTATAACTTCCATTCATTTATAAGATATCCAAAGAGCAATCAGGGGTGGTCTTGAGAGGGGTACGAGATGGGCGATTATTTGGGGGCCCAAAATTTAAAATCGGTATTTAAATATATTATTTATATGTTATCAAACAATCAATGTGGTGTTGTGGTAGACTAACGTCATGATTTATATTTTTGAAGACAAGAATATGAGTTTAATTCCTCACTAAAGCAAAATGACTTCATTTTCTTTATTTATTTTTATTAAAAAGATACATATTTTTTATTAATTCAATAGAAAGATTTATCAACCATTCAATTAAAAGAATCAATCAATTTTAAATATGTTTTTTTATCATTTTTTTATAATTTTTAAAATAAATTTTAAAATAAGTTTGTTTTCATTATAATTAATAATCAAATTAATACATTAAAATATTAATTAGTTTTTTCTCAATGTTATTGTGATGTTTTAATTGTAAAATTTATATGATAAAGGGTCTGGATTTTTTTTTTCGTACGGGGCCCGTTATCTTAGGACCAACCTTAAGAGAAATTATGGTGACAATGTTGTTAGAACGATAAAATCCATCTTTTCAATTGATGGTTGGATGTTATTTATTAACCCAGAAACAACTCTTCCATAAAAGTGGTTATTTATTCAATAGATGCAAATCTTCCGTAAAGATATGTAGTTATTGAATAGATACAACCTTTAACATAAAAGGAAAATTATGCGTGGTAGCTAACTTTTGAGTTTTGTTTTCATATATGTCACACTTTCATGTTTATATCAGATTTAACCATTTTTATATATTCTATTCATTTAATGATATATCATTGATGTAATTTTACAACAATAATTTATCAGTAATGTAAATTCTAGTATTAAATTTATATCAATAATATAAATTTAAAAAAATAATATATCAATTATAATCAAATTTTAATAAAAAAATTATGGGTTAATTATGTGTTGGGTAATTTTGATATTTTTCAATGTTTATGGTTTTTTTGAAAACTGAGACTCGATATTAGGTATATGTGATAATAGCCCAACATAAAATCACTTTATAAAGGTGTTTATTTACTATTAGATACAACCTTTCACTAAAAGCCACATTTAAAAGTCATGATTGTGCCTATAAATAGGATTCCACATTTCATTATAATGTACTTCACAAAATGCAGATAGAATTCCTTGAAATTTATCTCTTCTTTATTCCTTTGACTTATTATTATTCTGTTGGATTCATCCTTCCGGATTCTAAAAGAGTTTTTGTTCAAGTTTCGGATCGATAACCAAGATTAGTAAAATGTTTATTTAATTTTTGGTAAAAAAAAGTGTTGAATTTTGGGAGACTGTCATCCATTTACTGTAGCACCTTTGCAGTGAACAAACTATTATCTTAAGGAAATTTGTATTATGCATGCTTCCTTTTCTTTTTCTCTTATTGTATGACTATTGAATTATTTTTGTAGCAAGTTAACTATTTCCAACACAATCAACTAATACGTATCTAACATTTTAGAGTTACATACTCATTTTGAAAATTAAATTTTAAATAATTGTAATATATATTTAATGTAAAAAAATTATTTCACCAATAGACCTAATCACGTTTGGGCTTAGATATTTACACGAGACTAAATGAGGAGTAAATGACAAATGTTTGATATCAAGTCTTTCTACTTTAATATGTACCATATTACATCACCATTAATTTCAAAAGCTAAAATTTGTAGGCTAATCATTTAATATAGTCTCTAACAATATGACATTCATCTATAAGTATTTATTTTTAGAAAATTTTAATAGGCAGCAAATCTTGATGCAATATTAAATATATCATCGTTTAAAATTATTTATAAACAAAATAATTTTCTGCGTTAATCAATGATTAACATTGATTAATGCGTGAATATAAATGATTCACTTATTATAAAAAAAATATGTAATTCAATGTTAATCACTAATTTCCCAACTCAAAATTTTCTATATTTACAAATATTTTTAAATCATGATATTTTTATAAATATTACAAAAAAATTGTTAGATTTGCAATCATTTCTTAATTTTTTTATTTTAAAAAAACTATAAAAACAAATAGCATAATATATTAGTCATTGACAGGTAAATTCCACCCTCAAAGTTCAATTTGCCACCCCAATATATATAAACATATAGCATAATATATCAAAAATGCAAATAATTGTACGTGGGAAAGGGTACAAGCATGATAAAACAAACAACAAGCAAGGCAGAAATGTACCATTAATATATAATTGTTTAATGGATTCCAACAACTGGCTCTATCTGCAGCCTCATAGTGTACTTTGTTTGGTAAATATTTAATACTTCAACAAATCTAAAATGATTCATTTTCAATTTTTGGTTTCTAGGATTTTTACAATTTTTTTTTAAGATATTATAAATATTGGGGAAGAAGATATTCCAACCTCTGATTTTATGGTAGGAGAGAATATATATGAGCTATGTCCCAGGTTTCATACAATTCTTGTACATAGATATGTAAATTAATAATTGGGAAATTTTATTGGGTGACAAAAATTTACTATAATATTTGTTGTTGTGTGAAAATGGTACTAAGTGTAACGCGCGGGCGTGCTCCGCGCTAATGCTGCTTTCGCTTCCACGTGTGCAACGAACAATAAATTTATATTGAGTCGGAGGCGAAGATCCGAGTTGGAGGTAACTTGCGTGGGTGTCCTGCTACGTAGGTGATCACCTGCGCAAGTAGAGCTAGTAGCACCGATGTGGTGCCGGCCTAACACCCTCCGATGCTTAAGTTAGAGCAGAGCAGAGCTTGTGGTTAGAGCAAATGAGGAATGAAAATGAATTACCTTTTGGCCATTTCTCATCTCCTATTTATAGGAGTGGAAATGGATGATGTCATCAAGCCACGTGTCGAACACGGATTGGTCCATGTGTTGGGTCTTGATTGGGTGTAAGTGTGTAGCTACGCTTCTTTGAGGTGGTAGATACGCACAGCGTAGTAGCGCAGCAGCGGAGCTTCTTACTTGGACACTTAGTCAATATTTCTCCGAGATGGGTCCGCGTCTGTACGCACCTGCGAGCTTGTCATTCCATCCTTAATTAGATGGTTGTGCCTCGCGGTCCTTGATACTTGAGACGACTGTGGACTACTCTCGATGGTTCATTCTCCGCTAGTGGTGGAGGTCGGGTCCGTTGTGCGTTACACGCTCAAGTAACTAAGCTTACACGCGTAGTCCAATAGAGGCTGAAATTCCTCGTGTCTCTTCGTATGCTTGACACATGGTCACTTCACTCTTAATGATATTTCACCCATTACAATATTTATAAAAATAGTAACTCTAAAAACTTCTTACAAATATAACAATTTTTATTATGTTAATCAGTGATTAATGTGTGTATCAATGATAAATTTAATGTAAAAATATGTAATTTGATACGGACATTAATGACTAATAAACATATTTTTATTATGTTAATCGGTTATATATGCCAAAGTTGTTGGAATCATTTTCCAATCTTTAAGACCTTGTTTTAAACCTTTTTCCATGTTGTCACCTATAGGTGTGCTAGAAAAACATGTGGACCTTCAGCTTTTGCAGAACATTTTCTCCCTCATATTAACAATAAGGCATTTCTAGGATTTTGTAGTATACTATTGGAATTTTCAAAACATATTTGTAAGATATTAGTTTTTCAAACTTATTAGCAAAATATGCTATGCTTCACTTCATTATCTAATTTAATGGACCAAGATCAATGATATGATCGCACGTTAAAATCCGTGTAAGAAAGAAAAAAAAGTCGAAAGAAGGATTACAAGTAAATGATATATAATCCTAAATATTGATACATACATCGATCCAACAGGGGATTTCGGAGGTGGAAAATTGAAGGAAATGTCTTTTTTCTACTTGAAAACTTTTTAAAAAAAAATAGATTAAAAATTGGTTTGTTATTATATTTTACCTATTTTATTCCCTTTTTCTCTTAAAAGTAATTATATAAAAATTTATCCCTAAAAAAAATCATGACGATGCATATATATATTATCAACTTTCTCTCTTAAAAATAATTTTATAAAATTTTTGCCCCCAAAAAAATCATAACGACGCATACATATATATATGGTAAACGGTAAATAAAACTCTATAATTTGGTTAAATACATGAATATTATTGGGACAATTACTGAAATAGTATATTTTTACGTACTAAATATTGAAATGTCAAAACTTTTTAAAAATTACTCAAATAGCATAATTATAATTCAATAATTTAAATTGAATCATTAGTAAATAGAAATGTTTATGGCTTCAATCTTACTTAATATTTTGATGATAATAAATACTCTTATTTTTTTATGGTTTCGAAGTTCTAAATGACCATAACGTATAGCTTGAAAGCAAGATTTCAAAAACATCTTTGAATCATCTAAATTGGAGTTCAAACAAAAAAGTTATGACTACAACAGAAGAATAACGTTAAAAATAGACGAATCTCATCAACATCATTTGAAACCATGTAGATATTATTGGCATGATTTAGAACTACGTATGTATAATTTATCATATTTTAATTATTAAAGTGTTTATACAATTGACTAAAACCATAGTCTCTTAAAGATATATATTTTTTTATTTTTTTTACTTTTCCCTATAAAGCATGCATCCATAAAAAGAACTCAAAATCTTGGGCGGTTGCGTATCTCTGCAGCGTTTTACAAGTTGCGTACTTTTAACATTATGCTCCCAAAAGGATACAAATACTTTCTTCTTTGATTTTTTTTCCCATTGATCGTAATCCCGTATATAGCATAAAAACGAAAAGACAAACAAAAAGGTATTTATACTTTTTAAAAAAAGAATAAAAATGAAAATAAAAAATTGAAAGATGATGCTAATTTTGTCAGAGTAGGGTCCATATCTGACATAATATCTTCATTAAATGACAATTTTTAAAAAAAAAAAGAAAAAAGAAAAAGTTATTATGTTATGTCCTTTGATTTAAAATGTTACAATTCCCCAAAAGAGGCTATATGTCTGTCTGGTTGAACTCTGAGACAAGAACACCACCAAAGAAGTTCACGTGGGCTTTATTCCTATCCAATGCCTAACATATACATTTGTCCCTACTTCTTGGCCATGAAAGGGTGCTGCAACACGTGCAACGCACGTGAATACATATGAAACTTAGGGCCCAGCATACATAGTTTTGGCTTATTCCTGCCTTTTCTATTTTGTTAAATGACAAAAATATCATTTTCATGATAGAGAATTCATGTGATGTACCTTTTATAAAATACAAATGGTTAAATTTCCATTACACCAATAACTTTATTTTTAGGTGTATTGGTGATTTAATATGATATCAGAACAAGAGATCTTGAGTTCGAACTTTTGTGATGATATTTTCTTCTCCTTTATTAATGTTCAATGTAATTGAGTTTCGTGTGCATATTCAATCCCGGGGGAGTGTTGAGAAAATATCTATTGATTAAATTTGTTTTAGTCTAACTAGGGGTGTCAACGGGGCGTTTGAGGTATTTTTCCCCACCTCGTGCCTGCCCAATTGACCCTATCTCCCGCCCCCGGACCCCGTCTCGTTTATTAAACGAGGCTGGAAGGGAAACGAGGTGGGGGAGAATGTAAAAAATGCATGATTATCATTTTTTTTAATTGAAAATTCATTTTTTCAATGATAATAGTACCTAATAGAGCATAAAAATAAACAAGTAAAATTCTCAATCATAATCCATATCAAAATAAATCTAGGGAAATTAAATTATAAAAAAAAAAGTAGATAAACGGGGCGGGGCAGGGTGTAAAATGGGGAAAAATTCCCCCTCCCCCCCCCCCCCGGTTTATTAAATGGGGAGAAAAAAATTCTCCCACCCACCCCGATTATTAAGTGGGTTTGATGGGGTCGAGGAGGTGAAGCAGGGTGGCGGGTTTAGTTTTCACCCCTAAACCTAACAACTTAAGCTTTTGAGTCTATTAGTGATTCAATACTTGAGATATTTAAAATAATTAATGTTGATTAATGATCCACCGAAAAATAGATTTATCACCTTTCTTATAACAAGTAACTCAATTTTGATTGTAAATCACCACTAGACCCAAAAGCTTAAGCAAATAGATAAGAGTAAATTTACTCATATATCTCAACAAGTGTGGCTATTTTAGGCTCACCAATCTTGGATCGGATCCTGCTCAATTGAGTTTTGTTAGGATTTGATATCATCTTAATAATCATGAGTTTTCATCTTAAAACCAGTTGGCAGTGAGAGGAATGCCAATTAGATTTTAAAGAATTTATCTTAAATAGTATAAATATGCATACTAATTATTAAAATGTCAGAACTTTTAAAAATTACTCAAATAACATAATTATAATTCATTAAATTATTGAACTATAGTTCAATAAATTATTGAACTATTTTTCATGGGTATTTAATGAATTTGTATGTTTTTTTTTTTTTACCTTTTTAAGTTTAAATTCAATACTTTATCGAGCTATTTGATTATTTTTCATTATTATTTTTAATGAATTTGTTAGTTTTTTATTTTGTTTTTTTTAGTTCAATAAATTAATGAATTATAATTCATTAAATTATTGAAATATAATTATAGTAATTTTTGAAAAGTTCTAACATTTTAGTAATTAGTATATAAAAAATATGTTTTTTCAGTAATTGCCCCTAGATTTTATAAACATTGTTAGGTCATTTTATTTTTCTGGTGTAGGATCCTTAAAATGATTGATACATGAAATTGAAGAAAAATTGTGTTAAGGGACGACAAACCTCCACAATTTTCATATTGGTATGATATTATCCACTTTAAAATTAGGCCACGTGACTTTATTTTTTATATCACTCAAAATATCTCATATCAATAGAGATATGTCACTTCCCTTTTATACTTATAATCATTTTCTCTTCTAACTGATGTAAGCTTTTATTCACGCTCAAACAATTTGAAAACAAACTCAAAGATTAAAACGATCACTCAATAAATGACAAGAAACTAACGAAATCGACTAAAAAATTGATAAAACTCGTCGAATTTACTACAACAGTTAAAATCAATTGACAGAAACTTTTTTATTTCAAACATATATATTAAACCGAATAAATTAACATTTTTTTTCCTTTTTACTTTTGACTTATTCCTATAAAGAAAGCTTGTCTTAAGATTCTTGTGAGAGATGAGGATGTTTTCTTTTCCTACGAAGTCTTTAACTTAAAACATTTATTATTATCTTTTCATAAAAGAAATTCAAATATTAGTATAAGAAATTTAAACCTATAAATTCAATAAAGTATGAAGCAAACAAAAATGAAACAATTACTTTAACTAGTTAATATTTATAGAAATTGTCTTATTTCTGCATACTAATTACTAAAATATCATAACTTTTCAAATATTATTCAAATATCATACTTTATTATTTTTTATTGTTATTTTCAATTAATATTTTGGTTTTTGGCCTTTCCTAGTCAATAAGCTATTATCAATAATTTATTGAAATATTTTGTTATTTTTTATTATTATTTTCAACTAATTTATTCAATTTTTTACCTTTTTTAGTTCAATAAATGTTACTTCAGTAACTGTTTCAATATTTATATAAGAAAATTTTCAATAGAAAGTACTTTTTTATGAATAATTTTAAAAATAGTAAATGTTTTGAAATATTTTAAAATGACATTTTTCAGATTAAAATCCATCAATATGAGAAATGTCATTTTTTAAAAGTTTCAAATTTTTTGTTATTTTAGAAAATATCAAGCCATTTTTAAAAATTCCTATTAATTATATATCGTCTTAATTATGGCTGACTCTTGAAGATCTTTTACTCCATCACCAAGGGTGTCCACGTCCACGTGAAGCCCACCAGCTTAGAAAACTTTGTTGTGATAAATACTTGATTTGAGCCCCACCTAATATTTATTTTCTTATTAATTTCATAAGAAAAAAACATTAAATAAATTTATGTATTAAGATTATAATAGGGATACAAGTGTCTTTCAAGAAATTTAATAGATGTGGGGTTTGCTTGAAGAGAAGGGAAACAAAATGTGAATATACAAAGAACTTTAATAAAGATTGGGAAGAGACAGGAATTGAAAAACAGCCTAGCAAACCATGAATTTGCCCATTTGCCAGCATTTAGCCTTCTCCCCCTTAAACAAGACAGGACATTTGTTTGATTTTTGAAAAATGAACTAGAAAGGGAACCACTAATTCAAAAGCCAGTATTTGATGGATGTAGAAGTGATCAAAGATGGAAAAAATATGATCATATCAAGCAATTTGAACCAATAATTTTCATGAATAGTATAATATTGTTATGAAATTGACAATGACAATTGCAAAATAATTAGAAGGAAACAGCTGTTCTAAGGGAATTGTGGAGGAGATATTTTAAATTGGGAGGAGATTTTAAAAAGAAAATATTTGTATTAATGATTGCTTTTTGATTTAAACACAAAGATTCCATTCCTATTTATAATAGTGTTGCTCAATCAATGATTAAGCTATGCCACCACAATTCTAATCTAAGATTGTAAATGACACTTTAAGGTTTTCTTTATAATTTCAAATCTAGTAAAACGTTTTACTTCTATCCATAAACTACTTTAAATTATATAGACTTTTAGAAAGTGCTTCTCTAGAAAATATTCCTCCTTGTTTAGTATTTTGGGCTTAGACAACTAAGGCCTAAAACTAATTAAATACAAATTAAGTTTATATTTCAACACCGTCTCACTTTAAACTTGATTTCTCACTCTAATCAAACTTCTTAGCTTTATAAAGTCTTTATGTTTGAGAAGCTTGGTGAATATATAGGCTACTAGATCTTGAATTTTCACAAACTCAAGTTTCATCCTTCCTTGTAATGCCCTTTCGAATGTGTAATGATAGTGCGTGTCAATGTGATTACTTTGATCATGAAAGACTAGATTCTTGGTTAATGCTATTGCTAACTTGTTATTCACTTAAATCTTAGTTGCCTTCGCTTCGGAAAAACCTAGTTCCTTCAATAAGTTTTCTAGCCAAATTTTCATGGTAGACACGTGAAGAAGCAATTATGTACTAAACTTAACATGTGTAGAAAGAATAATAATTGCATGGGTGCTTCTTTGTCATCAATGGAATGCAGTGTCTCTCATGTATAACACAAAGTCACTTTTACTCTTACCCTCATCTATATATCAACCCTCGTTGCTATTTCTATATCTAACAAGCCTGTGACTATAAAAAAAAACAAAATAGTATTAGCCAAAGTTGTCAAATCTTTATGACCAACGAAGAATTATCTCTACTACCTTCAAATGAGTTAACTGTTATTGGATTTTCCATGGAACCAATTAATAACTCCAATTGTGTAGAGAGTATCTGACCTTGTACATGTCAAATAACACAAACTTCCTATCATGCTCTTAAAGAGTGTTGGATCAACTATTTCTCCATGCTCTTGTTTTTTGTTAAATTAAAATTAATTTATTTAATTTGAAATTATCAAATTAAATAGATAATTTCTATTTAATAATTATAACTAGATTTGGTCTACTAAAAGAGAAAACAAAAAGAAAATATCACAACCCAAATATAGTGGCTAAAGCACAAGCCCGAGCCCAAGATATTTTAAGTGGAGTGTGTGGGCTATTGAAAAATGGCCCACATGCCTAAACCAGACACAGTGACGCCATTCATTGGGCGACACGTCGCATCCCTTGTCAGCAGCCCATGTGCGCAATGACGTCAGCGTGAAGTCAACGCACTAACTCCTTTATACGCTAACGTCACCATTCGCATATTTAATTAATTTTTCTTTTTCTTGTCGCCGCAGCCACTGTTCGCCGCCGCAACACCTACTCCCTGGTTTTTAGCTCGGGAAGCGTATTTTCTGCAAGCCGCGACCGCGACCATGAGCCGTCTAAATACTAAAATGGGCATAAGTTCTCACTTTAAGTTCGATTTGAGCGTCGTTTTCGCCTACGTTCATAAAATATTAATTATTTTGAAGATATTATCACTAATAAATACGGATAAATTACGAGCTATCACTATTTTTTAAAATATCTAGTGTAATTTCTTGTTGAGATATATATGATATATGATTAAATTTACCTTTACCCATTGACTTAAGCTTTTGGTTCAAGTGGTGATTTAACATATTTAACATGGTATCTTCTTCTTTTTTTTTCTTTTAGTGATGAACTAAACGTACCTTTTTATCTAATAACAAAAACGCATACTATTGAGGTAACGTGAAAGAAGTATCAAAACAAGAATTTCAAGGGGGGAACCTACAACGTTTTTAGCAAATACCCTTAAATTTCGTTCCTCCTTAATTCACTTTTTATAATGAAACAAAAAAGAAAAAAGAAAATAATTTAATTTCCATAGTTTCTTCGTGAAGAACAATTGAAAGGTGGAGGGAAAACCATGAAGAAGATATTTCATCTTGCACTAGAAGCAAGTGAGTTGGATGTTTTGTTGTATTATTCACTCAAGTCTTCCAAATTCTCCTAATTCAAGCAACCTCATAAGCATGTGTAATTTGAAAATGGAAGTTTTTTTTTTTTTCTTTTCTAAGGAACTTCTTATTATTTAAATTTCAAATAAACGTATATTTCATAACAAGCAATTAGTAGCCGCCAAAGTTTAGATTAAAAAAATTATTTCGAATTGAACAACCTATATAATTAGCACCATAATCGTCACCATTGTATCCTAAAAAAGACTAAAAAAATAAAATAAAATGGCCATTCCTAGAAGCTCTTTGATTCTTCTTCTTCTAGCTTTCGTGTTTCTCAACTCGACTTTCACGCTTGCCGTGACATATAACTATAATGTGGTTCGATTCGGAGCAAAGCCCGACGGAAAAATGGACTCGTCGCAAGCCTTTCAAACGGCATGGACCAATGCGTGCGGGTCTACAAAGCGAAGCTCAATATATGTACCTCGTGGAAGATATTACCTTAGCAATGGAACATTCAATGGGCCTTGCAAGAATAATGCAATCTTTATACGAATTGATGGAACTCTGGTTGCTCCCTCAGAGTTTGAACTCATCGCTAAGTACACAAATTGGATCATGTTTAGACATGTTAATGGAGTTACTATCTCAGGTGGTATTCTTGATGGTCGAGGTACTGCTTTATGGGCTTGCAAAAATTCAGCCAAGAGTTGCCCTGATGGAGCCACGGTGTGTACAAATTCATTCTCTTACTTTTTCATTGTTTTAAAGTAGAAATAACAGTCCGTGGTTTTTCGGAAAATTCATGAAAAGTCGCATAGTTTAAAAATGGCAAATCATACCCCGTCTTCCAAATTATATCAATATGACCAAGGGATTTTTTTATAACTTTTTTTTGACATTTTGATGATTCAAGATATTTTGGAATCCTCTTTTTCGGGCTTTACGTCATGGTTATCTCAAACATTCAAAATTTTCAATAAATAACAGAGTTTTATTATTGTCAAAATATTTGGTATGATTACGAATTAACCCCGATGTTTACTGATGATTTAGAAGTTTTCAAGTGACCATAAAGTAGAGCCCGGAATGAGGATTCCAAAACATCTTGAATCATCACAATCGAGTTCAAACGAAAAAGTTATGCTAAAAGAAATTTTACACCATTAAGGGAGGGTCATATTGATATAATTTGGAAAGACGGGGTGATTTGCCATTTTTAAACTACATGGACTTTTCATGATTTTGACCGAAACCATAAGGGTGTTATTTGCATTTTACCATTGTTTTAATGTGCTGGGGTAAAGTAGTCCCGTGACTTTTGAGGTAGGTGTCTATTTGGTCCCTGAGTTTTTAATTTGTGTTTTTATCTCGAATTTTGAGAAATATGTCAATTTAATTCGTGTTTTTTCCATTCATTACTATAAAACAATTTGTTTACTAATGATTGAAAAACTAACTTCATGAACCAAATAGACTTCATTTCTCAAAATCTGAGATGAAATAGATACAAATTGAAACTTAAGGACCAAAATAACCTATCTTATAAAACTTGAGGACGAGATAGACACTAATTGAAAACTCAAGAAAAAAACACTTTACTCAAAATGATTTTAAATACCTTACAATTTTTTTAGGGCAAAATGCAAATAACACCCATGTGGTTTTGGTCAAATGCAAACACACCCCTTGTAGTTTAAAAATGAATATTTTTACCCCTATATTCAAAATTGTGCAAATTGGCCCTCCCCGCTACACTATTAATTTTTCTTTTAGGCACTACTTTTTCGTTTGAACTCCGATTTGAATGATTCAAAATGTTCTGGAATCTTCTTTTCGAGCTCTACGTTATAGTCACAAAAAATTTCTAAATCATCACTATATAAAAGTGTTTATGACTTCAACCAGATCTAATATTTTGATGATGATAACTCTTTTATATGTTGATGATTTCTAAAAATTTTAAGTGATTATAATATAGAACTCAAAATAAGGATTCCATAACATTTTGAATCATTCAAATTGGAGTTAATGAAAAAGTTATGGCGAAAAGAAAATTAACGGCGTAGTATGGAGGGGTCAATTTGAATAATTTTGAAACTATAAGGGTATAAATATTCATTTTTATTTTAAGATGGTGTGTTTACGTTGGACCAAAACCACATTAAGTGTTTTTTACATTTTGCTCTTTTATTTTTAATTAGCTTTTGTTCAAAAGGTATATATATTTTTAATTAATTAGAAGCATTTTACTAATGTTATGATTTTCACTTGCAATGATACGTGCAGACACTAGAATTCTCAAATTCACAAAATATAGTAATCAGTGCATTAACCTCACTCAACAGCCAGATGTCGCACATAGTGATCGATGGCTGCAAGAATGTGAAAATGAAAGGCCTTAAGATCATTGCCTCCGGCAATAGTCCCAACACTGATGGAATTCACATGCAGCAATCATCTGCTATCACTATATTAAATTCTAAGATCGGCACCGGAGACGATTGCATATCGATCAGCCCCGGCACCTTGGACGTCTGGATTGAGAATGTTGTTTGTGGACCTGGCCATGGAATAAGGTACCCCTCTACCTCTATGATATTGGAAATAATTAGTAACAAAATTTTGCAATTTAAAAAGCATCGGTAATTTAAAAAATGAATCATGGAATGACAATAGCTGATTGACCGTCATAAAATGGTAATCACTTCACACGATAATCAATTTTCTTTTCTTAGACATAATATGTTGGGGAGGAGATTTGAATGTTAACTTGGTAAAGTAAATACAAGAGTGTTACCATTCATGGAAACCCCATTTACGATTACTTTTTTAAAAATACATTTGTAAATATTATTGAAAACTTTGCTTGATTTTCAATCACCCCGAACGTATATAAAACGATGAGAAAACGAAACAAAATCACATTTGTGATTTGAATTGGTTTATGCAAGCATTGGGAGTCTAGGACAGAGCTTGGAAGAGGCAGGGGTGCAAAACGTGACAGTAAAAACAGCTATATTTTCACATACTCAAAACGGGGTGAGAATTAAGGCATGGGGGAGGCCAAGCCAAGGCTTTGCAAGGAACATACTCTTTCAACATGTTTTAATGGCGAATGTCAAAAATCCAATCGTTATCGATCAAAACTATTGCCCAAACAACAAAGATTGTCCGGGCCAGGTACGAACAAATCCAAATCAATTAATATAAGTTTCCGGGTTGAAATGAAATCAAATCAAATAATTACTTCTAAAAAAATCTCTTATTTTTCTTAAAAAGGAATCTGGAGTAAAAATTGGTAATGTGACATACAAAGACATACATGGAACATCAGCCAGTGAAGTAGCAGTGAAATTTGCATGTAGTGCAACAAATCCATGTGATGGAATAAGATTGGAAGATATAAAGCTAACTTATATGAATCAAACTGCTCAAGCTTTGTGTATCCATGCAAGTGGGACTTCTGCTGGCCTTGTTCAGCCACCCAGTTGCTTATAACAGAAAAATATGGGAGTTAAATCTCTGATTTGCTGCTACTTTGTCATTTGTGTAACTTGTGTTTTGATATGCTTATTAAATTATTGGCAAAATTTGATTAATAAATAATTTAATTTTAATCTCATATTCTTTAAGGGAAACTTACATGAATGTTGTAATTGGGTGGGATATTTACAAATTTGTTAGGAAAAAAAAATATTTACAAAAAGGTTAGAATTTCAAAAGTCGAGTATATCAGTGAACTATTAGTATATCAATGATAGTTTATCAGTCGATCATTAATAGTCTATCACTGATATACTATTATATATCACTGATAAACTATTAATTATTGACTGACTATTAATTATTGACTGATATACTCCGAATTTTTAAAATTCTAACATTTTTGTAAATATTTTTTTTTCCTAACAAATTTGTAAATATTATAAAAATTTCTAACATATTTGAATTTGCCACCTTCTTTAATCATGTTAGATCAATTTGTCATAACCAAATTTAAATAAATTATTAAATATGACAAATTAAACCAATATCTCAACACTCGCCTCACATGAGGATGAGAAATTTAAATGAATGAGGAAACGTATCATAGGGGTTAGAACTCGGTACCTTCTATTCTGATACCATATTAAATATGTTAAATCACCACTAAATCCAAAAACTTAAGTTTATGGGTAAGGATAAATCAAATCATATATCTCAACATAAATGTTAAGAAATATACAAGTTTTTTCTATACCTAATTAGGATTCTTTTTAAAAAAAATATAAGCAAAATTGCGAAAATATAGGCATTCTAGCGTAATTTTACAGATATGGCAATGACTTTTCAAAACTGAAGCGGAAACGTTACATAGTTTCACAAGTTTGGATGATGTGGCATTGACTTTAGCAAAAGGAAAACTCTTAAGGGGTGTTTGGTAGAAGGAGTAAGAAGTTGGGTGAGTTTTGATAGCCTGAGGTTGTTGAGTCTGGGTTTAGATAGTCTATGTTTGGATGTGTGGGGGTATAGGTTTCATAAACCTAGGTTTATATAACAACCTATATTTGGTAGGTGGTTTTAGTTTGAGTTTTGTGTTGTTTAATTATTTTATGAGGAGTAGCAAATCCACCAATGCTACTATTTAAAATCCATAGATTTAATATATTAAACCCGGAGTTTCAAAATACATATAACAAACAGCCCACCCCACCCAACCTAGTCTTCCAAACACCCCCTTAGATCTTGAAATCTCTGCCCCAATTTGCCAAAACTCAACCCCAAATCACCTCGTTTCTCCATCGTTAGAACTTCTTCCAGCCGCCAAAACCAAATATTGAGGTTGGAAAAAGAAAGGGATAATTATAAAAGTTCACTACCCGAAATAAACTCTGAAGAGATACAAATATGTAACGTCCCAGATTTTCTTTGAAGATTAATGATTGTTCCCAAAAACCAACACGGATCCTTTCAGAATGTTTTGTCCTCACTTGTATGCATCCTGAAAATTTTCCTAGGAGGTCACCCAATATAAGATTGCTACAAGTCAAACACACTTAGCTATGAAGTTCCTTACGATTGGGCCGCCGAAAAAGAAGGTGCACCATATTAGTATAGCATATTTTAAGCTTTCCTCGGTTGTACCGTTTCATACCAACACGGTCCCTGAATCTCCTCTCTTCCTGATGTGGAGTCAATTCATCTATTGGCTCCTCCACCTAGAAGCGTGCCAGGATCGTTCCATGTCCATGCGTACTGACTGCACCGATGATTACTCCCCCTCTTAAGCACCGGGTTTTAGATATTACCACCCAAAGTAATTTATTAAGAAACATGGGGCTAAACACCAGCCTAGGGAATCTACCAAATCGATACAAAGAAAAAAAATTGAATGAGGTAACTAAACTTCTTGAATTTCACTTCACTCCATTGCCAAAATGGCTTACAATTCATGGTTTTGCACAAAATAAAACATATTTCCAAAACCAAGATTAAAGACTACTTTTCAAGACATGAAATGTAATAATTAAAGACCCAAAAATTACAAAGACATAGGAAAAGAAAAAACATCTAAGAATTAGAGAATTTGAAGATTCTCGTGTAGAAATTTCAGCTTGACTATTCTGTATTACATACATAGAACATCAACCAAAAAACAGGATTTGTGACATACAAATAAAAGGGTTACAAATATACAATGTCTCAGATTTGCTTTGAAGGTTAATGAATGTCCCCACAAACCAACACGAGTCATTTCAGTATGTTTGTCCTCACTCATATATGAATGCTGAAAATTTCCCTAGAAGGTTACCCAACATAAGCCCGCTTCAAGCCAAGCATGCTTAGCTGTAAAGTTCTTTATGATCAGGCCATCAAAAAGGAAAATACACCTTGTTAGTTGAGGTTATACCTATTAATCTTTTAACTTTTTCTCAACTATACTATATCAAACCAGCATAGTCTCAAAATCCCTCTCTTTCTGATGTAGAGTCAGTTCATGCATATACACCTTCACCTAAAAGTGTACAGGAGTTACTCCTTGTCCATGCCTACTAACTACACCGGTGATCACCTCCCCCCCACGCACCGAGTGTCCCAATATATCATCACACACAAAAAATTCAGGACACCAGTCTAAACACTCACCCCTCAAAGGAATCTACCTGGGTTTGCAAAAAAAATTAAAAAATATTTTCAAAACCAAAATTTAATACTTTTCCATGACATAGATATTGTAATGACCCAAAAATTTAAGAGACGAAGGAAAAGGAAAAAATTTCTAAAAACTTGAGAATTTAAAAATTCTCATATAGAAATTTCAGCTTGACCATTCTGCGTTAATTCAGTCATAAATTTCTCTAGGAAGCTTCAAATTCAATTTCGTAAAATGCATCGCGGTCTTGACAAAATTATCTTTCCATTGAAATATTACGTAGCCATACAAAACACAAAAACTCCAGTCGTATATATCTTGTTAATGGACCCATTTTTGTAATCGTTTGCGGGTTTCTTTTGTTCATTTCATCTTATCAATGAAATTGTTTCTTATATAAAAAAATAATAATAAACCAATGCTTCTTGAAAACTTCAACAAAAGTTCCAACTCATCAAATTTCTAGACACTCGTGTGTCAATAACTTTTTGATGCTAGTGTTCAAATAGATATAGGTAATTGTTAGCTCATTTATATAACATAATTTTCATTCCCAAACACTACTGATGAATGCTAGTTTCATGACATTTTAGTTGATTTTGGGTTTTGATGTGATTTTCATTCTCAAACTGTAACAACCCGAGCTTTAGGTAAGGGCACTTTGGTCTTTTTTCTCAATTTTGATTTAAATAATTTTATTTTGAGTTATTATTAACCGTCGCGTCGATACGAGTCCAACGCCATTGACTACATTCAATTCCGAGTCCCGAGTAAAAGGATATGACCTGATTGCCGTTTACGTCCCTAACTCTATTTATTACTCCAGGGGCTTTCTCGTAATTTCTCGTCTTATATATATATTTCCACCAACCCTAGTTTTGTTCTTTTCCTCACGTGAACCCTCTGCCAGCCGCACGCCCGAGAAGCCGAGTCTCCGTTTTTGTTTCTCGAGGTAAGTTTCGGTTCTTTCAATTCGTCATTTCCTTTTTCCGTTATATCAAGTTAACTTATGATCATTGGGTTGCCTTTTGAACTCAGTTTCGAGCTCCGTTCTTCGCCGGGAATTCAAAGAATTCAACTTCTTTTTTTTCTCCGAATTCATTGGTACGCTTTGGTTAAATCTTATTTCCGTTGGTTTTCTTATCGTTATCGGGTTGATTTTAGTCTAATCGAGGGTCGTTTGAATGCGGTTTAGAGCCTCGCCGGAGCCGTCTTATCCTCGCCGGAATCTGGAAATTTTTCATCTCGGTTTTGCTCGGGTTTGGATCGTGTTTTCGTCGTGTTCTTCGTGCGTGGATCCGGGGCGAATTCGTGAAGGTGAGTTTGTGTTTTTTTTTTAGTTAAAAGAAAAGAAAAGGAAAAAAAAAAATTAAAATTAGTTGCGGACTAGGATGAGGAGGAGGGAGAAGACCAGGTCCGACTGGGCCACTGGGTGGTCCAATTGGACCGGTTCAGGGCCTAATTAGAGCCCAATCGAGCCGGTTTTCGTCCCGTTCTTCCGGTTTTCGTAAAATTGACATTTAATTAATATCAACACAGGTTTTGGACACCTCTAGGATTTTATTTGGCATCGTTTGGAGTTCGATTGCTTGCTCAATTTGCGGATAAGGTAGGTTAATTCCTACTTAAAGTGTTAATTGAAATTTTCTTTGATTGTTTGTTTTGTCTATGATTAATGGTATGACTTGGAAGATGTTTTAATAGATATCTAAGTACTTTTATATGAGCGTATGACTTCCGATTATGATTTAATTATTATTTGTGTTCGGTTATTTGCTTAGCGATAGACAGAGCCTTTAGGTTTTACAACTTGGGTTGAACCTATGCATAATAAATATTAAATTTGTAGGGCGTATACTATGGCACGTATCATGAGTGGCTCTATACCCCACTATGATCATATTTTCAAGCGCATAGTATGGCACGTATCATGAGTGGCCCTATACCCCACTATGATACATATATGCAAATTTAATTAAAATAAAGACTAAAGGAAATATTGTAGGCTAAGTACCTACTAAATAAATAGGCTAAGTACCTATGTTTATAAATGAGAAATTGGGGATTTGGACTAGTATCCAATAGTTGTTTTATATATGATGTGATTTCAATTTAGCTTACATTTATAAGTTGAAATTAATTTACTGAGCTAAAAACTCACAGTATTCGAATGCCCTGCAAATTTAAATTTTGCAGGTAATGATAATAATATTGGGAATCGAGGCGCGTGACGAGGATGGTGCTACATGGAGGCCTTAAGACTTATTCATTTTCACTCTTCCATTTTGACTTTCATTATTGGTCATTTTGCATTCATTTGGGACATTTTATTTTACTATTAAACTCATGCGTTTTATTTATTTTATTTAGGATTTATTTCTTTAAATTGGCGCCACAATTAAACGTTTTGTTTTATCTTTTAATTGTTATTTAAATAAAAGGCTTCCGCATTTATTGATTTTACTCGGATCTATTTATAAAATTAAGTGAGTTCTTTTATCATTTATTTATTTATTTTCGTATTGAGTCGGGTTGTCACACAAACACTAATGTATGTAGTGCACGATCCTAATAAATCTGAATAACGAGCAGATGAACAAGTTCATATAAATTAGAGTCAAAGAGGAAAAATTTTCCAAGCGATTCTATATAATTTACAATCTGTATAACACAAAATATCACTGAACTGTAACCAATGCAACTTTTGACTCAGTATCCTATCCTATCCCCAACCCCACAACCTAACATTTTCTGGTTCATTTAGTAAATACATTTACAACAAACAAACTATTGTACAACAGAATAATTACATCATCCAAAACCCAAAATAATGTGTCATGGAGAGAGAGAGAGAGGCTTGCCTCTTCACTAGTAAAGTAGGCCTCTGCAGTTTCTAACCTGTATTAATTTTCTAAAACGTAGGAACTTTGATTCAGATGGGTTTATTTTCTTTATAATTTCTATATTTGTATTAATTTGCTTCAATAATAATGGGATACCTCAAGAGGGTGATGAAGGAGTCTATTATTCAATCAAGTATATAGTCTCAAACGCATCTTTATAGGTTCTCGACACAAAGGACATGTTGAAATAGTCTCGCCACAATCCTTGCAGGTCTGGAGCAAAAACAGAAAACAATTCGTAGTCAAATTTGTAATAATTCAATTTCATCTAAACTAAATTAAATTAAATTGAATGTTAGAAAGTGTTGATTTATTAGAGTTTTCAATCAATTATCCTTATGATCATCAAATATTGATAGAAACACGTATGATCATCAAATATTTTGTTGAATTGGTTGCTTGAGTTGTATTGTTTTTCTAAACTAGACTATATAAACTACCGGTAAAATATGACATAAGTTGTTTTAACTAGAATGTGATTAATCAAAGGAGGAAAGAAACTTGTAATTAAATTTGATGAAAACTCTTTCAGGTCTTAAGACAGGAATTGTGAAAGTTCCATCATGGAGAACTTACTGTATGACCACATCCAAAAGCCATGTCCTTTGGGTTCGTCAAGCATATTGGGCAGATCTATACAAGAGAGAGAAACCATTTCAAATTTACATTAATGCATTAATCAATCAAATAGAAAAATGTTTCAATTTCTCTTGGTTATATTTTCATTATTTGATGCCTTTGCGGAGGGACACGTTTCTGCAATAACTGGCTGTATTAGGCTAACATAGGTGAAATTTTGTCTTCAAGGTAAAAGCCTAAGTAGAGAAATAGATGCAAGACCCTAAACTAACATTAATGCCTCAAAATAAACATATACAATAAGAATATATCAACTATTCACTCAGTAGTCTCATTAGAAATCATAGAAAATCAAAATTAAGAAAATGAAATTTGATAAGTTCATTTTTTTTAAACTAATTATTGGAATTTTATCTAAGTCTAAATACCGGATACTTTAACAAAAATGAAACTTTTAAAAGTACAAAAACCAAATTGATACAAGTGATAAAGCACTAGATCAAACATATAAAATTTAACCTTTTATTCAATAAAGATTCTAAATACGGTTTTATTTACAAAATTCACAATACCTACACATTCTTATTTTTTAGAGATTTTCTTTGCAAATACTACACTTTTTTTTGTTGAGCATTAAATAAAAATAATAATTTAATAAAAATGTTTTCTTTAGTCTAAATAAAATTTCTTTTTAGTATATGTAACATACTTCCATAAACTAACAACTATCAAAATTTACTTAAGTAAATTAATCTTATTAACTTTATAAAATCAATTTGAGTTCCTAGCTACCTTCTTTCTTATAAAATTGTCTTCATGATATAGAATTTATGTTAAATTAAAAAAGAAAAAAAGAAAAGTGTTTTTGTGGGATTAAAAAACAATTAATAAAAAAGTTTTTTTTTTTTTTAGAAATTATTTTACTGGTTTTTAAGAAAACTTTCAAAAGTTTTATCTCACCATGTTCCCCTAATGCCCAAAAATGGAAAAACTTCAGGTCACATTATCCTATGCCACACATGCTGTTTTCCCCAAATAAACTTCAAAGTAATGAATATTATTAATATATAGCTAAAAAAATTAATCTGAAAATCCATGATTTATAACTGCCTACTTTTTGTAACAAATAAAATAAACAGTTCAAGAAATTGTTGACCAAACAGTACACTATATGTGATCCATTTCTAACTACTAAAAAAATGGATGAGATTTTTCTAGGGAAAGAGAGAGACAGGAAAAATAACTCTCATACATATTTAATATTTGATGTAATTTACATATATTTCATGAATTTTATAATCTGGGCTGATTTAGATGAACAAGTATGATGGATAATGATTCAGCCTCAGGTAAGTTCATGCTCGTATGAGATATCCACTTATGTAAGATATGTTTTGATTATGCATGTATGTATGAATTGATATGACATGTATGCGTAGTTTTCAAGATATGAATTTTTTAGCCAACCGAGATACAGCTTAGTGGTAAGGCATTTGTATTCCCTCTACCATGCTAGAGATTTGAATCCCCTCCTCACATTGAATAAAAAAATAGATGAATCTTTGAGACACGAACAAATCTTCGAGTTTTATGTTTATTTAATAGACGTTAAATTTACTACAACTCCATCAACGCCCCATAAAAATTTTGTATGTTCGGAAAAAAGTCATTCATAACGACCTTATGCTGAACATAAACCCCAAAAAATAATAAGAATAAAACTTCAGGTTCTATATTATCCTATGCTGCAAGTGCTGTTTTCCCGCTGATAAATTCCATAAATACATGAAAAAAGAGGTTACCGGTTCAGCCAAGGAACTTGATTCTGCAGTATTTACTTTCATCAAATTTTGGTTTGATGCAACTGCATTGTCATGTTCAATGACTTCAGGAGGAGGAGGAAGCGGCCTTGTAAATGTGCCACTTATAGATTCTCTCCTGCATAATAGTCAGTCATTTTTCCAAACCCAAAACAGTTACAGGACTACAAATTCAATCAGAACAGAATAACCTGCTTAGTGCTTACTTTGAATGCTGCAGAAACTGAGTGGCCCGGAATTGAAAGGGAATTTCCATGAGGGCAGCAAGTGCAAATGCTGCTTCCTTCTTTGATGAGTCAGTGTTCTCAGACATGATTTTTGTGAAGTTAACAAACTGGACCAATGAACGGAAACAGACATTGAGTTAAACAATGAAACCAAGCATAATCAAACACAGATTTCCAAAACTTTCATAGAAAGATACCTCAAACTAGCCACATGACACTCATTAAATTACCTCAAGAACTACTAGAGAGAAGTTATTGTTTACCAAAATCAACTACAAATTTTGAGTAATTGATTGTTCATAAAACTTGTTAATTTTGAAACTAATTTCTGGACCATTAAATGTTTTTTTTTTTGCTTTTTTATGAAGGTAGAATATTAAAAAAAATATTGAAAACATTTTAAATATAAGAGAGAATTTTTATGATCTTTTATCAAACAAATGTCATCGTAATAGTGCATGTGCATGTAAATAAATTGGAAATGTTGCATTTATATATTTGAGAAAATATTTTTAAAAAAAACAAACAAGCAAACAAAGATGTTGACCTTAAGGTTGGCCCACAATATCATATAACAAAAATTGTGAACACAAGACACTAGAACAAAATTCAGTTTTTATTCAAAATAGACCCATGTTGAAGACCACTTCATAATATTTAAAAAAATAACAAGCTCCAAGACTTGATCTAAAAAGTATTCAGATACCTGAAAATTGTCAAATGCACGCTGAGGGATGTTATCATCG
This sequence comes from Gynostemma pentaphyllum, assembly GCA_028015215.1. Classification (NCBI taxonomy): domain Eukaryota; kingdom Viridiplantae; phylum Streptophyta; class Magnoliopsida; order Cucurbitales; family Cucurbitaceae; genus Gynostemma; species Gynostemma pentaphyllum. The sequence continues at coordinate 51,169,244 of CM051352.1, forward strand.
AATTGCTTCACAGCATCCCAAGGTCCATCCCCTACCCCGATTAAAATGATTGACAGGGGATAATGGCTGATAATTCAAATGTTAATGAGACTCCAAGTCAAGGTAAATGTATTTTATAAACATGATTGCTTTACCTAGCAGCAACAATGGAGTTTATCGTTGCCTGCTCTTGTGAACTCAATCTACCAGGTGGTGTGTCAGGATTTCTTGTAACCTATTCAACATTACATGTTTTTAGGACTTCTATAGAATAAAGCATATAGCTAAGATGGGATGGGAAGAAGAAATAACACTAACGAAAGGACATTCCAAGAACCTGTCCATCAGCAACAATAACAAGGACATGATACTGCCAATTGCTTTCCTCAACAATGTTAATTGCAGCATTGATAATAGGGGCAAAAGAGGTCGGACCTAAATGAATAAGCATAAGTACTTCATCAGAAGAATTAGATAGAACTAAAAAAGAGGGAAAACTTCACATTAGTCAGCCAAAATATTTTAAAAAATAATCAAAAGATGGCAACCATAAAAGAATGGTAAATATATAATACATGGAAAACTTCTCAAACCTCTTTCTTTTTTTTTTTTTGGCAAATAGGAGGTTGTATTATAACAAGCCAAGCAAGGAAAAGCACCCATGTTTTCTGGGCATGAGGGTAGCATAGGCATGTAGGTATGATTGGGATGAACCAGTCTATTTCTTTTTTTACATAAAACTGAGCAGTTCGGTCATTTTCGGTTTTGTCTGCTTTCAGTTCGGTATTTTGGTTTTCTTTACCATTTGCCAAAAATCAGAGAAGATGAAAAATATATTTTTCCAGTCACCAGAAATCAAAGCAATGAGAAAGTTATTTGCTTTAACTTGTTCAGAATTCAGAAATCAACGAGAGAAGAGATCTGCTCTACCCTTTGTCGTAAATCAGAGAGAGTATATCTGAGCAACGAAGACTTTGTGGCTTCAAATCTCGAACAACGATGAACTCCAGATCAGCAAGGAAAGGAACTACAGACGATGATTGCCTTTTGAGCTGTCTTTTTTAAAAAAAAAATTGAAATGCAAGTTTGGTTTCGGTTTTTTCGGTTCATTATTTTTTTGAACTGTTAAGAACCGGATTTCTATCGGTTTTTAATTGTACAAACCAAGAGCAGCTAAAAAAATTAAGAAAACAGGACCAAACAGGTCGATCCAGTCTGGTCCGTCAGTTCACCGGTTTTTTCGCACATCCTATAGGCATGGGTCTTGACAGCCATGCCACATCCCAACAAACATGCACGTTGAGGGTGCATTAATGTCAATGACACAAGGCAGACGACCTGATGGACTTGGGGTAAGGAAAATACTTGCCTCCTGACTTCCCTATGTGTCTTATTCCTATTGGGTAACACATATGAGTGGGTCCCATTTATTTTTCAAAAAAAAACACATATTTATTATCCATTAATATATTTTATCCAATACAAATGAGACATGTAGGAATGTCAGGAGGAGCTCCTCTTGATCGATCAAGAGGCGAGTATCTTCCCGTTGGGTAATGCCCATGTGACATCATCACCAGACAAGTTGAGTGTCTTGTGGGCGCTAGAGATAGGTGGATGTGCAAACAAGTCGATCAGAACCATGCATGGAAGGCGCATGGCTTACTTGACCAACTATGTGCCGCAACAGATGCACATTGCAACGCAGATGGGCGTATGCCCAAGTTAGCGTGCATCAGGCGATAGTGTTGGGCGCTATGTGGATGGCGCAAACACGTGAATGCGTATGTAGGAGCCCGCGAGGCGCATATGGCACGTGTAGGGCAATCACACGCAGATGTGGGAATGCTAAGTGAAGCCAGGCGATTCACAAGACAAAGCAAGGCGACAGTCACATCAAAATTCAACAGAGATCATGGGCACAGGCAATTGTTGAACTTGTCAACACATCTGCCATTTACCCACAATCACATCGACTCCTTCAAAATATGAGATATTACATGGTTGGAGATTATGGCGGCTGACTAAAGAGAGGCATGCCCAATGATCACGGTAGTTCATAATCAGCCCCTTCTTGGGGTTGTGTGAGAATTCTATTGGCTTCTCCCTTCTTAGGACATGATTAGCACCATGGAACAAGTTACATACGAGCTTCATTTGACTATCTATTTTCAGAGTCAGAATGTGTTATTGCCCGCCTCTTTCCCCTTTTCTCACATCCATGTTGGCTAGCCCTCTAGCCGCCCACATCGCATCCTCTAGATCTGACGCCCCAAGGCGGCTCAGCTCCTTCTTCACCTAAGGTTTCAATCCATCCATGAAATTGAAGGATCTGTCATCGTGAAACATAGTGTCTATTTCGAGCATGAGCATCTTAAATTCAGAAACATACTAACAAATAGATGAGCCTCGCTTCAACACTCTTAGAGCTTCCCCTCTCTCGTGTAAGAATGTTTTTAATTCTCTCTTTACGGGCACTTCCCCTCTCTCCACTGATATTGTGAAGGTTATTTGGAAAGATTGCTATCCTAAAAAAGTTAAAGTTCTTCTTTGGACGGTCTTCCATGGGGGGCTCAACACGTGTGATAAGCTTCAGCGAAGGTTTCCCCTTATGGCTTTGAACCAATCGTTGTGCTCTTTGCTGTGCGAATGCTGAGGACCCGAGTCACTTGTTTTGGAGTTGCCCCTTCACGTCGAAGCTTTGGAGCAATTTATTCAGCATTTTTAATTATCATGGTCCTAACCCCTTGTGGATTCAGTCTCTGTTGCATGGGCTGCTTTGTGGTGTTAACTTTAAGAAGAAAGCCCTTGTCCTCTGGCGCAATGCAATTCGTGCCCTTGTTTGGCTTACCTGGTGGGAGAGGAATAAAAGGGTTTTCAATGATGAGTCGTCTGAGCACCAGTTCATTTGGGAGTTGGTTGTTAGGTTTAGCTCTATGTGGTCGGCTAACTCTAAAGCCTTTTGTAATTATTCCCCTTCTCTTATAGCCCCCAATTGGAGGAGTTTTTTGTAATCCGTGGGGTGCTCTTTTGTATTTCTCTTTTTTCATTCATCAATGAAATGTCTCTTATCCAAAAAAAAAAAAACACTCTTAGAGCTTCCCTTCCTCTTTCCAATTAGGCTGGAAACGTACGAATTAGGCCCAAAAATGCATAAGGCAGCGAAATCTTAGAAAAATTCAAAAACGAAAAAAAGGACAGCCACAACAGGATGTTCACAGAGAGATCTCAGACCAACATGAAAAGGTTCCACACTGAGTTCACCAAGAAAAATCCCACAAACGAGAAATGCTCAAAGAGATACAAAATGCTCATAGAAATGCAAACGTAGCTTCTCACAGGGGAGAGAGAGCACCTTGATATCAACTGTAATAGAAGTCGACAAACTCTATGTTTAAACGAACAAGTGACATTTTTTCCTATAGAAAGAATGGTTTAGACTTGATAGCAAGGGTTTGGTTTTATCGGCAAAGGAGAGAAAACGAACACGCGCCCAAGTAGTTTAACGCGATTGTAAATCCATGCCCAAGCAGACTTGATACCAAAGTGTAATTTGTCAACTTCATAGTCAAAAGTTTATATTTGTCACATAATTGATAAAAATAGACATATGATGAGAAGTGACAAATGCAAAAGTCACCCCAGTGGTTTAATGCGATTGCAAATTCACCTCCGATATCTTAACAAATATTTTTTTTACCAAAATAGTTTGTTAAACAATAAAAATTACCCGGCCTCATTTTGTCTCACCTTGAATCTTGTTAATGTGACATTCTGATAAAATGTCACATATTTTTTGCAAAATATACTCTTCATTTATTATTACATACGCTTCCTATAGTTCAATACCACATCACTAAGAAGTGCGTGTTTTGTAAATAACTAAACTACATGGGTAAAAATAACCATTTTAACTATAAGGTAAAATTTGTAATCGCACCAACTAAAATGGTATCTTTTGCACTTATCTCAAATGGACATATACTTTAGATAGGTCAGTATTAATCAAACAAAGACCTCCATTGACGTAACAATTGCACGATAAGGGAGAAAGGATGTCAAAAGAGTAATTTGGCGCATTAATAATCTTGATCTAAGAAATTTAGAATTCCATTAACTCGTGCACTTATACGGGGCATGGTCCATACAAAGAAAGGTGATAATGAGCAAAGTATATTTGCAAAATTACTAGAAGAAGTAACAAAAACCTGATAACTTTAGGTAGGGAAGAATTTCTCTATATCGTGAAAGTGCTTCCTTGAAACCTTTACATGGTCTGTGATCAGGATAAAAACTGAATGCATACTGATCAGTTGTTGATGCTACACACAAAAAAAATGTTGAAGTAAGGTAATTAGACAACAGAAAAGTAGGTTCACTTTATAGAGAATGTAGAAATATTTAAGTCAAATACTAACTATCACCAAATCCGATACACGGTATCAAGCCATCTTCATCAAAAGGAGACAGTGTACGACCAATTATAGAAATTGCTTGCTCATATGGATTAGGTGTGCTACTGATTGAATGAAGACTTCTTCTTCTGAAAGAATGTCTGCCTGCAGTCAGTGAAATGTAACTTCTAGCAACATGTGGAAGTCTTCATAAGTTGGTAATAATGTTTTATAAAGAAGATTCACCTGTCCACTCATTGCTCTTTGTAAAGTCAATACCAAGAATTAAATTCGATGATTCAAGGCCTTCATGCCTCAATGCAGATATAACCTGCACAGATCGAGTACCATTTTTTTCCAAAATGAAAGGTTTACGTGAATGCCTATTTGTGGGTATGCAGTGAAATCAATAATAAAGAAGACATAATCATTCATGATCATCTCTGTGCATTAGAAAGCTGAACTTTCAAATATATCAACAGCAATTACATATGGACTTAAAACTGTTCTACAAAAAAGGTGGCGAACGCAAAAAACGATTCGATTCAATTAAGTGAGTAATAAAGCCAATTTAGACAAAAGTATTCCTGAACTATAAGGTAGAAATTCTCCATAACCATATAGCAAATATTTCTAAGATGATCGAGACTCTTTTCCCACTCTCTACCTTGAAGTTGACTTGAAGATGTTAAAAAGACTCAACTACTTATAGCAAAACTTGCTTCGGAAGCCCTTTATCAAGAATGTGATAAAACTGACAACTCAAGGGATAGGAGCAAAAAAATCAAGTCACTCTCCTTTCAAAATCTATCTTTTTTTTTCTAAGATAAACGGTTTTATTAAGAACAGTGAAGTACAAAAAAAGTAGAAAATGGCCATACAATCCATCACATCACATCATATACTTAAAACATTCTGTGGATCATAATGCAGCGTTGCTTCTTTGGCCATCGATTCTCCTCTAATCAGAATATGGAACCTCGCGGGAAAAGTTGTAACAACGAGAATTTCGTGAAGTTTCTGTATGCTTTTCAATTTGGCGGGTCTAGTATGAGATCAGCATATTAGTTACCAAGCTTTAATGTTTTCCAAATTCAAGTAAAGCCCCCAAACATTTAAAGTGGAGCTACATCTAATCAAAGAACAAAAGTAATATTCTTTCTTGATCAAATACTTGCAAAATTTCACTTTAAAGATGCGAAACCAAAAAAAGCAATGAATTAAAAATAGCATAAAAATTAATCAGAAAGCTTTAATGCATGAAAATTAAGAAGCTATGGTAAGAGTGAAACCTGATCCAATGAGCTGAAATTATCAGCAATATAGTGAGAATTTTTCTTCCGAAGAAGCTCTGAATCCATTGAATTTCCTGGCATATAATATAAAGAAGGTTCAAACCAGTTCTAAGATTTTAAATCCCAGATTTCTTAGAAAGCCAAAGTAAATCCTTCAAATTTCCATCCCCAAAAATATAGTGAAAAATCACACAGCAAAGCAAAGCAAACCAATCCAACAAGAAAAATGAAAGAAAGAAATCAAATTGAAAGATGAGAAAAGAGGAAGCTCACCCTAGCAGAAACGAAACGAAAGATCAAAAATTCAAAACTGAATTTGAATATTCAAGGAAAGTGTATAAATAATAATAATAATAATAATAATATAGTATGGAAATGGAAATGGAGTGGGAGAGATTCCTTCTGCCGTCCATTTCTTGCTAACTCGAACTTAAACTTAAAGCAAAAGGCATGTTCGTTCGTTCGTTCCCTGTTTGTTTTGTTAATGCGTGCACTCGAGTTCGAATCCCACACAAAACCGGATTTCTTGCTAACTCCATGTTTCTCAATAACCCAAAACTGTTGACTTTCACCATTTTCTTTTCTTTTTTTAAGCCCCAGTGTGAATTTTTTTTATTTATTTATAGGAATCTATCTTTGACTTTTATCAGAAATAAGATACTTGAGAATTGCATATCTGACAATCAAGAAAACCACCGTGGGTAGGTTTGGTAACCTTCTCAATTTCTTTTTCTTGTTTCTTATTTCTCTTTCTTGTTTCTAAAATTTTTAACACATTAATAAATTATTACGTTTTTCCGTTTTGACTTATAAAATAAATTATAAATAACCAAAAGTTATATTAATATAATATTTTTTTAATATGTCATTTAAAATTGTAATATTTTCAAAATATTCATATTTTCTTAAATGAAAAATAGAAACAAGAAATAGCTATCAAATACATTTCTATTTCCTTTTTCTTCCAGAAACAAGAAATAATAAACAGTTATCAAACATGTTTCTGTTTCTCTTTTTAAAAAAACAGGAACAAGAAACAAGAAATAGAAATGAGAAAGGATACCAAACAGTCACTATATTTTTTTTTTTAACTATAAAACCTTTCCAAGGTGATTCCAAATTCATCCTTATAAAGATGTCAGAAAATATTTGACATATTTATTTGTGTTTCAAGATTTGTTAGATCTCTCTATAATTTTTATGTATTTATATAAAATGTTTTTTTATTAATAAATTATTTTATTCTTTATTTATTAATAATGTCATTGAAATATAACATCATTGTAAATTAATAGTATATTAATTTACAATGACATTATATTTCAATAGATTTGTAGTTCTTTTATGAATAATTTCAAAAATAACATTTTTATTCCATTAATCTTAGAGTCTGAGAAATGTCAATTTTTAAAATTTTTATTAGTTTTAAAAATATCAATTCTTAAAATGTTGTTTGTGAAAACCTCCAAAAATATATATGTTAATAAGTCACAACTATAGACATTTATTATTTCCTTATTTGCAATAAATTATGTTGTACACTCTAACATGATTATTTCAATAAGGGTAAACTGCAAATAAGATTCATAAGGTTTCAATCAAACGTATAAATATTTCCAGTAATTTAAAAATGGAAAATTACATCCACGTAGTAAATAGAATGATTTATGGCTTCAATCATACCTAATATTTAGATGATTATTTATTGATGCTATTGAATATTTTTTTAGTGACTTTAGCGTAGAGCTCATAACGAGGATTTCAAAACATCTTGAATCATCCAAATCGGAGTTCAAACGAATAAATTATGGTTAAAAAAGTTGACGATGTTTGAATGGACGGGTTTTATTGATATAATTTGAAACTATGTGGGTATAATTTGTCATTTTCAAACTACAAGGAGTTCATGCATTTGACCCAAACCACACATATTTTATTTGCATTTTACCCTTGAAATAATTATGAATTCTTGTGTATCCGAGCCTTGGTCTAGTCAAATTTCAAATTGGCAACCGTTGAGCTTTTTAATGGAAGACAAAACTTAGGGGTGTTAAAAAAACCCCGATGACCTAAAAAATTAGAACACTCTGACTCAACTCATGCGGTTTGAGTTGGATTGGATTCAAATAATTTAAAATTTTTTAGGTTGGGTTGGTTTACGATTCTCCAAAAATGAGGTTGGGTTGAACCACACCCACTCAAATTACTAAATAAAAAATTACTCATTTATTTACGATATAAATTTTTCTTTTAAGGTGTCAATGAATTATTTCTACAACAAACAGATCAACAGTTATCGTGTAAAGAACAATAATTGATTAATACACCAAGTCCAATCACTGAATTATATAAATCAATAATTATCATATACCGCTCTCATTTTAGTAATTAATTTGTTTTAAAAATATTATATTTACATGGTTTTAATAAGTACCATATTTACCATTATTATATAAATTTTTCACTGAAATTTCCCATATGTTTACATATTAACAAGCGTCCTTTATTTATAATGTCAAAGTAAATATGAATAATATTATTTCTTTCCAAAATTTAATATCGTATAAAAAAAATGGTTTATTTTAAAATTTTAATAATTTTCTTCTGGTTTCCATATAGATATTAATGAATCATATAACCTTTTCTTTTAGAGAATAGAGACGTCATGAATCTAAATCACTGGCATTTCAATAGGAAGAAAAAAAAAACAAAATAATTGCCATCATTAATTCCTACAGAACTAAGGTGGCTTTAGTCTAGCAGTAATATTACTTATATAAGAAAGAAGTGGCCTACATCTTACTGCAAGAATGTATGTGAAAAAAATCTACATTTGTAAGAATGTATATGGTTTTTCATTAATAACTAACAGCGTTCATAGTACAGGGAAAACTGAGATAGCAGCCGCCTCTTAAGGAACGGATGCTGGGGGAGGGGGGACCGGACCAGTCGAAAAACGAATTTAACACAATAGCCTAAAGCTTATACTGCCTAATCAGGAAGTAAACCTTTACCATAACATTGAAATTTTAAAGGACAAAAGAATTACCTAATCTCTCGCCAGTGGTTCCATCCTTGACAACAAGTTGAGTGGAAATGAGAGCATGGGCTCTAGGCAATTGCATATTTGAGAGTTTCTGACTCATTTGGTCGCCACGTAGATTTCTGAACGCATAGCAATCCTTCATTATCCTTGAAGTAAGTAAAGCGAACCTCCCATTTCATCAACTTGAACATGTTCTCAAGCTCATTGATCGTTTCGCCATCATCCCGGACGATGACCTTTCCCTCTGGCCTCAGGATACGATCGGTTTCTGCTACTAAAGATGCTAGAGAACACCTGTATGCCAAGCAAAGCATTAAAAAGATGTAGACACCAGAACCTAAGAAATGGTACACTAGGAATAGATTTAGTTTTTTCTAGGAATAAATTTTTTACATTATATATGATATTTTTTTACCTCACCTCTTTTTATTCTTGGAGTAGAGATGGTCCGCATGAAGAAGATCATAAGTCCTCGGGTAGGTATTGAATGATTCGCACCAATCGTGATATATACCGAACAAACCTCGTTCATAGATGATTGGTAGTGTATCTGCAGAGTCTATTGGGACGACATTCATAACCCAAACTTTTAAATCTTTCAACGCAGCAGCAAATCTGTGAAAAGGTAGACATCCGATTATATATCTAGGTAAAAAAGATGTGCATAAAATGACCAGAACTAATCATTAAGATGACATAGGAATCAAAGAGTAACCTCATGCCTCAATGCTTGAAGAATAGATATACCAAAAAGAAACATACCCTCCATAGACAGCCTTCATGTCCATGACATTTCGCACAGATGACCAGTCAATTCCCATGCCATTTAGATATGACTTTGTCACTACACGTTTCCAATGTTTATAATCTGCAGTAAAATCCTCTGGAGCAGCTCTTCCATAAACTCCAACCTGAGAATTCAACAACCAGTATGGTGGCTTCTCCAACCTTGATGGCCATTGCTCTGGCCATTGAGACCCACGTTCTGATGCATTTGTTGAGACTTTGTGCATGCATGCCTGAAGTGGCACATTCCTGCATATGATTTGATCAAATTTAGTAGCGGTGGTCGTTGTAGCAAGAAACAACATTTAGAGAAATAAAATCAACGTAATCTTACAAATGCATTAAAGCTTAATAATTTCTAATTGCCGGAAATAGCACAAGCAAGCATAGAAAATGGAGGATGATTGTAGACAAGGCTCTTTCTTTCTTGAATTAGTAATTAGATCTTGTAAAAATTAAAATTGCACATTGTTAACTGGTGGAAAAATCATGATAGATAAGTACCAGGCTGCATTTGGATCATCTGAATCTGGGCAGATAGGCGGCACTTTTTCAGATCTCTGCTCATAGCAATCATTATTCATAGGTTTTCTATATATGGCTGCACTCGCTCCATTCACTGTATCCTTGTTAATTGTTACAAGTTCCCAGCACATTGCTTTAGTCAGTTCTGTCATGGCTGATACAGTTCAACAAGATGCAAAACAGTTAGAAAACTAATTCTGAAGCTCTTATGTTAAACTAATCATGCATATTTACAGCTTAATTTCAAATGATCATTAGATTTTATTTTCAGAAAATCACCAACCATTCCATATCCCAACATCTTCAGCTTTCTTCTGATAGACTGGTGTAGCAGACCACACAAAGAAGCCACCAGGCCGCAACAAACGGTTTAACTCCAACAGAAGTTTACCACCTGCACGATTTTTCTAGAAGTGAACATCCAAACAAAAGCTATTGGCAAAATTGTTAAAAGAGTTATTGTTATAATGAAATTGAAGTCTGTGCACAAGAGAAATAGTGGTTCCAAACAATAAACCTTTAGCAAATATCTCAAGAATAGAGAGAGATTAGCTTTGGCGTACTACTAATGATATTACCTTCTATGTGCCATGGTACCCTACAACGAGCACAATGTACCAAATCAAAAACTCTTCCTGCATAGGGAAGTCTTTTTGTGCCCATAACAGCAGATATAGCAGGAATTCCCCTCTCAAGTGCAAACTGGACTTGTGCTTCATGTTCATCTTTTGGGGCCAATGACATGGCTAGTACATCTCTATCAAAAAGATAGCCTCCAAAGCTAGCCACCCCACATCCAACATCCAGAATCACCCGTGAACGTTTTCCCCATGCAATATCACTGACGGCCTGCAGCATTCAGATACTCAGTACTTGGTAGTAATAAAAATTGTACATTTGTCGAGGATGTCAATTTTTTATAACCCACAAAGCATTGTTCATCAACTGGTGTATGCACTACACATGCACTCATCTCATCTAGTCATAAACAATGGGAAAAAAAATAGAACGACAATTTATTTTAAAGAATTTGTCTCAAATAGCATAAATCAGCATACTAATTACTAACATGTCTAAAATGTCAGAACTTTTTAAAAATTACTCAAATAGCATAATTATACTTCAATAAATTATTGAACTATAATTCAATTAATTATTGAACTATTTTTCATAGGTATTTTTAACGAGTTTGTTTATTTTTTGGTCATTTAAGTTCAAAATCAATAATTTATTGAACTATTTGATCATTTTATTATTATTTTCAATGAATTTGATAAAAAAAATTAATTTTTTTAGTTCAATAAATTATTGAACTATAATTATGCTATTTGAGTAATTTTTGAAAAGTTCAAACATTTCAGTAATTAGTATGCAAAAATATGCTATTTCAGTAATTGCCCTTTTATTTTAAAATACAAAACAAATCTGCCATGTACTCATAAAGATTTTCTCATGAAATAACAGCTAGATGGTAAATCACTCAATATTGGCTTTATTGGTCAAGAATGTTTGTGGTAACAAAATTACTAATATCATTCAAAAAAAGACTAACATCAAGCCCAAAGGATCAATAGAAACAGGAAAACGAATCTCAAATATTACATTATGAGAACTCTATTATAAGAAAATAAAAGAAAATTATTAAAAATATTAAAATTGCTTTCCCATAACTCCTTTGCACCATAGTAGTTAAAACTTAAAATACAGACCTTACTTTGCATTGCTCACTTTCTTTTGAGATAAAGTTCTAAATTGCTATTTTTTATTGGAAATAGAGAAAAGTTCTTACAATCAATCAAAAAAGACGATTTGATCCAGACCAAAGTGTTTATATTACTACGTAGCATGCATTCAGTAGCCATTAGTATTAAATATAGCTATGCGTGGTGCAGGATGTTGATCACATAAATGAGAAGGTATCATAAACATGAAGAAGAAAATTATAGATGTACTGAGTACCATAATACAACCACGAAAGATGAAGATGCTAATATGCAAATTAATGAGCAAGTATTCCATCATTCTAACACGAGCTCAACGGGAAGAATGTTACCTCTTGTATGAAGTCAATGTAGTGAAGAGCACCATGCTTGAATTGGGTCCCACCACCAGGAAATGTTAGGTATTCACCAGAAACTTTGACCCAATTCTGATGCCCCTTAACTTCAGCAAGTTTAGTGTGGGGAACATTATAGTACCATATCTGCAAGAACACGCTCAATTAGACTATCATATAGAAAGAAGAAACAATCAAGATAGAAATGAATTTATTAATGTCATTAAGAAAAAGAATATAAAATTTCTTCGACCTTTTCCCTGCTTGTTGGCCATGTTATTGGGCGTTTATATCCCTCTGGAAGTGGAACAAGGCAGGTCGGAGGTTCTTCAGGGCAATGCCTCTCACGATGTTCATAATGTTTAGTACTTGGAAGACTTCTAATTGCTTGTAAATTGTCAAGGCATGGGATGTAATCTGCACCAGCAGTAACATTGCAAATTTTCCACTCATACCCAGATTGTTTATCAGAAGATCTTTGAGTCTCTTTTTCATTCTTTGACTCAGCTGCCTGAGTCGACCATGCCGAATTCTGAGTTGATGTTTCATTCAAAAGTTCTGACTGAGCACCAGAAGGAAACACCTCACTAGCATTCTGGTTTTTGGATTGATTTATCTCATCAGAGATTTTCTCTTTCTCTTTGTTATCTGATTTTTTCTCATCAGAACTCTCCTCAGAATCTCCATGTCCAGCAGAACTGTTGTCACCACCCTCTGGCTTAGCTTCAGAATCTGGTTCTCCATTTTCCTCCTTAGAACCACCATCATCTGTTCTTTTTTCAGCATCTTCTGGTTTATTTTCTTCATTTCCTCCATTATTCTCTTCTTGTTTCTCTTCTTCTGGTTTCTCTTCTGGCTTTTCTTCTGGTTTCTCTTCGATCTTTTCTTCTGGTTTCTCTTCGATCTTTTCTTCCGGTTTCTCTTCTGGCTTCTCTTCCTCTTCTGGTTTTTCTTCGGGCTTATCTTCTGGCTTCTCTTCCTGGCCTTCTTGCTGATTAGAACCCTCATTATCATCCCCTTTCCTGGCATCATCAGGCAAATCACCAGGATTATCTTCAAAAGGCTGAGTCTTGGTGCTATCAATCACTTGATTTTTCGCCTGATTTTTGCTCTCCTCTGACACATCGATATTTTGAACGGGAACTACGGACGATGATGTTAACATCCAAATCCCAACCAAGCACAAAGCAACAAATACAACAATAGTCACTGTCGAGCAGTAACTTGACGACGACCTTCGATTATCTATTCTTGAATACTTCCCTAACGCCATGTTTGTTTCTAAAATCAAATCCTATATAGCTTCCAGTTAGCAGCAGCTGGTAATACAAAAGGTATAGAAAAATCATTAAAAAAAAGCATTAATATATTAGTTGAATACATAGAGATCACTGACAAAATGCCGTAACATATCAGTAAGAAGAGATCATTGACTTCAAATCAACGTAAAATTGAAACTAAACCTGATTAAAGCATTGAGCAATAAGTCTTAATTAACGAAACAATTGCTAAAAAAAAAATCACACATTACTGAATCCGGACAATGATTACTGAATCCAATGTGAAATTAGCAACAGAGATTATCATCCACATGAATCAAATCCAGAAAACATTCATGAACAAGGATAATAATGAATAAAAAAAAGTAGTAAAACTTGATCAGATCTAAACAAAATATGAAACGATATGATTAGATCCAGAGTGAAAAACGCATAAAGTAAAGATCCATAGCGTAAAATGTAAGATGAATAACAATGAGGAAAAAAGTAAACAATCTTTCTTCAAAGATAGCTGAAAATATATGAGGAGAAGGATTCAAGAACATGAAGAAAACATACCTCTGATAGAAAGAAGAGAAAGAGATCTAAAGCGAAGAAGGTGAAAAATGAATGGAGATTAATCCTCCATTTTTGCTCATTCAGACACAGATTCAGATAGCAATATAATGGTGGAGAGGAAGAAGGGGATGATTATTTCTTAATTTATCTATATATATATAGAAAGAGAGAGGGGGAGAGGATTTTAGCTAAGTTGGTGAAGCTTCTGGGATAGTTAATTAATTAATTTAATATTTATTGAAATGTTAATTAATTATCTCTTACGATATGATTTTGATAATCCGGAAAAAGCGGAGTTTGTAAATATAAATCATACACGGAGAGAGCGGGATGTTAGTTTTGTAATTATGTTCAACACCAATACCATACATAAATAAATGAGGTTTTTTTAAAATGTTATTTTAAGAATTGATATTTTAAAAAATAGGATAAGTTTTTTATTTTTTTGAAAATGAAAATCGAGATCTAGGAATCAAGATGGGTGGAATCTCAATATGAGAAATATCATTTTTAAAATATATATTATTTTAAATAAAAGGTAAACTGCAAATTACACCTTTGTGTTTCTATCAAGTTCATGAGCACTCACGTGTAGTTTTAGAATGACAAATCATACGTTTGTAGTTTCAATTTATGCAAATAAGACTCCTCCCCTCCAACGTTATAAACTTTATTTTAACCATAACTTATTCATTTGAACTTCGATTTGGACGATTCAAAATGTTTTGGAATCCTCACCTCCGCCTCTACGTTATGGTCATTGGAAACTTTTAAATCATCATTAAACAAAGAGGTTAATGGCTCCAATCATACCTAATATTTTGATGATAAAAACTCTTTCATTTATTGACATTTTGAAGTGACAATGACGTAAAGCTCAAAATGAATATTTCAAAAATATTTCGAATCATTCAAATCGGAGTTCAAACAAAAAAAAATATATAGCAAAAATAATGTTTACAATGTTGGAAGAGAGTTCTTATTAGCATAACTTAAAACTAGAATGATGTGATTTGCATTTTTAAAATTGTTCATAAATTTAACCAAAACCATAGGAGTGTTACTTGTAATTTACCCTTTAAATTAAATTAAGTGATTGAGATTTGGATCTGAATTGAATTTTATATGAAAAATACTTAATTAAAAAATATATATATTTATTGGGTGAGATGAAGACACTGAATTGAAAAAAATAATAATAAAATATTAATCATCTCTTATTTTATTTCATCCGATAAGAAAATAACACGTAAAACAGTTAGGAGGAGTAAGTATCTTCAATTTTATATTGGGTGAGATGGCATGGCAGTGACACTATTATTACAGCTAGATCTCGAATTTCAAAAGACGTGATGGAGACACTGGATCTACGCGGTTCACAATAATCGCCACCGACTGTTTGAACGTCCTTTTTAAGTTTTACCTTACCTTCTCAAATGTCAACTCAACCACCTTTTTTTTTTCTTTTTCAAATAATTGTATTTTTATAGTTTACTTTATAAATCTAATATTTAGATCTATTTCGATTTAGTGCCAACGGTTTTTCAAGTTTCGATTTAATATTTATTCCCAAAAAAAAAGTTTCGATTTAATATTTATATTTTGAGGTAAGTATATATCGTTGTAATTTTTATGGTTTTTTAAAGTTTTAATTTAATTTGTTTCTTATGATATTTAATTAACAAAAAATTATGAAATATCTCTTATCAATTATTTTTCTCTTGTATGTTGGCTTCCTATAACTTAACAAACATTATTACTAACATGTAAATATGAAGCTTTTTAACATGTAATTGTGGTTATAATCTGTTGTGAGCTTTTATCGAATCATGAGAACTAAATTAAAAAATGTAGTACTATAAGAATGAAATTGATGCAACTCTTAAATTTAGGGATCAGATTTAAACATTCGAAATCATGGGAATTGTAGTAGTAATTAAATCTATTTTTATCTTCACTTCTATTATTTATATCAACTAGAAAAATATCAGGGTATTTTAATTTTCTTTTCATTTATTTTTTACAAGCAAAGGATATGAAAATGATTTTTTGTCTTCAATATTAATATTATTTTTTATCTTTTAACTCATAATTTGTCATCTGATTTTTTTAATCAATTAATTATAAGAAAGAACAAAATAAAGACGTTATCTAAAATAACACAATTTTGTATATTCCAAAAATAGTTCGTAACACTTTTGATACGAAAACTCCATGAAATTGCTTCCTTAAACTTAACTAAGGACCCCAAAATAACAAACCATTGAACCCACATATGTCATTCGAAACAACCCAAGGTGTAAGTAAGGGAAAAAGGTTACCTTGATGATCAAATATCAAGAAACAAGAATGACTTCTTACCCCATGATTTGAAACACTCCACAAACAACTTGATCAAGGTTGCTTGAATGCTTCTAAGCATGCAATCTAAAGCAAGATTACATAGTTGAGAGAGATGGCTCCCAGCCAAGGCAAGCACAATCGGCCAATTTTGTTTTTTTCATCAAATCTGCTTATTAATTGAATAATAAAGCCTTTAAATAGGCAAAACAAGTTTCCTACTCCTAATATGACTCTAATTTCAAAAATATGAGATAAATAATAGATAAGGATGACTTCATCATGACATCACCATGATGAGTCATCAAAAATAAAAACTACTACTCCTAGAAATATAAAAATGCCAAAATTAAAACCCTACACTATTTGGAATTTCCATTTCTATATAAAGTCTTCAATCCTTGGTGTTGAGCTTCCTTGGAATGTAAATTTGATCTTCTCCACGAATTGCCATATATGGAAAGTTTTTATTTCGGGAAAGTTTTCATTTCGGGAAAGTTTCCATTTCTCTTCATTTCTAGCCAAGCTCTTCTTTCATGATCCTACTTCTTAGCTCTTGATCCTTGAGTGAATCTAATCTCATTCATCTCTTTTAAGGCTCCATGATTCATATCAACTTTCGTCAAACATTCATCTTTGATAACTATAGTAATTTTATTACCTATCTTTCTAAGTATAAACTTCAACTCTCACGATTTCCTTATATGAGTATTTAGTATTAAATGGAAACGGTACAAATTGAAGAGAGTTTAGAGAATAATTGAATGTCAGTGTCAATAATAATTATAGATTAAACCAAATAATGAAATGCGTTTTACCATTTCCATGATCAATGCCCGTATTTCAAACGCCCCTAAAGTTTCAAACTCTTTTTCTTTTATATGTGGCTAATTCATGTACTATCACATTGCTTTCTCTATGCAAGTAAGAATATATATACATATGATGTTATTCATCTCTAATTCCTGAAGAGCAGTTAAATTTTTTTATTTGTTACCCTCTAGAGTATTCTAACATGTCAAATTGAAGAAGCCAATTTCAACTTGAACATTGGTCTAATCCCAATCTGTTTGTTAACAAAAAAAAACTTTCTCCGAGAGTCACAACCTTCTTTGTAACGTCCCGTTATTTTTGGAGTGAAATTTTTTTTATTTAATATTTCATTTATTTTAATCAAAGTATTTATTTTAATTTTATAATTAGTAATTTAGAATTTAGTAGTTAATTTTGTTCGAAAACCTTTTTAATTGTTTTATTAGCTTAAATTAGATTTGGTCGTATTAAAAATTATTAGCGAGCCCATTATTGATTGTTAAATACTTTTAAGATAGATTAGAAGTAGTTAAGTTGAATTGGAATTAGAAACGTGAAATAACGAGCACCCGGAACAAGTTTTCTTAAAGAAAATAAGAGGAGGGGCAATATCGTCTTTTACCAAAATTTCTTTATATATATCTAAGTCATATTTTCAAGATAATGATAAGAAAAAAAAGAAAAGAGAAGTAGAAATGAAGCCTCAAACCCGTAGGTAGAGAGGAGGAAAATGGAAGAGAAATAAAGTGTCGCCCCGGCTTCGTTTCTAAACCGTTTTCATCGTGCCTTAGCTCGTTGGAAAGCTCTTGAGACGTACTTTCTACCCATCCCATCAATCGAGCCAATCCATTCAAGATCCAGGAGATAAAAGGTGAGGAAGAAATGGGTTTTTGAGTTTTCTTTTTTTCCAATATTGTATGCAAGTCTTGATTCGTTTTTCCCGGGTGTTGTTTGTGAATTCTAGTTAGGAAAAATCACTTTGGATGAGGTTGTTGTCTTGGGCCTAAACCCGAGTCGAATGGAAAATCCGTTCCATTTGTTTTTCTCTCACTTGGTGATGGCTAAGGTGTTTAGTTTGTTATTGTTTTGTATTTTACTTAATTTTTCTGGAATCAAGTATTGTGTAAAATCTTAAATCACGGTTACCCACTGATAATTCGAACCTCCAAAGTACCTCAAACCAACCCGAAACACCTCTAAAATGCCTAAAAGTCGAAAAACCAAACTCAAACCTCATTTTCCCTCCTATGGCCGAGAGCACCATAAGGCTAAAAATCGGGTTTTTCGTCATTTTACGCGTTTAGATGTCGATGGTTCAATTTCAGGTTAATTAATGTTTATTGGATGTAACTTATTTGTAGGTTTGTAATTGCTCGCGTGGGGTCTACCTCGACACTTTGGAAGTTGCGGTTTCACTTCTAAGGTGAGTTTAAAATGATAGTTAGTAATTTTATGAATTAAGTTTCATTACGATTTTGTTGATCGAGGTTAAGTGACAAAACAATCTCCTAGGAGTAAATACTTATTGGTTGGTGACTTTAGACTCGGAAGTGAGCGGAGTGACCTTGGAGTTTGTAGTGAATTTGGGTGGAAAGACAAGTTTGAGTATATTTGGAAGTCTTGTAAGACGAAATTGGAGAATTTATGTGAAATTGGAGAGTTTAGATGAAAGTGGAAGTTTAAGTTACTTTGAGTAGTTTTAGATCAAATTAGCTTAGAGGTTATCCTTATGAGTATTAAAGATTAAAGAGATTTTGAGATAAAGTTGGAAATTGAATTTACTTTCGGTAGTTTTGACCAAAGTAAAGTAAAGGAAATGTTTGAAAGTCAACTCGTGGTTTATGGTAATGGCTTGGAAATTATTCTTGGGATTTAAGGTGATTTATTGTCATTCGTGACATGATGAAGTTAAACATCGTTTTTGCTTATTTGGGAGTTATAAGACTTCTTGGAATATGGCATCAGTGAGGATATTGGTTAGTGTTTTTACGAACTTATTACCTTGAGTGAGAATAAGGATTGTATTTTATTATTGTAATAATGTGGAGTATAGAAGTTATAATGATAATAAGGTTTGGTGTGGATTGTGGTAGTGTCGTGGAATATGGAATCATGATGATAGTACGATTGAAGTACTCGGGACTTTGGTAAGAGGCAACACTTTAAGTACAAAAGATAAGCATGTTATTGAGTGTAATTATAGTATGATTGTATTGTTTGTTAGTTGTTTGTGTTGATGTGCTCATTTAATGAACCGATTTATAGATATATGTGTAGTCCATGGATGAAAGGGGCTATGGGCGTCACTATATCAGGATACTTGTGGATAGGTGTAGTCCATGGATGAAAGAGGCTATGGGCGTTACTATATCAGGATACTTATGGATAGGTGTAGTCCATGGATAAAAGAGGCTATGAGCGTCACTTATCGGGATACTTATGGATATGTGTAGTCCATAGATGAAAGAGGCTATGAGCGTCACATATCGACATACTATGTGATATGATCTTGTGATATAACAGGTTCATAGATGAAACAGGCTATGAGCGGGTGTTATATGGCAAGATTGGCAGATAGGTCGAGTTCATATAATGAGCATCCCAGCTTGTTTGTTAGTTGTTACGTAGATACATGTTTATCCTTTGTACAAGTGTTTGGTTTTCGATGGTAATACCTTATGTGGTAATATATGGAAACTTATGGTAATCCGAGATTTGGTGGTATGTGATCTATGGTGTTTGGATTTCGACGGTAATACTTTATGTGAGAATTGGGTAAGACCGTACGTGTTAGTATGTTGATGTTGATCCATACGGTAACACGTTACGATGATACGTGATTTGGTAAGACCATACGTGTTAGTATGTTGATCCATACGGTAACACAATATGATGATACGTGATTTGGTAAGACCGTACGTGGTAGTATGTTGATGTTGATCCATACGGTATCACGTTACGAGAACACTTGATATGGTAACGCCGTACGTGTTAGTATGTTGAGGTGGTAACATACGGTAATACGTTACGAGATATTTAGATGTGGTGATATGATATGGTATTAGATGTGTCTTGATACGATTTAGAAATTGGGAAATTGATTGGTGTATGATTATGATGATTTGGAAGTGTAGAATGGGTAGTAAAGAGAAAGTTAGGTCTTTGGACACAATTTCCGGTATGGAATTTGGTCCATAGGATTACTGGCTTTCATTTTATTCTCACTAGCATTTTTATGCTAATGTTGCTACACTTATTTTTTTTTCCAGGTAAATCTCGATGAGGGAGACGTGGTAGAGGGAGGTGATGCTATTTGACTTCACGAAGCGATGAAAGGACTTGAACAAGGAACTTTTTCTTAGCATTCCTGAATGCTTTGAATATATTTATACTTTCTCATACTTTATGTTTTGAGCTCGTATGAGCGTTTGTTTTAAATTTTGTAATGGTTTATGTTTATAAGTTGTTTTTAGAAGGTTTAATATCAATTAAAATGCACATTCCACCATTTATCGCTTTCTCTGGTTGTGAACTTTGAAAAAACAGGTTTTGGTTTATCCGAGTTTTAAACGAACCCATGCCGTTTTTCTTTAAAGCCAAGTCTTCCGCTGTGCATTTGAATTTAAAGGATTTAACGGATTTGGGTTGTTACATTCTTGCATCTCATATCGAAACAATTTTGTCATGGATGAATAAGTGCTCTCTCACATTGAAGACACATAATAATGCAAATGAAATATATGTTTTTTTTTTTAGTTATTATGTTCAATATAAACTACTCCACCTCTCAAAAAAAAAACTTGAGCAATTATTTATCATTATTAGATCGTGTACTAAATTCTTTAAGTATGAAGAAATACTAATGCAATTAACTTGAGTTTTAGGTGGTTCTAGTATAGGGTAAACAAAATTTTGAAAAAATGTCGTACAAATGAAAATATTATAAAAATTGAGAATGAGTTATGAATAAGTTGGAATTTGATTATAGTAATTAAATCTGGTTACTAACATGAGCATATCTCAACTGGTTAGTATCTGCTTTTTTTTTAATATTAAAGGTTCGAGTCACCTTTCTTCAATTTGATATAATATTTAAAAGAAAAAATTGAATTTAGTTTGAATTGTGGAATTAAGTTTGGTTACATTAATTAAATTGGATTTTGGATTGAAATGTGACCTATTTTATTTTGTTACTTGATTTGAAACCGTGGATTGGAAATGAGTTTGAATTATGTGACCTATAATTATGTTGATTACATTTTTTTATTTTCCTTTTACAATTCTTAAGTTGTTTTGTTTACTTTTTTATATATATTATTTACTTATGATGTATAGCACATAAATTATGGTCCTTAACTCTACACTTTAAAGTGAATACAATTAAGCATAACTTTGTAGTAATAGCTCGAACTCTTGAAAACCTATATATCATAATAGGTTTTCAATGATATTATCTTCTACTTCCTTAAGACTCCCAAAGTAGAGTAATTCAGACCAACATTTAATAAACTTTTCAACATAAGTAAAATGAGAATTTTGCATACTCCCCTCGACTATAATACCTAAAAGAATAAAACATCCACCTCACTAATTAGGGGATCTCATCTTGTCAGATTTTTTTAGGATTACATTTATTATACTTAATAAATATGTAGGCCATATTTAATGAATATGTAAGTCACATTACTAATTATATCCAATAGAATTATGACATGTAAGTAAATTAAGAGGAGTTTCTTCTAACTAGCGAGGAGAGAAGTTTCATCCATACTTAAATACACGAGTTTGTGATGAGTTTATAGACTCTCTTGAGACTTGTAATTCATATTTTCAAATACACCGTTGAAAGTTCTAGATCAATAATATTTCATTTGCCACTTCTATACCTTAATCTTTATATGAGTGAGAATGTTACAACTACAATTTAAAACACATTAATGAATTTTTAGACATTTTTTTAACTTATAGGTCTTATTCCAACTACAATTTTTATTAATTTTATTTTGCATTATCATTACACCGTTTCTCTCCCATTTGAACAAATAATTTGTATTTTTTTTTCCTTTTTTAAATATTATATTAATTTGAAAAGGGAAGATTCAAACCTTCAATCTCAAAAGAAGAGAGTATATACCTAACCAGTTGGTTTATGCTCATATTGGCTAAATAATTCATATTATTCATTTATGCTTGGAGAAAAGAGAGTGGATGATTTATAAAAAAATATATTTGTATTTTGTTATTTTTCTTTAATATTTTATAGGGGTGAAAGCTAAAATCTCAACCCCACCAAACCTGTTTAATAAACAGGGCGAGGTCCGGGGCGGGGGAATTTTTCCCCCTGTTTAGTAAATGGGGCGAGGGAATTCCCCCCCCCCTTTTGCACCCGTCCCGCCCCGTTTATCTACTTTACTTTCTTTTTTTCTTATAATTTAGTTTCCCTAGGTTTATTTGAATCATGATGAATAGTTTTACTTGTTTATTTTTATGGTCTATCAGATACTATCATCATTGAAAAAAATGATTTTTCAATTAAAAAAACTATATTAAATCAAACATTTTTCACATTATCCCCTAATAAATGGGACGGGACTTGGGAGGGGGGTTGAGTTAATTCGGACGGGGTGGGAAAAATAGTTAAAACGAGGCACCCCACCTTATCCGTTTACACTCCTAATATTTTCAATGATTTTTATTTTTGAGCTCAATAAATTTATTGGTTTTTTTCTTTTAGTTTAATAAATCATTGAACTAATTTATTGAGAGTTTTGATATCTCAATAATTAATAGGTATAGTATGCTATTTCAATAATTCCGCCTGATAAGATGTGAGAAATACGAAAAAATAAATAAATTAATCACCGGGGAATTAGAGAAAAGCCGCAGTTATCCCTTGAAGTTGACCATTTGCTGATGCAGTTCAAATTCTGAGATTTCGTTCTCGTAGCGTGGAGAGGTATGCATTTCTCTTTTTCTCGCATTGTTTTAATATATGATGGATGCTTCTAACTTTGTAATCTAATTACATATTCGAATTCAAATTCAATTCATTTATTTAATTCCGTATTATTATTCTTCACCTGATTGTGATTTTGTTGATTCCATTTTTCTAGTTTTGAGTTTTTCTCCATCCAACTCTTGGGAGGTTGTTTGGGATTGTCGTGTTCTTAATGCCTCCGAATGGAGTGCAAATTGTAATTTGTTTTTGTAATTATGCTCCTTCTATCATTGCTTCGAATCGGAAGGCCTTTTTTGTAGTTCATTCCTCGCCTTTTTGGGCTTTTTCATTTTCAATGAAATTGCATTATTTATTACCAAAAGAGAAAAATTAAAACTTGGCATTTCCTTCTTCACTCGAATTTTGAATTGAACTAGCCCGCTGTAGTGATTTAGTGTATTTTACTAAGCATCTTATCTTTCGTTCTGATTGAAGATTACGATTGCTTGATTGTTTTATCTAATGTTCTATCAGGTGTTTAATCTATGTTCAGAGGGCCCATTTTGCTAAATGTTATAAACTTAGCCATCAATTCTATTCACACTCTTTTCGGGTTATCATATTGATCCTACAATGCTGCCTCTGACAGATATTTTCCCAACCTCTGATTACTATGCTGGACTCATTTCAAAATGCATCAAACACAAGTACCTAAAGATTGGCATGTCCTTGCACTCCCACCTTATCAAAAGTGCACTATCATTTGATCTCCTCCTTGCAAACCGTCTCGTTGACATGTATTCCAAATGTAATTCAATGGAAAATGCTCACAAGGCCTTTGATGATCTACCCATTAGAAATATCCACTCTTGGAACACAATCCTTGCCTTGTACTCACGTATGGGATTTTTCAGTCAAGCGCGTAAGTTGTTTGATGAAATGCCTCATCCTAATGTAGTTAGCTACAATACCATGATCTCTAGCCTTAATCATCATGGGTTGTATGTAGAAGCAATGAGTTTTTTTCGGCAAATGCAAACGGACTTTTATTTTTTAGTCCTTGACAAGTTCACTCTTGTTAGTATAGTGGGTACTTGTGCTTGTTTGGGTGATTTAGAATCACTGCGTCAGGTTCATGGAGCAGGTATTGTCATTGGGTTGGAGTTTAATATGATAGTTTGCAATGCTTTAATCAATTCTTATGGTAAATGTGGCAAACTGGATATGTCGTATTCTATTTTCAGTCGAATGCAAGAGAGAGATGTTGTTACCTGGACATCAATGGTTGTAGCCTATGCTCAAACATCCATGTTAGATGATGCTTTCCAATTATTCAGTTGTATGCCGGTAAAAAATGTCCATTCTTGGAGTGCTTTAATTACTGCTTTTGCAAAAAACAAATATAGTAATAAGGCCTTGGATCTATTTGATGAAATGCTGGCGGAGAAAATTTCTCCTAATGCTTTCACATTTGTAGGTGTTTTAAGTGCCTGTGCAGATCTGTCATTGATTGCAAAAGGCAAACAGATTCATGGACTTGTCATCAGAACTAGCTGTAGGCTTAATTTTATAAACGTATACATGTGTAATGCTTTAATTGATATGTACAGTAAGTGTGGTGACATGAAATCAGCTTTGAGATTGTTCAACTTAATTCTTGAAAAAGATGTAGTTTCGTGGAATTCATTAATAACTGGTTTTGCACAAAATGGATTGGGAAAGGAAGCACTTCTTGCCTTTAGGAGGATGGTAGAAGGAGGAATAAAGCCTAATCAAGTGACATTTCTTGGTGTGCTTTCCGCCTGTTCCCATACTGGTTTGTCATCCGAAGGATTGCATATTCTGGAGTCAATGGAGAAATATTATGGTATTAAGCCTAGTTTAGATCATTATGCTTCCTTGATTGATATGTTTGCAAGGGAAAACAGACTTTCTGAAGCAATGGATATAATTAATAGAGCTCCTAATGGATCAGACCATGTTGGAATGTGGGGTGCAATTTTGGGGGCTTGTCGCATACATGAAAATTTGGACCTGGCTATAAGAGCTGCAGAAACTCTGTTTGAGATGGAGCCAGATAATGCTGGAAGGTATGTAATGCTGTCTAATGTATTTTCTGCGGCAAGTAGATGGAGAGATGCCGATAATATGAGAATGCTTATGGAGGAAAAGGGTTTTACGAAGGAAGTAGCATATAGCTGGATAGAAATAAAAAATGTTAGACATAAGTTTGTGGCAAGAGATAAATCCCATAGTCAGATGTGCCACATACATGCTCTAATGTTTATACTACTAGATCACATGAAGTATTTTGGGTGCATACCTTTTGACAACAGTGTTTGCTTTTTTGATGGATATGGTAGTTGAATTTTGAGTACGGTTTATCTGGATCCTGCAACTCAATATTGCAATTGTCAAGACATTGAAAAAGTCAGCATTTTAAGGAATTAATTTGAGGGTATGGAGGCTGCGAGAAGAAGTTACAAAACTCAAGAGGACAGATTGCTATAAAGTAGGAAGTCATTTATTCTTATTTATTTGAATTTTTTTCCCCTCCCATATATATGTGATGTAAATATTTTGGTAAAATTCATTAAAATATGTATGTATCACTATCATTCAGTTATGGTTTTGAACCACATAAACTACAAGGATTTCCGTTCCTCCCTTTGTATGTCTAGATTTCAATCAAAGCAATGATTAAAAACCTTACAATTAAAAATGATATTGTTCATCATAATCTTCGTCCTACATATAAGACTTAAAACCTAACTAAGAAATATGTAGATCATTTTGTTCCTTAGGCAGAATGTTGAAGAATGATCTTTTAATTCTTTCTTGGAAATTAAGTTTAAAATATTTAATTGCATTTGAGGATTTCTCATCCTCTTTTTGTACTGTGTTACTTTTTTTTATTAATGAAAGTTCATCTTTCTATTAAAAAGAAAACTACGCCTCTTATTCTAATTATAAAACCAATTCTTGTTTTTATTTTAAATGTGTCCATAATATTCTATTGTTTTTCAAATTAATCTTCTCGATAAGTTATAGTGCTTGGAGTTTTAAATTCTCACCTTGATAGTGTGATAATATCACGGGAAAAACAGTTTTTCTCTCTCATTGAATTGAAATGCAATTAAATTTTGAAATACTTAACCCAAGTCGACTCTTTGGTCATCATACTAAATGCTATTTTTTTTCATATGTTTATAATCAATGAATGTTTCTTGGTCAGAATGCATATTGTATTTGACTAGAGATTTCTCCTATGAAACATGACTTTCAAAGATTCCTCTTTTTGCTGCATTTCTTTCTGTACTGATGACTCTGATTGTTGCTTCCTTCCTATTCAGTAGCTGAATCCTGTGGGAAGATCACTGTTACTGGAACTAAATGATGCAGTTCTGCTGTTTCAAATTCCACGTAGACGAAGTTCTCGGTGCAAGGTCTGATTGAGCTCTCATTAGTTGGTATTCAGAGATGAAATTTGGAAATAATTTCTCGATAAGAGGCAAACATCTTTCTTTTGTTGTGGTTGCTCTTGCATTTACGGCATTGTTGTTGTGTGCCTGGGAGGAAAACCCTTTTCTTACCACTTTTCAATCAGTTCAAGAGTGGTACAGAACACCCTATGCAGGTATGTTAGCCTATCTCTATTTATAAATTTGGAGCAGTTTCTTTTTCCTTCTCTTATTAAACTAATTCATGGTGTTCTTTATCTTTTTTTTTTTTCTCATTAATATTTTGTTGCTCTGCTAATTTCAAGACCTACAAAAGGAGCTATAATAGGATTATCTTAGAAGATTTGATATTGAATTGACTAGATCAGATTTCTCGTCTGGATTTCTCTATTCAAATTTAGATCTTTATTCAAAACATTCCACAAGAGGACTTTAATTGGTATATATATAACTATCTTAATTCTGCCGAAGAGTGTCATAAGCAGATTTACAGGAGAAATCATCGGTCACATGACATCATGCCTCTAAATTCTATTGTTCTTCCTATCCCAAGGATGGATTCAACAAAGCCATAAGCTCAATCCACTCCTCAACTTCCCTGTCATTTAAGTTTCTACGAAATTCGACAATCCAAGAGTTTGTCCAACCATCCCATAAGCTGTGGTTTTCTTCAACTTAGCTATGGAAAATAAACTTGGAAACTTAAGGCTAAAGGAGTATCCAGTAACCATAAGTGATCCCAAAAAAGAACCCTATCGCCTTTGCCAACTGAGTAACCGGAATCACAAGCCATAATGTTGTTGAGATGGTAAATTTGCTTGCACGGGCTAAGTTTAATGCTTCTATTATTTATATTTGGCAGCCAACCACACTCTTGCAACCACAACTCTATGCCAAAGAGTGTTCTAGGGGGAATCTTCAAAGCCACTTCAAGAGAAGAGCAACATGCTTCATAGCAGCTCCACCAAAAGCTAGCCCTCTTTTTTTTATGAGAAAAAGCACATTGGAAATGGATGTGAGTCGTATCTTTAGAGTTTATCTGACATAAGCAACATCAATTAGGTTGGAGGGACATCCAAGGTTTTCTAGCTTGAATTTTACAATTGGATTTTAGGCCATCATTAACCACAATCTCAGATCTTCTTTCCCAACACTATCCCCATTAACATTGGTAGGGGTGGTCGCATCCCATTGCAGTCTCCTTTGATCCATTGGGTATGGCCCACAAGAATCCATGGCGGTCATTCAATCAAAGCTCCCATGAGTTCTGGCCGATTTGCTTTCCCAAAGTTTCCAATTTTGGGAGTAAACGACATTAGCAGTGAAAGCATCTCCATTTTCTAACTGGACATTAGTCTCTTTGTAGTATTGAAAGATTAAAAATAATATTTAACAAGTCAGGATGATTTCTCTCAATTACATTATGGATATGATAAAACTATTTGTACTATGAGATTCTTGAATTTGGTAGTAAGTTTCTTTTTAATAGAAGCACAGAGCTTAATTGAAGAAAAAGGAATTTTGCAACCTTAAAGAAAGTAAGAAGATATACGGGTAATTGTTCACATTGGCAATGATTTTTTTATTTAATGACCATGAAATGCTGAAACATGTTCAAATGCAAATTTAATGTATTCTGCGACTTTTACCTATAGGTATAGCCTGCTGATAATTTTTCTTTGTTAGCCTAGGTTATTTCGTTGGTTCCATAAACAATTCCACAATATCTAACAGACGGAAGGAGATTAGTGCAGATACGTATTCAAATTTTAGTATAAAAGAAGAGATTCTAAAAGATGCAGCACATTCAGAGGTTGCTCATACAGGTTTCGCTTCCAAAATCACTCCAAATGGGAGCAAGAGTAATCAGGATAGCAAGCACTCAACCCGAACCAGTGGTACTGTTTTTTAATATCTTTCTTGTACATCTACAATCAATATTCTCTACTCAAAGCTGTTGGACCGTTTATAGTTTTTGCCTTCTTAATTCTTTATTGTTAAGTGTCCATTTGGGATGGCCTTTGGAAATGTTTAAAAGTGTTTTTGAATAAAGAAAGTGTTTTTCTATCACAATTAAAAAACACTTTTAAACACTTTGAAAGCTATCTCAAACGGACCCTCACTGTGAAAGAGTTTCATAGAGGCATCAATCATCCCTGCTTGTGATTGGAGCCTCTTTATATTGACTTCTGTTGATCTCTGGAAAGAGAATCAGATCATTTTCTCTCATCATCGACTTCTCTGTTGAAGGAAAGAGTAAAATAAGGCTACATTGACATTGAACCCCTAGATGCTGTGGAAGAGACATTACATGATGGACTTTATTTTTAGTAAAAAGATATTTATTATTTCTTTTAGTGCCAACAACTCGTTATTTTTTTCCAAAGCATAGTGAATATGTTATTCTTATTAACACCCTAGGTGTTTAATGTCCATGTTAGTCATTAAGAAACCCGTTGCCTCAAATTTTCATTAAGAAGTATTACGTAAAGGACCAGAATTGAACTTAAATAAAAATTGAGGGATTAAATTAGAACTTTTTAAAGTTTTTTTGATAGAAAGATGAACTTTCATTGATCAAATGAGAATAAAAACAAAATACAAGAGGATGAGAAATCCTCCGATGAAACAAAAGTAAAAAAAAAATTACATAAAAGAATTCCATTTATAGAACATGGAATGTGTAGGAAAATCAAAATCTATACTATTTACAAATTTGGCCCAACTAAAAGTTCTTGAAGTAAAAGAATCCCATAAAAGATGCCAAGATTTGGATTCTCCAGAAAAAATCCAAGCATTGCGTTCCAACCAAAGAGTCCATAAAAGAGCAACCACTGCACATTTAAGAAAAATTCTCCTCCTTTTTGCAATCCTTGAACCAAAAAGGTCCATAATCAAAAGATCCCGAGTATCCTTTGGAGGAACCCACGAACTTTTTAAAGTTAAGAACTAACTTTGAAATTGGGGCAAATTTAAGGGAGCAAATGTATATGAGACTATTTAGATTATATTGCTTTAATATTTGATAAAAAAATATTTAATTAAGTTAAGTTAAAGTAAATAAATATATAAATAGTTTACTATTCTTTTCAATATAAAATGAAGTTAATATATGAAGAATAAATAAACAAGTAAAAAGGAGATGTCCCAACTTTGGTAACTTGGAAAACCAGCTTCTCCCAATAAAAAATCTTCATATATGTACCCATCCATTGTTTCTCATCATTAAAACAGGGAAATGCGGATGCCCATGCCATAGACATCCTAAATTCCCACCAAGCAAATGTTGTCCCCAACCATCTGCAAGTGAAGAGCCTGTGATCCTGCATATATTTGAATTTATTTATTTATTTTTTTTGATTAGAAACATGGTATTTCATTGATGTATGAAAGAGCCGAAAAAAAGAGGCCAAGGGGAATTACAAAAAAGCCTTCCAATTGGAAGCAATTATAGAGGGGCCATAATTACAAAAAGAATTACAAGTTGCACTCCACATGGAGGCATTCAGAATACAATTCTCCCAAACCCCAACCCAAAGCCTAGCTTTTCCCTAAAAAATTCTTCTATTTCGTTCAAGCCATATATTCCAAAGAGTAGCCCGCACACCATTATCCCAAAGAGCCTTTTTCTATTTATTGTGAAAAAGGCTTGATCCTCCTAAAAGGGCTAAAGTGTTAGCCTCGTGGCCTTTGTGGAAGACCCAAGCCATGTTGAACATCATCAAAAAAGAACTCCAGATGTCTTGCGAGAAATTGCAATCAAACAAAAGATGCCCTGTGGTCTCCGGAGCTAATCATACAAAGGCCGCACCAATTGGGTTGAAGGGAAATCCACGGGTTTCTAGACCGAAACTTATGATTGGAATTAATTCCATCCCTCAAAACTAACCAAAGGAACACCTTGATTTTCAAAGGAGACTTCCCTTTCCAAACCACTGCTAAATCGGACTTGCTATTGTCATCGAAACCATTCCACAGCGGAAGGAGGTCGACTTGGTAGAGAAGCCATTAAGCAAATCTGGGATCCACAATCTAGTGTCATCCCTATTGCTTAGGGTAATAGGCTCCAACAAAGTGAAGAAATTAATCCAATCCTCTACTTCATCATCTTTTAGGTTTCTTCTAAACTCAACCACCCAAGAGTTAATTTCTCTATTTCAGAAATAGCTCACCGTGCGCTTCTTGAAAGTAGCTAAATGATACAATCTGGGGAATAGAGAGGCAAGGGAATACTCACTCAGCCAAACGTGCTCCCAAAACAGAATGGACTCACCTTTACCCACCGAGAATCTACAATTCGTATCCATGATCCTCTTGAGGTTAAAAATGTGCTTCCAAGGAGATCTATTGTTGCACTTTGTCTGGAAGTTAGAACTCCATCCCAAAGGATCTTTGTCGTGAATCTCCACTATCACCTTATGCCATAGATGATTAGGCTCCAAAGGGAATCTCCAAAGCCATTTAAGAAGTAAAGCCCTGTTTTTGTATTTCAAACCACCAAAAGCCAGGCCGCCTTGGTCAGTGGGGGGAATGATATTTTCCCATTTGACAAGGTGGCATCCAGCCTTACCATCAGCACCTTTCCAGAAGAAGGATCTCAAAATCTTGTCAATGGCCTTAGTAACGGTAGTGGGAGCTTTAAATACTGAGAGAAAATAAGTGGGGAGGCTATTTAAAATAGACCGTAGGAGAGTAAGTCTTCCTCCCCTCGAAATACAAATCTTTTTCCATTTGGCGATGCGTTTAAGGATTTTATCAATCACCGGATCCCAAAAAGCTAAGGTGTTAGAATTACCACCGAGAGGCATGCCAAGGTAAACAAAAGGAAGCTCACATGTCACAAATCTTCCATTATCCGAGAGCCACTCCATCTCCTCAACCTCCAGATTAATACCAGCAGCACATGATTTATGGCAATTAACTTGCAAGCCAGACCCCTCTTCAAATTGTTGGACTACATTCACCATGTTACTAAAGCACTGTTTATCAAAGTGGGAGAAAAGCAAAGTATCATCCGCGAATTGGAGATGAGACACCTGAAGGTTGCCCAAATTAAACCCTTTGATCCAACCTCTTTCTTGGTTTCTTTGCAGGAGACGGCTAAAACTGTCAGCCACTAAAAGGAACAAAAAGGGAGACAAGGGGTCACCTTGCCGAACACCTCTAGAAGCATCAAATTTGCCCCTTGGTCGGCCATTAATAAGGATAGAAAAGTTAACGTTTTGAAGACACCCTTTCATCCATCTACACCACTTGTGATTGAATCCTTTAAGATAAAGAATTTCCAGTAAAAACTCCCAATCCATACTATCATAGGCCTTCTCAATATCTAACTTGATGATAACTCCTTTCTCTTTTCTTCTTTTATAGTCTTCCACCATTTCGTTAGCAACCAAAATGGAATCAATGATTTGTCTTCCTCCCACAAAAGCATTTTGGATCAATGAAAGTTCATCTTTCTATCAAAAAAAAAAAAAAAACAAAAGCATTTTGGAAAATAGAGATCGTGTTCGGAAGCACAACTTTGATTCTTTCCGCTAGAACTTTGGCAATGATCTTATATAGGCTAGTAGTGAGACTAATAGGACGAAAGTCATTCACTGCTATAGCATCCACTTTCTTTGGTATAAGGGTTATGAAGGTTTCATTCACACTAGCATTGATGATCCCTTTCTCAAAAAACTCATGGAACACCTTCATTACATCATGCTTGATGATGTTCCATGTTTTTTTAAAGAATTCAATAGAAAATCCATCCGGGCATATATTTGAATTTAGAGTTTTATTATTTGTTGTTCATACGAGTCTGATTCTAAGGAATCCATAAACTGCAGCTTGCAACTATGCTAATGGTGGATGGGTCCGAGACAATAATCGGCCACTTTACTCTGGATTTAGATGTAAGCGATGGTTATCAGCAATGTGGGCATGTAGACTAACTCAGAGGACAGATTTTTCTTATGAGGGATATAGGTGGCTTCCCAAAGATTGTGAAATGCCAGCATTTGAGCGGTCTGCATTCTTGCAAAGGTTGTTGATTTCCTAATTGCTTTTTTCCTATACTAACTTCCAAACTATCCTCAAAAAGTTGTATTATTTAAATATTTTTTTCCCACCAAGTATTTAATCCTTGAATTTTGTGTGTGTTTTTTTTTGGGCAGAAAATGAAATAAGTGTTGTCTTACTTGAGATTTTTAATCTAGCGTGCATGATGGACAGCAAGCTTATAAACCCAGTTTTCCAGATTGTTATAGAACTGATAACATGCTCATAATATGTTTCTTTTCCTGTCACTACAACACTACTAGCCTTCTGTTGTGTAGCTTAAGCCTTTGAAATGTTAGGGCTTATCCTAGACTTGGTTAAAACTTCCTCTTTCTCAAGTTATTGACATAAGAAAACCTTCGAGGTATTATGTTTCTTGTCATTTATTATTAAAAAAAAAAAAACCTTTGAGGTAGTATATTTCAAAAAGAACCACAAACACCTGAGGTATTATAATATTTGATTCTTATTTTATTTAGTCAACTGGATCTTAAATATGCAATAATACGGTCTAGGTGGGTATGTTCTCAATTTGATGTTAAGCTGTAAATGTTAAATGGATTGCGATTTAGTTCTGTTATTTGGTGCTATTCTTCGCACTTTGGGGGTAAGTCTGTTCATTTCAGAATGCAGGACAAAACCATTGCATTTGTTGGTGATTCATTGGGAAGGCAGCAATTTCAGTCTTTGATGTGTATGGCCACTGGTGGGGAAGAGAGCCCAGACGTTGAAGATGTAGGAAAATCATATGGTCTTGTCAAAGCTAAGGGAGCTATTCGTCCAGATGGCTGGGCCTACCGTTTCCCAAGTACCAATACTACTATTTTATACTATTGGTCATCATGCCTTAGCGATTTATTGCCTTTGAATATTTCAGACCCAGCAACTGGTGTAGCCATGCATCTCGATCGTCCACCAGCATTCCTGAAAAGGTTCCTCCATCGGTTTAACGTGTTGGTTCTTAATACAGGACATCACTGGAATAGAGGGAAAATTAGAGCAAATAGGTGGGTGATGTACAATGATGGAATGCCAAGTGAACCTATGATCGTAAAAGATATCGGCAAAGCCAAGAATTTTACTGTGCACAGTATTGTCAAATGGCTTGATTCACAGCTTCCCTCTCATCCCAATCTCAAGGCTTTTTTCAGGACCCTTTCTCCTAGGCATTTCCTTGACGGGGATTGGAATACTGGTGGTAGTTGTGACAATACCACGCCATTGTCTAGAGGAAGCGAAGTTGAACTGAATGAATCAAGTGATCTAGTTGTTGAGAGTGCTTTGAGAGGTACTCAGGTGAAGATTTTGGATATAACTGCTGTTTCCGAGCTAAGGGATGAGGGTCACATATCCCGGTATAGTATCAGAAGAACTCCGGGCATAAATGATTGCTTGCATTGGTGTTTTCCTGGTATCCCGGATACGTGGAACGAGATGCTGATAGCACAAATATAGATTCCTTTTCTTCTTAAAAATTCACTTGGGGATAGGCAGATTTGCTCCTGTTATCCTGGAAGATCAATATGGATTCTTTGTCTGATTCGCAACACCTCATCGTAGAAACAAACCTGACCATTTCTCAAATCAATAGGAAAAACAGAATTCTCAGTTATCCTTATTGAACTAAGGTGGGTTTCTTAAAGGCAGAAGTGAGAAGAAAAATTGCATTGTTTTGTTCTGATGATCTTTAATACTATTAGACAATTGTAAAAGCTGGTTTATGTATAAATTACGGGTTCGTTTATTATTAAATGAAATAATCCGACAGTTCTTTTCAATTAGTGTGACATTTGGCGTAGTTTTGAATTTTTAGTAGTCTTCTGTTAATTTCATCAGTCTTTGGTATTTAGCTTCAGTCATACTTGGGTGCCAAAACTACCTGCAAATTTCTGCCTATTAAGTGAAAGATCATGGAAGACAGACTATTGCTTCATTTGGTAATGGAGTTGTTGATTTTTTTTTTTAATAATGTGTATTTCCTTTAAGAGAAGGAATTGTTTAAAAAAAATTGTTAGTGTCATAAGTTAGAAAAAAGTGATATTTGACGTAAATTTCTCATTATTTGAAATGGATTCTGGCTTGTCAATGAATTGGCAGCTAAACAACTAGAGTAATCGTGTGAGATTTCTTAAAAACTTTCCTTATTATTCCGTGTTTAAATTCGAGAGTGTAGTGTGACAATGGGAGCATATCGTTGAGCATAGAAAATATGATTACCACAATGGATTTATTAAATGATAACAAACTCTTTTATTTATTAAAGATTTTGAAGTGACCACGATGTATAGTTCGAAATAAAGATTTCAAAACATCTTGAATAATTCAAATCGGAGTTCAAACGAAAAAATTATGACTAAAAGAAAGTTTACAACGTTGGAGGGGAGATGTTTTATGGACATAATTTGGAACTTCAGGGTATGATTTATCATTTTTAAACTACATGGGATGTTCATGAATTTGATCGAAACCACACGAGTGTTATTTGTAATTTACCCTAAAAATAATGATGATATTTTTTTAATCTATGTATTTCTTTCTCAATTAGAAGTTAAGTAGAGAAACTACTAATAAATAAATAATTAAGTTTGGAAAATACTTAGATACTCACTAGTGGTATGAGTTTGTACTCGCTGTTCTACGTGTTTTTCTATTGAATAAAACACCAGTGAGACTCATATTTATTAAAACAAACACATATTTACTAGCATTAGTATGTTTTATCCAATAGGAAAGTAACACATAGGACGGTAAGTACAAACTTCTACTCACCCAAGTATCTTACATTAAATTTTATTTCACACAACTAGATAATAATAATAATTAAAAAAAAAAAACAATCTCGTCACTAATTTTATTTTCATACCCCTAAAATTTAAAAAAAAAATCTACAAACCAATTCAAATTTCTAAAAGTAAAACATTATCTACCTTCACCATTATTTTGTATGTGTTTCCAAAGGAAGAAGAAAAGAGATCTTCTCTCAATGCTTAAGACAAAGTGCTCGAAGGGTCATTTCCTTAACACTCTTGAAAAAAAGACTAATTATCTTTCGTTTAACATTCCCTCTTCTAGGAGGAAACAGCATTGGCTTGATTCGTTGATTTGAACTTTCCTTCTCGATTGCTTTCTCATCCATTTTTTTTCTTTCACGAAGCAAGAGATAGCCTCAATCCAATCCCCAATACCTTGAGGTTAAAAGAAGATGAAATGCATATATTTATAAAAGAAGTTGCTTTCATTTAGTATCCATATTACATATGTTATATTGTAGCGTTGGGATTTCCTTTCTTTGTCATATGATTTGTCAACTGCGTGAAAAGTTCTTGGAAAATTCTTTTTGTTTTTTTTCTCATTTTTGTGGGGTACCACTTTAGCATATGGTTTGACATTTTAGAGGCATATGGTTTCACACATGGAATTAAATTGGTGTGGGAGAAATTTCTTGGAGCTAAGTACTCATTGGGTTGAGTATTTCATTTAAATCTATTTAATTGTAAAAGTAGTATGATGTTGATTAGTTATGAGTTTTGGGGATTTTTTACTTTCAAAATAAACATTTAAGGGTTATTGAATTCCATTCTCATTTTAACATTTTTTGACTTTATGATGATGTCATTTTGCTTTGAAAATTA
This sequence comes from Gynostemma pentaphyllum, assembly GCA_028015215.1. Classification (NCBI taxonomy): domain Eukaryota; kingdom Viridiplantae; phylum Streptophyta; class Magnoliopsida; order Cucurbitales; family Cucurbitaceae; genus Gynostemma; species Gynostemma pentaphyllum. The sequence continues at coordinate 51,205,392 of CM051352.1, forward strand.
AAGTGAAAAAAATCTTTTAATAAAATGAAATTTTAAGGAAAAAACACTAATTTTGGGACAACCCGAAATATATATATATTTTAAATAAATAAATATGTCGGATTTATAAATGATAAAATATTCTATCATTGTCTAACCCATTGACCATTGTGTGTACCATCACCGACAATTAAAGGGTTAGACAATGATGGAATATGTCATTCAAGCCAGGGTAGTAACAACAAGCTATTTTTGTATCGTCATCAAGTTGGAGATGTTGAAAAAAATGACCTTAAATTGAACATAATGACACTGAGTTTTACATTGATTTCAATCAAAATGTCATAAACACATACGGATGATATCTAAAAGAAATGAGACCTATAATGATAAAATTCTCAACGACCAAATCGGTTTGTTGGTAGATTATTAAACGGATCAATGCCAAATTAAACCATGATATAGAGTTGGAAAATGATTTTGAAACTAATGTTCGAATATGCGAATGTTAACAAATATTAACGATCATTCAAATAGTGGAAGTCAAATTATCATCTAAGTAATGAGATGAATGATCCTACTTTATAAACAATGTAAGGTCTCTTCATTTTTATGATGTGAAATTCTTAACATGCCTCACAAGATGTCGATGGTGTGGCTCTTTTAAGCACACAATTCTTGGGTCGGATCCTATATATTTTTGGACTGGATGCTCATTTGAGCTTGTTGAATTTAGATATCATCTTAAATAATCATATGAGATTCCATCTCAAAACCATGAAGCAAATTTGACCTATAACACTTTGGAGTGAACATTGACTATGCATATGAAACATAACCTTGAGTAAGAAGTGAAAAAATTAGATAAGAAGTTATCGCTATTTTGGAGAACTCACACAAGTTGGTTTTGCTTTCGATCTAGAACAAGTATAAGTTTCTGCAACTTTTTTCTAAGAGATTGATTATTTATTTGTTAAATAATTAATTTAAGAATGGTGATAATCCCGATTTAAGTTAATCACAAAAAAAGGTCATTACAATAGATTAGTTTATTTCTGATCTCCTAACGCTTGGCAGGAGTGATATAAATTAGACCCCAAAAGCATAACAATGGGAGAAATTGATATGATAACACTAGTTGATTTGTGCTTTTATTCACTCAATTTTGCCAGAAATATCATATTTTTTAATAGGAAGTAACTTTAACTTGTGTTTAGGAGAGGGAATTAACGAATAAAGACATCATAGAGTAACACAATTAATTAATACATTAATATAACAGAGAAAATTGCATGGTAAACTTAAATTAATTGGTGAAATCACATCATTAGGAACCTTTTTTTATTTTGTTCTTAGTCACTTAACAACCCGCTATTATTAATTTTAGCTTTTATTTTTAGTTTGCATTTATTATTATTTGGTTTTATTATTAAAGTTAGATTAAAAGTATAATAATCATAATTAAGTATAAATTAAATTATAAACTCTAACAAAAACAAATAATAGGACCAGATTGGTTGGATGCCCATGAGAATAAGATATTTGAGAATAAATGATGGCTATGTTTAGTATGGTATGAGAATGACATCAGATCATATTTTCAAACCCAAGTTTGTACAAGATGTCAAAGAAAATCATATTTCCAACTCAAAGGTATAAAACTTACACCAAACAAAGTAATATAAAATTAAACTCGTTCTCATGTTTATTTCCATACTTAAAACCTCGGACTAAATGACTCCGAAAGTACAATATCCTTTTCTCATCCTTATGTTAAAATTTGACCTATATGTCTTAGGCCATTTATTTGTATCAACACAAACGAGATAGAGAATCACTATTGATTAGACTATGATATTGGAACTAAAAAAAGTTGAACCCAGAAATAGACAAGAAGCAGCATTTTGGTGGAAGATTATTCTGAATTATTAAGTCCTACATTTACAAGTCTAAATTTCATTGTCAAATTCTGTCTTACTATTGACGATTGGTTGCATTCAAACTCAAGTCCAACAACACAATCACCATCCTTGCCATGCTATGGTGAGGGTCCTCACACACTTCTTCAATTTACTTTTTTATATTGAAGACTTTTTCAATGTCACAAAATCCAAAAATAATTCATGTCAAAATCAACTCAAGAGATACATAATTTCAAAACATTTCAGGGAAAAAAATCGTAATACATTATGATCGAAAGAACTAAATATAAAAAATAATCATGACATAGTAAATGTCAAAGACTAATTAATGACTAAGAAACCAAGTCTCTCACTCAATCTGAATATAAATAAAATTAACCGTGAAGGAAAAACCGTCTATTTTAAAATTTAAAGTGTCACATAATGTCAAATTTATTTTAGTGAAGTTTTAGAATGATTTATTAAAGGGTGGTTGTAGACATGGACTTGAAATCAACTTCATAAAAAGTCTTTCCAATGTGAGCACTTTTATGAAGGATGAAATGATCATTATTCTTCTTCCACGTTAAGAGACCGCAGGTCAAAGGAGAGAGCAAGAGTTGTTAGAGAATTTTCAGCGCGTGAAATAAGAAAAGAAAAGGGATCGAAGGTCTATTGACTCTTGAAAGTGGCTGTTTTGAGTTTAATAATATGTTTTGGATGACTGTTAGAGTAGAAAATTTGAGTGAGACAAAAAAAAAATATATATATATATTTAGTGCTTTTAAGATCTAATTTAAAAACCATTTATGTTCATGTAACTAATAAAAAAATATTGAAAATTGTTTTTAAATAGTTAAAAGCACTCTCCTGTCTAGTGTTCTAAACATTTTGAAATAACTCGTTCTTAAAATAAAGGTATTTTAATCATTTTATTTTTGACACACTCTTTAAATTTTACTATTTAATTTTGAATAGTTTAGTGAGATCATCTCATTATCACGATTCTAATGCCTCTGATAGGGTAAATGTCAAGTGGGGTGGGTCAACCCGCAAACTTGGCGGGCGAAATGGTGGGTTTGATGCGAAATGACTTGGAGCATGAGTCATAACGGCAGGGCCTACTCTGGATAGGTCCATCATTGCACAGAGCCCACCTTTAATATATATATTTTTTATGAAGTATTTTTTTCTTTCTTTAAATCCTCCGTTCTTGAAGAATGAAACTCATTGTTTATAACTTATAGAATTAGAGAGCTACAGTCAACCTTTCTTAAAAAAATTAAAAAAAAAAAGTTAGAATAATTTATAACTTATAGTAATTAAAGAAATTATATCTAAATAATTAAAATTTTCATGATTTTTAATAATTCACTAATCTATAGTAATTAAAATTTTCTTTATTATTTATTTTAATATGTTTTTAATTAGTTTCTTATTTAATATTATATATGTTTTTTTATTATTTATTTTAATATGTTTTTAATTAGTTTCTTATTTAATATTACTTTTTTTAAAAGGATATAAATTTAACTTTTTGTTTCAATATACGTAATTAATTTTAGTTAATTATTTTACTATTTTTTTTAATAAATAGAATAGACTTCATCCACATAATTATTTTTGGTTTAAAATTGTTTTGATTCAAATCTATAATCTCTATCTCTACTATATTAAAAGGAGCTTAGATGGAGAAATATTTTTGGACCTTTATACCCTTCTTCAGACCATAAAATTACTATGCAAGACATTCGATATTTATGTCTCATTTTCTATTAAATAACTATTTGTTTTCTCATTCACTAAATAAGATTAAAATAATAAGTTTAAAATAATTATTTCCAAGAAAAAAAATATTATTCCTTAATTAAAATTATAGCACAATAAATTAAAATATTATTTTATTTAAATTTGATTTTAAATATAACATAAATCAAGTGTGAATGTTTCCACATTTCCAAAAAAGAATTCAACCCGATATGTACGTGAAGGAACTTGACGGTTGGAGTGCATGCAGAGGGATTTAAATCGGCATCAATGCATTTGGCAACGGTAATCACTGAAATTGAATAGTTTGGATGACTTTCTAACCTTTCAAATTCTCTATTCATTCATGAGTTAAAAGGCCATTTAAATTCTATTAACAAATCTAACTTTTGAAATTCTTTTTTGGACATATAAATGAAGTATGTGCACCATCTATAACCATGGAAGCAATCCCAATCGATTCTCTTTTTACTGCAATTTTTTAGTTATGATAGTGATGATGTGTGAACCTGAATATTCTTTTGTTTTTCCTTACTCTTTCATAGTAGTCAGTCTTAATCGTTTCTCTTTCAACCCACTCTTGAATTTCTTCCATGATCGACGAGGTAGGTAATTAATCCAATCCATCTTCTTTCACTTATTCCATTATTTTAAAACAAAACAAGTAATAAAGGAATTGAAATAATATGTTATTAAAATCTTTTCTTTACCTAATTTTAAGTTGAGAAAACAAACCTTTAGACGCAAATATGACCTTTTTTTTTCTTTTGTAAATTTCTCTCTATTTCTGTTTCCTTTGCATTGCATTTATTTATATATTTATGTGTTATGAATTATGTTATTAATTTTAAATTTTATAGGTGCACCTAATGAAAAGATGCATGGCTCTCATTCACGAACAAGTATATGTTGCATCAAACGGGGTTAGTTATTGTTGTTTAAAAAAAAATGTTTGTTATGTGGTAAATTAAATTTCGTGAATGTTATATTGGTCAAGTTTCAAGTTTGATGTTCTATAGCACAATTCGTAACCTCACTTTTTTTTTTGTTTAATAAACCGGCCATTTTATAATTAATAATTGTGACTAAACTCAAACCAGATGTTGGGTTCTTCTTGGATTATATTATCGTTAGACCATACAAATATTTATTTAAGAAGATTAAGCTATGTCAGTCCGGGGAGAACAGAACAATATAATCAACAAATTTGAGACTAGGAAAGTTATTTTACACCTTTATTCATATTTGTCATTTTATCAAAATATCACGTCGTTGCACGTGGTAAAAGACTAGTATCTACAAATATTCAATAAATTATGCCTCATGTATTTGTCTTAATTTTGCTACATGTGTGTCCTAAAATCATTAGAGGCATTTGGTACAGTACACTTGGTACAACTCAATTTGAATTCCAGAGAATTGAAATCTAATGCCACTATTAAGATTCTCATCTAAAATTTAAAACCTACCATAAACAATTAATATAAAACTAATTATTTAATTATTAATTTCTTAAAATAAGAAATCATTCCTTTTAATTTATTAATTTTATACCGTTAATTAATTTTTAAATTTTTTTAATAAACTTTAGATAATAAATGAATCATATTATCTTATTTTTACATACCAAATCCAACGATCCTATTCTCACGAATCTCAAATCAATCAAGTATTCCTGATTCCAACACAACAACACCTGCATAAGGTATTAAAACAAAGGTTAAAAAAATTATTAAACATGTGATTCAAAATTTTCTGAATTATATCTGTGTCTGATTTGGGATATTTCAATATTCGTTGGATCTTGAATGTTGGCCATGTGGGCTCTAGCTCCTAATTCTTTATTTTAAACTTTCTTTTTTTTTAAACTAATTTTTAATCATTCTGTTGGCATTTTGTGTACTATATATCCATTCTTTTAGACTGAGACTCAAGGCTGGGTGGCTCTTTTTCGTAAGCCATGACGCTTGCAATACTGTTTCTCTCGCTTGTTTTTTTTATTTATTATGGATTTTTTTTTTGAAGGGATTTATTATGGATTTTTTTTTAAGGGATTTATTATGGATATTTTATTGTTATCACCTTTTAAATAAAATATAATACTAAATTTTGTAACATATACTATATATTCAGACTTAATATTTTCAACAATAATATCCAAAAAAATATTTATAAATATAGTAAAGTATCTAAATTCGTGCATATAATATAATAAAATTGTTATTAAAAAAATGTTTCATTTATCTTACTATCTAAACAAGATTGTATTGATTTAGCCAACAAGGACATAACTAATTGGTTAAGGTATGTAATTTCACATTTAAAAGTGTGGTTCAATCCCGGCCCGAAAGATTGTATTGATTTGAAAAAAAAAAAGATTGTATTTGAAAAGAAAAAAGGGTAAACTGCAAATAACACCCCTGTGGTTTCGGTCAAATTCATGAAAAGTCCTTGTAGTTTAAAAATGACAAATCACACCCCCGTCTTCCAAATTAAATCAATATGACCCTGCCTTCACCTGGTGTAAATTTTCTTTTAGCCATAACTTTTTCGTTTAAACTCCGATTTTGATGATTCAAGATGTTTTGGAATCCTCTTTTTAGGCTCTACGTCATGGTTATCTCAAACATTCAAAATTTTCAATAAATAACAGAGTTTTATAATCGTCAAAATATTTGGTATGATTACGAATTAACCCCGATGTTTCCTGATGATTTAGAAGTTTTCAAGTGACCATAAAGTAGAGCCTGGAATGAGGATTCCAAAACATCTTGAATCATCAAAATTGAAGTTCAAACGAAAAAGTTATGGCTAAAAGAAAATTTACACCATGAAGGGAGGTTCATATTGATATAATTTGGAAGTACGGGGTGTGATTTGTCATTTTTAAACTACAAGGACTTTTCATGATTTTGACCGAAACCATAAGGGTGTTATTTGCATTTTACCCAAGAAAAAAACCCTTTTAATACTATAATTAAATTTTGTGATGGAACGAGAATCTACCTAGATGGATAGACAGACAGACATGCTTGCATTGCATGTGAGTGACTTCTTTCATAGACTTCCACTAACTCTGTGAAGATATTGCTTTTTTTATGGCCATTGTTTTATTCTTTATCAACTTTTCTTTGTCCTTGCGTTTTTGTCCTTGCTTGGATTTGATTTTGATTGTTAGTTTAAATAATGATCTCATGTTTATATATCCGTGTCTGAGTCATTTTATGCACACACTGATGTCCCGACTCTACAAACACTTGATGTCAAGAAACTCGTAGGATGAGTATTTAATGTTCTAGTGTTTTTGTGCTTTTTTAATTTGGCTTTTGCAATATTGAAAGTGGTTTTGAATTGTTTTCTAGCTTAGAGAGACTTCTGAACTAGGAAATGCATATTACCAAATTTATTGAGCGAATTTAAGGCCCCTTAGATGATGTGAAAATCACAACATTTGGAAATTGTTGTAATTGGAAGTGGAAATTTGTTGAGTTTGATTACATTGATTCCTCACGGAAAAACTGTGAATTTGCTGTTTTTTCCGTGTGTATTCGGCCCGGATTTTTTCGATGTTGTGTTAATTGATGAATCATTTGATGTGTTTTTTCAGATTCTGGTTAACTTGAGCATAAAACTCTCAGAAGAGCCTTACTGTAATTATTGGAAAGAAACAGCAAAAAAACTATGAGTTTTGAGTGTTTGGATTGGTTCTGCCAGCCAGTACCAAATGGAGTATGGGAAAAAGAAGTTGATAGTGCCTTTGGCTCATACACACCTTGTGCAATTGATTCTCTTGTGGTCTCTACTTGCTATTTGGTTCTTTTTGGACTTTCTTTCTACAGAATTTGGCTGATTATGAAGGATCCCAAAGCTCGGCGATTTCGTTTAACCTCTAATTATTATAATTACGTGCTCGCTTTGATTGCCGCTTGTTGTTCTGTTGCGCCTTTACTGAGATTGGCTTTGGGGATGACAATCTTTAACCTAGATAATCAGACTAGCTTTGCTCCTTTTGAGGTGTGTGCTTCCTTTTTCTCATATTTTTCCAAAGTTTAATTTAATGAAATTCAATGGTTTTCAGTAGCAGTCGATACAGAATCTTTATAGTTGTTTTACTGAATCGCAAATGCAGTATGATTTACACTTGCACAAGCAATTTATCATAGGTTATTTCACTTTGAGTTTATGTGAATTGCATTTTTGTTCCTCTCGCAGTTGACTTGTTCGATCATCGAGTCTCTTTCTTGGTGCTCTGTATTAGTTATGGTTGCTTTGGAGACTAAAATTTACATCCGTGAATTCCGTTGGTATATACGATTTGGAATAATGTATGTTTTGGTGGGGGATCTTGTGCTATTAAATCTTGTACTCCCACTTTCAGATTACTACAGCAGGTTAGTTTTTCTACATTTGTATTATGATTTGTTTCGAATATTTCTTTATAGTCGGAGTATGAAATAAATATTATTATAAACTAACACAATAAAATATTTGGAAAGAAATTACTTTTCTTGCTGCAACCTATATTAAAGTTTTTACAATGAAATGAGCTTTTGAGCTATATTTTTTTAAAAATATTGTCTTTATGAGGATGACATTGCGTGGGCTTCTTAATTAAGAAAAGTAAAATTTGGATTTCAAGGCATTCTCTTCCACTCCACCATATGGATATATCCAGCTGATTATGTAAAAGATGTCTGTGCACTTAGCAGTTCTTTGTAGAGGTTGAATTTCTTCTCGTTCACTCGATAGTATATACAAATTATGACTTATTTTTTAAATCTCTTTCTCATGCAGTGCGGTTCTCTGTATGTACATCACCACCATTTCTTTTCAGGTTTGTTGGTTCCTTGTGAGAATGGAAATATTTCTTTTTTAATTTTTGTTTTTTGTCAAAGATAACTGATAAGCATTTGCAAATTCCTTGATGACCACCCTTAATTTTTTTTTTAATGATTATCCCTTTTGATCTTAAGATTATAGAATTATTCAACAAGAAATAAGAAACAGCAGGTTTTTGGCTGTTAGTAATCCAGGCTAGTCATAGGAAGGTTTCCAGGAGCTTCCAATAGAACTTTTGATGTCTGCAAAGTTAAGCTATCATAGCTGTTTTGATGATTGGTGATAATTTTTCTGGTTCAGGATTCAATGTGGTATTCTAGTTCCCTAGTAGGCATAAGATCTTAATGTTTCCTTCTATTTTGGAGGAGATTTTAAATCATCACTGGACCCAAAAGCTTAAATAGTTGCGAAGCAAACTTAATTTTTCAAAGACATTTCCAACCCTCCCCTCAGCATGTGAACTAATAATACGGAATGAGAGTAAGTAATATAACCAAAAAACATAGGCTGTTAAGGCAAGTAAATAGCTATTTTTGCAATGCAGGTGTTGTTTGCAGCACTTCTTATTGCTTATGTTCCTAATTTGGAGCCTTATCCTGGTTATGTTGCCATGCAATCTGAATCTCGTAACGACATGGACTACGAAATGCTTCTGGGAGCAGAGCATGTTTGTCCAGAAAGGCAAGCCAATATCTTTTCTAGTGAGTAATTTTTAAACTAAATTCATCCAATGTGAATCATTCAAAATTCTGAATGGATTGCTCCTACTTGAGCTTATGAGGTGTTGAAAAATAAAATTTGTTTAGGCTAAGAAAAAAAAATGCTATTTATAACGCAATGTGTTTTTTGTGGTGATATAATGCTTTTGAAGGTTAATTTTTAAACATGAAGAAGTTCTCTTCCTTTCTTTCACAGTGAAAGTAGATGATTGACAAAATTTTAATACGATATCTTGAGAAGACGATTAAAAGTGGGATTTCCAAGGTTTGTGATGATTACATACTTGACTAACTGGCTTGGTACAATTTGTTAGGAATATATTTTGGATGGGTGACTCCCCTTATGAAGCAGGGCTATAGAAGGCCGATAGCCGAAAAGGATATTTGGAGGTTGGACACTTGGGATCAGACTGAGACACTAATTAAAAGGTTTCCTTTTTTTTTTATTACTATTTGATTCTTCTATGCTTCTTTTCTTTTTCCATATCTAATAATTATGTTGCAAAGAATGTTTTTACTTCTGCAGGTTCCATGGATGTTGGGCAACAGAAATTCAAAGGTCTAAGCCGTGGCTTATAAGAGCACTGAATCAAAGCCTTGGAAGAAGGTACTATTGTACAACTGTTTCATTTATATATATTTTTTAAAATTCTTAAGTTCTTTAGTAGTTATTAAGATTTTTATTATGTTGTTGTTTCGTATCTCATTTTATTTGCTATACTTCAGGTTTTGGTGCGGAGGTTTTTTTAAGGTAACCCAGTCATTGTCCCTTTCTTTTTTCCTGCAAACATTCTTATAATATATTTCATGAACTTGGTAAAAATCTTCGGTCATTGCATAACACTCATCACTTGGCTCATATCTCAAGAGAAGATATAGTGTTTAGCTTTATTTTGCTCCTATTGTAACTTGTATAGCTAGTTCAGTTGATAATTATAATCTTCAAGCTTCTATTGATCAGACTTGAAGATTTAAAGATAGGGGGAAGATACATATCAAAATTCAAGGCGAAAAACAAAAAAAGTTTTAGATCATGATTGTTTGGTTAAAAGTCGTGTGCAAGTTGAAAAAATATGGTCCAATTGTGCAGTTTACCTCAAATGAAATATGTATAATATAGGATGGTACGACAACAGTATTGGGTGAAGAGGGTTTCTTTAAATAAATCGACCAAAACTAAATCTAGCAAACAAAACTTTTCACAAATTTTCACGGGAAGTTTAAGCAGGCAGAACTATTTTAGTATTGGCAAATATAGCAAACTTTTTAGCGTGTCAATGGTTAACAGTAATCAATGGTAATCACTTCAGATGATTACCCTTGATTGATATGCTAAAAATAATCTACTATATTTGCAAATAGTTTCCGAGCAATCCTATATATGTAAAAGCCCCAAATTTAATACAGTAAATTACTTTGAAGTGACTTTATCAAGTCTAAAGAATCACTATCTTGCTGTATATTCATTTAGAGTTTGTCAGGGTGGAGTAGACCTATAGATCTTCATGGAAATCAAGCTTCTATCTTTTGTATTGATTAATATTGAAATTTCCCTGTAATGCTCACTTGACATAGCCATCCTTAAATATTAAGTGTCTGACAATGAAGATCTGATCTGGCAGATTGGCAATGATCTCGCTCAGTTCATTGGGCCCATATTATTAAACCATCTATTACAGGTTGGTTTCTTTCTAAAAGTGATTTGCATGATAATTAGTAGTGCACTGACATGTTGCGTCCTAGAGGAAGGTCTGGTCTTTGTTAAGAAAAATGAAACAACACTTCATTTGTAGTGAATTCAGACTTCATATACACTTATTTATGCATACTCTTTGTCATTTTTTTTATCAAGCTTTGTTACACGGAGATGAAATTTCCAAGGTCAAATCCGGGGTTGGTGAGGAGGATTCCTTAATAATATTTTTAAGAATAGTTTTCGAGAGCTGTTTTTGTTTCCTTTTCTCCTTTGTTAAAAGTAGATCTTCAATTGCTATTATAGTTGATGTCATCGATGTTTGTTTGTTGCCTGTGTTTGGACCATGGAAGTTTATATTTTTCTTGTACTTCAGTCAATGCAGCGGGGAGATCCAGCTTGGATTGGTTTCATCTATGCCTTTTCAATTTTTGTTGGTGTGGTATGACTTCTGCGCTTTTTAAAACCGTTCTGTGAAATCTTCCAAGGCACCTTACTTTTAAGATATGGTGCCTCTTACAAATTCATATTTTAGGCTTTTCATCTAGACATTATTAGAAGTTGTATTGATTTTGAATTTCTTAATGACTGCTAAAATACTATTTATTCAGTCATTTGGCGTGCTATGTGAAGTGCAGTACTTTCTGAATGTTATGCGAGTTGGTTTTCGGCTGAGGTCTACTTTGGTAAACAATGTCTTTATATTAGCAACCTATCCTTTTTTTATAATCCTCGAAGTCAATCAGAATCATGTCAAGTTTGGATTTTTATCTCGATGTTATGGATTGGAGGATTTGGGTCTGTTTTAAGAAACTTTATTTGTTTTCTCAATTGCAGGTAGCAGCTATTTTTTACAAATCACTGAGATTAACTAATGAGGGGCGCAAGAAGTTCCCATATGGGAAAATAACAAATATGATATCAACAGATGCTAACGCTCTTCAAGTAGGCACCATCATCTCAAGCACTATGTGCTCATTGTCATCTACCTTTGAAATTTAAGTTGAAAAGACTTTTTATCCTGTATTTACCTTTGAAATTTATTGTCATCTCAACAATTCTATCAACATCCGTCTCCGGAAAATATTAGGAGACCTTCAGGATCAAAAGTAATTACTATTAATTTTCTAAATATGTTGTTCAGCAAATTTGTCAGCAGCTTCATGGGTTGTGGTCTGCCCCATTTCGTATTATCATGTCAATGATACTTCTATACCAGCAATTGGGTGTCGCTTCACTTTTTGGAGCTTCAGTTCTCATCTTGGCAGTCCCTACACAGGTAATGCAGTTTGTTTCTATACTTGTATAATGTACCTTTAAATTGTTTCAAGTTTGAAATAAAAAAGAAAAAGATGATAATGTATACGTTCTCCTTTAACGTGATTAAGAGCTGTCCTGCCTCTATCTAACATCATTCTAACATCTAGCTTATGACCTTTGCTTATGATGCTCTAGATATCTTTCACATTTTTTTTTGTAACAAATGGAATTGTATTTATAATAAATATAAAAACATGCAGAAGAAAACGTCTAAAAATGGAGAATAAACATACTAGTCAACCGATTCTATAAAATTTAAAACAAAGGGATTTCCTGAAAGAAATCAAGGATACTAAGAAGAAGCTTTTAAGTCCCACCAAGTGCTTCTCTTTGAAGCTTTCTTCAAAGATACTTTCAATTTTTTCTTTCCAAATGCACCACAATTTACTTTAATGACACAATTCTATTTATTTTTCTTCCCTTTTGTTCATACCACAACGTTAATTTTATTTTATTTTATTGATAATTTTGAGTAAGTTCATATTACAATAAAGTTTTTGTTTATTTATTCGTAAGTTTTTGTTTATTTATTCGCTAGTAATGTTAAATCTTTAAATTTTGTTTTCTTCTAGCTTGTAATTTAAATGGAATTCTTATTTGTAATTTTTTTTCTTTATTTTGAGGATCTCTCATTCTCTTCCTAATCTGTTTTTTTTATAAATAAAGTTTATTTGCTAAAAAAATGAACATGTTTGGACCTCTAAAAATGCTTAAAATTAAGGTCAGTGATGTATTAGTTAACACAGTCGAGGTTTCTTAAAACATTTTTAGGATATAGAAACGATACCATCATGGTTTACGTGATCACAGTTGCTTCCCTTACAGTTCAAAAGGTGCTTTATTCTTGCATGGATAAAAATAACACTTGAATTGACTAACAGAACTGAATATGTGATTGTTAGCTTATTAATCAATATTTATGGTGCACGTTATCTTGTTCTTGATTTAGCATCTATCATTTTCTCATCTATTTGCAATGTGTTGTGTGCTAGCAGACAATAATAATTAGTAAGATGCGAACACAAACTCGAGAGGGACTTCTAAGGACTGATAAAAGAGTTGGCCAGACAAATGAAATTTTAGCAGCCATGGACACTGTGAAGTATAGATTTGTTTGATATATTTTACAAGTCCAAAAACCTCTGATTTTCTTGACACTATGCTGAATATGTTTCAGATGTTATGCATGGGAAACCAGCTTTGCATCTAGAGTACAAGAAACAAGAAATGATGAGCTCAAATGGTTTTGCTCCTCACAATTACTTTATGCGGTAAATATTTTCTTTTTGTTTGCCAAAAGATATTGATAGCTGGATGTATAGTGATGTACACAAATCACACATTTAAAGTAAATAAAACAGTAGAGACAATTGCACAAGTATCATTATCCGTATCCACGCCTTGATGGGGCATGTTGCAGCACCTAAAACAGTAGAGACGATTTCTACACCACTCTTCTTTTGTGCTATAGTCATAGAGAATACAAATAATTAATAGTTTTTGTTGATGTTACGTGTGTTACTCTTTCCAGTTTGCTTTTATAAGCCATAGGATCATTATAATTATAGCTCATTATATATCAATGCAGCTATTTATGAAAGAAGATGAGTCGATCACTTCACATCTATGCTATCTTAGAACGATAAATATGATCACACTGTAGGAAAATTTGTCTCGTGCGCTTTCCATGACCAAGATTTTGGTATATTCAATTCTTCCCACCTTCTTTCGAATAGTTGGAAAAACTGTATTATACTAAGCACATTCCTTATTGTTGTCCAATGTCCAGCCCATGATTTATAAAATATGGAGAATGATAAAAGCCGGTACTCAGTAGTACCTTGTGTTTAGCATTGGAAATTTAATTTTTTCATGTAGCATATATATATGACTTTCTAAGTTGACACGTGAGCATTTAGATGTGCATTCTTCAAAATATTACAAGTAACCAATAACTTCGAGTATCTCTTGTATTTCTGACTAGGCTTCATCTCTTACAGTTAAACAGCTTTATTCTGAACAGCCTCCCTGTATTGGTAACTGTAATTTCCTTTGGGGCATTCACATTACTCGGTGGAGATCTCACACCTGCAAGGGCCTTTACATCACTTTCTCTGTTTGCCGTACTTCGATTTCCTCTGAACATGCTTCCTAATTTATTAAGTCAGGTGATGTACAGACATTTCTTTTGTAGTTGTATTCTTATTCAAAGACCCAATTTTATAGAACAACAAATCCAACCTTAAATAGTTAAACATAGAGGAAATTTCCTAAAAAACTACTTTGACATTCATGATAAAAATCAATAAAACAAAAAAGAAGACCTTTTTTCAAATGTGCAGTGGCTGCTTTACTATGGACTGTTTGGTTGGAACGTAACTCTCGGCTTTTTATGGAAGAATCCAAATCTTGGTTTCTCTTATGGGATTCTTTTGTTTCAAGAACTTTTAGTTGGGCTAAAGTTGTAAATAGTTTAGATTTTGATTTTCCTTCACATTCTATGTTTTATAAATGGAATTCTTTTTTGTAATTTTATTTATTTTTCTTTATTTCTGTTTTTTTGGAGGATTTCTCATCCTCTTGTATTTTGTTTTATCCCTTATTGATTAATGAAAGTTTATCTTTCCATCAAAAAAATAAAAATCAATAAATGAATTACATGATGTACACAACTAGGATCTTCAACCTTACTCTTAAAAGATCTATCATCTATCACCTTGAACAAACAAGTTCCTGTGAGATTCTTGTCGAGGTTTGTTTCAGATATGAACTAAAAAGATGGCAATAAGAACTACATTTATTGTAGGAAAGCTGTAATACCAACCAAAATTAGAGGATGCAAATTTGTTGCATTGCATTGCATCATTTTCCTTTTCTCTCACTGGGAAGTATAAATCATTTCACTTGCTAATTCGTCTCTCGTTATGCAGGTTGTGAATGCCCATGTATCATTACATCGTATGGAGGAACTATTCTTAAATGAAGAGAGAATTCTTGCCCCGAATCCACCATTAGAACCTGGGCTTCCAGCCATATCCATAAGAAACGGATGCTTTTCGTGGGATTCCAAGGTTTTTGTTGGTAGTCTTTATTCTATAATGTACATGATTTTTGTGTGGTTGTTTGTATTCCAACTTATAAGTTTTTAATTGTATTTGTAAGCAATTAGACATCCACTAGACAGATGAATGCGGAAAATTATCAATGTCCGCTTCTTCATAAAAAAAATTAGGTGTTTGTTAAAAATACATATACCAAACCAGCACGGCTATCTTCATGTTCATAAGTCTAAAGTTAAGCCATGCTGGAAATCTAATTCTCCAAGAAAATTCAATATTTTAATCTGGATCTTACATAAGGTGGCCCTAAATACAAGTGATAGATTACTGCGAAAGTTGCTTGCTATTTTGTTCTTCAGTTTGTGTTCATTGCTTCAGAGAGGATGAACATCGAAGTCATTCGTTCTTCCAGTTTGTTTTAAGCAGAAATTTGTGGGATTTTCTTTTAGAGGTTTTTGGCTCCTCTTTGTTGTTTGAATAAAGGTCCAAGGATAACATCTTTCAATTGCTTTGTGGGATTAAATTAAATAAAGAAGCTAAACTTTTTTGGATCAATGTAGTTAAAGCTACTTGGTTTGAAAGAAATCAAAGGATTTTCGATGATAAATCTATGGCTTGGAGAGAGGCATAATTGTGCTATTCGTTATGCTGCTTCTTGGTGTGTTTTATCAAGGATTCTCAACAACTACTTATCTTACGGTGCCTTAGTATCTGATTAGGGAGCGTTTGTGTGGTGGGTTGGTATTTTTCCTTTAAGGTTTTCTTGTAAGGTTCTTGGTTTGCTCTCCTTTAAGAAGTATTGTATTTCTGTAAGTTTTCAATTATCATCGAAAAAGGTTTTTTTTTAATCTGTCTTATTTTCTTTTAGACAGTTTCAAGGTTGCCTAATGTTACCTTTTTGCAGGCAGAGAAGCCCACATTATCAAATGTCAATATGGATATAGAAGCTGGTAGCCTAGTTGCAGTGGTTGGAGGTACCGGAGAAGGAAAAACATCACTTATATTGGCGATGCTCGGGGAGTTGCCCCCTGCGGCAGGCACAACCGTTGTTATTAGAGGGACTGTTGCTTACGTTCCTCAAGTGTCGTGGATTTTCAATGCCACTGTGAGTCCCAGTTTCTTTTTCTAATTTTATCTCTAAAATGAACATGATAACGCATTTTTGACACCCATCATCAGATTGCACCCTTCGCCCCTCTATTAAATGTGCATTTCTAATTATCAAATGTTTTCTGCTAGGTACGTGATAACATATTATTTGGATCAAAGTTTGAATCAAAACGTTATCAGAAAGCTATCGATGTCACTTCCTTACAACATGATCTCGAATTGCTTCCTGTAAAGTGGATTTCAAAGTTATATATCGATAGATACTTTTGGGTTGAATTCTTCCACAATTAACCTCACACACTTACTTCTCAGGGTCATGATCTCACCGAGATCGGTGAAAGAGGTGTAAACATAAGTGGTGGTCAAAAGCAGCGGGTTTCTATGGCTAGGGCTGTTTATTCCAATTCTGATGTCTACATTTTTGATGATCCTCTAAGTGCACTCGATGCTCATGTTGGTCAGCAGGTATGCTGCCCTACTAAGAAGCCTTGAATTTATATTTCCTGTTGGTATTACAACCTCTGAACAAAATTTATTATGAAGTCCATTCAAAAATTAAATCATTAAAAATAATTTGGTTTGAATCTGTGCGCAGACGTAGTACATCATTTTAAGGTACTAACTAGTAGTATCATGTCTATATTTGTAAGTACTCTTTGTTCGGGGTTCAAGTTTCAGTACTTTGGGTTCTGTAACTATAAACTCTATTTGTCTCATTTTCTTTCATTTTAGTTATTTATTTAAGTTTAGGTTTGATCCTGATAAGAGGTTTGATGAACATTTTATTTGTGTCAGGTTTTCCACGAATGTATCAAAGAAGAGTTGCGAGGGAAAACCAGGGTGCTTGTCACAAACCAGCTACATTTTCTTCCCCATGTCGATAAAATTATTCTGGTCTCTAACGGTATTGTTGAAGAGGAAGGAACCTTTGAGGAGCTCTCAAGAAGCAGTAAGCATTTCAAGACACTAATGGAAAATGCAGGGAAACTGGAAGAACAAGTGGTAGAAAACCAATACAATAAAAATCGTGATCAAGGAAGCACCACAGCTGCTGATGGTGTAATTGAGAATGAACTGTCGAAAGACTTGACCTATGCAAAAAAAGGGAAAGGAAGGAATTCTGTACTGATCAAGCAAGAGGAAAGGGAGACAGGTGTAGTGAGTTGGAAAGTTTTAATGAGGTAATAAAGCAAATTACAAAAAACAAAAAAATCATGCTTCAATATTTTTTGTTCTTAAAATTCAGAAAAAGAAATCTCATAATTTTGTGAGGTAATAAACTTTTGGTAATTTTAATCTAATCTTGAAAAATAATGACTGTTATGCATGCATATGAGGATTAAATTGCTGTAAAGATGCTAGGTTGAAACAATTTTGGACCTCTGCTTCTCAAACGACGCTAAAAAAAATACGGTCAGATAACGGGATATAGAGTAGTCAGTACTCAACTGCTAGCTGTTGAGATAGCACATGCTATTTGGATTTTGGGGAGTTACTTCTGCTGTCCAAATATTCATTTGATTTTCTCCTTTAATTTATGGAATGCTAGATTCTTGCCGCACCCTTATCCTTCATCTTTTGTGCAGCTATGGCTTTAAGGGTGAGGTGAAACGTGAAACCTTGTGGTTGAATTCTGGAACTTTTGCATTCACCCATCAATTAAAAGATCTTGTTTCATCTTAAAAAAATGATCAATATGAATTTCATTACATGGTAGAGTTTCAAAATTATTATTTTCTTAGGATTCTCAATAAATTTATCAATGAGTTGAGTATTTTTGTTTGCATTAACAATTTTTTGGAACATGCTATTTTCAAAAAAAAATTATTACTGTATCCATAAATTAGTTTGTAACATGTTAATTTAACTTTTTTTCCTTTGGAACGAGGGCGTGTTGTTTAAATTGCTTGTTGTATCATATTAATTCTGATCTTTGTTGTTCTCTGTAGGTATAAGGATGCGTTAGGAGGTTCATGGGTAGTTATCATACTCATTACATGTTATCTGCTAATAGAAGTTCTTCGAGTTTCAAGTAGCATGTGGTTAAGCCATTGGACAAAGAGAAGTAGTTTAGAAAATTATAGTGCTGAATACTATAATCTAATTTATGCAGTTTTGTCTTTTGGCCAAGTGAGTTAGTGTATCCAATAATTTTTAAACGGTTGCAACTTTACTTCTACATCTTTTTCGATAAAACTATTATGGTGTGTTACTCTTGAAGAGTCATTGATAAATCATTAAACTTTAAAATCAAAGGAAATGAGGAAGCCTCGATACAATTTGCTAACTGATTAAACCATTTCAATATTTTTTAACATGGAAAGACAGAGTCTTTCTATCACGACGTTCTTTTCATCAAAATAATAAGATGTAATGACATATGTTTTCTTCTTGTTCTAAGAGTTGTTCTCTATGTGCTTCCTCTAGGTAACTTTGACACTAGGAAACACTTATTGGTTAATTATTTCCAGCCTACATGCGGCCAGAAAATTGCATGATTTGATGCTAAATTCAATTCTAAGAGCTCCAATGGTGTTCTTCCACACCAATCCAACTGGACGGATTATCAACAGGTTTGCAAAAGATCTCGGAGACATAGATCGCAATGTTGCCAATATTGGGAATACATTTCTAGGGCAATTATGGCAACTGCTGTCAACTTTTGTACTCATAGGTATTGTCAGCACAATCTCTCTATGGGCCATTATGCCGCTATTGATCTTGTTTTATGCAGCGTATTTATATTATCAGGTGGGATATATAATTTCATTTTCTCCCTTTTCTCTTACTAAGATGTCAGATATCTTTGTATTTAGATTTTTGCATCTCGTTAATTGTTTGTTATCTATCCAATTGCCTTTTACTTTTGCCAGATATGTGTGACTAACTACCACAGGAAATTCATGTGTGCCTAAGCCTAAACATTTATTATCTCTCTTTTAGAAACATTATCTATACATGGAGATTTTTTTTTTAAGAAAATGATTTACATTACATGCTTTTTTTTCAGAGTACTTCTCGCGAAGTTAAACGCTTGGACTCCATTACTAGATCTCCGGTTTATGCTCAATTTGGGGAAGCATTAAATGGTTTATCAACAATTTGTGCATATAAGGCATATGATCGAATGGCCCAAATCAACGGGAGGTTCATGGATAACAATATTAGATTTACTCTTGCAAATATCAGCTGCAATCGCTGGCTCGCAATTAGGTTGGAAACATTAGGAGGCATTATGATTTGGTTGATAGCAACTTTTGCTGTCCTGCAGAATGCAAGAGAAGAAAACCAAGTGGCATTTGCGTCTACGATGGGATTACTTTTAAGTTATGCTCTAAATATCACAAGTCTGTTGAGTGGTGTTCTGAGGCAAGCAAGTAAGGCTGAGAATAGTTTAAATGCTGTCGAACGTGTAGGCACATACATAGATTTGCCTTCAGAGGCTCCAGCTATAATTGAATCTCACCGACCCCCTCGTGGTTGGCCTTCATCAGGATCTATTAAGTTTGAGGATGTTGTCCTACGTTACAGACCTGGACTTCCTCCAGTCTTGCATGGATTGTCCTTCACGGTTTCGTCAACTGACAAGCTTGGAATAGTTGGAAGAACTGGTGCCGGGAAATCAAGTATGCTAAATGCGTTATTTAGAATTGTAGAAATTGAAAGAGGTAGAATAACAATTGATGGTTGTGACATTGCTGAGCTTGGGCTAGCAGATTTACGAAAAGCTCTTACTGTGATACCACAATCACCAATTCTTTTCTCAGGTTTGCTCTGCCTAAACATCTTTTGAATCAGTTAACTTCTACATAAAATTCATTTGGATTTTAGGTTTTCAAACTGAAGTTATTTTTTGTCACCTCTTTTGCTGTCAGGAACGTTGCGTTTTAATCTTGACCCATTTGGTGATCATAATGATGCTGACCTGTGGGAAGCTCTTGAGAGAGCACATCTTAAGGATGTGATTGTAAAGAGCTCTTTTGGCTTGGATACTGAGGTAAGAAACCCCTAATTTTAGTCGGTTGAATGTCCAGTAAAAAACATTTCAAATAAATCAAGTTTTAGCTTAATATTTTATTGTCCTCCTATTCCTTCTCTCTATGAACATCAAGCTGAGGCCTGGTTAATGGGTGAATGGCAGTGCATTTGACCTTATTGCTTTAGCGTAAGATCGTTGGTTGAGAAGCGTTGTCAACGATGCTAATTGGAAGATGACCTTATTCTCCGAGTCATGTCATAAGTAATCTGTAATGGTTTCATGATATTTATGTATCTGTGATGATTTACATAATTTATTCATTGATCAGACTCATATAATTCCATGTGGAGTCATTTGTTGTACTTAAAAGTTAGATCCAAGCATCGAGTAATTTAGTATTGGGTTTGAAAGATTTATTGTTGTTGTTTGCTTGGTGAGGAACGTAGAAATTTTTATTGCGTGCATAATGTGAACTTCATTATTGCTTAATACTGGTGTAAAATTGTTCCAGGTTTCAGAGGGAGGGGAAAATTTCAGTGTGGGGCAGAGGCAATTGATAAGTCTTTCCAGAGCATTGTTGAGAAGATCAAAGATAATTGTTCTTGACGAAGCAACTGCGGCTGTTGATGTTAACACAGACTCTCTTATTCAAAAAACTATTCGTGAGGAATTCAAATCGCGTACTATGCTGATAATTGCTCATAGGTTAAATACAATAATTGATTGTGACCGGATTCTAGTGCTGGATGGAGGTCAGGTATGTCTCGAATTTGTTACTTCTAATGAAGATTTATGGTAATATTCGTATTACATGAATGATGATGAGAAAACCTTCTATTCTTTGAAAAAATTTAGGTCGTAAACTAAACTGATTTCTTCTATATCGTTTGTATGTGCGATATCATATAGTCCTTAAACTTTTTAAAATTTTGATTAGTTTAACAGATGAAGCTCTTAAAAAAGCTTTTGACACGAGAGAGAAGTAAACATTTTATGGAAAACAAATCTTCATCTGTGTCCAATGTCCATGCATGTATTTCTATATATATTTTTCCGTCTTTGTGCTCGACCTTTTAAGAGCTATATATTGAAGGTTCTCGCTTGGTTCCAGGAAGATGACTGAAAGGCACGAATCCTGACACAGTTTATATGTATTCCATAATTTTTCGGTCCTAGTAGTGACTCAGAATTTCTGTTTTCGAGTTAATCATCATTTACCTTCCCTTCATTGGTTATTTATGTTGTTCTTGGTTATTTTATCTTAGAACTTCCAACCTCCTTTCAGGTCATAGAATATGATACCCCGAAAAAACTGCTATCGAAAGAAGGAAGCTTGTTTTATAGGATGGTTCAAAGTACAGGACCTGCAAATGCTCAATACTTGCGAAGCCTAGTCTTTGAAAATAGAGGGAGTACACCATGTTGCAGAGACCATTTGCTGCGGGATAGCCGTGGGAGATGGGTGGCTGCGACACAATTTGCCCTGTCCAGAAGCCTTACTGCCTCTCAAAATGACCTCCAGCGGTCGGATAGTATAGATGGGAACAATATCCTTGGGAAAACAAAAGATGCAGTCCTAACACTACAAGGAGTTTTGGAGGGGAAACATGATAGACTAATAGATGAAGTACTGAGTCAAGACTCGGTTCCCGAGCACAGTTGGTGGTCGTCTTTGTATCGAATAACTGAAGGTACGACATTTAAGCAGCAAAAATATCCATTGAATTGGAAAGAAGAGAATATCATGGAAATTCATATTATAAAATGCAACTTGAAGAAAAACATTGGCATAGAAGGAGCTTTCCTTCAAATCTCATAAATTTCCATCAGTTTTCTTAAAGCTCATTTTCAGCGATATTTAAAGCTTCCTGCCTTGGTTAAGTTTCTTATTTTTTGCAGGGGTTTGATAGGGATGCATTAATCTTTACAAAGCATTTCTACAAAGTCAATAGTTTAACAATATTACATCATTTAAAAAAAATAGGGAAATTCTAATAGATGACACTTTTTTATGAGTAATTTCAAAATTAGCAGATGTTTTGAAGTACTTCAAAAATGACATTTCACATACTGATATTCCACCAATTTCAGTATCGGTCTGAGATAGGTAGATCTCAATATGAGAAATGCTATTTTTGAAAGAAAAAAAATTAAAACTTGTGCTACTTTTGAAAATATCAATTCTTAAAACGCCCATAAAAATAACTGCTAATTGGTATAATAAAATATATGTGCCTATGATTAATACATTCTATGGATTTATCTCAGGTCTGGGTGTGATGAGCAGATTTCACAGATACAGAAGGCTTGGAGATATTGAATATGAAGTTGAAGTTGACTGAAACCATATTCAGATGATGTTTCAGAACCAATGAATGTTCAATGATTAAATTTTTCAAAGTTAATGAGATTGTGCAACTTTGAAATCAAGTGGAATAATCCAAAGTTGATAAATGAGTATTAATTAATTAAATCTGGATCATTGGAGCTCATAATCAATAGGTCTATCAGATCATCAGAGTGATATTAATTTAAAGAATTAAAACTAATCAGGTATTAAATATTAATTTGAATTTGGTAGGATCAATTAATTGGAAGAGAGAATATCTCGGGAACATGGATAGGCATGTAATCCTATTAGGAATAGGGCTACACACCATACCTTGTGGGAAGGGGAGAATTTTCATTCCTTCCCCTTTGTCACACGACTGAAGGGTTGGGTTTTTTACCCCACCTCTTATGGGAATTTGATATGCGGGTATTGGCCATGAGAATGAGTATTTAAAACTCATTTCAATATTTGGTTCAACTTATGAATAACATTGGAAGGGAATTCAATTCCCATCCAAATTCTTTCCGATTTTGCGGCTCTTTCCTCTGTAATTGAGGAACGCTTTGGTATTTATAATAGGAAAAAATTAATATTGGGAGCATTTTAGTAGTTATTGTTAACTAACTTATAAATGTGGGACTTTTTGATGTGTAAATGTGACCACAACATGGACATTTTTTGAGTTTTTACCAAACCAAAAATACGAAATTGAAACTTTTCAAACCACGAGAATGAGAATATTCTCGTTTACACATCTTAAGGATGTAATTGAAACTTTTAAAATTATAATAACTAAATTAAAATAAACCCAAACCACAGGGAACTGAAGTAATAATTAAACTATAATTTTTTATTTGTTTTTGAAAAACAGTTAAATTATAATTAAAAACCCAGAAAAGTGCATTATTGAAACCAGTGGAAAAAATGTGGATGTCGATGTTCAAATTTATGGAAATTTCGATGAAAATGTCAATGTCGACAAATAATCTCTGAAAAATCACGGAAACGATGGAAATATGTGGATTTTTTTTACTTTTTGAATGAAACTTTAATAATAGCTAAATTAATTAATAATCTGTCATATAATATAATTAATACATCTACAAATGATGGTAAACATAAAAAAAGGTAAAAAGGTACAATAAAATATATTGAAATTTAATATTAAAATAGGTTTATTACACTAAAATTTGACAAAAGATAATAATAAAAATAGCATGAAGACTTTACTATGTAATTTAAAATGGGGTTTTTAAAAAATATTTAACATTATTAAACACACATGGAAATGGTAATTATATTTTAGACAAATTAATATCTTAACCGTATTTTTATTCTTCTGATTTTGTTTGTTTTTATAATTTTCATTATTTAAAAAAAAAATATTTGCTGATACGTTTCCCTATCAATCGTGGATTTTTTTCAATTGAATCTTCCATTTTCATCTTGGCCTTCTTCATTTTCAGTTTTGGTTATCATTTTGAATAAATCTTCCATTTTTATTGGCTCATTTCATTACTACTCGATTCATTCTCACATCGATCCATGCAGTTGTTTAATTTTTTTTAACCTTATTGCTGCAATTCAATTCTATTCTATTTTTAGAATGTGATAGAAACATCACTTACCCACCATTAAAACATCGTTATCTCAACCAAAGCATATTGTCGTAACTCACTTAATCTACTACTTCTTTCTTCTTTTTCAATGAAATGTCCCCCATATTTTTGCTCTTTTTTCATTATTTGTTTTTGTTAAACATGACACACCATCTAATTATATTCAATTATGGAATTCATTTTTTGAATTTAATCGTTTTTGCCCCCTTTTTCCATCATCCACATCATTTAATTTTATTCAATTCTAAAATATATTTATTTTTATTAAACTACAACTGGTTTTAAAAAAAAGGATGTTCAGGGTATAAACATGAACATGTTAAGACTTTTTAACAATTTTCTAAATCATGATGTTCAGGGTAGATTCTATTTAATAATATTAAAATATAGATTTTATTAGTTTTTAACAAATATAAACATGTTAAACTAACTGGTTTTTTAATCATTTTTGCATTTTATTGGTATAAGACTAAAATCATCGGAGGTTTGGTTTGTTTCTACATTTTTTATCCTTTTTAGCAAATATAAATCTGTTATTCTAACCATATTATATTTAATAATGTTAAACTATGTATTTTTATTGGTGTTTAACAAATATAAATATGTGTAAACTAAAAGTGGTTTTTGTTAATTTTCGAATTTTATTGGTTTAACAAAAATAAACCTCTTAAACTAACCATTGTTTTTTCATTTTTAAATTTTGTAGCTTGAAGAAGTATCAATGGTGGTTTTTCTGGAAGTTGGAGGAAGAAAAGATGAGTGGAGTTTGAAAGAAGATTTATTTTAGTTATTAGATATAATAGAATTAGAAATCTCTTTTATATAATTATTTAGTTTTTAATTTTTTTTAAATCTTGCACAATATAAGGGATTTAATAAATTCCTTTAATATTGCATGATTTAAGGAAAATTAAATCGAGGGTAGTTTTCATCTTTTTACATTTTTCGGTGTAGATGAATTGGTGCTTGATAAAAGATTAGTAAAATAAATTGAAAATTGGCAGAAAAATATTATATGGCGTGCGGTGTGGAAATAGGGGTGTTCATTTTCCCCGCGGAGACCTGCCCCGAAAGTGGCGGGGAATACCCGTTCCAACCGGGGATGGGGATGAAAAATTCCCCGTTAGATTATTTTAAAATATCTTAATATTTTAAGTCCAATTCTTATTAGTCCAATTATTTTATTATTTTTATTAAGCTCATTTCTCTTATTAGTTTTATCAAGCCTAACCCAATCTCTTTAAATTTAAAAATAAAAACTCAAATATTACTATTTTATTTCATTTTTTTATTTTTTTAACGGGAAAATTCCCCATTGAATTCCCCGTTCCCTGCTAAATCCCCGCGGGGAATCCCCGTCCCCGATCTCTTTGAAAGGGGAATTTAGCGGGGATGGGATGGGGAATTTGAGCGGGGACGGGGAATGCATTCTCCGTCCCCACCCCGCCCCGTGAACACTCCTATGTGGAAATCTCCATTGATATTATGAAATTTTCACAACATTGTCAACATTCACCATTATTGACTGACGTGTACTTTGGCTCGATATTTCCATAGAAATCGATATTCCAACGATAGTTTTGACATTTACAAAAACGGAGAGAAAAAAATCTTCTACCTCCTTTCAATGTCAAGTTTCAATTTGAGAGAAATTTCAATGAAACTGAAATTTCAAATGCTTTATGTTAGCCACTAAATGATGAAAAGGGGAGCTGTGTTCCTCGCCGTGCGACTTCCCTGTCGTCCCCTTTCACCTGTCAACGCCATCACTATGTGAGAAATAAAGAAGAAATTTCTTCTCTGCCTCAACCTCGGATCAACATTTCTAAAGCTAATCATCACTGTTTGGCGTTCTATCAAAGGTTCGATCGAGGCTTCTTCTCTTTCGTGCGTATACTTCTGTCTTCTCTTTTGAGGGTCTTCTCCTTTTTCTCCTCAATCGTGCTGTCTGGTTTCGTTTCGTTTAGGGCTCATATGAGGGTTTTTTTTTTCTTCTTCTTCTTTCATTAGTTTGACTCCAGTGTATCAAGCCCATATATAATTTAACTGTAAACCCCATACATATTTTCAACTTCATTTTATTCTTTAACTCTTAGAGTTGATTTTAGGTTTTATGTCTTTTTTTTGGGTCATAAGTTTATTAACCAACTGTAAGAATCCCATGAATAATTTGAACTTCGTTTTACTCTTCAATTCTGATGATTGGTTTTATGTGAATTTGTTGGTTTATTCAACAGGTTAGTGGGTTACTTTAGGTCAATTGTATAGTATTTTGGACTGTATAATATTACCGTGATGGCTGATCGTCGAAATGGTAGTAGCCAAGCTCCAAATGGGAAGACCAGTGGAGCCGGGAATAGTTTGTATTCTATTGATCTTGAAAACTTCAGCTCAAGATTGAAAGCTATATATTCTCATTGGGGTGAACACAAATCTGATCTGTGGAGCTCTTCAGATGTGCTTGCTATTGCAACACCCCCGGCATCAGAGGATCTTCGGTACCTCAAGTCCTCGGCACTACATATCTGGTTGTTAGGGTATGAGTTCCCAGAGACTATCATTGTTTTCTCCAAGAAGCAAATCCATTTTCTATGTAGCCAAAAGAAGGCCTCTCTACTTGATGTTGTGAAAAAATCTGCTTCAGATGCTGTTGGTGTAGATATTGTTATGCACGTTAAGGCAAGGAACGATGATGGTTCTTCATTAATGGATGATATATTTCGTGCTATCCGAGCTCAGTCTAAGGCAGATGGCTTGGACAGCCTGGTAGTTGGGTACATTGCCAGAGAAGCTCCTGAAGGAAACCTTTTAGAGACATGGTCTGGAAAGCTAAAAAGCGCTAACTTTGAACTCGGTGATATAACAAATGGGTTGTCTGACTTATTTGCTTTTAAAGATGATAATGAAATGATGAACATCAAGAAAGCTGCCTTCTTAACTGTTAATGTGATGAACAAAATTGTGGTCCCAAAGCTTGAGAATGTCATTGATGAGGAGAAGAAAGTCACCCATTCGTCTATGATGGATGAGACAGAGAAAGCCATACTGGAACCTTCAAAAGCTGGCGTGAAGTTAAAGTCTGAAAATGTTGATATATGTTACCC
The DNA here is from genome assembly GCA_028015215.1 of Gynostemma pentaphyllum. NCBI lineage: Eukaryota > Viridiplantae > Streptophyta > Magnoliopsida > Cucurbitales > Cucurbitaceae > Gynostemma > Gynostemma pentaphyllum. The sequence goes on from CM051352.1 coordinate 51,232,813, forward strand.
TCCAATATTTCAGAGTGGCGGGGAGTTTGATCTCAGACCCAGTGCTGCCAGCAATGATGAATTACTTTACTATGACCCTGCAAGTGTGATAATATGTGCCATTGGATCCCGATACAAGAGCTATTGTTCTAATGTTGCCAGGACCTTCTTGATTGATGCTAATGCACTGCAAAGCAAGGCTTATGAGGTTCTTCTAAAAGCCCAAGAAATGGCCATCAGTATGTTGAGGCCTGGAAATAAGGTGAATGGGGCAATTTCAAATATGTTAAATTTTATTATAATATTTACAAATTTGTTAGAAAAAAAAAACATTTTCAAAAATGTTAGAATTTCAAAGATTCTGAGTATATCAGTTAATCACTATTAGTTTATTAGTGAACTATTAGTATATCAATGATAGTTTATTAGTCAACTATCACTCATATAGTATTAGTTATTGACTGATATACTAATAGTGATTGACTGATATACTCGCCTTTTGAAATTCTAACAATTTTGTAAATATTTTTTTTTCTAACAAATTTGTAAATATTTCACCCAATTATAACATTCATGTAAATTTCCCTAAGGTGAATACGGCCTATCAAGCAGCTCTCTCTGTTGTTGAAAAAGAGGCTCCTGAATTTGTTCCCCGCCTTACTAAATCAGCTGGGACAGGCATCGGTCTTGAGTTTCGTGAGTCTGGTTTGATTCTGAATGCGAAAAATGACCGCATGGTGAAGGCAGGCATGGTGTTTAATGTTTCACTTGGTTTCCAGAATTTGCAGAATCCAACAGTTAAATCAACAGGTAGATTAAAGAACCAAAACTTCTCGCTATTGATTGCTGATACAGTTATTGTGGGTATAGAGAAGACAGAAGTTTTGACTGCTCCAAGCTCTAAAAGTGTCAAAGACATTGCATACTCATTTAATGAGGACGAGGAGGAAGAAGAAAAGTCTAAGGTTAAACCCGAGACTAATGGCAAAGAAGCGGTGATGTCAAAGACAGCTTTAAGATCAGACAATCATGAGATCTCAAAGGAGGAGCTTCGCAAGCAGCACCAGGCTGAACTTGCCCGTCAGAAGAATGAAGAAACAGCCAGGAGACTTGCTGGTGTTGGAAATGGAAACGGAGAAAATCGTTCTTCTATGAGATCTGCAGCAGACTTGATTGCCTATAAAAATGTGAATGATTTACCTCCTCAAAGAGATCTGATGATTTATATTGACCAGAAGCACGAAACTGTACTATTACCTATTTATGGTACCATGGTTCCCTTCCATGTGGCTACCATAAGGACTGTCTCAAGCCAGCAGGACACTAACCGCTCTTGTTATATTAGAATTATTTTCCATGTTCCCGGGACCCCATTCAATCCTCATGATTCAAACACATTGAAATTCCAGGGTTGTATATACTTGAAGGAGGTCTCATTCCGCTCCAAGGACCCAAGACACATCAGCGAAGTGGTACAGCAAATTAAAACATTGAGACGTCAAGTTGTTGCCAGGGAGTCTGAGAGAGCTGAAAGGGCAACCTTGGTTTCGCAGGAGAAACTCCAGCTGGCTGGTAATCGTTTCAAGCCGATAAGGTTGCCCGAGCTTTGGATTCGCCCCGTTTTTGGTGGGCGTGGCAGGAAATTACCTGGTACTCTAGAAGCACACTTGAATGGATTCCGGTATGGTACTACTAGGTCAGAGGAGAGGGTGGACATCATGTTTGCCAATGTCAAGCATGCTTTTTTCCAGCCAGCAGAAAATGAGATGATCACCCTACTTCATTTTCACCTGCACAACCATATAATGGTGGGAAACAAGAAAACCAAAGATGTACAGTTTTATGTTGAAGTGATGGATGTTGTCCAGACCATAGGAGGTGGAAAGAGATCGGCCTATGATCCAGATGAGATTGAGGAAGAGCAAAGGGAGAGGGACAGGAAGAATAAAATAAACATGGATTTTCAGAGCTTTGTAAACCGTGTCAATGATCTTTGGGGCCAGCCCCAATTCAGTGGTCGTGATCTTGAGTTTGATCAGCCTTTGAGAGAGCTTGGATTTCATGGAGTCCCCTACAAATCTTCTGCATTTATTGTCCCAACTTCAACCTGCCTGGTTGAACTCATAGAGATGCCTTTCCTTGTTGTCACACTCGGTGAAATTGAGATTGTGAATCTAGAGAGGGTTGGCTTTGGACAAAAGAATTTTGACTTGACTATTATTTTTAAAGACTTTAAGCGAGATGTTCTTCGAATTGATTCGATCCCTCTGACGTCACTGGATGGTATCAAGGAATGGCTTGACACAACAGACATAAAATATTATGAAAGTAAGGCAAACCTGAACTGGCGACTAATTCTGAAGACAATAATCGATGATCCACAGAGCTTCATCAATGATGGTGGCTGGGAATTTTTGAATTTCGAGGTTACTGATTCAGAATCTGACAACTCTGGGGAATCAGACAAAGGGTATGTGCCGTCAGATGTTGAGCCTGAATCTGACTCAGAAGATGATGATTCTGACAGTGCATCACTGGTGGAGTCTGATGATGAAGAAGAGGAAGAAGAGGAAGAAGTTTCGGAAGAGGACCAAGGGAAGACATGGGAAGAGTTGGAGAGGGAAGCTAGCAATGCAGACAGGGAAAAGGGAAATGAATCAGACAGTGAGGAAGAGAGGACAAGAAGGAAGATGAAAACTTTTGGGAAGTTTCGAGCCGGTCCTAGCGGTAGTATTCCTAAGCGGTCAAAAATCAGATGAATTGGGATGTATTGTTTTTATTTTAATACCATGTGTTTCTTGTGGATTGGATTTATATCTAGTTCGTTCAGGAAGACTTGTTTGATTAAGTTTGTTCGCCGCTGGTTGCAAATGTTATCTGTATAGCTGTTCGGTAAAAGGTTTTCTGATCATTTTGTTCTTAGTTTTAACTAGTTATGTCCTATGGTTGTAAATATTTAGCATTGCTTCAGTTGGAAGTCGTTTGTTTTTTAACAATGACAAAAAGCTCTTTTGCAATCTGGGTTCTAGATCATTGACAAGAAGCTTAGTGGTTACAGTTTATAATATAGGCTTGGGCTAAATGCTTAGTTCTTTCCTGGTTGTGCTTTACAATGCCCTCCTAAAGGTTTTGTACAATTTTCCATTGCATTTCTTTTTGGTAAACATAATGTATGTTGTTTTTCTCTCTTTTGCATATTTGTTTGTTTTTTCAAACTTCTCTTCGATCAAAATAGTCTTTTATTTGCATTTTAGTATTCTCAGAATGGTTTGAATACCTGAGATAAATATTTTATTGTCTCATTTTCAATTTGGGAATGACACTATTTTTTCCCTTCTTTAATTAATTATCTCACTATTCTCACTAATCTAACTTCCAGCATTAGCCTCTTTGGAATTATGTCAGATTTAAAGGTTAGTCTAGAGAAAAGTTCTTTGTTTGGTATCTCTAGTTTTACTAAGAATCCCTGTTGCTGGATCGGATTATAACGAATTTTGGGGTAATTTGTAAGAAAATCTTTATTAAATTTTATTAAATCCAAATTATAAGACAAGATAAAGATAATAAATAAAAGGAAAAAATCAAATTTTACCCTTGAACTTTATGGGTATTATCAACTTTAACCTTAAACTTTAAACGCTATCAATTTTAACCTTAAACTATATGAGTCGTTGCAAATTTAACCTTATGTTAACACATCTTTGATTATTCATACCAAATTTCATTAGTTTTTTAAAATTTAAGATAAAAAAGATTAAACTAAAACTATATAAATAACTATCTAATAACAAGAAATTAAACTCGATAAGTTATCAAAACACATGTATTATCTTATTAATTGCAACTTCTTGTCGTAAAATCTAGCATCACAGTCTTCAATTTTATATCTTTCTTTTCAAATTATTCAAACTTTTAGTGCTACCCTTTATATACGAATCTTTATTTATAGTTTACACGTGATATCGTTGACAACTAGTTAATAGAATGTTAAACTTGCAACTATTTTCACAGTGATCATATTTTTAGAGGTCTTTGAGACCCACTCTACCATACACATAGGTTTTAGGCCGTGTGTTAGGGTGTTTAGCCTCGGCCTAAAACCTATATGTAGTATTGACCAGTTTATGGGTACCAATTTGAGGTGTTTTTTTAGCAGCTTATGATAAGATTTATATTAAACTTCATTTAACAATGTATGTATGTACAAGTACAAGTATTGAATTTCGTCACTAGATTATTATGACTACCAAATTGCAGTTATATCTAGGGGTGTTCATGGGTTGGGTTGGTTCGGTTTGACATAGTTTTTGAACCCAACCCAAATGTTCGGGTTAGAATTTACTACAACCCAAATGACCCTTGTCAAGTAATGAACCCAACCCAACCCAAGCCTGTAAAATTGGATTGGGTTGGTTCGGGTCATTCGGGTTGTTTATTTTAAAAAATTGAAGAATATAGTGTGAAATAATAGTAATTTTAGGATCTTGTAACTTATTTCTATATATTAAATTAAAAATAGTAGTTGAATATTCCACATTATTGAATGAAAAATTAAATTTTAATAACTTAAACTAATTATATGATAAGAAATAATAAGAAAATTTCAAACGGTTATTAAGATATATGGAGTTAACATAGACATAAAAAAGTATTTAGGTTATAAATAAATGAATATTTTTGTAGTTAATATATTCGGGTTGGTTCGGTTCAACCAAAATTTATTTTAAGAGAACCCCGAACCAACCCAACCCATGAAGTTTTAAATTATTTGAACTCAACCCAACCCAAAGAAGTTTATAACCCAACCCAAACCGCATGGGTTGGGTTGGGTTGATCGGGTTTTTCGAGTCATCGGGTTTTTTGAACACCCCTAGTTATATCAGACAACTTTACGAGTATAACTTTATTGTTAGAGTTCATTTTTATCGATTTATGTATTTGGAAATTATTATTAAATATTATATATGATCTTAGAATGAAATACTAGTTTCTTAAAATTTTCACTCATTGAGCCTTTAGCTCATCATTTTCAATAGTATTCCCCCTCCAACTAGCATCCGAGTTTCAGAGGCAGTCGAACCTAACAATGAGCTTATTTGCCACATGTTCAGTTCTGCATAAGCTCAACTAGTACATGAGTCATTTTAATTTGAATATGTTTATCATAGATATTTTTAGTTGCCTTGATAGTAAGTGTTGGCATTTAGCCATCACTTGCTATCGACCTCGTCTCAAGTCTATGGGAGATCCCAGGGCGAATTGTGTCAGGTTGGTATCAGAGCATTACTATTCTACACGTGTTTCTTAGTAAATTGCATTTGTATTTGTGTTATTACATGACATGTATCATATTAAACGTGCATTATGGTTAGTGATGGCAAAGCTCGTAGGCTCAGAGGAATGTACATGACACTCAATGTTATCGGTGTGTAAATTTTATAATGAAAAAAATTTGTAAATTTAGTTGATCTATTTGGAAGCTATAATAGTTTGAGAATGTTAGAATTTAACCGATGGGCGGTTGTAAAAATGGAAGCATTTGATAGTAATTTCGAGTAGCATTATTGAATTGAATGAGTGAGTTGTAATATATTTATCTTATTTTACGTAAAAAGTTGAATTGCTTGAAATTATAGAGATTTGACGATGGATGATGCCCCGCGGCGACGGTTTGGCAGAAAAAAAATGTCAAGTTTAGTTTATTCTCTTTAATATATTTTTCTTATTTATTTTATTCCTTATGATAATTATCTTTTCCTATTAAGTTTGGCGAGCCGGAGGAGGGTGTAATGGAATGTCTAGCTCCAATGGAATTGGAGGCCCAATTGGCTTCTCTTTGTGTCTTACATCAAAAATTTCATAACGAGCATCTGACTCATTCCGTGCATCTTCATGAGGTACTATATCCTCCGGCCGTGGACTTTTCTCAAAGCTTCCCTCCTCTTCCATAGGGGACCTAGCTGAATCTTGCTTAAATATCATTTTCAACTGCTTCTTCTTCTTCTTCATCAGAGTCACCAAATACATCTAGTGGTATTTAAATGGTGAGATGGGTTTGGAATTAATTCTAGTGGTGAAAGGAGAATCTTACCATCATGTATAATTTATGCGATGAATTCTTTATTTATGTATTAAGCTTTCAACGGTTTAAAAGTTGAAGATATATTATCAGTCACTGGATTTTAAAATGTAGTTTTAGATAATTTACTAGATTTGTCATAAAAAAAGGAGAAGTTGAATTAGTGATTGATTTATTGTTTAATACAAGCTTCTTTATCAAACACCATCAAAAATGGTTTATTGAATTAAAAAATCTAAAAACATAACCTATAAGAATGACTTGTTAGCTCGATATGATTGGGTCTTACTCCATGGGGAATAGTTATGTTATTTTTTAAAACGAAAGACGACATAATAAGATTGTGTATGAGATGCAAACAATCCAATCAAGTAACAATACTATTTCGTATTTCCTATAATTGATATGCATTCAGATTATCGAGTGAAAAATAAGATAAATATATGTGGTAAAGAATGCTTTCTGAACGAGATAGGAGGGTTATGGATTTTTAGTTATATTGTTTTTGATGGGATAATGTTGCAAAAGAATTTGTGGTTCGTATGAAAATTATATTTTATTCTTATTCATATCGGTTTAATATTTTTTCGTTGTTAATGATATATTAGTTTATTCTTGAAGTTTAAAGATCATATAAAACATCTAGTATCAGATTGCGGGCTTCAAGTGAGGGAAATTTTTTTATGCAAACAATTTTGGTTGTATTGGTTTATGTTTTAGGGAATGGGATGTTAGCAAAAGAGATATATGTCGATTGTTAGGTAATTTAAGTTGCAGCTAAATGAAAAACACCATAAATTGTTATAGGAATGTGTAGTTTCACGGGACTAGTCAAGTACTATCATTGTTTTATAGGCGGATTTTTCAAGAATAACTCCACCGTTGATTCGTTTGAGTAAAAAATATATAGATTTTGGAGAAATAGGTTATTGTAAACAGAGCGTACATGAATTGAAGGAAAGATTAGTTTATGTTGTTAATCTACCTTCAAACATCTTAAGAAGTTTTTATTTGATTTGATTTATAGTGATGCATCTCATCAAAGTTTAAGATGGTTTTTATTGCATAATGGTAAGATAACAATTTATGGTTCAAGATGATTGAATGAACATAAAACTTGATTGTCTGATGCATAACTTAGTATTTTGCAAATGTGTTATAGCCTTATAGCACTAGCAATTTGGCGACATTGCTTTTATGTGAGAAGAAACATCAATTTGATGACATTTCTTCTTCTTTCTTCCTCTTGACTTTCTTATTTTCTAGACACCATCACTTTCGCTTATTATACAGCCTCACAAAGAACACCACTTTCCAAACCCTCGACACATTAATTAGAGTAAAACCATTTATTCTTCTTCTCTTACCCCTCGATGCATTAAGGATAACAAAACTTGTTGAGAAACATAATAAATAAATAAATATTTAAATTATATTACATATTAACACATTTCATTCTTTAGAAGAAAAAAAAAACATGAAAACCATCATAAATTCAAATTCTTACCTTAGCAATAATTATGGATTAAATCATTAAATCATATAATATATATATTATAGAAAAAAAGGAAAAACCACTCGGAATTATACAAACTGTGACAAACACCCTTGAACTATTTTTTAAGTAAATACCCTCTAGATTATATAAGTTTTGACAAATATCCTCCTAAATGGTTACAAATACCCCCCTAAACTCTGTGATTTGTGACAAGTACCCTCTCAAACTATTTTTTTAAACAAATACATTTTTAAAGTTTAGAGGGTATTTGTTTAAAAATAATAATTTGAGGGGTATCTGTCACAACCTATACAATTCCGGGGTATTTGCTTCTAGAGAATAATTCATGGGATATCTATCACAACTTATATAGTTCACCGATGTTTTTTTTTTTTGCCTTTTTCCCCGTAAAAAAAGTGCAAGACAACTTTTTTTATTTTGTAAATTGTAAATAGCATCCTTGTGGTTTCGATCAAATTCATGAACAACCCCGGAGTTTAAAAATGGCAAATCACACCCCTGTAATTCCAAATTATGACAATAAGCCCCCTCCAACGTTGTAAACTTTCTTTTAGCCCTAACTTCTTCATTTGAACTATGATTTGGATGATTGAAGATATTTTAAAATCCTCATTTTGAGCAGAATTTCAAAATATCTTGAATCATCTAAATCAGAGTTCAAACGAATAAATTAGGACTAAAAAAAAAAATTCAATGTGGAAGAAATGAGTCTTATTGACATAATTTAAAAGTACAAGCTATGATTTGTTGTTTTTAAACTACACGGACTATTCATAAATAGGGATGACAACGGGGCGGGGTTAGAGATGCCATTCCCATCCCTTAACCCGCGGGGATTTAAATCCCCATACCCTACCCTATCCCCTAATCAAAGAATCGGGGCTGGTTCGGGGATTCTCCGTTAGAGGATTGGGTTCCCCACGGGGGAAAATTCCCTTTTTTATATTTTAATTCTTATTTAAAAATAAATATAAAAAAGAATATATATTTAAAATATACATTTTTAAGATAAAAAGAAAACATAATATTAAACATTTTATAATTTATAAGTTAATATAACCATATTTTATATATTTGTTTCTACTAAATAAATAAAAAAGTAAACAAAATACATAACATGTTATTAAAATATCGGGTTCGGGGTTCGGGCGGGGCGGAGAATGTGTTCCCATCCCCTAACCCTAAAACAAATTTGAGAAAATTTTCCCCCCTAACCCTATAAAGCGGAGATTCTCTGCCCCTATAGAGTTGGGGCCCCTAACCCCCGGGGAATTTTGTCATCCCCATTCATAAACTTGACCAAAACCAAAAATGTGTATTTTTATTTTTTTTTGAGATTGGAACCCGGCTACTTATACATGGTTAATTTTTAAAATAGGGAATAGTGGCGCTCTCTCTCTTTTGTTCTCCGCGCGATTTCTCTCCTTTTCCCCCCTTTTACCTGGGCGACGCAATCTGAGAAAGAGAGAACAAGATTTCCATCTGCGAGAAGCTCGAAATCATTGAAGATCCAAAAATCTTTCTCCATTTCTCTTCTTCGGTTATCTCTGAAGCTATAATCATTCAAGAACACTGTTTTCCATTCGAATGCTTCTTCTCTCTCGAAGGTTCGTTCTTCTTCACTTCATCTTCTCTTTCTGCGTTTGATTTTCAATCCTTCGTGCATATGCTTCTGCTTCTTTGTTTGTTTTTTGTTTTTTTTTGTTTTCTAGGGTTCTTTCTCCTTATTGTTCTTTTATTTATCTCAATCTTCCTATGTCGTTTCATTTTAGGGCTCAGATTAGGGTTTCTTTTTACTTGGTATCCTAGTGTATCAAGCCGTTTCTTTAAATGGAACCATATCTTATAATTTATTTATTTTTCATTAATTGTTTTGTTCACCTTGTGGATTTCGTAAGCTGTTCCATTTTGAAATTTAACTTGCACCTGAAAATTTGCTCCTGGATATGTGTTAATGAGATATAGATCTTATCAGGGATGATTTTGACTCAACGAAAGTTATTGTTAAAGGAAGCATTGTGCTCTTATCTGTTCATCTTGTGTAAATTTCATGATATTGTATGCTATATAGTAATAGATTTTTTATGTTGGCTTCACCAACCTTCACTATATAAAATGAAAATGAAAATGAAACTACAATTATTTTTTCTGTCTTTTTTTTTTTGGTCGTAAGTTTGTTAACCCAGTGTGTCAGTCAAGCCCTCGTATAATTGACCTTCGTTTTATTCTTCAATTCTGTTAATTGATTTTAATAACTTTGTTGGTTTATTTAACAGGTTAGTGGGTTACTTTAGGTCAATAGTATAGTATTGTGAACTGCATAATATTATTAAAATGGCTGATCGTAGAAATGGTAATAGCCAAGCTCCGAATGGGAAGACCAGTGGAGCCGGGAATAGTATGTATTCTATTGATCTTGAAAACTTCAGCACAAGATTGAAAGCTATATATTCTCATTGGGGTGAACATAAATCTGATCTGTGGAGCTCTTCAGATGTGCTTGCTATTGCAACACCCCCGGCATCGGAGGATCTTCGGTACCTCAAGTCCTCAGCACTGCATATCTGGTTGTTAGGGTATGAGTTCCCAGAGACTATCATTGTTTTCTCCAAGAAGCAAATCCATTTTCTATGTAGCCAAAAGAAGGCCTCTCTTCTTGATGTTGTGAAAAAATCTGCTTCGGATGCTGTTGGTGTAGATATTGTTATGCACGTTAAGGCAAAGAATGATGATGGTTCTTCATTAATGGATGCTATATTTCGTGCTATCCGAGCTCAGTTTAAGGTAGATGACTTGGACAGCCCGGTAGTTGGGTACATTGCCAGAGAAGCTCCTGAAGGAAACCTTTTAGAGACATGGTCTGGAAAGCTAAAAAGCGCTAACTTTGAACTCGGTGATATAACAAATGGGTTGTCTGACTTATTTGCTTTTAAAGATGATAATGAAATGATGAACATCAAGAAAGCTGCCTTCTTAACTGTTAATGTGATGAACAAAATTGTGGTCCCAAAGCTTGAGAATGTGATTGATGAGGAGAAGAAAGTCACCCATTCGTCTATGATGGATGAGACAGAGAAAGCCATACTGGAACCTTCAAAAGCTGGCGTGAAGTTAAAGTCTGAAAATGTTGATATATGTTACCCTCCAATATTTCAGAGTGGCGGGGAGTTTGATCTCAGACCCAGTGCTGCCAGCAATGATGAATTACTTTACTATGACCCTGCAAGTGTGATAATATGTGCCATTGGATCCCGATACAAGAGCTATTGTTCTAATGTTGCCAGGACCTTCTTGATTGATGCTAATGCACTGCAAAGCAAGGCTTATGAGGTTCTTCTAAAAGCCCAAGAAATGGCCATCAGTATGTTGAGGCCTGGAAATAAGGTGAATACTGCATATCAAGCAGCTCTCTCTGTTGTTGAAAAAGAGGCTCTTGAATTTATTCCCCATCTTACTAAATCAGCTGGGACAGGCATCGGTCTTGAGTTTCGCGAGTCTGGTTTGAATCTTAATGCGAAAAATGACCGCATGGTGAAGGCAGGCATGGTGTTTAATGTTTCACTTGGTTTCCAGAACTTGCAGAACCCAACAGTTAAATCAACAGGAAAGTTAAAGAACCAAAACTTCTCGCTATTGATTGCTGATACAGTTGTTGTGGGTAAAGAGAAGACTGAAGTTTTGACTGCTCCAAGCTCTAAAAGTGTTAGGGATGTTGCATACTCATTTAATGAGGATGAGGAGGAAGAAGAAAAGTCTAAGGTTAAACCTGAGGCTAATGGCAAAGAGGCAGTGATGTCAAAGACCAATTTAAGATCAGACAATCATGAGGTCTCAAAGGAGGAGCTCCGCAGACAGCACCAGGCTGAACTTGCCCGTCAGAAGAACGAAGAAACAGCTAGGAGACTTAATGGTGTTGGAAACGGAAATGGAGAAAATCGTTTCTCTACAAGAACTACATCTGACTTGATTGCCTATAAGAATGTGAATGATTTACCTCCTCAAAGAGATCTGATGATTTATATTGACCAGAAGCACGAAACTGTACTATTGCCTATTTATGGTACCATGGTTCCCTTCCATGTGGCTACCATAAGGACTGTCTCAAGCCAGCAGGACACTAACCGCTCTTGTTATATTAGAATTATTTTCCATGTTCCCGGGACCCCATTCAATCCTCATGATTCAAACACATTGAAATTCCAGGGTTGTATATACTTGAAGGAGGTCTCATTCCGCTCCAAGGACCCAAGACACATCAGCGAAGTGGTACAGCAAATTAAAACATTGAGACGTCAAGTTGTTGCCAGGGAGTCTGAGAGAGCTGAAAGGGCAACCTTGGTTTCGCAGGAGAAACTCCAGCTGGCTGGTAATCGTTTCAAGCCGATAAGGTTGCCCGAGCTTTGGATCCGCCCAGTTTTTGGTGGGCGTGGCAGGAAATTACCTGGTACTCTAGAAGCACACTTGAATGGATTTCGCTATGGTACTACTAGGTCAGAGGAGAGGGTGGACATTATGTTTGCCAATGTCAAGCATGCTTTTTTCCAGCCAGCAGAAAATGAGATGATCACCCTACTTCATTTTCATCTGCACAACCATATAATGGTGGGAAACAAGAAAACTAAAGATGTACAGTTTTATGTTGAGGTGATGGATGTTGTCCAGACCATAGGAGGTGGAAAGAGATCTGCCTACGATCCAGATGAGATCGAGGAAGAGCAAAGGGAGAGGGACAGGAAGAATAAAATAAACATGGATTTTCAGAGCTTTGTAAACCGTGTCAATGATCTTTGGGGCCAGCCCCAATTCAGTGGTCTTGATCTTGAGTTTGATCAGCCTTTGAGAGAGCTTGGATTCCATGGAGTCCCCTATAAATCTTCTGCATTTATTGTCCCAGCTTCAACCTGCCTGGTTGAACTCATAGAGATGCCCTTCCTTGTTGTCACACTCGGTGAAATTGAGATTGTAAATCTAGAGAGGATTGGCTTTGGACAAAAGAATTTCGACATGGCAATTGTTTTTAAAGATTTCAAGCGAGATGTTCTTCGTATTGATTCTATCCCTTCCACGTCACTGGATGGTATCAAGGAATGGCTTGACACAACAGACATTAAATATTATGAAAGTAAGATGAATCTGAGCTGGAAAACAATTCTGAAGACAATAATCGATGATCCACAGAGCTTCATCGATGATGGTGGCTGGGAATTTTTGAATTTGGAGGCTACTGACTCAGAATCTGACAACTCGGCGGAATCAGACAAAGGGTATGTACCATCAGACGTTGAGCCTGAATCTGACTCAGAAGATGATGATTCTGACAGTGCATCATTGGTGGAGTCTGAGGATGCGGAGGAGGAAGATTCAGAGGACGTTTCAGAAGAGGAGGAAGGGAAGACATGGGAAGAGTTGGAGAGGGAAGCTAGCAATGCAGACAAGGAAAAGGGAAATGAATCAGACAGTGAGGAAGAGAGGACGAGAAGGAAGATGAAAACTTTTGGGAAGTATCGAGCCGGTCCGAGTGGCAGTATTCCTAAGCGGCCAAAGATGAGATGAATTTAGTAGTGATGTATTGTTTTATTTTAATTAATGTGTTTTTTTTTTTTTTTGTGGATTAGATTTAGATCCAGTTCATTAAGCAAGATGTGTTCTAATTCAGTTTGTCTGACTTTGGGATGCAAATGTTATCTGATAGCTGTTCGGTAAAAGGTTTTCTGATCATTTTGATCTTTTGTTTTACTAGTAATGTCGTATGGTTGTAAATATTTAGCTATCGAAATGGTCTTTTATTAGCTATTTAGTATTCTCAGAATTGTTTGAATACCTGAGCTTTTCGAATTGTTTGAATATTTAGCCATCGAAATGGTCTTTTTACAGCACTATGTGTTGACTTTTGAGTTCTTGAATACATACTGTGAGAACTGAGAAGATAACCAAGGCACAAAACTAAGTTGATTATTTACTGGTTATTCAATTGGTAAAAAGAAACCAGTAATCTACTTTTATTTGAACCCTCTAAAGCATTCAAAAGGATTTGCACATTTATCATTTACATGCATGGAAATATATATTGTAAATTCAAGTTGTAAAAAACTTGTTAGATTGGCGTATTTAATTTGATAAAAACATTTTTAGTTATGAATTCATATTAATTAGTCATTTTTTAATTATTAATTTTTAAAAAGTTACGACATTTTAATAATTAGTATGGAGAATACGAGACAAATTCTTTAAAATTGAACCCAATTTCCCACCAAAATTCCCTCTTTGCTTCAGAATCACGTCTCTCCGTTTCTCCTTCATCCCACCAAAAGTGTCATGATTTAATTGGTTCTAATTTAAACCGATTTAATTCCATCATTTTGATTCTTTGTGAGAAAAAAAAAGGGGTCCTGAAACTGAAACATCGCTAACAATAACCACCCTCACGTTCGCAGCTTTTAACCAAAAAAAAAAAAAAACATAAAAATCGCATTCTCATTCTCGTTCTCTGTTCTTCGTTCATTTCTTTTTCTCCATGATCATCTGTAAATCAAAGAAAATCGTTCTTCATTAATGTTTTTGCCCTACTAAAACTGTAACTTCCTTCTTCTTCTTCTTCGTTAATTTAATTAGGAAATTAGCTACAATTTCGTGCGTTTCTGACTATTTGATAATTGGTTTATAGAATGGCAATGGAATCAGAGAAGATTGAATTTTTCGAAGATTTATATGTTGATGATCTTCTTGCACTCAGGCAATTGTATGTTCTTTTGTTAAACAGATGTCATTCTGATTCAGCACTTGTAAGCCCCCCTCTCTCACTTTCTTATGTATTTTTCCATTTTCTTCTTCTTCTTATTTCTTTTCCTATCCAACGATTAAGAAATTTTAAAAACGAAGAAACGTTTTTTGTTTTTTAAATATCAGTTCATCCATAGTTATAGGGGGGGTTTTGTCGGAACCAAAGGGGGTTACATGAAATTGTTGGCTACTGATTTTATGCCCTTCCTCTTACATATATTGGTATTGCAGCAGCAGCTGGATGAAAGGGCACAGATTTTGTTCAAACATTTGCTCGATAATGCTACTGCGCGACTTTTCGAAGCTCGCTCACAGGTTTTGAATTTCCTTGTTCAACAAATTTCAGAAAAATGGAATCAGATCATCTATTAATATTCAGAGAAAGTTCACATTTTATGCAGATATTTGGTTAATGTGTTTCATTGAAATGTGTACATATCTTTTGCAACTGAATCGGGTTTTTTTTTTTAACCAATTCATTCATTCATTCTTTCTCAATCTCAATCTCAGGATCAAAAAGCCAAAGCAATTTCAGAGATATACTTTCCTCTCTCAGAAGTGAAGAATTTTACTCAGGGGGTGTCTAACTTTAGCAGCAGTTTCTCGATCAAACCTGAACAAATTAGGAAGAAACAATGCCGGATTTCTACTCTAAACAGTCTGAAACACCAGAATTTAGACAAGCCTGACAATGAAGTCGTCACCATTTCCGGCAGAGATTGCGGTCATCAAGATGTTTCAACCTCTCTTCCTGACATTGATAACCTGGATGAGAAAGTAGTTTCAGAATGGATTGAATGTAATCAAAGTAGAAGAAATATGATGGGAAATTCAGAAATTGAAGAAAACCCTAGTCCTATGAGCATGGCCAGATCTTCCACTAATAATGACTTGTCTTTTGGTATTGGTTTAGCAATCAGACAAATTGAATTTCAACTCTTATCTTTGCAACGTTGTAGTAATAATACCAATAGAGGTGATAAGTTAGCTAATTCTCCGTTGGAGAGTTGCAAGTTAAAGACGCGTGGTAAGCCGATAAATGTGAGAGGCTGCGTTGAGTCACGAAATGGAGCGAGCAAGACAAAAAATTCTTCTGAGCTTGTGGTGCATGGGTTCAGGATACCCATGAGTCCAGACAATGAGGCTAGTAAAATTCCAACAGTTGAAATGCAGAAGAAGCTGATATCCAAAGCCAACAAAACTGTTGTAAACACAATGGTAGTTCTGAAAGATGAATGTAGAAAAGTAGAGTCCTCTTTACCACCTCGTTCAGTGGGGAGATCAAAGGCGGCTAATTCTGATAGGAACTTAACTGGTGGTCGTATGATAATGAGGCCAACATTGCTGGAACACACCTCCAGAGGAGGATTAAGAATGTCGATGAAAAATGAGAAAATAGAAAGGGAAAGGGAAAGCCATAAGAACCAACACCAAAGTGATCAATCAGAATTAGATGAAAACTCAGAATCAACTTTTTCATCTTCAAGTTGGACAACACAGCAGAATAGCAGTGAAACCAATTATCACACTTCTTCGTCTTCAACTGGTTCAGAGGAAATAAGCAGTAGCATTTCTACCCAATATAGGAATCCAAGTCCTAAAAAAATATTGAGATTTAGCCATGGAAATGGAAATGGTTCCAAAAAAGAAACTGGAAGGTTGAGGAGACTAAAAAATCTTAT
This sequence comes from Gynostemma pentaphyllum, assembly GCA_028015215.1. Lineage (NCBI taxonomy): Eukaryota > Viridiplantae > Streptophyta > Magnoliopsida > Cucurbitales > Cucurbitaceae > Gynostemma > Gynostemma pentaphyllum. The sequence continues at coordinate 51,248,852 of CM051352.1, forward strand.
TTTCCACCACCATCACCATCATCACCACCACCATCATAACGATCACGATAATTTCATGTGGAAGCATTTAAGAAAGATGTTTCATGGTACAGAAAAGAAGACGGTAACAAGTAGTAAAGAATGTGGAGATCATAGAAAGTTAAAGAAATCATTAGCCATTAAAAAAGTGTCTAAAAAGAAGAATGAAGTTGGGAAATTTCAGGCTCTTGCACAAGGGCTAAGGAGTCATGTATGGAAATCAAAGGCCATGAAGAATAAGAAGAATAAAGGGTTGGGTCATCGGAAAAAGGGTGTGAAGAAGTTGCATTGGTGGCAGATGTTTCATCGCCACCGTGGAGTCAAATTACCCAGTAAAGGACGTGTTAAAATAGGGTATGTTAACAGAAAAATGCAGCTTAAGATGGTTTAGTTCAACAATTTTATAAATTTAAGGAAATCTTGTACATATTGAACAAATCGTGTGCATATAACAATATATGTTCTGTTCTGTCCCTTTTCTTTATTTTTATTTTGTATACCAGGGGATTCGAATCATTATTATTATGAATTTGTGTCGTGTATCCCTGCTGAACTTGAATCGTGAATCCACCACTAGTTGAAAGCATTCGATGAACTAAATGCTTAAAAAATACTTAATTATCATGGTTATTTGTCAAACACGCCTCTCTTTTATCTTTTGCAAATAAAAAGGTACCATTTTGGTCATAATAATTTTTTGGTAAATATAGGGTAGTAGTATGTTCATGGCCTACACATACAACCACGTGATAGAAGGAGTAGATGCCAATTGTGTTTTCTTGGTAATATTCTAGTTTCCTAGGCTTCCCAATAACAGCATGTTGTGGCCAGATCTGATACAAAATCTGAGGGCTCTTGCTAATGTGACTCAATGTGGCTAGAATCCTACATAAAATAGCTCCTCTCAACAAGAAATTTGTGAGAGACATTTCATAGCTTTATACATTCTCTATCAGAAACTAGATACAAGGATGTAATTAAAGAGCATATGTACATTTGCAGCTTTATGTTATATTTGCATTCCTACTCAACCCAATTAATATCCAAATGTTTTAGTTCTGTAAGCCATTTTTCGGTATCTAGGGAAATGTATGGTTTAGATGGCGTCTTATTTTCACCATCGTCATTTAAGGCTACATAATCATTCTTTTTATCTTTTGCAAAGTTTGGTTGCCTATTAGGGTGTCTCACTTTCAATGATAAAAGACGAGAGACTTCATGTAACCCTCCCCACTTCTCCAATGCCCGTGCGATGTCGTACCTCCCTGCAGCAATAAAAACTTAGAGCCATTTTCATGAGCAAAGTAGAGTTGATATGCAGTGCAACATTCTATTTGAACAATAACACGATTATATAATAAATAGTAATGATAATAATTAGTTACATCAGAAAATTATAACACAATCAACAATGGGTTGATAAGCTTGCTACCTGCTCGTTCAAAGGACTTCCTACTGGGCATGTATGATGGATCCATTCCCCAGCTCCTTTGGAACCGATTTATCTGTTATTTGCAATAAAATTCTGTGAAGCAAGTGTTTTTTCTAATGCATGAAGCGTGAAGTACAACAAAGTGTGAAAGAGTAGCTCGAATAAGAGTCGGTAATATACTCATAACCATATTCAAGTTCTAGATTTTCATTTACATGCAAGACCAAAACATAGTTTGTATGCTAAACACAAAATTTTTAAAAAACATTAGGAATGAGAAACAGATACGTTTCCATCACGTTACAAACCAAGTTGAAGCATACCTCTTCCTGCAGATTGTCAAATTTGTCCCAGTAACCCTTAGGCTTGCGATGCTTATAAGCCAGAGAGAGATTCATAAGTGATGCGATCCTTCTGAATCCACCCATGCGTGTGATTGCCTTTTCAATATCTACCCTTCCGTGCAAGCGAAGTTGCTTTCTCATTGGCATAAATCCTTCCTGGCCATTTTCTGAAATAAATTTCAGTAGCTCCGCTTTGAGAACTTCAATATCTCTCTGTAAGCCAGGAACTTTAGACCTCGGTCTGCATGAATTTCCACCGTTGACAACTGAAACCTCCTCAACTGTACTTGAACAATCATTGAGTTGATAGATGCTATATGAGGTACTTTTCTCCTCTGAATGTCTCCCTTCATCTAATGCTTTAGAAGAGCGGTTCAAACTCCTTTTCTCAATAGAATCTCGAATTGCACATAAGTTTGAAGGAAGATCTTCATATACGACCTAATTACCATATGATTATTCTTAATAAATTGCAAGTAATAACTATAACACCTATGCTACAACTACGGTTAAAGAGAAGCAATTTGTAAATTGAAGCAACATATGCAGCTTCCACATAAAACAGAGTGCAAATGAAATTTACAAATTGTTTCCAAGTCTTCTCTAAGTATACTGCATTAAAATTTACAAGAGATGCATACTTGAAATCTAATATGACCTAAGATGAGAATATCAATATAAATCTAGGGATTAGCAGGAAGGAACTACATAATTACAGCAACATTAGCCACATAAACTCAATATATAAATATATATACCTCTTCCATTAGAGCCTCAGAAAGAAAGGTATCCTTGTGCATTTTTGACTCCACAGAATATTTCAACAGTGTATGATGATTTCCTAATTGCTCAAGATGCCATTTCCCCCTCAGAGAGTCAAAATCTCCTTCAACTTGTTCAAAGCTAATATCTTGTTCAAGCTGTTCACACAAGTCCAGAACAACACGAGCGTGGAGGACCATATACAGTAGACCCTTGCATCCTTCCTGCACATGGAAAACTTTCTGAAAGTTAGCATGATTGTGCCATTCCACGGGCAAATAACTGTTAGGATTTGGATTTGCGCTGAAGTTTCATTCATAGTTATCAAGTAAACCCCTAATGAGGGCACAATTCTCCTGATTCCTAGCTGCTCAAAACATCAAGTGACTAACTACCTTAACTGATTCCTAATAAGCTAATTACATAGCTAACTAAGTAAATAAGTCTAATAGTAGCTGTTGGCTATGGATTTACATTCATAACCCCACTAGGCTAACTGCTGTAGCATTCCTCCCTACACAAGTAGCACAAGAAAAATGCATAGGAACTAGGAAGCCTATCAATCCTATCAAGTAACATCTATCAGACATTTTCAGTTGCGAATGCAAAGAGAAACTCAATTTTGGTTCATGTGGCTACTGATGGTAATTTCACCATAATTCATGTAAATAAGAAAAATGCAGTTGTTGGTTATGCATACTGGAGTAGATACTTTAGAGTTTCTTATGCTATTTCCTCTTTCTGCATTGCAGTTTTTTAACTTTCCAATGCTCATTCCTTCAACTCATCATTTAAAAAAAATATTGTTCCAATTTTCCAACCAAAAAACTGTATGATGACCTCTTTAAAAGAATCCATACCAACCCAAGGCTCATTAGATAAATGCAATGTATTGATATGCCTCTAGCAGTATAAATTTCCAAGGTAGATAAAAACTGCTTAAAGGAGGTTCATCTAAATTGCATAAAATATTCTGATTTTACCTGAAGAATGCGAACTTTGTTGCTTTCTCTTGACAATATCTTGCTGATTGCTAGATTTGGAACTATTCTGCAATCAAGTAGTTCCATTGGGTAAGAATATGGTTTCCAAAGCCAAAGGTTTCCTTCATTACCAACATCAGGGTCTAAGAAGCACAAACACAGATACGGGCCACGACATGATATGAACACTGCAACACACCATTTTCTAGACAACTAGGACATAGACACAGCAAGGACACATTCAGGACAATATATATTTGTTATATATATTTCAATATTTTTATACATTTCTATAAAAAAAAGTGTTTTTGAAATGAGAAAAAATATTTTTTTTTTTAAAAAGTGTTGTAAATAAATAAATAAATAATTTTAATGTATTTCATTCTAAAACAAATATTATTCTTCTCCTGAGTTTCCTTCAAGTCCATAAATTTTTAAAAACAAAACTAAATATATAAATTATATCTTTCAGTTCAAGAATCAAATAATTCTTCGACATATGTTTACGAGTGTCCAGAAAATGTCAGACGTGTGTCTTAATGAGCTTAACAAGTGTCTGACACGAGTCACTATGTTCAATAAGTGTCTGACGTGTGTTTAACATACTTAACAAGTATGACACATCACTCAAATTGAAGTGTTTGTACTTCATAGATCAGGGTGAAGCTTTCTGTAAAATCTTCTATGCTAACTTTACCAACAATTTGGTAATTTTTGTATTAATGTATATGCTCAATCGTAACATAAATTTAATTTTATACCTTTTTTACAATCAAGAGAGGAGCCACATTGGATCCACTACCTCTCATCTATATATATTTTAAATTTTAAAAACATAGAGAGCTTTTTATTTTATTATTTTATATTAAAATAATTTACCTCTTAGTTCCATGAAACTCAGGAGTCAATACTCACTCATGATTGGAGACTCCTGTTCCAAACTCTAATTGTTCTGCTCAATTAATGCTTAATATGTTTGCATTTGTTTCTTTGAAAAATTGTTAAAATTGTCAATGCCGCTTGTACAAGAGTTTTGGAACTTAGAAGAAACCATGAGAAATGGGAGGGCAATTAGGAGTAATTCTTGCAATGATAAAAATAATACAGCAATGTGTAGCAAAACAGCTTCTTTCTACATAACATATACTCTGAAAATCAGTTTACAGAATTGAAGAGAAAATTAAAATATAAATTGAGCAAAAGAAGCACAGGTTACTTACTCAGGAAGACTTTCATAAGCAGTCAGGACATTCCAGACTTCACGAACAGAAGCTTTCACTGTTATGCTGGCAATAACACAGCGATGAACACCTCCATTTTCCTTCAGTAAAACTTGATCTTGTAAGCAATCGTAACAATTAAAGGGCCAGACCATAAGAAGTCGAATCATCTCCATTGAAAACGTGCCACTTATTCCTATCTACTTATATAATGGCTCTGATGATGGGACTAAAATGATGTCATCAGCAGATACCATAGCATATTAGAATACAAACTGTTATAATGAAATAGGGGATTTAGAAGAAATTTTTTCTGGTGAAAGGATCATGAATAAATCAGAAATGCAAGGACTGATTCACATACCAATAAACCATCAAATCTGCGAAGATGAACTTCATCAACCATGCAACGTTTGTCAAGTCTGCATACTTTTCCAAAAACTCCCCAGTTGTTGCTCAACTCACTAGATAATGAGGATAAGAGACCTACATGGGAATTAGAATTAACCCCTCTGAAAGATTCCTGTAATAATTCACCCTTTTCATCATTAACTGTATCAGTGTGGACCATGGAGGCCCCATGAATGGAATCTCCAGGAGCTTCTACTTTTCGACACCCTTTAGAATTCTCCTCAGCTCTACATGCCAAAGCCCGAAGATTCACAGGTAGATCTGATCTGATTATTCTTTCTAGAAGAATGGCCGGAAAATTGAATCTTGGTATCACATTAACTTCATATGACAACATTGTTGGGGACGACCTTCAGATATTAGCAGTGATAACCATGCATACTGGTGAGTAAAAAGGAAAATATCTGAACAAGAAAGCTTAAGAAGAATTCAACATTAAGAACACAGAGTTTCAGACAGTAACCACTACACACAGTGAAGCAAACTGTGGTCGTATCGGGTGAAACTAAAATGCCTGATAACAATAAGCCAGGGGACAATGGGGGGGAAAACTGAAATTATGGCTTCGTACTCACCAAGTGCAAACGCCTTCATTCCATGGAAATTTCATGTGTATTTAGCATCCTTTTTTTTGTATTAATTAGCCAATGTCAATGAAATCATATAAAAAAATCATCATGACATTTTTTTAATTTAAAAAATGTTGGTCATAGGATAAATAAACAAAATTTTACCTTGTACCAGATTTTAAGGACCATTTGCCTTCAAACTTTTTAAAGTCTCCATCAACCATGGAAAAATGGAGTTCACGACTGCCATCCTAGACCACGAGCAATTGACTAGTGTTAAAAAGAAAATGGTTTTAATAATTCACTCGTTGCAACAGGGTGTTAACAATTAACAAAATTGAAGTATAAATATACACACGGCTACAAGAAAATAGATCTTTAGAAAGTAACAGTTATGGTTAATATAGATTGCAAGAACAGATAACCAAGGTTTTCTTACAGAGTTAATAAGCTCTTGAAGATCCAGGACAACTCGAGCTTCAATATGCCAATACAATGCCCGTTGCAAACCTCTTTGTTCCAACCATATCCGACCAGGATGTGGACAAGGAATTCTCCCACTAGAGATAACACAGTGACCATTCCACTTATATGGTAAAGATAAGAAACCATCGCAACAAATGAGGTTGCTAGAGCAAGATCTTGAGGCAATAAATGGGTTGTTAAACAGTTAATTATCACATATATATTGGTGTGGAAGCAAAATTTTAGACTACAGTTGTGGACCTGTGGTGCTGTCGTCGAAAATGTATATTTGAAGTTGCATAATACGATCACATAAAGTGTAAAACATCCCAATACTCTATTCCATTTGTCAAAATTCTCTGGAGATTATCTCAACGGGAAGATTCTAGAAGATCATTGAATTAGGGTTACCTCCCAATGGCATGCCTAGGTAAGTCATAGGCCAATCAACAAGAGATTTGCTTGGACTTTAACTTGTTGAGGGTCAAAATTGATGCCAGCTAAAAATGTTATGCTCTAATTGATCTTCATGGAAACCATATATTCGAAAACATTTAGAATGGGGAAGAGATTAATGAGGTCACCACACTCCTAGGCTCCAGAAAGAATAATGTCATCAGCAAATTGAAGATGGTTGAAAGTCCTCCTTTGGAGCAGCACAAGCGGATCTCCCAACCTAAGACCAGGGGTGCCTTTGATATAACCCACCCCTATAGGCTTACTATTGATGAAGATTGAAATTAGGTATTGGAAGTGCAACAAAAAAACGCAATCCCTCCAACAAGTGCCAAAGCCCTTTCTTCCCAGATGGCAAGAAGAAAGTCCCAACAAAGTTTGTCAAAAGCCTTTCGCAAGCCTTGGAGTTAGAGGCGTTAAGGTTGATGGGGGGCTTAAAGTCATTAACTTTGGAGGATTTCATCTTTTTCGGGCGAATGGAGTTTTCCTTTAGAAAGGAAGGCGTTAAAGATTGGCTTTCTTAAACAAAAAATCCTAGAATTCAGCAAGTAAATCAGGTTTGATAGTGTTTAATTCAACATTCTTTTTACAGATAGCTTGAAATATTTCAGCTGGATGGATCAAATGCTGTTTGTAGCCAAGACTATAAAATTCGGTAATGAGACGCCACTCAAAGTTATCGTTGATCAATCTTTGGCACTCAAAAGTATGGTATTTAGGTTCTAAAAGAAGCTAAACAATCTCAAGCTCAATGGCTTAATTCTGTGAGAATGCTGACACCCTCTTTCTTCTTTCTGCCATTAGGCACTCTATGAAAGAAGCAGAATTTTCATCACTGCCCATCTTCCGTTATGAGGTTTAAATTAAATCTTACTTCGAAAGAAAGGAACGAGATTTGTATCACACGTTGATCAGGAAAATAAAAAATAAAAAAGCAGTAGAAAAATACCTGGAAACAAGATTGGGAATGAAATCAGCGAGACGCTCATAATCAGTAAGAGCATTCCAAAGAGATTGAATACCGGAATTAACAAATATATCAGCCTTAATCCGTCGCTCCCTCCATGATATTACCTCTACTTCACACTCAACACTTCTTTCTTCATCTTCATCACTGTAAAAACCATTCCCCTTCCCACTTTTCAAATAAAAGTTGTCTCTTTCTCTTTCTGCGGAAGAAAGGGAGACACATTTCTTGCGTAAGCGTAATGGAAGAGAATAATCTGCTGTTGCTTCTCTTTTTTGTCTACCATATGGCAATGGCAATCGCAATGGCGTTCCGAAGTTGAATCTTAAAGCTTCCATGATTTTGGTTTGGTTAGAAGAAGCAGAGTGGCTGAGCTCAACTCACTATGGTAGGGTAGCAGAGAAGATCACAAGATCGAACAAGTGGCTGTAAGCTGAGCTAACTAACTGCCTCTATCAATCAAACTTTATAGCTTTTTCTTTTTCTAAAAATAGTAATTTTAAAAATAAATAAAAAAAACTTTTTTTTTATAAATATAGGGTAAAACGCAAAAAACACTTCTGTGGTTTTGGTCAAAGACAAACACACCCCTGTAGTTTGAAAATGAATACTTATACCCTATATTTTTAAAATTGTACAAATTGACCCCTCTCCTCTACGCCATTTATTTTATTTTAGTCATAACTTTTTCGTTTGAACTTCGATTTGAATAATTTAAGATGTTATGAAACCCTCATTTCGAGCTCTACGTTATAGTCACCAAAAATTTCTAAATCATCAATATATAAAAGTGTTTACAGCTTCAACCCGATTGAATATTTTGATGATGATAACTATATTATACACTGGTGATTTCTAAGTTTTTAAGTGACTACAACGTATATCTCAAAACGAGGATTCCATAACATCTTTAATCATTCAAATCGAAGTTCAAACGAAAAAGTTATGACTAAAATAAAATCAACGACGTAGAGGGGAGGGGTCAATTTGTACAATTTTAAAACTATAGGGGCATAAACATTCTTTTTTAAACTACAAGGGGATGTTTTTGTCTTTGACCAAACCCACATGGGTGCTTTTTGCATTTTGCCCAGAATATAATATAATATACAACTCAAATTCGCATAAGGAATATTATGAAATTATCGCTAATTTCGCTCAGGTAATCACTAATCGCTTATTTTATTAACTCACATGAATGAAAGTTTAAAAAAGACTATATTTGTAACTAAGTTTATAACTTAACATATTTGTAAATATTATGTAATATTTTACTACCCATTGAAAAATTACAATTTATCTCAAACAAATTTATGTAATAATTTATTAAAGTGTCATAACTTATTAAAAATTACTCAAATAGCATAATTATAGTTCAAATTACAATTAATAATTGAACTATAATTCGTTATTTTTCATGGTTGTTTTTTTTTTCAATGAATTTATTTGATTTTTGCCTTTTGAAGTTCAAGTTCAATAATTTATCGAACAGTTTGATTATTTTTCATTATTATTTTCAATGAATTTGTTGGTTTTTTTTAATTCAATAAATTATTGAACTATAATTATGTTCTTTGGGTAATGTTTAAAAAGTTTTGATATTTCAGTAATTAATATGTAAAAATATGTTATGTCAGTAATTGCCCATTGAAAAATCTCTTTTTAGTAACTATATTACAAGGCTAAACTAACTCTCTCAATAAATGTATAAAACTAATTTTCATCCATAATAGTTTTTAAAAATTATTTATGCATATAGAATGTTTAAAAACAAATTAATCACTTGTAACAACCCGAAACTTTGGTAAGGATATTTTAGTCTTTTCTTCAAATTCAATCTAAATAATTTTATTTTGTTTTGTGACATTATTAATCGTCATGTCAATACGAGTTCAACGCATTTGACCGTTCTTAAATCCAAGCTTCGAGTAAAAAGTTACAACTCAATTACCGATTTTGCCCTTATTCGTTATATTTGTTCCTAGGGGCATATGAGTCTTTTTCCAGTCAATCTTGGGTATATAAAGCTTCACTTAATTTTTTGGTTAAAAAATTGTTTCTTCCTCTCCAAGTTTGAGCCGCTCTTTCGTTTAAGTCGTTAGTCATCGTTTTATTTCAATTCTTTAAGCACTACAAGAATAAGGAGCTCTATCGGCGACACCATTGCCGACGCACACAAAACACGCCGGCAATGTAGCTTGAAAGACTACCATCACCGGCGCACAGGATGTGCGCCAGGCATGGTAGCCCAATACCGGCGAATACTTAAACTGCGCCACTATTGGAGCCCAGCGAGGCCCATTGCCGGCACATGGTTGGGTAAGGGGGACGCGCCGGCGATGGAACTTAAAAAAAAAAAGGGGGACGCGCCGGCAATGGAACTTAAAAAAAAAAAAGGTCTTCATCCCCCCCTTCTTCCCCAAACAGAAACTATATTTCTCCCGGCGATGGAACTTAGGTACATTTCTATAGCGTATTTTACTAAAATAGTTTTTATTTTCTTAGATTTCATAGTTTTTTCTTTTAGGTTTTTTTTGAAAAATTGGGTGTTTTTTGTAGTTTTAGTGTTTAATTGTTAAAAATTAGTTCTTATGAAGTAGATTAGGTACACAATACGCGATTGATTTGAGATTTGAGATGATTTTTTTCTTTTTTATCAATATGGATTTTGAGTTTTTGAGTTTTTTTTTTTTTAATTTAAATTTTTGTTGTAGGTTTATTGTTTAATTGTGAAAAATTGGTACTTAGCCTACAACATTTCCTTTAGTCTTTGTTTTAATTAAATTTGCATATATGTATCATAGTGGGGTATAGGGCCACTCATGATACGTGTCATACTATGCGCTTGAAAATATGATCATAGTGGGGTATAAGGCCACTCATGATACATGTCATAGTATACGCTCTATAAATTTAATATTTATTATGCATAGGTTCAACCCAAGTTGTAAAACCTAAAGGCTCTATTTATCACTAATCAAATAGCCGAACTCAAATAATAATTAAATGATAAGCGGAAGCCATGTAATCACATAAAAATACTTAGATATCTAATAAAAACATCTCCCAAGTCATACGAATAATCATAGGCAAATTAATCAAACAAAAAGAATTCAATTTAACACTTTAAGTAGGAATTAACCTACCTTAATAGCAAATCAAGCAAGCAATCGAACTACAAACGATGCCAAATAAAATCCTAGAGGTGCCCAAAACCTGTATTGACATTAATTTAAAGTCAATTTAAAGAAAACCGGAAGAACGGGACGAAAATCGGCTCGAATTGACCAAAATCAATTCTGGACCGGTCTGAACCAGCTGAACCAGTCCAATTGGACCAGGCTCAGCCGGTCCAGTCGGACCGGTTGTCTTCCCCAGCCAGCACGCACGGAAGAGGAAGAAAACGCTGCTTCTTCTTCTTCGTTTTTTAAAAAAAAAATAAAGCTTAATGGCAGCAGCTTACCAGCAGAAATCATCCCAAACTCGTCTCAGCTCAAACATAACGAAGAACCCGAATTAAACGACCTCAAATCCACTCCAAAACACGACGAACGGCGGCTGCCAAAATTCAGATTCCGGCGACTTTACATTCGAAATAAAAATAATGAAAAACCCATCCATTTAGCTCAGAATTTACTCGAGAATAACAAGGCATCTAAAGAAAACAAATTCAACTTAAATACCAAAGGAAACGAAGGTAATTTGACGTTGATTTTGCGACTATTCGGCGATGATTAAAGCTCTCCGATGAGGCTCGTTTCTGACCTTAAAACGACAGTCCGGCGAGGGTCAAAGAGTTTGGAGGTAAATGAGGTTGTTGTCTTTGATTTTTCCGGCGAAGAACGGAGCTTGAAATTGACCTTGTGAGAACACAAAACGAACACCCACGGCTTGAGTACGAAGCAGCTGAACGTGAAGGAGAGAGAAGAAGATAAATATATAGTATTTGACCTAGGTTTTAGTGTCAAATGATTGGCTTGAAAAATTACGATAATACCCCTGAAAGAATATTATAAGTTAAGGACGTATACGGTATTCAGGTCATATCTTTTTACTCGAGACTCATAATCGAGCGTAGTCAATTGCGTTGAATTCGTATCGACGTGACAGTTTGGGAAAACTAAAGATAACGTTATTTGGATCAAATATGGTGAAACGACTAAAATGCCCTTGAGTGAAAATCCGGGTTGTTACATTTGCACATTTATGGAATAGCGCGAGGATATACCCGTTGGACATACCATGGTGAGAATTTTAAAATGGGTTCTACGAGTAATAGTGTTTCTCCCGTTAATGAATCATTAATAGAAGATGATGATAATGATGATGATGATGATGATGATGATGATGATGATGGGATGATGGACATGCTAAATGATATGCAAAGTGGTGTATTTCATGACTATGACACTGAAAACTTAGAAATTTTGGATGAGGGTGGGGAAAATATGAACACGGGTGAGTGTAATGAAGAGTTCTCACACTTATTCGGGGAAGCACAAAAAGAGTTATACCCTGGATGTAAAAGTTTTTCATCTTTCAATTTCTTAGTGAAATTAGTTCATATCAAGGTTTTAAATGGGTAGAGTAACAAGTCATTTGATATGCTCCTCGAGTTATTAAAGGAAGCTTTACTTGAAGGGACGGTTTTACCTGGATCATATTATGCCTCTAAGAAGTTTTTACGTGCGCTCAGATTGAGATATGAATCAATTCATGTTTGCAAGTATGACTGCGTTCTTTTTAGAAAAGGATATGCCAAAGACGAGTTTTGTTCGGATTGTGGGGAACCCCGATATGAGGTGAATGAGGGGAAATCTAAACATAAAGTGGCTAAAAAAGTACTTAGACATTTCCCATTGAAACCTAGGTTACAGAGACTAAGAAATATGAAATGAAATTTAATAGTGAAACAGGTAGCATTTGGGGGCGCCTAAAACAAGCAATTTTTTTTAAAAAAAAAATAGGCAATACCTGTTTTTACACATTTTTTCAACATTTTGCCAGCGCGATGGCGCCGACAATACCCCTGTTTCCACACAAATCTAAATGTAATACTTGTTCTCATGGTCTAATAGATTTTTTGGTTATTGCTAGTTTATGATTAAAATGCTTAATGAATTATTACATTTAGATTTATGCTAAGGACTCTGTAAATTAACATTAGAACCTGGTTTTGGTTGTTAAGGTTGTATGATGCCCTGGGCATGGATGTACAACTTTTTTTCCTAGTGAATGTTATAGTCAAATGATGTATTTCAGTTTTAAACTCGGTGTATATCTTAAAAATTGGATGATTTTGGATATGAAAAAAGTTGCTGAAGTTGAAAATAAATTTATTAAGTTTTGAATTCAGGCTCGACTTATTGAAATTTTCATAATTGTACTTTTATAGTATGTGATTTTTTTTTGTATTGAAACTTCTCGTATTTGATGAAGAGTTTGATCCACTTATTTTAACTGCAGTTACCATCTGGCCGAGAAGAAAATTCCCTCTATTCATGAACATACAATGGGATTAAAATTAGAGCAATTCATATTTGATGCATTTCCTTAGGTTCAGGTACTGACGAGATGCTCAGAAATTTTCCGGTCATTCAATTTTTTAGAAAAATTATTTGAAAGTCTATAAAATGTTAGTATTGTATCTTCAGTTGGCTAAGTTTTTAAGCCTGTGAAATGATAGTTTTATAATGTCTGATGTTGAGATCAGGCGTGGTCCGTGGAGGTCTCGTCGTTGTGTTCATATGCTGGAGAGAACCTGGAAGCGATCTGCCGGGGAAAGACATTTCATGCACCTTGTGAAATTTCTGTCTAGTGAAAGTCGACCTTTTCTAAACCTACTTGGGTGGCTTTTACTAGGGGTGAAACCGGTTCGGTCCGGTCCGGTTTTTCAATTAATTTTAAAAACCGGACAGGTTCGGTTTATAATAGGAACCGGCCCGGTTTTCGGTTTTTTCCGGTTTTTCTAGTATAGGCCATTTGCATTTAGTTTTAAAAAAAAATCTTCCAACATTGAAGGATGAAACAAAAAAAAAATCAAACATAAACAATAACTTAGTTGAAAAAATTAGATTAATAAATATATAAAATATAAATTAAAATAAAGTGATAAGTAAATATATAAAATAAAACAAATAAATAAAAATTAGGGGGAAATAGGGAAGGGGTATGAGATTTTTACTTGTTTTTTAGAAGCCAGTTCGGTTTTTGAATAATGGAAACCGGGACGGTTTGGTTTTTTACGGTTTCAGCCCGGTTTATTTTTTCGGTTTTCGGTTTTTCGGTTTTTTCTTTCACCCCTAGCTTTTACTAGCTTAAAGTTGACACCAAAATGAGCTTCATTTTTCTGAGGTTGTGATATGTAATGTATGAATTATTTACTATCAAAGATCAACACTTTGTGACATTATATTGTTGTTTAACGAGTATATTGTCATTTTTTCTTAATCTTTCATTTGTTCAATAATCATTTTCTTGTAATTCAACAGACTTTTTATTAATTTCTTTTATTTTTGCCATGTCAATAATAAAAAAATAATTATTTAGTCATATCAACATTAATAATATGATCAAATGAAATAAAAATTACACAAGCTTTTTGTTATTATAGTGAAAGGAAAATTAACGGTAGGGATTAAATAAATGTATTTTTAAATAACCCAAGGATCAAGAAGATATAAAATGAAAACTCAGGGGCCACATATAGACACAACATTCAAAATTCATTGATCAAAAAAGGTACTTTACCCATTAATTAAAATACCCTTGCACTTTAGTGAAATTGCAAATCACACCATTCTATCGACTAGTTTTAACGAAATTGATATACATTCATATTCTACGTATGCCTTGTATTCTAATTTCGTGAAAAATAACAAAAAAAATTTGACTGATGTGTATAATTTTAGAATAAACCGTTATGTTAATAAAATGTAAAATCTATAAATCATACTCAAATGTTCAAGTTTTTTATTAGGTTTAACGTTTTTTGAACATGTGGTATGCGTAGAATATGAACGTGTCTCAATTTCGTTAAAACTAATTTATTAGAGGGTGTGATTTACAACTTTACCAAAGTACATGAGTATTTTTTTAAAAAAGTGTAAGAACATGATTTAACAATAACACAAAGTATTAGAGGTGTATTTTACATTTAACCCAATAATTAATTTAAAAACATTTCTTAAATCTCAACTTCAAACAAAGTGTTGCAATCCTGATAAGGGAATCATCAAACAGGCGCTGTGGAGTTGAGCATTGAGAGAGAGAGAAGTGAAGTGAAGAAGACGAACCACACCACACCACAAAGTCATCATCTTTCTTCTTCTTCACAGTCGTAATGACTTGACAATGGCGACTTCAGGAATGCTTTCGTTTCATTTATCTCGCCATATCCCTTCTTCTTGTGTTTCTCTTCAAGGCGGATTTCCATTTCCTCCGAAACGGAAGCTCCAACATCTCTTCTTCGGTTTGAGCCGCAATTGCTTTTCTAGAAGAAGGTTCTCTGTTTCTTCCATTTCTAAAAGCAACGACGAACGTTATGATGTTATAGTGGTAGGAGGAGGACATTCAGGTTGCGAAGCTGCTCTTGCATCTGCTCGTTTAGGGGCTAAAACCCTTCTTCTTACTCTTAATATTGATAGAATTGCTTGGCAGGTACAATTTCCACTACTTTTTAACTCTATCATCCATCCTTACTTCAAAAAAAATAAATAAAATAAAATAACTTTGATTTCATTTTCAGCCTTGCAATCCAGCTGTGGGTGGTCCTGCAAAATCTCAACTTGTTCATGAAGTCGATGCTCTTGGTGGTGAAATTGGTAAGATTGCTGACAGGTAATCTAATCTAATCCAATCTTTTACTATTCTATTTCCCATCTTTTCTTAGATATGAACATTAATTGAAACTCAATTCTATTCAATCTGGAATAAATACTGATGTTATGATGTTTTTCTTGCTTTGGAAGATTAGTATTAAGTTAACCCAGTTTGCTTCAAAGGTCGTCTTACCTATGGAGATCACATACAACTCCAATGCAAACTATAAAAAAGATTGTCTTGTGTAATACTTGAGTGGAAAAATGGATAATAATTTTGTTGAAAACTGGTCAGAACATGTGGTTGTAGTTTCAGTGTGGAGTGTTTTGGAAAGATATGTCTAAGTTGAAGGTTTCAGTTCAATACTACTTAGACAATAACTAGCCAAAGGACTTTAAACTTTATTAAGACTTAAATGCAATTGTCTTAATAATTGTGAAATACTCAAACTAAAATCATTCTCCAAATCAATATTAAATAAAACCTAAAAGATACAGGTAGAAGCCTATGGAAGGCATTCTCTAAGTGTTATCTTTTCATAAGGTCTTTAAAAGATTCTTCTGTAAATGACTGTTGACGGCGAAGAAGTTTTGGAAAGCATTCTTAGTTTATAAGGAGTCTCCATGGCCAGCCCAAAGTCTTTGGTCTAGGAGGGACCAGGTCTAGCTTCATTTATCATCGAAAGAAGGGTCACAAATGATGTCGTCTCTTTCTATTCCGCCATTTCTGCCTCTAGTTGAAAGCCTTTTGCTAAAATTGAGGGTATTGATTGACACCCGGTTAGCTCTTCTGAAAGTGATGCTCTTGAAAGAACTTTTCAAGTTGAGGAAATTAAAGCTGTGGTTTTCAGCTGTGATGGAAATAAGACACTGTGTTCAAATGGTTTCTTCCAGAATAATTTGGATATTGTGAAACTGGATTTAGACATCATTCAAATGTTTAATGGACCTCTGGTTTAAAGATAGATAGGTCTAAATGCTCCATAACAGGTTTGAATATGGATGAGGGTAAAGTTGGGGCTTTTTCCGAGAAGGTCAGGTGTTAGATCACTTCCCTTTCATGCTCCTATTTAGGCTTGCCCCTAGGTGATAATCCAAAAAAGAAAAGCTTTTGGAAACCAGACGTGGAAAAAATGAAAACGATATGGGCTTCTTGGAAGTGAGGATATTTCTCAAAGGGTTGTCAATTGGTCCTTTTTGGAATTACCACATATTACTTATCCCTTTGCTGGTGAACATAAGGGATAAATTAGAAAAGATTATGAGGGACTTCCTTTAGGAAGGCTCGGGTGATGGCAAGGGATCGCATCTTTTCAACTGGAGTTTGGTTTTAAAATCCTTGGAGGATGGTGGCCTGGGGATTGGTACTATGGATAAGAGAAATATGGCCTTATTTGTGAAGTGACTTTGGAGATTTCTAAATGAACATTAGAGCCTATGGCATAAGGTGATTGCTAGTAGGCATGAGATTTATCCAGAGGGATGGGATACACAAGTGGTAGCTCAAGGTACTCCTAAGATCTCTGAATGCTATCCTTAGCACACTACGATATTGTGGCAAAACTTCGGAAAAAGTTGCTTTGTCAATTTGATTTGAGTTGGGTTCCTCCAAAACATGTTGTAGATTTGTTTTCTTGGGATTTTTATTTTTTTATATACCGTGAGTGTCGGGGCAAGCTTACGCGCACCTCGACTAATCTCACGGGTCTACCACACGACCCTGCAACACTTGACATTAGTAAACTCGTAGGATAATATCTTAGGTAGGTGGCCAACATGGTTTGAATCCATGACCTCAAGGTTGGAAAGGAACCTCTTGACCACTAGGCCAACCCATGTTGGTTGTTTTGGGATTTTTTTAATTCATCATTTTCAAGAAATAGGAAGTTACTTTGAAAATGTGCACTAGCGGCTTTACTTTGGACCATTTGGATTGAAAGAAATGTTAGAATCTGGCATGAGAAACTTGTTTTCTTTGATGCTTTATGAGATTGTTACGCTTTTAGGACCTTTTGTTGGGCTAAATATATAAAACCTTTATAACTAAATTTTTCTCCACATCCCGTGTACTGTACTATTCTCTGTTTTTTAATTGCCCCTGGTAAAGATTTTCTTAGTTTTGACTTTGAGATATTTATTGGGCTGCCCTTCATCCTTCATCTTCAGATGCTATCTACAAAAGCGTGTACTCAATGTCTCTAGAGGCCCTGCTGTACGGGCATTACGTGCTCAAACTGATAAAAGGGAATATGCACTGGAAATGAAAAATATTGTGGAAAGGTAATTGTTTTTAGTTAGTTTTCACTTTTCAATGAATTGTTCTCTCTAGCAACCATTTTATTTGTAATGTGGCTCATTGTAATTTCCACTTTATTTGGTTGTATATAAACAATCTATGCAAATGATGGTTCTCCCCTCTTACTCAAAATTTAACAAGAGGAGGTGCAGGAAGGTTGGCCCTTGGAAAAATGGGTACTTATCAAAGAGAGGTAGATTGACTCTCATTCAGTCATATCTGATCTGAGTAGAAGTCCATTATATATTTTTCTTTCTTTTGTTGATCCGCTAGAAGGAAATTATAATAGTTTATGAGAAAGTTTTGATGGGAAGGAGAAGATGAAGAGGGTGGATCACATTTGGTCAATTGGAAAGATGTCACAAGATTGAAGGAGGAGGGAGAGTTGAGAATTGAGAACTTAGTTAAGAAAAATTTGACTCTTTTATCCAAATGGGTGTGGTGATTTCCTCTTGAACCAGTCATTGGCACCAGGTTTGTAACTAATTGCTGGGACACAAAGTTGGTTAACTTGGCATTGGAAGGCTATTTCTAACCGTCATCCCTTGTTTTTCAATTGCGTGAATTGGAGAGTGAGGAGTGGAAATTGTGAGTCACGTCTGGCTTGGAAATTTCAAGGGTGTACTCACGTAACCCTATTGGTATATTAATTTCTTTTATTTTGGGCTTTCATGGAATTTTTTTATGTAGTTTATTTATAGTTTCCTTGAGGACCTTCGTCCTCTGATCTATTAGTATCGTTTTGTATTTATTTTCTTTATCAAAGAAAGTTTATCTTTCCATAAGAAAAACTATGGCATTGCCTCCGAGTTTTCAACCAAAAATCCATTTCTTTCTTTGAATTTTTTATCTGAGAAAACTCCTAACTGGGGATGTCTTGCAATCTTCTGCCCTCTTTCTCTTTGTCTCCACATATGTGCCTTTTGTGTTATAGGAGTTGTGAATCGACTTCCCACCGGTTTTTAGTTTGCAACTATACAATTAATTTTTGGTTTAAACTTCTTTCACAATTTGACATGAGTTGGGTTCCTCGAAGGATGCTAGGGATATTTTAATACTGGACTTTTTCAGCTTGAAGCCTTCAAAGAAAACTACGGCATTGCCGATTCCTCTTACATAATGAATCTGACCTGGCTGTTTTTTTCTTCGACTTCTTTTGCTTCTATGGAAAATATTTGGGATTTAATTGTTTTTCGTTGTTTCGCTTGGGCTAGATCTATAAAGCCCCCCCTAATTTTACTTTGCCCTCTTCTTCCATGAACTTCAAATGTAACTCCGTTATGTAACTATTTGTATCATTGAGGACTCCTCATCCTCTTTTTATTTTGTCCTTTAATCAATGAAAGTTTATCTTTCTATATAATTAAAAAAAAGAAGAAGAAGAAGAAGAAGTTGAAAGTATATGAGTATGATCAGAAGTATGGACTAAGATCTTAAATTAACTCATTGTAGTTTTTCTTTCATGTTCTAATCATGACAGCTCTGGAAATGCCTCCAATATTTACTACTGTAATTTTTATTTTTTTTGCAGCACTCCTCATCTTTTTATTAGAGAGGCAATGGTGACAGATATTTTAGTAGGAAAGAATGACAATGTGGAAGGTGTTCTCACCTTTTTTGGAATGAACTTCTACGCACCTGCAGTTATTCTCACCACAGGAACATTTATGAGTGGTAAAATTTGGGTTGGTAGAACCTCCATGCATGCAGGAAGAGCTGGTGAATCAGCTTCACATGGACTCACTGAAAACTTACAGCGTCTTGGTTTTGAAATTGATCGGTTGAAGACTGGAACCCCAGCCCGAGTGGACCGCCGAACTATTGACTTTTCTGGACTCGAACCTCAACATGGTGATGAAGAGGTCCTTGCATTCGATCTTAGACGTAGGTTTAGTAGATATTAAGTTTCGTTCACATCGTCATAACACACTTCCCTTTTTTTTTCAAGGCCCTGTTGTTTACTTAATGGGAAGGAGAACGAGGGAGAATTGAATGGCAATTTGTAGAATGAGAATAAAATGTCTAAAATTATGTTTACTAAAATTACTTTTGCATAGGAACCAGAATGAAGAGGTAACCATTGTACTCTTTACTAATGTTTTGAATGAGGATCAAATTTGAATTGATGTAAGACCCATATTAAAATTAGAGACAATAAAATTAAAAATAAAAAGGACCTTCCAAAATATGGGAATGAGAATGATATTCACCACCATTCCTAGAGGAATGAATCAATGATTCCCAGAATCATTGTGCGACTCACATATTGGGAATCATTCTCCATTCTTGGATATAAATGGTAGACACGGGAATTAAAAATGAAGGAGAATGATTGCGATTCTCTTAATGTAAATGTGGCCTTCGTGTAGATTCAACCTGTTTTTTGTGTTGTTTATCAGAGCATCACCGTCCCTCAATGCTATGTTCCTAATTTGTTGTATGGGTACTAGATAAACTGACCTAGTCACTGGCTGTGTGTACTGTACTCTATTGTTAGTAAACTTATTGACAACTTACATTTAAAATATTATAATTATAACTAGCTCATACGAAGTTTAATCCTGTTAAATGAGGCAACATCTACATCATGTTTCCCCTTTTCTATGATTTGCAGCTTTAAGTGTCTGTCTTCTAAGTTTGATGTGGTTATTAACAGGTGAGTTGGTTTAGTTTTGATCCTAGTTTTCACATTGAGAGAGAGCAAATGTGCTGCTATCTGACTCGCACTACAAAGAGTACACATGATCTTATTAAGGAGAATCTGCATGAAACTCCCACCTACGGAGGCTGGGTGGAAGCAAAAGGGCCTAGATATTGCCCTTCTATTGAAGATAAGGTACATATTCAAACCTATTCACGTCGAAATTATTTTTCGAGCTCAATCATCAATACTAAATTTTCCAGTAGGTGAAATCATAGTAGTATGAAGAAATGTTTTACCCAAGAGTGTAGAGTGTCATAGTTGCTTTTTCTGTCTGTAGCCTGTGCGATCACTTTTTAAATGTTCCCATCATCTGCTTCCTGAATTGCAGGGTGTGGCACTTCTGGTTAGTTGCCAGTTACCAATTTAGCTCCATAGGCAATTCTTTTATTAGCTCTGATGTTTGACATCTAGAAGAAATTTAGAATGATAGACTTTGTATTTTTATATATCGAAACCAGAGCTAATTACAAAAGGCAACGGTAACAGAAATATTAAGATAAGAAAGTGGAAGAACATACAATAGGTAAAGATTAGCTTAGTAATTACCTTACAGTACAGCAGCATAAATTAAAAAGAATGGATCAACTAATGAAGTATAAGAACTGGGCTCATTTGAGGTGGTTGGGTCTGATCCAACTTGAAGTTGTGTAGGAATGTACATAGGACTGGTTGTTTTTTTCTTCAATTTTCTCCTCGATGAAATGCCAATCAATCTCAACATATTTTATTGGAATATTAGGCTATCTGTTGATTTGGGATCTTATTATTAGATTTAGTTCCTTGTGGACGGCTAATTCTAAGTACTTTTGTAATTACAATCCTTCCTTCATTGCCACCAATTGGAGGAATTTTTTGTAATCCGGGATGGTTTCTTTTGTCTACCCTTTTCATTTATCAATGAAATGTCTCTTATTCAAAAAATAAATTTGAATATAGAATAGTTTTCATTAATTCTAGGAATAGGTTGTGTTGTTATTTCCCTTTGTTATATATTCTTATTTTCCATATTCATGTTAGCTTTGTCTTTTATAAAGACCTATGTATTCTTGATTTTATGAAGTATAAAGGCTTAAATTTTTTTTCCCTCTAAACTTATATTGTATCAGAGCCAGGTTCTTTGGCTGCCAAATTTTTTCTGCGATAAGTGAAATTGATGGCTACGTGGTATAAATTCCTCCAAATCAAAATTCAATTAGCTGAATTTGTGGTCAACTATCGGTAGTGGTCCAATGCATTGTTCTTCACAAATTAATGCTTGTAAATTCATTCGGTGGAATCAATTTCAGATTGTGGTCAGAGTCCAATTTAATTATTGCAATAATTGGAGTGTAATTTCAATTGGTGGCACAATTGTCAATCAGTGGTTCGATTAAATATGAGGTAAAACTCCAAAGTTGCCTTTGCCCACTATGTCAACCAAATTTGAACAAACAGTCTTCTTCCTAAACCATGGAAGGCGAAGAAATTATCCCCGTATCAGATGCCATGTGTGCCACTGTTATTCTATTCCAACCTTGGCGTCAGCCCCAATACCCTACTCAGACAACCTCGTTGTTCTGACACAAACCCACAGGTCTATCTTCAATGGTCCCAGTCTGTTATCATGTTCATACACTTAAAAGTAAAGGACAATGACACGTAGCAAAATTAAACACCTTGAGGATACTGATATAATTGGCTACAAATCTGGATTGAACTCTCCAACAACTCGATGTGAAGAATGCTTTTCAAAATGGTGATTTGAAGGCGGGAATGTACATGTAAATACTCACGGGACTCGAAACAAAGATCAACTTGGGCAAGATATATAACTTAGGAAACCTTTGTATGGTCTGAAACAATCTCCTCGCGACTAATTTGATAAATTCACCAAAGTGGTAAAAACATACAATTACTTTCAATGTCAGTCTGTGTTCGTAAAACACTTTGAAAATAAGAATATAGCAATTATCATAGATGACATAATACTAACAGGGGATGACTATGATGATATTAATAGCCTTGAGAACGGTCTAGCTAGGGAATTTGAAATCAAAGACCTTGGGAAATAAAGTATTTT
Source organism: Gynostemma pentaphyllum (assembly GCA_028015215.1). Classification (NCBI taxonomy): domain Eukaryota; kingdom Viridiplantae; phylum Streptophyta; class Magnoliopsida; order Cucurbitales; family Cucurbitaceae; genus Gynostemma; species Gynostemma pentaphyllum. Next base: position 51,271,358 of record CM051352.1, read on the forward strand.
CTAGGAATAGAGGTCGCTTGAAATTCCCATGGAATATCCATTTCTCACTGGAAAATATGTACTAGATCTTAAAGAAACTGGGATGATTGGATGTCTAATCTTAGCCAACATCTGACAGCAAATGAATGCCCACAGAGATTATTCTAATTTTCCGGTTCTTTTTATCACATCACACAATTGGGGAGAGACAATCATGCTATTTGGACACAAAAACCTTAATTTGCAATTCTTTTTTAATATTCTCATTAGGTTTCTTATCTCACCATTTGATCTAATTGCTCCTTCAATGGAATTGTTTCTTTCAGATGAGAAAGTTCCAATTTAATCTATTTCTTCTTTCTGCTGACTTTTTTTCCTCGTAATAATATGTTTTCAATTTTTTTTTGTAGATTGTGAGATTTCGGGATAAAGAGTCTCATCAAATTTTCCTTGAACCGGAGGGGCGGAATGTGCCTGAAATTTATGTGCAGGTGGTCTAAACATTGACTTGATCTTTCTTTGTTTTTTCTGGATGAAATGAAAAGTCTATTTTTCTGGAGGAAGAAACCAGTGAAGAAACAATAAACTTTGAATAGAATATTTTTTTTCCAGAAGGATATTTTTCTCTATGTCAATACCTTTTCATAATTTTGAGCATCATGAAGAAATTGATTAGATGGTAACTTATCCAACCAACTATTGTGTCAATGAATGTTTCCTTAAGTTGTGCTTGCTAAAATAGTGCCAACTGCCAAGTCCAAAAATGTGGAACACCATCTTCGTCCTTTTGTTGTTACCCTTCATGCTCTAAAAATTTATCTCTATGTAGTAATTTATTCATCTGAAGAATTATTTGTGATGTAGAATTTTACGCATATAACTAGTAATTGGTTGAACTTGGTTTTGAGCTGCTTTCTTCTACCCTTTTAAGATGTATCTGTAATTTTCATCTCTAGTAGTAGTTCCATCACCATGGTACTGATGTACTGTTCACATCATCTTGCCACACCAATTTCCTTAGTTTTTAAACTCTCAAGTTCCCTCTTTCTCATCTAATTATCCTGTCAGAATGTCTGAAGAACGTGTTTATCAAAAAAGAAAGCAACAATTTCAATTATTTTGTGGTCCTATATCGTTCTACTTTCATTCGTTTTGTTCCTTTATTATGTGTTCTGTGCAGGGATTCTCTACTGGTTTACCAGAACCGCTACAACTGCCACTTTTGAGAACTTTACCAGGCCTTGAGAATTGTTCAATTCTCAGACCTGCATATGCTGTAGAGTATGATTTCTTCCCTGCTCATCAATGTAGCCGATCCCTTATGACAAAGAAAATTAATGGACTTTTCTTCTCTGGTCAAATAAATGGAACCACAGGCTATGAAGAAGCAGCTGCTCAAGTATGCATCTCACTGTCCCCTACTTCATTTGTTGGAAAATATTTTTCTTCAAAAGTTATTGATCATTTTCTGTGGAAGAACACAATATTGTGATTTCTATCTGCTGCAGAGTAGGTTTATGTTGTTTGGCCATAGTCATTCTTATGATCTTATCTACTGTATTTAATATTTTTTTAGAGAAATTTCAATGGGTAGTAGAATTTGATGCAATATTTGTAAATATTTCATTCCTTATAACTATTGGTAAATATAGCAATTCTTAGATGTTAATCTGATTAACAATGATTATGGTGTGAATCGGTGATTACTATAAAAATATGTAATTCAATGCTCTAATCACTAATTGATCCGCTCTAAATTTGCTATATTTGTAAATATTTTTAAAGCATGATTTTTTTTTATTAATAGAACAAACAATTTTGTTAGATTTGCAATCATCCCCTTTTTTTAACTTGATATATTGTTTTATGTAGGGTATTATTTCTGGTATTAATGCTGCCAGATTTTCAGATGGCAAGTCCCTCATCGTTCTTGAGAGGGAGAGTAGTTATATTGGGACCTTAATTGATGACCTGGTCACCAAGGACCTTCGTGAGCCTTACCGTATGCTGACAAGGTAATTGGTAATAGACTAGGAAAATGACTCTTTGTAATTTCTTAAAAATAGTAATGGTGCTGCCTGAATGCAGCCTCTAGAGTCTAGACAGCTCTGGGATCATCATACCCAGCATAACTTCTTAAAACTGTCGTTATCCGTCTGTTATTGCTTGGAGCTTTGAGTTTGAGCTACAATGGTCATAGACTATTTTTCTTCGGAAAACTGGCCTTGTCAATTTTGGAAACCAATGTATAGAATAACTGTCCTTTTTAATGTTTTTAATTGTTATAAACCGATGTATAAGCTGATTCTTCCCTCTCTCTCTATCCATAATATTCTAACCCCCACAACTAACCAACTTACCTCACCTTCTTCTGGCAAAGTAATTTTCACACTGACAAACTAACCTATGTAGTTAACCTGGATATCTAACATCAACAAACTAAAATTACTGGATTTTTCTTTCATATCCGGAATGAACTGTCTGGGTCTCTAAAGAAATATATACTGGTTTATTTTATTGTTTGTTTGGTACCTTAGTCTTGCATGCAATTCTTCGATAGGCAGGATAATAAGATTAGTTTCTGTTGTTATATATTTCAGATATTTAAAAGTTAAATGTTTATTACTTTTGTCTAGATAATTAGTATGTACGGTTAAATTATAATCTATTGTGTATTCTTTTAGAGCATTCGATGTAATATGAATGAAAAGCAGGAATATGTTAATATCAGTTGGTAGGAATAACCACAGATCTGCTTGTGTGTCTGTCATCGTTACCCCTTTTTTACTTTTGCTTCTCATGACAGAATTATATGATTTTGTATATTCGTTGTAGATATATGTATGCACGAGAATGAGATCTTATACTTAGAAGATATGTTTTAATGTTTATTTTTTAATTCAGAGATGAATCTTTCATTAATTGAAAAATAGAAAGTACATGATATAAGAACGGATGACTAGAAGTCAACTAGAACAAAAGAAAAATAAATACTAGAGTGAAAAGGAAAATCTAATGAAATAATATCCCTAGTAGAATTCCAATCTAAAGACCTATCTTCAAACAATTTTGCATTTTGCTCGAGCCAAAAGGATCAAAGAAGAGCAGATCAGCACACGTCCAATATTTTTTTTAATTCTTTGACATAAAGACTCCCTTCAAAAGAAAATCGACAATCTCATTGGGGGGAACCCAATTCAAGACAAATTGCCAAAAAAGCTTAAACAATAGTTTACTCATGAAATCACAATAAAAAATGATTAGCAGACTCAAATGCCTTTAAAATATAAATGACATGTGGATACAAAGAGCGAAAAGGTTGTCATGATTGCAAAATATCAACCTTAGAAAGTTTTCCCAAGGAAGAAGTCTATAGAAAAAAATGAATTTTAGGTTGAAAACCCTTGAACCAAGATGGATTTAGCAGAAAAAGAATAAGGCAAACATGAAGGGATAGATAGATGAGAGAAAAAATGTGTACAAGTGAAACCGCTCGAAGATTCAAAAGACCTAAGGAGGCGGTTTGGGGAAGAAGAAGGAGAAATGAGGTTAAGTAGCTTTGAAAATGGTAGGATTTCAAAATCTTTGAGGTTCCTATAGAAACTCATATCCCAATAGTTAGAGCCAGAGGTGAAATTAAAAAGAGAGGAAATGGTGTAAAATAGTTGAGGGAGAGTGTGAAGGTTCGGAACAGATGAATAAAAACACAGGGTATAGTTAGGAATCCATGAATCTTCCCAAAACCGGATTTTTAAACAGTTACCAAGAATAATTCTTGAGCAAGATGATAAAAGAGGAACACATTGTGAGATGGATTTCCAAAGACATCGAAGAGAGTCTTTAGTAACAACAAGGGATGTTCAATCAAAACTAAAGGATCCATAATTACTTCCAATCAAAGAGGCCTAAAACATGATCTATTTCTTAGTTCAATAATTTATTGCTTTGATTTCAATAAATTATTGAACAAAAAATCTTATGTAAAAAAATCAGAAGTAGTGAGTGACAAAAGGAAATACATATCTAAAATCTGTTATTTGAGATAAAGTCTGTAATTTTTTTTTTCTTCTCTTACCTACCTGTAGTCGCTCAGAACATCGATTACTTCTCCGAGCTGACAATGCAGATAGTCGTCTCACACCTCTGGGCCATGAAATTGGATTAATAGATGAAAGGCGCTGGAAATTATACCAAGAAAAACAGGCTAGAATTATAGATGAAAAGAAGAGATTGAAGACTGTCAGGATATCAGGTTTGTTGTCAGTTTTCTTTACCTATTCTATAATTTAGCACACCTTTGACGTTCTATGAAAATATGGAAATTTTCCCATTTTTTGAAGTGGTGAATTAAGTTCAAGTTGTTATTTAAATATGAATTTACAAAAGAATAAAATTAGAGAAATGGAACATGCTTGGCATTTTGGTGTCAAGTGTGTTTATCTTTGCAGGTATTTTTTTCCCCTATTTCTGTGCTCCCGAATTTTTTTTTTTAATCTATTTTATTTTTCTTTTTGGATTACCAGATAGTGAAATTTGCCATCTGATTGACATCCGAGTAATATCTATCAATATAGTCAATTAATGATTAAAATCGGTTTTTTACTTGAATACTTGTGAAATTTACTATTCCGTCCGGGACAAAATACTACCAACTACAAATTTTCTACATATAATTGCTTTAAAATGTGACCGAATCCAATTAGATATTTAAAAAATTAGGAAACAACTTGGGTTATTAATCTCACTGAGCTGGCTGCAGTATATGGATAAAAAAAGTAAGTTTTCTTTTCGACCTAGAAGGTTCCGGCAATTTCCACTAGATAGGAAATTTCCGGTCTTTCAACTCTGTGCAGCAACAGTTTAGGATAAAAAATCAAGACTTTTTGCAATTTCTTTCCTGCACTTCTACCCATTTATCATTGTAAGTTCTCTTTCTATTTGTTTCGCTCTTTTATTGTTAAATATCAAATTTTGAAAGGAAAAAAAATTACATTTTGATAAAGTCTCAAGGGTTTTTTGTTCATTAAAGAAAATTTTCCAAAACAATTAAAAGGTTTTTATGGAAAATTCCAGAATTTATTCTCCCTCTTTTCCAGATTTCCCATGATTTTCCACATGAAAACATTAGAATTTATTGAAAGTTTGAAATATTTTTGTTTCAGATTTTAATCTTCCACTTTTTGGTTATTTTCTATATGTTTTATGAAGATTACAAACAGATTCAATTTTATCTTATTGGGGACTGTTTTGAGTCATTTTTACTGTTTTTTGTATATTTTCACATCATCAATGACAACTTTACGTCTCTATTTAGAAGAAAATGGGTGTGATTGAGGGAGGATGGCTTCAAGTGTTTAATGGTAAAGCCCATAAACTAATTATCTCCATCTTTGATAGAGACTTTAGAATTGATTAGCGTGTTTAATGTGTATCAACTTTAGGAAGGCAATTGTGTACTAGAGAAATTGTTTTGATAGCGCGGGGTGATAGGTAGTGCGGTATATGATTATGGTATACCATGCTTTTGTGGCTTTTGGTTTGTTTTGCCACTTTATTGTATTGTACTATTTTTCTCTCTTTTCCATTATTTTAATGAAATGGCCTTTTGAGGTGTTTTTTTCAAAAAAAAAAATAAAAAAAATTCATACATTTTCTTTTTCAAACCTTTTAAGAAAAGAAAACTAGTTATGCGCACGGTCTACTTCAGCCGGGTTTTGGACAAAATCGAGTACCAAACTGATGGTCTTGGTCAATGTGAACATGAACAACTTTGTTCTATTTTTTTTTCGTAAATCTGGACAGTTCTTTGTGGTAGCATGTATAGGAAGGAATTTATGAATTGTTTGGCTCAATTGTGGGAGGGCATTATTGTGCAATGATCATTCCTTTGAAATGCAAATTGGTGTGTGATGATTTCGCTCACATCACATAGGTTCCTCACAATTAAGTAATTAAATTGACTGTTCTAATTGAATTGGTGTTAAGGGGTAACAATATTGTTCTAAAAGACTACTCAAAGGATTTGGGTTTTCAGCTTTCATTTGTATTTCCTTGGAAATTGTTTTCCAGGAAATGAATTCCCAATCACCATTTTCAAATTGATTCACACTTTTTTTTTAGATGATGGATCATATGACTGTTCTGATCTTGATTGAGGTAAAGTCTGGCAAGAATACTCAGACTTGAGTTATAAAGTTCTCATTATGCTTGATTTTGATTCATTCAATTCATTGGTTCTTTTGGAGTAATATGACTGATAGCCATTGTGGTTTAGTTTCAATGAACTCTGCATTGATCGACTTTAGTACATGTTATGTTACTGCATTCTTTGTCTATTAGTTATTATTCTTTTCACACATTGTTTTAATCAAGGGGAAATTTTATTTTTTACCCTTGTGTTTAGTTTAAACAATAGGTTTTAATTTTAACCATAACCCTTGTACTTAATTTGATAGATGTTGCATATTTTAATTTTAGGAGGAGAGCTGGCTGCTGATGTTTCTCACCTGTCCAGTCAGCCTGTGAAGGACTTCTCTACATTGGAGAGTCTTCTTAAGAAACCGCATATAGGATATGAAGTCATTGATAAACATGGTTTTGGGAATAAACTCCTGTCAAAGTCAGAGAAGGATTGTGTAGAGATTGATATTAAGTATGAGGGTTTCATCCTGCGGCAGCAAACACAACTCCAACAGGTTCACACAATCTCCCCTCCTTTCGAACTGTTGTAGGGTATCTTTTCCATCATGTTTGGAGATTGTTGTCATTTCTGTCTATGAATTTTGTCACCTCATTGTTACGCTTGTAGATGGTTCATCAACAACATAGAGTTCTTCCTGAAGACTTAGATTACTGTGCAATGACAACATTGTCTCATGAATCCCGTGAGAAATTGTCTAAGGTTTGTTTTCAAAAAAATTCAACTTAGAAATTTTTGGGTGGATGTCTTTATTACAAGTTTCTCTCTCGAATATCTTCTTAAGTTGCATGCAATGCTCAAATTCAAGATAAAAATTTGCTCCATTCATGCGAGGTCAAGTAGAAATTTTTGCAACATTCCACCATCCCAGTACAATAATTAATTGTCTAGGATTTTTCAGAATGTGCCAGTTCAAAATTCAACTACAATTAGATTGTTATACTTTCAGGTGAGGCCACAAACTATTGGTCAAGCCAGCAGAGTTGGCGGGGTGAGTCCAGCTGATATCACCGCTCTCCTTATCATCCTTGAAACCAATCGAAGGAAAGCTCAGGAAATAAAGAGACGTCAAATGCTTGGTTCCATCATTAGAGAATCTACGGATGATAAAGAACTTCCTTCTGGAGTTCACTTAACCGAGACAATCAGTTCGTGATGATCAGCTGTTAGAGAATCGATTGATTCAATGTTCAATTATCGCAAAGCCTTCTTAAGATGGCATTTATCCAGCTGCCAAATGTGTAGAAACTGGAGGTGGTGAATTCTGGGGAGACCTGTCAAAATAAATTATTCAAGCAATACTTGTTTGGCAACTGATATTTTCAGGAAATTTTATGCATATTTGTAAAACGAGGTTTTTTGTCGATCAATGCGGTATGACATCTTTATTAGGCGAAGGATATTCGAGGCAACTGCGGATGTCATCTCCTCTTTAGATTACTGTGTATGCAAAAGGCATTTTCATTGCTTTTGAGAATACTTTTGATTGTACTATTTTTTTTTTAATACAGGTATCTTGCAAATTGTAATGTAGTATTTATCCTGTAAGTAATCGTATGTAATATACTCTTTCATAATTTAACAGAATGTTTAGAAGTTTGATATTGAAATGTGGCTAGTTGTCAAAAACGTGTTTCAATAAAATAGATTGCTTGATTTGAGATTAATTTTGTATCAGATTGGACAGAGAACTGCTCCATTTATGGCAAATCCGTTAAGACGGATGATTCAGTCCGAAAATTAAAACAAAATATATTAGGATGGCTTGTGAGGATGAATGATGGTGAAGTGTGGTATGCAAGTGTATGTAATCAACTCGTAATAATCAAAGTGATTTTAAAAATGGAGTGTCGAACACAGAGAAATGAAGTGTGTTAGCTTACTATGGTGCGTGAGTAGTGCATAAAAGTCTAGTTTTGAGATTTTTCCTTGAAAATATATTGATAAATGACTAATATAGTACTAAACTAAATGGAAATGGAGTGTTGGGTCGATATGAAGGGAGAGTTCATGCACAAGAAAGGAAAAACGAATAAGATATGTGTGAATGGCTTTTAAACTGCAGATGACAGGTTTCTTTCAAAACTAGCCCACCTCTTGATTTCATTCCTGAATGAAAAGAGATATTTAGGACATCTAACCTAATGATAAATCAAAGTTTTTAAGAGTAAAGTGACTATCTCTAGTGTACTCTAACGAGTAAGAAATAGGCTTCTGGTTAGCTAGTTGAAATGGTAATTTTCTCTATGTGCTCCTTTAACATGATTGTATAACAAAGAGAAGTGATATTGCAAGCTAAATAAGACCTAAACTCTTTAGGGGTCGTTTGGTTGTCAGGTTTGGGTTGTTAAGCAGGGAGTTGTTAAGCAGGGGTTGTTAAGCAGGGGGTTGTTAAACAGGGAGTTGTTAACACTGTGTTTGGTTTGGTGAGTTTGTTAAGTGTAAAATATGTTGAAACTGTGAAAATGAATAGGTTTGTTAAGAGGGGGGTTAACAAACCCATCATATTGGGTTTCAAAACTGGGAAACAAACATTGGTTAGGGTAGTGTAACCCCCAACTCCCTACCCAAACCTGGCAACCAAACGGCCCCTTAAAACAAGAAATTGGGTATGTCTTCGGAGTTAAATTCTTCTCATTTCTCACCTTTACGGAAACTTGGATGCTCCGCTCTCACCAAGTCTTTACAAGGATGTATAAAACAAAGATTCATGTCTTGATCAAAATAAACATACTAAACCACAACTAAACTCCCAAAATGATATTTAACTACTAGAAAAATAAAATAAAAACAAAGCATGAAAATAAATAGAAAATATATGGCATCTTTATTAAAATAAATGGAATTACAAAGTTAAGAACTTACAAATCTTAGATAAATAGATAGAAAAGCAAAGTAAATTTATACACTAAGTAGAAATTACAAGTTCAAGCTGAAAGTAAAAAGAAAAAAAAAAGTAAATGTTGCGAAAAGCATAAACTAAGAAAAACAATATAGAAAACTAGACGGAAAGAGATAAGATAGCGGGTTTTTTGTGAATCCTTCTCAGGATTCTTTATGGTGACAATTATGGACACGATCTAACTTGATCGTGAATCCATTAACTGTTTGTTTATTATTGTGACAATTATGGTCATAATATGATTTTATCATGAATCAAGGCTTAATCTTGATCGTTTGGATTACACCAAACATGGTTACCCCTTTATTCTTACTTGATCCTTTAGATAAAGGTGTTAAAAGGGAAGAAAGAAGAGACAGAAAACATTTTCTTTTATTTATTTTGGCCCCTTTTTGGGGGGGTTAGGAAAGAAGAAATATTTCATCCACGACAAAGTTCAAGAAATTGGTTCTTTTTCTTTTCTACACATGACCTAAAAATGTTTATCATTTAGACTTTGAATTGAGATTCATTCCTGTAATCTTAGTCTTGGGCTGTTTTTATTTTTCATCCTCACTTTTATCCATCATATCATAAAATAATAATGGGAAGAATACCCCACCCAAACTAAACACAACCCAAAAGCACGTGAAATGTCTAATTAGAATGTTTACATTTTGCATTTCCCCTCTGAAGTATAAAAGCATAAGTATTGCATTCCGAATGCCCCTTAAAAATGTCAATAACACATCACAATATAAAAGATCATTTTTTCAAAATTTCCTTTTTCTTCCGAGGAACAAAGAATTCCTTCGCCATTTATCCACGTGACAAAAATGATGCCTATTTGATCTTGACAATAGATTCATCATATTCATTGCTATCAAACCATTCCACAACTCTACTAATGACTTGTAATTTCTTTTCCCTTATACATATATCTCAGTTTCCTTAGGATCTGGATATTGTAATGTAACATATTTAGTAGCGTGCATCTTCTGCTTCAATAATTAATACTTCCTTCGACTTCACAACTTAGAGCGCTTCAAGTAGAGCAACACACCAATGCTTGTTAAAACAACTGCGGCAGCCAGTGCACCGGAATATAGAGGCAACAATCCATATTTCCTCTCTGTCGTGGAATCAATCTGGACTTCTGTTTTCTGGCTAGAATCAGGAAAATCTAAATGCAACCTTAAAACCTGCAAATGTTTCTCATAAAATAAAATAAGAAAATAAAAACTGAACGAAAAGGTCACGAGGTCCAGACTATCAAAAACAATCTTCATAAAATAACAGTTTTTAGAATGCTACACACAAGATACAACATTGATGGAATTAAGGGGATCCAAAGTAATCATATTAGGTCTCTTTTGAATCCGAGGAATTGTGAATCTTCATTATAAATTCTCTTTATCTTTTGACTAACTAAAGGATTACAAAATCAATTCTATTATTAATATACTTATCAATTCGTTATATTTGTATTAAATTCACCAATTAATCCATCAGTGATGAATTTTTTTAAAATTAGTTTTATACTATTTCAAACTGAATCAATATTTTAAATTTAAAACACTAATTAATAAGTTAATGATTATCAAAATGAGATAATTTATCAATGATTTATAATTTGATTACTCAATATTTTGTGATTGGATTATATTGATGATCGACCAATGTTAATTGATTTACTCAATCAAGACATGTTGGCTACTTTTCAATACGTTATATTTTGGCTATTATTTTAAAAATTACTTTTTAAATGGCTATTTTTACAAATGTCATAAAGGAAATACATATCACACTTCTCCGGTCAAAGATCTTTTCAACCTGAGTAAGAAAAATGGAAAGAATAATTATTCTTCTTCAAATGACGTTAAAAATAATTGCACTGTGTTCAATTATATAGCTTTTCGAAACAAGATAAATGAATTTATCAAAACAATTAAATTTTATTATGTCAGTTTGGAACCTATAAAAGTGGAATAAATGAATTCCATCTTTGATATACAAATTATGAATTTAAAAATTCAATGTTATTTTCATGAATCTCATAGGCATCGAGTAAAAATCACAATCTATGTATTTGAAATGAATTAAATATGTTTTTTATATAAAAGATCAACCTTGATTGAGAATAAATGAATTAAATAATAACTCATATACAAGACTTTTTCGAAACCAGGACACTCTGAGAGGGCAAGTTACTTGAATAAAATTCTTGAAAAATACGCGTGCACAAACAGGAAAAGAAAGGTGTGGGTATTTCTTTTCGTGAGAAAAAGAAAAAGGGATAGGTGGCCTGAAACTCTCTCTCCCCACCCAAAAAGAGACAAGTGGTAAAGAAAACAGATTTTGACAGAGAAATAATGGGAGAAAAAGAGAGACACTTAGGTGCTTGTGCTCCCGAGAGAAAGACTTAGGTGCTCCCGATGGAGCCCCCAAGACAGCATCCCTCCAATGGGATGCTACCACATACAGGGATAAAAAATTAAAAGTCAAGATTTTTTTTCCCTTTTTCTTTATGTGGCACCATTCCATTGGAGGAATGTTTCCTTGGGTGCTCCCATGGTAAAAAAAAAAAAAAAAACCTCTAATAGGCTCTGATTTCTCATAATGGAATCCAGTGACGTTCAAATCCCCAGTAATCTACCCTCGCACAACCTAGAGAGATCACCAATTTCCTCCCAAACCAATCCCCGCCTCTATGAGAAGAAGTCAGATTTTTTGTTTCTTCCTCTCAATGTACTGTCTAAACTCTTTTGTAAGTATTTAATCTCACCGTTTAGCAATTATTTAATCTCTTCTACAATTGCCAACTGGAGAACCTTTTTATAACTCCTTTGGCGTTAACAGAGAGTTCTTTTCTCACTTCTTTTGTACATTTAATTTATCATTGACATTGTATTGTACCTTATCTTAAAAAGAAGTCCTTCCTAACTCTGAACCGATTTAGCATGAGGAAAATGACACGCATTAAGAGGACAAAGAAAATTGGAGAGTTAAAAACAAGCAAAAGATGTCACGGAAAGAAAACAGCAAAAAGTTAAAAAAAAATTGGTTCAATTATTACCTTTAATCCTGCAGACCTAGCATGGTTTACAGCACCAGTAAGGTCACCATCACAAGAAAGAACTACTTTATCACGTTCATCATCTTCATACTAGGAAAAAAAAAAATTGAAAACAATTGATTTATGCAAGAAACTTACAAAAAATTGCATTTAAAAGAAGCAAAAATATTACCAATAGCAGAGGACGGACACCATCCTTTGCAGCATCAATCCTTTGCATGATGGCAGATACCAGCTCGTCTAAGGTTTCAGTGCCTACATAAAAAATACAGTAACTTTAATTTCCCTTTCTCTAGGAGAGGATTCAAGAATATTTTTGCTAAAATAAAGCACCTAGTTATGTAAAATAGAAATCCATTTAATCACTGTAAATGATTAAACCAGGAGCATAAATGATTCAAACTTCTTATGATGAAAAAAAAAAATGATAACGTTTATGAAAGAAAAATTAAAAAAAAAAATTATGTAGTATCAGCAAAGGATCTTCCAAGTCATTTTTCTCATAGAAAAATCACCAGCACTCACCACAATTCACACGATGAACCCGACCCTTGAGATCCTCAAATTTAAAAGCAAATGAATTCCCGAGACCTAGAGATGGATAGTTAAATGTCCCTTCAGAAGCCATGAATGCAGACAGTTCACTGCAAAATTCTCACAAAGGTTTATAACCAGAATCAATCTGACAACTGATCAGCATCATAATTAATTATACTCGTACCTTTGAGTATCAGTATCATCAGGTGGTTCTAAAGCAAGTGCTGAATCCCAAAAATTTTCAATCATTGTGTTTGCAACATCATTAACAGCTCCAGAGCCATTTTCAGCCTTAAATGACAAAAACCTACATCAGGATCAGACTTGCAGCATCTCTAATGTGACCAAGAAATGACCACAACATAATATGGCAAAATAAAGTAGAACATTCTTCAAAGAATGTAACTTTACACAATATGTAGGATGTTGATAGAAACCAAACTGATATTAATAGAAAATAGAACAATTACAATAACTTGCTAAGCATTCAAGAGGCTTAGCTCTCTCCCCCTCAATAGTCTAATGACTACTTTACTAATATCTTACACCATTCCTACATACTCTATTTATAATCGCATTCCCTAACAAACTCTCACACTATTTACTAATATGCACTTTATTCCCATCCTAACATTACCGGACCTCAAAGACACCTTGTCTTCAAGGTGTGGTTCATCAAGTAATAACACTCGAACAACTCCATCCCCTACCCTACCAATATAATGCCATACAAAAGAGGAAACTACCACAAAAAGATCCCCTTGAGTTAAGAAGCAAGCTATATTCTCCTTAAAGTCAAAATAGATGGTTTTGAACAAGAAAGATCCAACACCAGATTCCCCTGTCAATAGTTGTCCTTGTCCCCATTTTGCAAAGTCAGTAACCACAGGCCAAAAACAGAGGAAAATACCATGGTCAACATCAAATGCAGGTGTAAAAGTAAACCAGTCAGCCCCAATAACTAATGCATCCAACGGCAACAATCCATAGCGATCAGATTTGAAGAACATTGTGCTTTGAGATGTCGAGTTCACAACCACCTCTAGGAAACGAAAGAAAAGCAGTTCAACCACCTCAAATATACCCGACTGTGAACACAACAGAGATGTGTTGCTCCTTCTGTCATGCCAAATGGTGCCCAACACCCCATAATAAGAAAACTCAACTCGGGACTGGCAGAAAATTGCTTGAATTACTCCAAAACCAAAAAAAAAAACTGCTTTCGGAAGAATAGGTGTAGGCAGAGAGTAAACTTTGTTCCCGGCAATTAAAAAATAGGCGGCTCCCTTTGATTTAACAAAACCAACATAGCAAGATTATATTTTGGAGGCCCCGTACGAAAAAAATGAATAAACCGGGGTGATTTATAAAAAAATATCCACTGAGCAGCTTGTCCATGTGCCATGGAATTATCCTGCCCAGTCCTACTCCAGCCAAATTCATACCCATTCCCTGCTCCTCCAAATTGCGAGTCCATGCAGTCCAATCTTATCAAGATGTATTCCTTCTACTTCCAAGGGTGCAAAAATTACTATGGGTAATGATCTTAACATCTGTTTTTGGGAAGATGTGTGGATTTCTAATTACCCACTCTTTGTTTCTTTTCCTTTACTTTATCGTATCACCAAAAATCTTTTTCCTTCAATTTTCTCCCGCTTAACTCTCAAACAAGATCTTGGAATCTCTCTTTTTTAGAAATTTTAAAGATGAGGAAATTTTGGAATATCCACTCTCCTTAGCCGTATTGTATTTTCCTTCTCCAAATCCTGATATCCTTCCTTGGTCTTTCCATTATTCTGGTTCTTTCTCTTGTAAGTCTCTTTTCTCTTTCCTTACAAATAGACATTGTTTTGCTTCTTACCCTTCAAACACCACGGACTTACAACCAAAAATTTGCTTCTTTCTTTGGTCTATCTATTAGGATAAACTCATTAGTGTGATGTTTTGCAGTCTCGCTTGCCCACTTCTATTTTGTTTCCACATATCTGTTCTGTATTATAGAAATTGTGAATCGGATCCTCACTTGTTTTTGCATTGTGATTACACGGCTGAACTTTGGTTCAGGTTACTTTCACAATCTGATTTGAGTTGGGTCCCTCCCAAGGAAGCTAAAGATTTGTTATTATCAGACTTTTTTAGTTCAAAAAGAAGGAAAGTTTTTTGGAATTGTGTTGTTGCTACTTTTTTATGGAGTATTTGGCTTGAACGTAACTCTAGGAATTTCATGGGTGACTCTAAATCTTGGAATCACTTTTGGGATCTTATTGCTTCTCGAACTTCTAGTTGGGAAAAAGTTGTAAATTTTGTAGATTTTATTTTCCTGATCATTCTTCCTTTCATGTTCTATATATGGAATTTACTGTTTTAGACTTTATTTTTTAGTTTTTATGCTTTTGAGGATTTCTCATCCTCATTATACCCTTGTATTACTTGTGTTTTCCTTCATCAATGAAAGTTTCACTTTCCATTAAAAAAAATTAATAATAAGGTTAAATATTTTATAATTGAGAATTTAATTTAAATTTAAAAAAAACGTGTTGAATGAATTTTTAAATTTGAAAATAAATACTACCCAAGATACCTATGGGTTTATGGGAATACAAAATTGGATACCCAATTGGAGTTCTTTTTTGTAATCCTTTTGACTTTGGGTGCTTCTCAGCACCCTTGTATATTCTTACTTTTTAATGAAATTCTCGTTTCCTATCAAAAAAAAAAAATTGGATACCCAAGCATCCTGGATTCATGGGAATACAAGATGTCTACAAAACATGGGAATCTGAATGCCGACCTTTTGGCATCCACGATTCCTGCGAAATGAACCCCCTGAAGAGTAGTAAGAAAAATCTGTCAACATGCACTAGGCATATGATGGGCCAACTTCCAAGCACATTCAAACACATGTCTATCAAAGGGTGACGCGACTTGGACTAGGCATGTCATTCACACGGCCACAGTGCACCACTAGTTGAGCACTCTTTAAATAACACCGCACAGAATCTACCAACCTTATGTTCTAAGTATAACACAGACATCAACAATCAAGTTGAATCTTGTCACACAAAAACAAAGAAAGAAATTCAACTTCAATATTCAAAACTTTATATCTAAAAAAATTAGTTCTGCCTTCAATCTATTTTTATTTCCAAATACCACTGGAAAAGGAAAGCCCAAAAGTTCTCTCCTCCTTGGTAAATCAAGAAAAGTATCCATTTTTTTTTATAAGAAACAATTTCATTGATGAATGAAACTTTACAAAAATGCAACATCTATATTTTTAAGAATTTTGATTATAAACCTACAGGTAAGACAGAAATACATACCATCGATATTGCAGCATGCGTGATCTGTAAAACATCTACACAAGCAACGACAAATCCCTCTGCAAAATAAATGTTATCACAATAAATCACCTCCATACTTAAGATCTTCTTTCCTTTAAATGGTCTGTATCCTTTTCAGAGAAGAAAGGCGTTTCAGGATCTCTTTTCACTACAAAATTCAGATTGTAAAAAAATTCTTACCTCTATCCAAAACGGGAAGATGCAAAAACTTTCCATCATGCATTATGTGCAGCGCACCAAGGATTGTTGTCTCTAATGTTGCACATTCAGGATTTGGGGTCATTACCTTTTATGAGGAGATTGGGAAAGGAACCAAATACAATCAGAAAGAGTAAGCCTAAAGTACTACAATATGAGAAGATTCAATAGTGCTCCAGGTGCACAGAGAAATAAGTGAAAGGGATTTTTGAAAAGCAAACCTTTTCCACCAGAGTCAACTCAGGAGAAAGATTGTGTGCCACTACTCGCATGAGAATATCCTTTGAACTGCAGTACAGTGGCAGAAAACAGCCATAAGCAAGCACATTGTCATAACACCAAAGTAAAAATGAAATTGAACCTTCTGAACAATGATTTTGCACACTGATGCATTAGTTACATATCAACAATACAACATGCACATTAGAGCAATGGCAAAATAACAAGTGTTGCAAGAAGAGCCATACGTAAGGATCCCCTGAATCTTATTTCCAATCATCATGACAACCGAATTAACCCGCAATTCCCGCATTTTTTTGGCAGCAACGTACACAGGATCTGATGCTGAAACAATTGCAACTCTACAAACATATAAAGCTACAAAACTTGGTAATAATGCAAAAGTATATAACATTTCTTCGTGAATTTACAGAGAAATAAGAAGGTTAAATGAATTACTTTGTATTTTCAGAAATGATGGTCGATAAGGAAGGTTTAAACATCCGCTCCCTCAATGTCTCTATAAAAGCATATGGAGCTGAAAAAGATGATAAATGATTTTAGTAATCAAACTATTCATACCTAATGCATTCATGTAAAATTCATTTAAGAGAATAAAATGATGTAGACTTCTGGATGCATACAAAGGGATTTCAATACTTGATCGAGCATATTAAGCATCATGTTCATCCCCCTCATTCATTTCCAAAAAAAAGTAGTCTAGATTTTAGTATATCCGTTATTGAAGCTATGAAGTGAATTAACTTAATCGGATGTTGAACAATACCATAATAAAAAAGAAAGTTTAGCAGCCTTTCTAACTACGAAAGTCTTAACTGGTATGACAAATGGACACATGTTAACAATAACAAATACATCCAAGATTCAAAGGAATAAAGGAAAGGTATAAAATAAACAATTATAATAGTGCATATCAAGCTTTTGAAAACAAAAGTCATTTCATTGGAAAGAACAGATAAAAAATGGTTTTGAATCACTCATTTGACTTTGTAAAGATGCTCATTAGACACCGGTCCAATTGCTTAACCCGGGCCATATAGACAAATATCCTTCAATCTTTTTAGAAATCAAATAAAGAGAGCAATAGTGTAACTAACTTATTTGTTATTACTCATCCAAATTATATTCATTTAAATGATCAATGGATAGATATTAAGACTATTGGTTTTACATTTTTTTTTTTGGTAATAAACAGTGCTTTTCATTAAAGTATGAAAAAGCCTCAAAAAGGCAAAGGAAGAACTACAAAAAAGCCTCCCAATTAAAAGCTATACTAGATGGAGCATAATTACAAAAAAATTTACAATTTGCACTCCAAATGGAGGCATTAAGGACACTCCCCTCCCACACATCCTCCCAAGGCTTGCATATATCATTGAAGATACGACTATTACGCTCAAGCCAAATATTCCACAAAATAGCTCTAACCGCGTTATCCCAAAGGACTCTTTTTTTTCCTTTAAGCAAAGAACCTCCCAAGAGAGCAAGCACATTAGTTTTAGGGTTCTTATGACCAACCCAGTGCATATTAAACATCAAAAAGAGACGCTCCCAAATCTTCATTGCAAAGCTGCACCCAAAAAGAAGATGTCCAGTAGTCTCCGAGCTGCTTCTACAAAGACAGCACCAATCCGGCTTGAGGTTGAGCCAAGGTCTTCTAGCTTGCAATCTATGATTAGAATTGATACCATCATTAAGAATCAGCCAAAGGAAAACCTTAACTTTCTTAGGGAACTTGTCCTGCCAAATGAGAGTAAAGGAATCATCCTTCATTTTCCCAGAAAAATCCCAAAGAAGGTTGAGAGCCGAGCTGCAAGAGAAGCCATTGGAGACATGCGGAGACCACACTCTTCTATCATCCTGAAAATTAGGCTTAATTGGATCCAAAAGGGCTAGCAAGGACAAGAACTCCTCCACCTCCCAATCATTCAAATTTCTTCTCAAGGCAATAGACCATGCATTAGCCTCCTGACACCAAAAGTTGCTAACAGAATGGGACTTTAAAGTAGCAATAGAAAATATGTTGGGAAATTGAGAAGCTAAAGTAGAGTTACCAATCCAAATATCATCCCAAAACAGAGTCTTACACCCATTGCCGATAACAAAAGAACAATTGGAAGACATTAAAGATTTAAGCTTGTAAATAGCCTTCCACGGGCTTCTATTAATGCAACGGGGATTAATCTTAGAGCTCCAACCACCAAAATCAACTCCATGAATACCAGCTATGACTTTATGCCAAAGAAGATGGGACTCAATGGGGAACCTCCAAAGCCATTTAAGAAGCAGCGCCTCATTCTTCTTAGTTAAGCCACCAAAAGCCAGACCTCCTCTATTGAAAGGTGGGGGGATAAGATCCCATTTGACCAAGTGATCACCCTTACTGTCAGCACCTTCCCAAAAAAACTTTCTAAGAGACTTATCAATGCGCTTGGCAACTTGGACAGGAACCTTGAAAACAGACAGGAAATAAGTAGGCAAGCTACTGAGGACTGAATGCACCAAGGTGAGCCTACCACCTCTCGAGATAAGCAGCTTCCTCCATTTAGAAATCCTTTTGTCTATCTTGTCCACAACCGGGTCCCAAAAAGCCAAGGAGTTGGGGTTACCACCAAGGGGCATACCAAGGTAGCTTAAGGGGAGAGAGCTTTCCACAAACCCAAAAAGACCAGCCACCCTTTGAGAATCAGCAGAAGTGAGATTAATACCCACCACCGAGGACTTGAGCTTGTTTACATTAATCCCTGAACCTGATTCAAATAACTCCACAGCTCTAGCAAGGTTGGAAAGGTGAGCCATATTAAAATAGGAAAACAGCAAAGTGTCATCCGCAAATTGTAAATGAGAAACCTCAATATTGCCAGCCGCAAGACCCTTGATCTGATTCTGGGCTTGATTAGTCATGAGAAGCCTACTGAAACTATCAGCCACTAAGAGGAAAAGAAAAGGGGAGAGAGGGTCACCTTGCCTTAACCCCCTAGAAGCTTTGAACATGCCTCTAGCCTTGCCATTGATGAGAATTGAGAAGTTGACACTACTGACACAACCCTTCATCCATCTACACCACTTTGAAGAAAAACCCTTTTTCTTAAGGATTTGGAGCAAGAAGCTCCAATCAACACTATCATAAGCTTTTTCTAAATCCATCTTCACCACCACCCTTGACCCTTACTTCTTCTAACTTCCTCCACAAGCTCATTAGCCACAAGAACAGAATCCACAATCTGTCTTCCTCCAATGAAGGCATTCTGATAAATAGAGATAGTTGAGGGGAGCACCAGTTTCAGTCTATCTGCAAGGACTTTTGCTAAGATTTTATACAAACAAGTGGTAAGACTAATAGGTCGAAAGTCCATGATGCCGAGCATCGATCTTCTTTGGAATGAGAGCTATAAAAGTTGCATTCACACTAGCATTGATTATACCATTCTCAAAAAACTCATGGAACACCATCATTAAATCGATTTGATGATGTTCCAAGATTTTTTAAAGAATTCCACTGTAAAACCATCAGGGCCTGGGGTCTTGTTGATTCCAAGATCAGAGATAGCCTTAAAAACCTCCTCCTCATTAAAAGGCTTGACTAAACTCAAGTTCTCCTCCCTAGAGATAGGTTCCCAATCTGTAACATTCCACAGGAGCCTAGAGCCGCCCTTCTTAGTGAACAACTGAACGAAGAACTCAATAAACTCCTTCTCAACCGCTTGATCATTCATTAAAAGAT
This sequence comes from Gynostemma pentaphyllum, assembly GCA_028015215.1. NCBI lineage: Eukaryota > Viridiplantae > Streptophyta > Magnoliopsida > Cucurbitales > Cucurbitaceae > Gynostemma > Gynostemma pentaphyllum. Next base: position 51,291,536 of record CM051352.1, read on the forward strand.
TGCCCGACCTGTCCACCACTTGATTGATAAAATTCTTCTTCCTTCTCCCATTGATAGAGTTATGGAAGACTTTAGAGTTTTCATCACCCCCTTTGATCCAAATGAGCTTGTTTTTTTGCTGCCAGAAAATAGATTCTTTCACCACCACATCTAACAAAGCTGCTCTCAAGTTAAATCTCTCAATCTTTTGGTCGTGGCTCAGAGTCCCTGCCTCATCTAGATCATCAAGAATCTGGATATCCCGTTGCAAGGCCGACTTTTGAGAGAAAATATTCCCATAGACTTCTTTATTCCATTCCTTTAACTTATCTTTCAGCTTCTTCAACTTGACCATGAAGGAGTGCCCCGCCCAAAGGTCATTATCAAAGGAAGCCCACCACTGACTTAAAGTCTCTTGAAAGAGCTTATGCTCCAGCCACATATTTTCGAATCTAAAAGGAGAGGGTCCCCAATTAAAGTTACCCGTAAGAATAAGAAGGGGAAAGTGATCCGACGTGGGTCTAATTAATCTTTCAAGACGAACATCGGGGAAATGAGATAGCCAGCTTGAAGACACAAGTACTCTGTCGATGCGAGTATGCACTGTTGCATCCCTGAGATTGGACCAAGTAAACTTCCCATTTCTCATAGGCAGGTCTTCTAGAGAAAGATCGTCAATAATCTTGTTAAAGTCACGCATACTTCTAGTCAAACGACCACCTGTCGATTTTTCAGAAATCCTCCTAATAACATTAAAGTCACCACCTAAAATCCACTGGCCTGAGCACAAACCACCAAGCGCTGCCAATTCAAACCAAAAATCGCCTCTGTCCCTCTTATGGTTAGGGCCATACACACCAGTCAACCAAAAAGAGGAAGAGTCAGCAAGAGAGACCTTTAAGGAGAGCGAAAACACCCCTAGATGAGCCTCCACAACAGAAAAGCTAGGGTCAGACCACATAATGAGGATGCCCCCTTTAGTACCATCAGCATCTAAAGCCACCCAACCAACATACCTACTGCTCCAAATAGACTTGATAATGAATCTATCCATCTTAGCAATTTTAGTTTCCTGGAGAATGACAAAGTCAGGGTCATGACTACGGATTAAGTCTCTAATCAGGCTTCTTTTTGACCTTGCCCCTAGGCCTCTTACATTCCAAAAGAGAATCTTCATGTACAACCCACATTGACCCTTTGGAGAGAAGGCTTACTAGCCTTGGATCCCTCGTAGTTGACAGAACTTTTAAGACCATCCAGCTCTCTTTTTCCTTTATTATCTGGAGTCTTAAGAATCTTGGTAGGGTTGCATTTCGAGATAGGAGCAATAAGGGCATCTGTAGATCGAAGCCAATCTGCCAAAGTAAATCTTCTTAATCCTCCACAATCAACAAACTCGATAAAAGTGCCCTCACTTATCTCTGAAGCTTCTGGAGAAACCACCAAGAGGGTTGAAGTCTCTGAATTAGCTTGCTGAATACTACGCCTAGCCTTAGACTTCTTCTTTTTTCGATGGATGATAGTAGCTTCAGTAGCTTTAAGCCACTCCTCTAAGGGCAGTCTCATCATCCCCTTGAGGTCTTTGAAAATAATAAAAGACCCCATCTCCTTCTCCATCACCACATCTGAAGCGACTATGGCACACTCCTGAACAGCAGTGTCGAGTTGAAAACCCTCTTGACTCTCTTGAATTTCTGGAACAAGCACGCTTTCCTGGGAGAGGCAAATATCAAACCCCCTACTAGAATCCGCTGTAGTACAGTCATCCTCATGATGTTCTAAATCATAAAGTTTGTTAATAAACAAAGCCTCCAGGAAGGACCTTCCTGAGGATGAGTCTTCAAGCTATCTTCCCCTTCCACACTCTCGCGGGAGGACTAGAATAATAAAACTCGGGTCCGAATCGAGTCATGGCCTTTAGAGTACTCGGTAGTATATTTTATCTCACCACTTCTAAACAAAATGCGTGTGGGAGTCACATTCCTAGGGTGTTTCTTTTTAGAAAGACTATTGTCAGTCTCCAAAGCTGGAAAAGTAGACTTTTCCTTCTCTACTTTTTCTGAACGCATACCACCATCCACAAATTTCGAAGGAGGGGTTTGTTGGCCAGCCACCCTAGAGTTCAACTGTAGACTCTTATCAGACTGAAAATTCAAAATTTCCTCCTCGAAACCCTCAAAAAGGTGATCAGAGTCCTCACCAACCCTTTCACATGTCTTGTCAAACTCCTTACTCGAGTTTCCCACCTCAAAAGTGGTGTTTTCCCCCAAAAACAGTCTGGCAGAACTATTTTGCAGACAGTGCTCTGACGCAGCCGCCGATGGCAGAGAAGGAGGGAACTGTTGAGGGACAGTAAAGGACTGTTGATGAACAGGATTCATAGGCAGACTTTTACCCATATCTTTCCAGCTGTCTCTCAGAGTATCCATAGGATAAGGACCACCTTTACCATCCTCTCCGGTGAAGTGAGAGGCCTTCTTCCGATGGGGAAAACCATGATTTGCCGGCGAGAATTTTTCCAACAACTTCCAATCTTCAAACGCCACCACATTGGCTATGAAACCAAAGCCCTCTGAGTTCATAACTTCTATTTCTGTCGGGATAAAACCACAAGTATTAGCTCTAACCTTGATGACAGCTTCGAAGCAACCAACCCTGCTTAGGGTATTATTAGAGCACTTAATAAAACCACCACACAAATCTCCAATAACCCTGAAAACATCCAATCCCCAATAAATGAGGGGGATATTTCTCACCTTGACCCAACCACCATAGGAGGGCAATAAATCCATTCTGCTATGAATGGAGCTATCCCAAAAATTAAACTTTAAAGTGATTCCTTTATAGGTGGACCAATGTTGATTGGTGCATAACTTTAAAGCCATCTCAACACTAGGGCATTTTAAGAGAGCTTTATCAGGGTGAAAGGGATTTATTTCAAATCTCTCAATTCCAGACCATAACTTAATGTTCAGAAGCACTTTCCCCCAATCATCATGAAAGCATCTCCTTATAACTACAATGGTGTCACTAAGGTTAAGGGGGAGGATATCCTGACCAAAGTCTTCGATATCCTTAGGAACCAGAGGTTGGCTTACACTGGGCTTCTTTCTGACCTCCTTTAGAGGTTTAGTCTTCACAGCTTCAGCAAAGGTCGTAGCTCTTCTAATGAAGGCTTGCTTCATGGGCTTAGTCTTGGATAGCACCTCCTCTTCTTTAATCTCATAGTTTCCATCTATCAGGTTAGTAAACTTTCTCCAACCCTGATTGTTGACCCCCGCAGGGATAAATAAGTTGGACTTTTCTCCATTCGAGGACACCTTATAGACATCAGCAAAAGTCCCTCTCCTATTAGTAACTTTATGAACCCAAACAGTGCCATTGTCACATTGTCGTTGCATAAAGAATTTATGGTTGTTGGGTCTATCTATCAACATATCGATAGCATCTCTAATCCAAGCCACCATTTGGGGTTCTAAAGAGATAGCAAACCATTTGTCTCTATTTTTTTCTCTTAAGAGAACTTTCCCCTTCTTAGTTATCTTATCAGGGCCGATGAAGAAAATTTTGTTATCTATTCTACATCTACTCTCTATGGAGAAAGCCATAAGCCACCAGCTAGGAAGCCGCTAGAGACATCCGGTGAAGAAAAAGAAAAGGAAAGGGAGTAAGGTAACAAGAAAGAGATCAGAGAAGACAAGGGTGACAAGGATGACACCCTGGCCGGCGGGAAGGGGAGGGGCAGCCTCCTCCGGTGTGAAAGACACCGGGGGGCTTCAAAAGGGACTTTCCTCGATAACAGTGTCCCACCTTAGTTTCTCCATCTAATACCTTTCTTCTCTTTGCTACCGTTCAAGTTCTCTTTGTGATTATAACTCTCTCTCCATTTGACTATTGGTTTTACATTACCATACATATCCAAACAATACTTTATATAAACGATCCTTGGATAGCAATTCCGATTATTGGTTTTACCATAGACACAAAGGAATATCACACTCTCTCTCTATAAGTCATCTAAAGAGAGAAGGATAATAATTAAAGACGAATTCAGTAACAAGATTTTTTTACTTAAAATTTTCATAATGAGTGCATACACCTCCGGCATTGCTATCTTTATTACAAGGCAGCAAAAATTACTTCAATTGTGCTAGTACATGATCATATTGAAGCAATTGTAAACGACATTCCCCTTATCAATCATTCATGAAACTGCTATATTAAAAGCATATCATATTCAAGCAAAACACCATTAACAAAATTGTTCATTTCACCATTTTAATGTCATCAAAAATAAAAGAAGAAATGTATCATGCATACAAGGACACATCAGATTCACTGAAAAAACACAAACCAGGAAAACCATTTCCCCACTGGCGTTCCACCCCTTCAACTGCAGCGGCAATGGCACTCCCCTGCTCTGCAGCCTTCTCCATTCTCGATATGGCATCATAAAGGCACTTTGTAATATCCAACAAGGCAATGACTTCACCATTTTCAACAACAGGAAGATGCCTAAATTTTCCTATTGAAAATGAAGGGTGAAAAGGTAGAATGCTTAAGTGATTAGGTAATAAAAAATCATCCAAAAGGTACAACTTTATTAACAACAAAACAATTAAATGGTTCGATTTATAGTGAAAATTCAATCACTACGGATATTTCACATATATTGTATATATCTAAAACTAGAAGTATGAATTTATTTTCAAAACTTTTAACTTAAATTACAAATGACCAACTAAACGAACAATTCAATTTTGGAATGCAATTGTCTGCTTGGGTCTAGAGGTGCACTTTCTAGAGGACTAATTGGATGCAATTGGTCCCTTCTATAGTGACCCTCGATCTTGAATTTGTAGCATGGAAGGAAGTGTAATAAGATATGACCCCTCCCACAATGTCCTCTTGAGTTATTGTGGATCTATCCTCCTTGACTAGCAATGGAATATGGTCCTTACCTTTCCTGAGGGGTGCCATTCTATGAAAGAATTTGGAATCACAATCACCATCCTTAATCCGATTTAGCTTTGTTTTTTTGTCTCCATGAAATTTTAAATACTCATGACAAATAGGATCAAGAGATTCTCCCTAAGAACATCATAGCTGCAGTGTGGAAGAAGATTGTATCCCAATAAAGTTATGTTCGTATGGGCTTCTCTCTACTAGCTATTATATTCAATTGATTTAATAGAAGCAACAACCAACTATTGTGTGTAACAAAGGCAGGACAAGGAATAGGCATAAAACAAACCCTGAACCATTTTCTGAAGTGCTTCAATAGCAAGGGAATCTGAAGTAACAAAAATAGGATTTCGTGTCATGATTTTCGATACAATTGTCTGCTCCGGTCTCAGCCCTTCCGCTATGACTCTGGTGGCGACATCCTACAAGCATCAACATATACAACAAATTCAAAAAACAATGATTCAAAATAAAAAAGAAAGGGGGCAATGGATAGAAATAAAATGAGTAACATTGCAAGAAACAAACCTTATCAGTAAGAATACCCGAAAGCAAAGCATTTGAATCCGTCAGAAGAACCGCATCGACGCGACGGGCAGCCATCCGTCGACAAGCTTCAGAAACCGTAGTCCCTTCCGGAATTGTGAGAGCTTTCGATAACTTAAGCTTCTTAACCGTCCTTTCCCCACCAGAAGATCTATATAATTCCCAAAAAAAAAAAACACATCATTTCCAACGAAATAAATCAAGCATGGCATAAAACAGTTGTTTTCAGGGGAAATTTTTTTAAAAAAAAAAGCTTTCTCACGTCGCTTGAGAAGGAGGTGGAGAAGGCGGTTTAGAAATGGTGTCATTGGTGTTTCCATTCTCAACGGAGGCGGACTTTCTGGTCGATGTGGATGGAGCTCGCTTCTGGCTTAGGCTCGTCTTTCTCGGACCGATTTGACTACTCATCTTCAACCAAATCAAAAGTTAGGGTTTTCAATATCTGGATGTAATAAGCTTCAATCAGATTAAAATCTGGCTGCTGTTTCCGATTGAAAGGCTTAAATTTCAGAACTGTAGAGAGAGAAAGAGAGGGACGTGGGAGGGAGAGAGAGAGATAATAGGCTATTACCCTCTCCCTAACGTCAGTCAATCTTCCCAAACTTTCAAATTAATACTCTCTATTTATATTTTCAAAATTATTATTTTATGAATCAAGAATGCGAACAAAAAAATTATAGCTCGACAAAACAAGACCGCACAAAAGGTTATCAGGGAGAGTTTGAAATAATTAACTTGTCCAATTTTTAACGATGATAAATTGAAACGAACCGAACCAGTTTCACCCCTATTTGAAAGGGTAGATTTAAATTTGAAATAAAAAATAAAGATGAAACTAACTTCTATTCCCTACCTATTTAAAATTATTAATCAATAAAATTAAATTAAAAGTCTAATATTAAATTATTAAGTATTAGGGTATGGAAAAAAAAAGTATTAGGCTGAATTTTTTGAAAAAATTATAGTCTCTAAAATTAAATCAAGAATTACACATGTTTGATTGCAGGTGGTATTAACTAAAATTATTTTTATCAAATAGAAATTTATTTTGATTTAAAAACTAATTATCTAATTTTATCAAATGTAATTATTATAATTTTTTAAATTAAAAATTGTTGGGAATTTAAAATGTTGTAAATCCTAAACTTCCTGATCCAAGAACGATAAATAATGCAATAAAAAATAATAACAAATTTATGCAGATTCTCAATTGATACGTTATGTCTTCTATGAAATTTAAAGATCCATTATGAAATTGAAGAATACATCAAATTGAGATAATAACAAATAATATTTAATTACTCATAATTATATAAAACATTCGAGAATCACTTAAACCGTTATGCACTCTAAATTACTCTCAATAGAACACAAACCTTTAAATAAACCTTACCATTGTTGAACCAAACCCATGTTGCCTCTCTCTCACTCTCGGCCGTCACAATTTGTGAGACAAATTGCAATGCAAACTCATCTCCTTTGTATACCAAACAAAAGCAAAGTAATTCCATATATTTACTTTAGTTTGGGCTTTGACTTGCATTTGGGCTTTTCTTATGAACTTGGGCCAACTCATCGATTTGGGTCCATTTGCATAATAATCTCCCACTTTGAAACAAATCAAATCATCTTTTAACTCTCACTATAATAATGCTTGGAATTTTATCATATCTACCCCAAATTTAAGACGTGTTATCAAAAATACCCTCTCCTATGATACTTTCATTTTTACCCCTTGGTTAGTTATAGTCATCCCACTAACTTTAATTGGCTAGCCTCCATGTGTAAAATTAAGGGTAATTTTGATAACTTCTACATACATAGGGTAAATTTGAAAACTAGTTTTTCTAATGGGGTACTTATGAAAATTCCCCATAATGCTTCATCACTTTTGAAACACTAAAACTTCAAACTGCAAACTCAAATCGATTTATAAAATTATACATGTTAGAATCCACTAACATTAATTGACATCTACAAGGCCTCTAGTTGTGAGTTATCTCTCATTCATGAAAAAATTAATCCTCTATTAAATATATTTTATACACATAATTTGATATATATATATATATATATGTAAAATAAAGGAAGATTTCATAGTATATGTAAATGTAGCATCTTGAAAGAAAAAAAAACTTTCAAATATATCATTACTTAGACTATTTTTAAATGCAAATAAATTGTATTAACTACAATTTATTATGTTTTCCATTATTTCAACACCCTCCAAACAAGCCTATTAAGAAATTACTATTAGCTAGTGATAGAAGAAGGGACCCTTGAACAAGTGGTAGAAAAATTAAATATTTTTTTAGACCCATAGCATTAAGAGTCAAAAATTTTGAATTATTTTATAATAAATTAATTGAAATATTAATGAAGCTTGATTAAAAAAAATGGGGTCAATATTCGCTTAATCTTCATTAAAGAAAAATATTAATTAATTTTTTTTTAAAAAAAAATAATAATAATCGTTTGTTTTTTTAAGATATTACATCAAATTAATGGTGAGGAGACTCGAACATCCAAACTCATCGAGAGAAGATGTCTAACCAGTTGAGTTATGCTCGTGTTGGCAATTAAACGAAAAATTAATTGATTAAAAAAAACAAAAATGAAAAATTAGCATATTAATTAAGATAATTAAGTTCCAACCAACCCAACCTCTCCCTCTATGAAGTGTTGAGACCAAAATTGGAATATGATGCATCCACTCAACTAACTCTCTCCCTCTCTCTCGCTGTCTCTATCTGTTCTTAGGTTTTTTCAGCTAATTTTACTATAAATAAATATGAAAATTGCATTTATTAAGTGTTTAAATTCTTGCATCCTCCGTCATTTTTTACTTTAAAAAAAAAAAAAAAAAGCTTTGTGTCTTTTGAGAGAATATATTCTCTTTCAAGAGTTAAGTTTTAAGACATTTGTTTGGGAATTATGGGTTTAATCAATTCTGATGGTGTTGTTTACAAGCCTGTTAATGATGTTGATTTGACTTCCCAAAGCTCTGAAATTTATCTCACAGCCGATGTCAAAGGTCTCTCTCTCTATTTTTTTCTCTTCTATTTAATTTTGTTTTTTTTAAAAAAATATCTGAATGAATGAGAATTATATGATTTAATTGGGAATTTAACATTCTTCTCTTCTCTCTGGTTTGGATGTTTTGAATTCCAAAAGGAAAAAAAAAATAGAACGAAAATTTTGTGTATGGAAAACTGAAAATGTTTTCTTAGGTTGAAGTTATGGATGTCACCGTCTAACTTTTTGAATTTTTTTTTATTAATCATTGAAGAAAGTTCCCTTAAAAAGGCTATAGTAATGAGAACGGAGACACAACAACAAATAAAAATAATTTGATTTGTCTATTTACTTTGTGTATAAATCTCTCGGTACTCGATCTTTTTCGTTTTCCTTTAGTTTTATAACAAAACGGAAATAATAAAATGAAACTAAGAGAATTGTGGTGGATTTTTTATGGATAGTTCAGCTCCTCGGATGGTTGGAATTATAGTGAAAATATTTGCATGGTTTTTGGAGTCAAGGATTTTGGGGAAGATACTGTTGTACATTCTCAAGGCCAACAATCGGATTTACAAGGTATGATCTAACAGTTTTCCTATATCTCTATTTTTCTCTCTCGTTTTTATTGCAATATAATATATTAGGATATTGCTAGTTTAATTAAATATAGAACTTTGTGGTTCGGGGAAGAAAAAAAAAATCAAGAGGGAATTATCAAATAACAGGGAACAAAAATATAAATAATGGTATCGATTTTAAAAAATTTACTAAAATATCATTTTTGGGTTTAACATGTTATTGAATTATAACTTTTATTTTGAGTTCGATAATTGGCATCTAAATAAATTTTTAGATTAGCAAATTTACTAAAGTGTAAGCGTGTTTAATTAATAATTTAAAGTGTAGGGGTATAATTTAACAATAATTCAAAGTGCAGGATTGTGTTTTACATTTAACTCGTATATAATTTTATTTTTTAAAAAAACAAATTGCTTATATGTCCGTTTGCTATGAACATGATAGTCATATGGCAAAAACAAAATTACAGTGTGTTAACTACCGTGTAAATATAGAGCTTTTTTTTATAGTATTATGAATTTTTTTTATCAAACCATAAAAAGTAAATTAAAACTCTTACAAATATAGAAACTAAATTGATAGAATTCGAATTAACGGAATAAAATTTATAATAAAAATAAAAATACATATCTAAAATCTGCTATCTAAAACGTGTGATAATTGAAAAATTCAAAATTCAAAATGAGAGGGTTTACTAGTGAACTTTTGGTTGATTGGGCATTTTAATTAGTGTTACATGCTATATGAAGACAATGATATGGACCATTGCCAATAATATTAATAAATGTGTCCAAAACGTCTGTTTCTTTGGTAGGGTGGGTGGGATGGGAAAGGCATGGAACCTAACCCATCGCACTCACACGGAAATCCTCTTTCCATCAAAATCAAATACAACAAGTCTTGATGCCTTAATCTTTATGAAAATAAAAAAGTGTTGGTCAAAATTAATTACCAAATTTTAAGACTGACCAAACTTAGGTGTGTGTCACATGGTACATTCTTAAATTTTAGGGACATGTTTGTTTGAATATTTATTTACTTAAAAAAAATTGTTAGTTTAAACTAATAGATAATTTAAGTTTATTTATCTATTTTCTTACCCACAAATGTATCATGTGTAGAGAGAAATTATAGCCCATGAAACTTTTTTCAACCGTAAGTAGCAAAAGTTTGATTTGTATTTTTTTTAATAGCACTCTTTTACTTTCATTAAAAATATATAATGAAAGTTTCAAAAAATACTATTTTTGAAAATAATTGCATAATTGACTTTTAAATTTTAAATTTTCTATTTTATTTAAAATTAAATAATTATCATATAAATGAGTTTTTAGGAATTAAAACTCTCATTTATCACAAGTTAATTGTTAATTTAAATTCATAAAGTGACTCAAACTCAGATTTTAAATAAATATTTTCATTTATGTCATTATTTTAGTTATTTTTTCCCTAAAATAACATATTTATAATTCAATAATGTATTAAATCAAGTCAATACATTATTGAATGAGAAATAGATTATCAAAATTAAATTAACATTTTCATTTATAATAAAATTAAATTTTTAGTTCCTGAAATACTAATTTACATAATAATTATTAGCCTAAAATAAAAGTTATAATAACAAATGTTAAAAGTCAATAATTTGTTGAGTTATAAAAAATATGTCATTTCAATAAAATTTAAAATGTTGTGTTAGTTGAGTCATTACATTTTTTCCTTGCTATTTCAAGCTTTCCTCATTTAAAATCGATAATCTCTTCATACTTTTAATAATTTATTATTTTGATTTCAATAAATTATTAAAAAAATTAAACTATTATTCAAATAGAAAAACGAAAAGTAATGACATAAATACATATTAAAGTTTGTTATTTTAGATGATTTCTATATTCGAAATTGGTGAATAGGACATGAATTGAAATGATTTCTTCCCATATTCTATGAATGAAGTTTATAATTCTATGGGGATGTTTGATAATTACTTTTTTGTCCGGGCTTTAAGAATTAAATTTTCTTATGAAAAGAAAAATATTTGCCACTTTTTAAAATGTTTCTAAAATCTGAATTAAATCCTAAAAAGTAAAAACGGTTTTTTTTTATTACTAGTCTCTTATCACATGCGTCGCACATTATAATTCTTTATAATACAAAAATATTTAAAGGTTTCACATTTTTTTTGTTTGACTTTTCTATATTTTATAATTCTTTTTTGAAATGATATTTGTTTTATTAACTTTTTAATTATTAAATGTATTATTATATTCTATTCAAGATTTAAGTTATCATATACTTTATTAATTCAATGAATTATATGTAGTTGATTTTTTTTTATTTAAGACAATTTTTTAAATACTACCGTTAGTTCTAGATACATATTTCTTATTTTTTTCAGTTAATTTATTCATTTCTAGATTACTTATTTCTAACTTTAATTATAATTCAAGAAATTATATTAGTTTTTCTGGTTGATTTTAAATTTATAAATTTGTAAAATATAAAGTTTATTTAAATATTATAAAATACTATACCCTTACCAATTCAATAAATTATATTTTGTTGTAGTTGTTTTAAGTTTTTTTAGTTATTTTAAAATTAAATCACCATCACCTTTATTAAATCATTTAATATTTGAATACTTAAATATAATTTATTTTTCATAAATGAGTGATAAATCTACACAATGAATGGTTATTCATTTTAATATCACATTCATTTTCACATGTTGTACTTAGTTTTTCAACTATTTTGTAATTTGATGTTGTGAAAGCAATAAAAAGCTAGTGAATTCATTTAAAAAAATTGACTATTTCTTATTCATTGAAGATAAAATATTTTAATCTTATTATAAAAAATGTTGAAAAAAGAAAAATAAAATAAAATAGCTTGAATATATGAGAAAAATAAAAATATGATTAAAACGACATAAACCTATTATATTTTACTAACTCCAAAATCTATTTTTCTAAGAGTATATGAAATGTGGCATGCAATTTAAGGATAAAAAAGTATAAATAACAATGGTATTGATTAGTAATTTTGAGATCTTAAAGGTATATATAATGGCATTTATATTTGGTATAATAGTCTAAAAATGTTTCTCAAATATCCCTTCTTTTGTATATTAAAGATAAATAATTTAGATAAGTTTTTTTTAAAAAAAAAAGGGAAAATAAGATGAGTAATATGTCCATGGACACACTTAGGCCCCGTTTACCTACAAGTAATTAAAAAAGTGAAGAATCGGAATGGAAATCAATCAAAATAAAAAATAAAAACATTAATTTGATATTGTTTACTTATATTTTTTGGGAATCATGATCATATTCCTTTCATATTGTTTACTTGTATTAGGAATGAAAATAAGATGTATTCTAATTACTATACTGTGAGCAATTGAAAATACATTAACTAAAAATGTATTTATATATAAATTTAGTTTATTATATTTCATTTTAATAATTTATTTGAAAATAAAAAATGATAAATAATTAAAATTAAATAATTGACCAATAAACTAATTACTAATAAAATTAAAATTAATGGTTATTAATAATGAATTATTAAAATATAGTTATAGTTATTGATAAATAAAATTAAAATTTATTACCATTAAATAAAATAACAATAAAATAGGAGAGAGATTATTTATAGGAAAAATAAAAAAAGTGGGTGAAAATATAAAGTGTGAAAATAATTAATAAAATGACGTGGGTCCTATGTAATGAGTCAAGTTTAGCCGAAAGAGTCGACCGAAATCTCACTCAAATCTATCCTCGAAATCGAAAGCCGGGGGGAGTTATTTTTCTCCAAAATCACCGAAAACAATGGAGAAATCGCCGAAATGAAGACGATTTCGGTTGAACTTCGGATAAACGTGGCACGTATCAGACAAATATTATCCTAACTTGGCGATATTTCGGAGAAATTTCGAAGAAGATTTCGCTGGAACAAATTGAAGTTGCAGGTTGAGAGAAAATAGGGAGGAAGAAGGAAGATGTGCACGGTTTTCAATTAAGGCCACAAAAAGAAACAGAAAGAAAGAGAGAGACAGAAAGTTGGAAAAACGTGCTCTAATCTCTATTTTCATTAAAAGGCAAAAAAAGAGAGAATGACAAAAAAAAAATATGTTTTGATTTTAATTTTTGTTTAAATTTAATTTATTTTCTTACAAATGTCTTTTTAAATATTGAATTTTGATTTTGATTTTATTATTATATATCTTTTAATTTGAATGTGATATGTTTAATACCATTGAAGTAAAAATATAATTATGTTATTATAATTAGGGGTGAAAGAAAAAACGAAAAACCGAAAAATAAACCGGGCCGAAACCGTAAAAAACCGAACCGTCCCGGTTTCCATTATGCAAAAACCGAACCGAACCGACTTCTAAAAAATAAGTAAAAATCCTATATCCCTTCCCTATTTCCCCCTAATTTTTATTCATTTGTTTTATTTTATATATTTATTTATCACTTTATTTTAATTTATATTTTATATATTTTTTCAACTAAGTTTTTGTTTATGTTTGATTTTTTTTTTGTTTCATCCTTCAATGTTGGAGGATTTTTTAAAAAACTAAATGTAAATGGCCTATACTAGAAAAACCGGAAAAAACCGAAAACCGAACTGGCAAAAACCGTTCAAAACCGGGCCGGTTCCTATTATAAACCGGACCGAACCGAACCGGTTTCACCCCTAATTATAATGCCTATAATATTTCTTTTAAAAAAATCATCTAACATTATTGTCAATTTATTTATTATTGTGAAAAAAACATACTTTAATATTATATTTCGATAGATTTTAGGGTAAAATACCATTTTGGTCCCTGAACTTTCACTCAAGTTTTGTTTTCGTCACTGAACTTTCAAAAATGACGTTTTTCGTCCGTGAACTTTCCAAATCGTTTCTTTTTCGTCCTTCTGTCTAAGGCATTAACAGAGGGCTGATGTGGTATTCATTAAATGATGTGGCATTATGTATGTTGGCAATTATTATAAATGATGTGGAAAAACCAAACTGATGTGGCATCATCTGCACCTTTTAAACACACCTAACAGATGTGAACCATCTCTTCTTCTCCGGCAAACCCAACATACCATCCCATGTTTCAAACAGCAAACCCAGAAACTTCTTCATCGAACCAAGAGGACTGGATGAAAAACCCAAAAATTGTTCTTGCTTCATTCTATACCAAGATCAGAACGTTCCTCCCTTCAAGAACAAAAAAATTAGGACAAACTACATAATGGAAGGAGAAATCTGTCATTAAAACCCATAAATTTGTCATTAAATCATATTCAGAAATATGGAGAAAAAAAAGGGTCTTGTTCTTCTTTTATGCCATTTGTTTATAAATCTAGAAAAATAAATTCTATTTCTTGGGTTTTATTTTTCTTTCTAGCCCTTTGAAATATTAGATTCGGCTTGATTTAAGACAAAATGATTTTTTGTTTCCCCACAAATGAAGTGTAAAAAGCGGTGGTTTGGCTCGAGATTCAGCGATTCCCTGTGATAGAGCTTGATTTCCCGATGAGCTTCAAGAAATCAAGTGGTAATGATAGAGCTTGATTTTGGTTTGGGCTTCCATTTTCGATGAGCTGAGACTCAATGAAGACTATGGAAATGACAATGGAGTTTATATGGTTCTGATTTTCAAATCAAACATAGTGGGTTTTTCTACCTCATGGAACACCTTCCATCTTCAATGTTTTTCTCAAATTGGAGGAGATGGTGTTCTTCCTGAAGGATTTAATTGGTAGAAATGATGGGTTTTGTGGAAGTCTACGAAGAGGGGTGAAGTGAGAGATAAGGGGGAGGAGAGAGAAAAGAGAATAAAGAAGATGGCCACATCAAAATATAAATAAAATAAGCCACGTCAACCTGCCACGTCATTAAAAATACTACATAAGTGAGTGACTAACGGTCAACTAACAGAAAACTTAACAGAAGGACGAAAACAAAACGATTTGGAAAGTTCAGGGACGAAAAACGTCATTTTTGAAAGTTCAAGGACGAAAACGAAACTTGAGTGAAAGTTCAGGGACCAAAATGGTATTTTACCCTATATTTTATTATACTTTATACATTTTATTATGTTAACATCATTTTTAGGAGTATTATTTCATTATATAATAGATTATGATTTAATTAAGCTATTATGAAATTTTCATTCAAAAAGTCACAAAATTCACCTATATTTCCATCATTTCCGTGATTTTTCCGGGAATGTTCGTCAACATAGACATTTCCATCAACACTCGACATTTCTATCGACGTCGACATTTAACTCCTTGGTCCTATGGAATAAGAAGTGAGAATGAGATTGATTAGTTTTTCATAGGGATAAGATTACCCCATATTCAAGGAGTGCTACCTAATTTTAAGGTGGATCCTATATTGATTCTTGATGAAATTTTCATTCTCATTCATTTAGCCCCTATTTGGTTCACTTTAATATAAGATACTCTAGTAGTCTAATACTTGGAAATTTGATACCCGAGTATTTGATTACTAGAAATCTTATATTACTGTGTTTGTTTAACTTAATAATAACATGAGGATGTCTGGTAATTTGAACTGATACAACTTCACGCAATGATTCATTTTCATAATATGTTACAGAATATATTCCACAATATACAAATAGAGATAAATTCAATGATGAAGAAAATATAAAAAAAAAATAAAAATCTTGCAATATCAACAACAATAGGGTTCAACTTAAAGGAAATTGGAGGTCTATCAAATGTATAGAGAATAAATCAAAATATAATAAAATTAATACCCAGAGGAAAATATCTTAATCAAATAAAGCAAAATAAACACCAAAGCAAAACACAAAATAAAAAATATATAAATCGTTGAGAGATGATCTTGATCAAACTTATTGTATTAAAAGAGAGAAGGTGTTATAAAAAAAGAGAGAGAGAGGATTAATTAATAATACAAAAGGAAGCCGGAGAAACTAAATAATTATGAAGAAGTGGAAATGTGAGTCTAGGTTCTTCTTCTAGTTTTATTTTTGTTTGTATTCATAATTAAATAGGGTTAAAATTGTAAAAAAAAATTACCTTCTCATGAGAATTGTAGAAAATATCCAAATTTGAACGTATTCAAATATCTGATATTTGAGAAAGTCATATATTATTGAGATATTTTTAAATAACCCTCAAACAAACAATGGAATTAGATGCATTTTATAAGAGAATCTTAAATTACAACAAATCAAATGGTGGGTTATTCTCATTTGGCTTCAATTTTAAAAGCATAATCAAATTATTATCCAACGGAATTGTAGTTTTCATCAACTTACTTTTGTTTTTAAAATTGGTTGAAATTTCAAAAGAGAGTAAGAAAAAGATCAAGAAATCTTCCATAAAAAAACTTAAATTAAAAAAAAAAACAAAGGACGAGTGATTTTTTAGAAATAAGGTTTGAAAATAGTTTTCTGTGTTTTCAAAAAAAATCAAGAATATATTTTTATTAAGAAAATTTGTTTAAACGGTAGTTTTTTTTTTTAAAAAAAAGAGAACAAAAATGAAAACAATATAAACAATATTTTTATTTGTTTTCGTACTTTTATTTATTATTTATAGCTACTTCTCATTGAGTAAGTATTCCTAACCTCCACCCGCAAACATAAAAATATTTAAAAAAAAAATTAAAAATTGAAAAAATAATCATAAATGGAGATAAACAAATTACAACCCTGGAATGTAGGGACTAGGGAGAGTTACTTGTTGAAGAGCGACTAAGTTTTATCCTTACTCTTATATAATCATTAATTATATTTTTTTAAAGTATAATTGAATTTAAAATACAATTTTTTTAAATTAATACATGGAATAAATAAATAAAAGCCCAAAATTCGAATCTCCATCTCTATGGCAAAAAAAACAAGAGTCGATCAAAATTCATTAGAGAATTTAAAGTATGACCAAACTTAGTTCGAAACCATAAATCCGTTCTTCAATTTTTAGAGAAAATTACACAAACCACCTATGACCTATGGAAATTATAACACTTGCATCCTTAAATTTTAAGTAAAATATCCGATAAACTTTATAATATGTTAAAATTAATTTGATAGAAAAAAAATAAATAACCTTGCCATTTTTCAATTTCTAATGCCATAATTTTGCAGCTCATTGCAAATGCAGAGATAGAAGAGTCACCAGTTTTCATTCCCTCCCATCCTTTTGATGGTATGATTTTTTTTCTTATTGTCCATAACATTATGCACTGTCACTAATTTTGTAAATGCATCAGAATTTAATTCTGAAAACCATATTACAATTCCCAATTTCTTTTCATACATTACCACTGTAGAAAATTGGAGATTTAAAATTCTAAATATGCTTAAAAAAGAAAACAAGGAACTCCAACGGAAGTTACTTAAAATGAGTACCCACTTTGAGAATATGGAGGCTAAGATCGCGTTTGATAACTATTTTCGTTTTCAGTTTTTATGTTTTAAGTTATAATTGTTTGATAACTGTTTTTAGTTTTTTGTTATTGGAAAATAGAGAACTAAATATGTTTGATAACAATTCCTAAAGAAGGAAGACACATTCTTTAGTCTTTTAGCTTGTATTCAAGTATTGAATCAGTCAAGGATGAGTTGTATTTACAAATTAATAATAATCTTGCTAATCATGATTAGTCCTATCTTGTAACTGCATTTCCTATTTACCTCCTTTACTTCATACTTTAGAATGAATTCAAGCATTCAACATGATTATTACGGTTGAGAATATATATAAATGATTAAATTTGCCTCAGCCCAACAAGTTAAGTTTTTTTATCTATTGGTGATTTAACATGACATCACACCTAGGAGGTCCTGAGTTCGAATCTTTGTAATAATATTTTCTCCTGGCCTTGTGTAAAAATCCAAACTCACACGTGAGAGGGAGTGTTGAGAATTTATAAATGATTAAATTTGCCTTAGACGAACAGCAGTTGTGCTCCGTTTTCTTGGTAAATAGCTCTGATATATTTAACAATGAGATATACACATTTTGCCTTACTGATATTTTACATTGATTCACAGAAACAGAAAGTGAAGAGGTAAAGTACATAAACTCAGATCTTTCTGAAACAGAAAAAGTTCAAGAGGCAGTTAGTTGTCTACCTACAACTACAACAACTACATGGACAGAGAAAGGAGTAAATTCATTTCACCGTTGGACTATTATGGACTATTCGAAAGCATACTGTTCAAGAGAAATAACTCCTCTAACTGTAAGCCATTGCCTGTTTTTTTATCAGAATATGTTGTTGTTTAGCTATAAGTGTGCAATATACTTTACGAGCTCGAAATATTCTTTTGTTGTATAGGTTGCTGAGAGATTTATAGCTGCTGTGAGCGTATCGTCGAAACCTCCATTGAACATGTCATTCTTCATTAATTATAATGTTGAAGATATTCTAAAGCAAGCAGCTGAATCAACTGCTCGTTATGAACGCGGTACCTGTTGTGATATGATTATTAATATAAAAACAAACACTGATAATAGATCGTTCTCCATATCCTACTGCAGGTGATTCCTTATTTTCCTTGTATTCTTATTTACAGGAGAACCTATTTCAGTTCTAGATGGAGTCCCAATTGCAGTCAAGGATGAAATAGATTGTTCTCCATATCCTACTACAGGTGATTTAGTGTTCCTAAGTTTTCAATTGGCCATGTTTTTTTAATTTGATATGTTTTCATACTTTATTGAGCATAAGTTGAAAAGATTAAATTTACCCTAGTCCAATTGTTTAAACTTTTTAGTCCGATTTAACGTGGTATCAGAGTAGGAGGTATTGTTATTTCATCCCCATTTATTAATAGTCCAAGTGTTTGGGTCTCGTGCTAATATCCAAGCTCACATATGAAGTGGAGTATTAAGCATATATTGAAAATGTTAAATTTACCCTAGCCCAATAAGGTCTGCTCCTTATCATTAAAAATTGGAATCGAAATTGGCTGGAACTTCTTCTTCATGAGGAGAGGTAAAGAAAGAGAAATGAGATATAATGATCATGCCATAAGACCTTGTTGTGCTGGTTTGAAACTGAAATCTTTATCAGCGGGCCTATGATTTCCGCAGCGGAATTAAATGGAGCAGATTTGACTCGGCACAACACAATAGTTTAAGTTTTTAAATCTAGTGGTGTTGTAACACATGTAATTATATTTTTATTCTAGTGTTTGATAGCATCTTGTTCTTGCAGGGGGAACAAGTTGGTTGCACAAACTTAGACCTTGTACTGGTGATGCAAGCTGTGTGAAATGTCTCAGGTTATGTGGTGCCCTCATTGTTGGGAAAACCAATATGCATGAACTTGGTATGGGAACAAGTGGAATAAATCCTCATCATGGGTGAGAAGATCTGAATTTTTTTCTTGCCTTTAACTAAAAATGGAATCATCCCTATGCCGATGTTTACTAAACTTAACCATTAGCATTTTGTTAGAGAGAAAAAAAATCTCTGTAGGCTGAAGTGATATCCAGGTATTGATAATAGCTTAAGGAACATGGAGTGAATATAAATATGAACAAAACAAGAGATGGCATGTCAAAACCTTATGTTTTGAAAAAAAAAAAAGGAAGATGAAATTACACAAGACGATGTTTACATATTTCGTCACCAAACTCGAGTTTTGTCAATTAAGATGATAAACGCTTTAATATGGATTATGTAGATCTACTAGAAATCCATATAATACCGGCAGGATATGTGGGGGTTCTTCTAGCGGATCTGCTGCAGTTGTTGCTGCAGGATTATGTCCTGCCGCTCTTGGTGTTGATGGAGGAGGTAATTTTATTTACTTAATAATATGGAAGTGCTAAATTTGTAATAAATTATTGGCTTTCATGACAGTACCCTGGTTGGTATAATTGATTCGGGTTAGTTTGTTAGATTTATATATTATTAAATTTATATTAAATTACCTTTATGTAAATGTAAAACCAACTGTCATCTTCAAGAGAGTGTTTAATTTTAGCTACTGAATTGTCTTAATTTGTGATGTTATATAGGATCTGTGAGAATCCCTGCATCTCTTTGTGGAGTTGTTGGTTTGAAGCCAACGTTTGGTTGTGTATCTCATTCAGGGTGACGACTTATGTCTATTAAAAAAAAACATCTCGACTTTTATTCCTTCGATCATTCATGATGAATTGGTTAATGATATTCTCTATTTTCAGTGTCATTCCTCTGAACTGGACTGTCGGGATGGTAGGGATACTAGCAGGCACAGTTGAGGATGCATTTATTGTGTCAGTGTTCCTTATTTTTTGCTTGATTTTCTTAATGCAACTTGTGAGAGTTTGATGAAAAAGATTATTACCTTGTTATGTTGTTCAGTTATGCAGCTATCAGCAGCAGACATCCTTTGCATCAGCCACCCTCTATATTGGTAAGAACTTATTTGAAGTCGATATCGTATCAAACACAAACTTTGATGAGTTCTGTATCGGACTTTATATCAAATTTTGAAGGGTTGTTACCTACAAGATTTCCTATATAAATCCATGCTAAAATACACCCCTGTAGTTTAGATTATTACTAAAACCTTTTTAAAATGAAATTACATGAAAAGGTTTTCCATATTTACTACCATAGTGCACACATTTCCTCTATGGTGTGATGACTTGAGTAATGGTTCGCTCTTCAGATTAATATGCATCCCGAACCATTGTTTTTATCAATGTTTTCACTTTACCTTGTAAAAATCCAGCCAAAACTTTCTTTTCCTTTGCTGAACTCGTCAAGACCGACATCTTGCATCACATTGGCAAAGTATGGGAAGGTTAGTTATTTAACTCGAACTTATTTGACGTTCAGAACTAATACTGTACTATTGTGAAGTTTCTCATTAATTTCAAACCACTAATTGAGATAATTAGTGGTTTAATGACTGCAGTGATGATATAAAAAGTTGTTGTTCCAAAGCTCTGGACAAGCTTCAAAGTCATTATGGTTGGAAGGTATTGCGTTAATGAGCATGTCAAGGTGACTGATACTAGAACCGGTATAACATTGGAGAGTTGCCTTCTAACCCTCTCGTTTTCTTTTAAGACTGTAGCGGTGACTATACCGGAGATTGAAGTAATGCGTTTGGCACATTACTCAACCATTGCAGCCGAATGTAGCACTTCGATGAGTTCTTATCTTGAGAAGCTGTACGTTAATTTCAACCTCCATATTTCCCCTTGATTTTTTCCTGGAAAACCCTGATACCAATTTAAACTGATTAAGACAGGGATTCCTCCCGACTTGGATGGGATGCGAGAGTAGCACTTGCAGTTTATGGTTCTTTCAGCAGCAAGGAGTACTTAAAAGCACAGAAGATCAGGTAATATTGTGTCTTAGGTAATTGTCATATAGCCATCCATGGAATGGAAATCAAGATTATTGAAACCATAACGATTTTGAAGAAATGCAAATGGAGGTTATAACAACATTATTTTTCATATATTTGAATGCTTTTCTATTCTTTATGGCATTTTAGAAGTTTCAAATTTAGTTTGGTTTTTGAAATTACTGTACAATATCGACAGGAATCGCCAGATGCATTTTCATAAGAAAATTTTAGCACGTGCAGATGTCATCGTTTCTCCAACGACAGGGTAATTTTTCAGTTTCTTGTTTGACTCTATATACTGATAAAGATTATAGAGAAGGAAATGTTTCAGATTCTCATATGTTTTAAATTCCTCCAATATGGTCAAATATTTAAATTCCAAAATTTATTCAACAGTGTAACAGCTTACCCTATCTTGGAAGATGCTCTCAGGACTGGAGAACTTGATTATGTTAATGGAGGTAGTGAATTACATGATATATATATCAGTCTGCTCCTCTTTGAACTGTAACTGAATTTTGAAATGTATTGCAAATGCGGTTTTTTTTTAAACTTTTATTTCTTTTGTTCAATGAATAGACTAATTACAAATACAACTTTCAATCAATTCAGCTGCACTTGTTAGGTATTCAATAGCCGGAAATTTTCTCGGATTACCTGCAGTAACTGTCCCAGTAAGATGACAAAGTCTTGCATTTTTATATTTTTGTAGGGGTTTTTCATTTGCTGTTACTAAGTATTGCCAATAACTTGTATGAATTATTCTTTGCAAACAATCTTTTACAGGTTGGATATGATAAAATGGGTTTGCCAATAGGCCTTCAGTTCATTGGCAGGCCATGGTCTGAAGCAACCCTCATTCGAATAGCGAATGCGATGCAGGTACCGTGCCTTTTGGTTACACTAGCAACAGCTTCGACGTCGTTAATATACTTAACAAGAGAAGCGAAAAAAAGGGACTAAGATATTTGACTCATTATATGCAACTTATACAAACTTTAGGGAATATAATATCTGACTATTCCTTGTATAGACTAAGCAATCTAATTTCTGAGCTATTTGTTTTCAGGCTCTTTGTATCACCGATTACCAGAGGCCGGAGGTTTTCTATGATCTCCTTAGCAAATATTATTTTTCTCCATGAATCTCAGTTAACTTGTATGAATGGTGTGCCATATATTGTCCCTGCTTGTATTTCAATTGATCATTACAATCATTTGTAGAATATATCTAAACTACGAGTTCGTTTGTTAATCTTTGCTTCTATGTTCAGTCTTTATATATAATCTTTCACGGAATGTCTGAAAACTCTTTCAGTCTTGTATCACTTGCATCAATGAAGACACCCTATACGTCAATAATGTTTGAATCTTACCTGCCTATTTTGCAAAAACCAAAGGCATTTTGTGTCGTGTGTATATATCATTTTTTATTTGTTCTCTAAAAAACTCATTAATCTCAGTAGCTTTGCGTGTTTGGTCATAAAAAATTAATTCAATCATATCGAGCTTTACATTTCCCCCGCACTACATGTGTTCATTTGAATTAAATTTTCATTTAAAGTCAGAGCACATATACTCGGTGATTTAAAGCATGAAGATTTAGGAGAGAAGCTTATTGTATGACTACTTGTGTACACTCGAGCATGGTTTTAGAATGCATGGTGAGAGGTGACACAATTTAACTAAACAGATTGGACTGTGCCCATAGTGAAGCGAGTAGTCAAGCCGTGGGGACATGTATATTCTTGTCGAGTCAACCAAGGCTGGGAGTTATGCCTTGATATGATCAAGGATAATGATACATTAGTCAGCCCTGGAAGGATGTCATGTTCGGAAGTTGTGAAGAGTCTTGGGATAGGGTGTGAACTTTGCGCAAGGCAGAAGGGCCTTTGACTAGCCTTGTTGGTTAAATGAAAGCAAGTCAAAGTTTCATCTATGAAATTCACACGTAGTCTCTACTAGAGTGTGTTGCTGCTCATCACATTGCTTGTCTACACATGCTAGATGAAATTCACACGTAGGTGGCCATGATCGATGTTGGCTCTCCATCACCCTTGGGCACCGGTGTGCCTAAGTGAGCTACGCCATAGCACACATGTGTCATTGCTAGGGCAAGCATCGTGGGGGCTAGTGTCTCACAAGTGACTTCTTCAAGAGACCTGTTGACAACACCATGCCATTTGAAGAGGAGGACCCTCATCAAAGGAAAAGGCCCATGAGTAGACTGATGGGATTTACCTAAAAGCTCATATAATGCTATAAAGCTAGTCTTGTCCTAGCGGAGAGGTAGGACTTAATTATGAATATTTTGGCTCAGTATAGTTGTAAGATGGACATGGCTGCCTAAAAGAAAGCAAGCGACGTTGCAAGCGTGATGCCTTTGATACGAGAATAGGCAAGTTTGAGAAAATAGATCTTGGCCTACCGATTGAGGCAAGATGTAAATAAGTTGTAGATGAGCCACAATGCACATACGTAAGGGTGCATGCATGACTGAAGGACATTCTGTTATGCATTGAGTGGTTGAGAATGCTGCTAAAGGCTACACCAACGATGAGCAAGAGTATGCTCACTCGTGTGGGTTAGTTTGACGTGAAGGTTTAAGACCTCTATTAGTATGCATTAGATGAGCTCGGTTACTAGGAGAATCTTGTCAGAAGTTCATGATATAGATCATACTATTTTTGTTAAATTAAAAGTACTAAATTTTAAAAATTCGGAAAAAACTTAAATTTACAATTTTCAAAAATGTAATTTTTAAAAACACCCCTAAAAATCCATTCTCAAGATATATAAGCTCCTAACTCTTTACTAATAATATGAGAAAATAAATATATCTAACAAAAATATCTCCTAACTCCTACGGAGATCAGAGATCGGTGGATCTCAATCTAACCAATCTCAATATGAGAAATGTCATTTTTTTAAAAATTCAAAAAGTTTCCTATTTATGAAAAATATCAATTCTTGAAATGTCATTTTTGAAAAAACCTATTAATAAAATTGTTTTCATCCTTAGTAGGGGGATAGGACAATGATTTAATTTAGCATCTATCAAATTTATAAATGTCTAAGAATATATTTCCCAAAGAATGTTATAATTTATTTGATAATTTTTCTTTGATAAATTTAAATTAATATGATAAGGAAAATAAAAAGAAAACAGAAAGAATAACATGGTACAATATCAGCATGTGGTTCCACTTGGAGGAGCTTAGCAAATGGGGATTGGAGCACCATTCCACTCCTTCAAACATTCTAAAATTGAGTCAATCATCTTTCCTTGACACAATGCCGTAAATACCTTCTCACACTCTTCTCCTGGAGATATCACATTTTCTCCCGTCAACAACCTTGTTCCCAATTCTTCTCTAACAAATTTATATATCGGATAAGATCGACATTCCTTAATCTGATTTTCAATCTTCGAGTTTCCGCTCTCATATGCCAACCTCGCATTTTCAACTTCTTTTGGTAGAATTGTTTTTAATTCATCTTCAAATGTGCTAATCTTTTGGAAGATTGAAGTGTTTGTGTCCTTTTCGTTTTCGCCATTTGTAAGTGCATGCTCCACAAGAACTTGCCTCAATTTTTGCATCAATGGATAAGTAGCACTGCATGGATCGTCAATATAAGCAAATGTGTACTCTCTATCAACAACTTTGAGAAGATCCTTTTCACAAAATCTTGATTGGTGAAGTGTGCCATTGGAGGATGTAGTGAGAACTTTCTTGGCTATTAACCGTACCGTGTCTTTCACCGTGCTCTTCAAGTTTTCCTCCAAATGCCTCAAGTCAATTGCTTGGCATAGTGCAAGAAGAAATGTAGAAGACATGAGTTTTAGAATGTCAATGGCTTCAGCTGTTTTTCTTGAAGAGATTAGACCCAAAGAGTTCACGTCTTGGTTGTGTTGCTCAGCACTTTGGACATGATTAGTTACTGGATTTGCCAAAAATTGAAGCTCGGAGCAATACGAAGCCATGGCAATTTCAGCACCTTTGAACCCATAATCCAAGCTCGGATTTCTACTTGCGGAAAGATTAGAAGGCAAACCGTTGTTGTAGAAATCGTTGACAAGTTCGGAGAACTGTGCAAACATGAGCTTTCCAATCGAAGCAATAGCCAAGCGAGTGTTATCCATGGAAACTCCAATTGGAGTTCCTTGGAAATTACCCCCATGCAAAGCCTTGTTTCTTGAAACATCAATCAATGGGTTATCATTGACGGAATTGATTTCGCGTTCAATAGATTTTGTGGAGAAGCGAATCACTTCAATAAGTGGACCAAGCCATTGGGGTGAAGTTCTAAGAGCATACCGATCTTGTTTGGGCTTTTGGAGAGGATCAGTTTCATGTAATTTCTTAGCCGATTTCATGTAAGAGCTTCCATCCAAAATATGTTCCATGATTGCAGCTGCTTCAATTTGACCAGGATGATGCTTCAACTTATGAGTCAAATGATCAGTAAATTCAGGCTTTCCTTGCATTACTTCTGCAAAAATAGCAGATAGAATTTCCGCCAAAACAGCCAAAATATTTGCCTCGAAAAGAACAATTGAAGCCATTCCCGAACCGACTGCGGTTCCATTGACAAGAGCAAGGCCTTCTTTAGGTTGCAATTCAAAGAACCCAGAAGGAATACCAGCTAGTTTAAAAGCTGCCTCTGCATCAAGAGTTTCACCATTGGGTCCAATAGCTTTAGAATTTGGCCTACCAGTGAGCAATCCAGCAATGTAAGACAAAGGGACTAAATCTCCGGAAGCGGTGATCGTTCCTCGAAGAGGTAAGCAAGGAGTGACATTGTGGTTCAAAAGATCAGCTATGGCTTCCAAAATCTCAAATCTAATACCAGAGTAACCTTGAAGAAGAGTGTTGATTCTTACTAACATGGCAGCTCTACTTGCAGAGTGAGGAAGAGTATGACTCGACTCGGTTCCATTCCCAAATATCCCGGCATTCAAGAATCGAATCAGTTCCTTTTGAAGAGCCCCACCTTGTTTGGTTCTTCGGTGAGAAGTGGCACCAAACCCGGTAGTAACACCATAACTATCAGTCCCTTTACTCATACTCTCCATAACCCAATCACTACTTGCCTTTACTCCTGCTCTAGACGATTCAGAGAGCTCCACAACAACATCAGAATCACGGGTAGCAATGGCTGCCACTTGAGAAATGGTGAGTGTTTCACCTCCAAGCTTCACCAATGGCCGTCGGTATTCTTCAACCATACGCTTCACCTCATCAAGATGACTCCCCTTGAGGGCCTCTGCCGCCACCCCCCAGTTAAGAGGGTCTTGTTGATGATTGGTGCAGAAACTTTCAACTGAACCGTTTTCAGCTGCCATTTGAAATGATGGGAAGATGGTGTTTTTTTGTGTTGGTGGAAAACAAGAGTTTTGTTAGTTTAAGATTTGGATTTTGTTGAGTTGTTGAGGGAAGCTTTAGCTCTTTAAATAGGAAAAGTTTTTCAGTGAAAATGGGTTAAGGATAGAGACCATTACCCAATTGGTGGTAGGAAGGTAAGAGGAAGATTGGTAGTTGGGAATTGGGATAGTGTGTGTGTAAATCGTTTCATGTATTGTGGGAATTGGGATACTTATTTTAATAATGGTCAAAGTTTATGACTTTGTATTTTGGTGTATTGAGTTTGAACTCTTAAGTGCAATTTTACCAATAAGTATTCTTTTTGAACTTTTATTACATAATAAATAGAATATATTGTTGTTGGGCTTCAAATCTATAAATAGACTTACCTC
Source organism: Gynostemma pentaphyllum (assembly GCA_028015215.1). Taxonomy (NCBI): domain Eukaryota; kingdom Viridiplantae; phylum Streptophyta; class Magnoliopsida; order Cucurbitales; family Cucurbitaceae; genus Gynostemma; species Gynostemma pentaphyllum. The sequence goes on from CM051352.1 coordinate 51,318,746, forward strand.
TTGTAGAAACGGAGTAGAAATAACGAAATCTCGAGTATATAAGTATCCGGTTTCTCAAAGCAAATCACTAACGGGCGTGTTTTATAAGCCTAGATCATTTTCTTAAGAAAAATGACCAAAATAATTGAGAGAGTTAATTTGTTAAACTTCCTTCTCTTCTTTTTCTATCTTTTTTTTCTTACATATATGGAAAATGGTCATATATCTATCAAGATATAATGCTGCCATTTGGGCACTTCTAAAAAACTGCTATCATGACAACTGCCTTCAATTATATAATAAATTGATCAAAATCGTAAAAACTAACCAAATTTAAAAAATTACTAAATTTTAATTTAAACATATCAATTAGAAACATAAAAAAGAAAACAATAATAATAAGACTGATTACTCAACTATCCAAAGGAAAAAAAAAATGTTGAAAGAAAAAAGATGCTATTCTTAAAAATAAATCAAACATTTACTATTTTTGAAACTAAGGAAGAAAAAAAGTTCATTTCACGGTATTTCTTTTAATACTTTTTAAATAGCCTAAATCTACATACTAATTACTAAAATGTCAGAACGTTTTAAAAATTACTCAAATAGCATAATTTTACTTCAATAAATTATTGATCTATACTTCAATAAATAATTGAACTATTTTTTATGGGTATTTTTAATGAATTTGTTTGTTTTTTTTTTGCTTTTTTTTAAGTTCAAGATCAATAATTTGAACTATTTGATTTTTATTTTTTTTACTTTTTTTTACCTTTTTTTAGTTCAATAAATTATTGAGCTATGTTCAATAAATAATTGAATTATAATTATGTCATTTTGGATAATTTTTGAAAAATTCTGATATTTCAATAATTATCTCAAAATAAAAATAAAAATAAAAAGTGGGGGAGCAACCACTATTTTCCTTCATTGGAATAAAAGACCAAGTCAAAGGTCCCCTCCCTCCCTCAACAACTTTTTTTGGTTAAGTTTAGACTTAGATAGAGTCAAATTTAGCACACAAACATCTCCTATATATTTATATAAAATTGCATGCTATCTTTGAATACTCGTTAATTAGTTTAAATTCAAACCTAATAACTATGCATATATGTATGAGTTGCATTTTGACAAGAATTGGGGTTGGTGAGTTTAATTTTGATGTTGTTTTATATTATTATAATGATGATTTTTGTTATTGATTTTTTGACTAAGTTTTGTAGGAAAAATTGTAAGTTGAATGGTATTATTTGTTTGGTTTCTTATTTTTCATATTTTTTTGGATAAAAGGTAGGTGTAGGAGTATTTGAAACCTGATAATTAATTGAAATTTACCAAATAATTCGTTATTAATAAGTATTAAAACTTGGTTGTTACGTAAGAGGTGGAAAAAAAAAATAGGAACAAATTTCGACCACCACAGAAAATAATATTTTTAAGCTTATTCTATTATTCTTAACTGATAAATAATTTTTAATTAAAATGAAAAAATATTATGAATGTATTTTGAACTCTTTTTAAATAGGTTAATAATTAACAAAATTAATTAAATTCCAATATTTATCAAAGTATGCTAAATTAAAATGTTGAAATATTTATTTAACAGTTAAGAAGTCTTGTACATATTATTAATTTTAAATAAATATGATAATGATATAATGAATTAAATATAATCGTGAATAATTATAAAAATGAAAATAATTGAGATATTAAAATTAAAAAGTACAGAAAATGATATGAAATAATTATTTAACATTCTTCCTCAAGTATGTCACATATCATGTACACTGTTTCTGTATAAATATTTAGTTATGAATTCAATATCCAATTTATGAATTTACTCATACTATAACATTTTTTTTCAAAAAAGTCCCAACATTAAATACACCTATTCTTAACTATATCCATTAATTTCAAATTCTTGATTTCGAATCACATATATAACATACAAATACCAGCATTCAATACTATCGTGGCCTCAAATTTCTTTTAAAATTACTTGTCAATATTAGAGGCATGATATTAATGAAAGAGAATAAAATTAATAATATAAATACAACAGTTAAGTATAAATGAGTCACTACATGACGGTTATATTCAATAATTTTCTCTAAATTTAAAGACTCAATAAAATCTTTTTTAAAAAAAAAAAATTCTTATTAACTATACTTCCAATTCTGAATTTTGTTTAGACAAATAGAATGGTTTTACTTTACTGACCAGAGAAAACATTAGTTAAAGTGGTTTGAATTGACGCAATTGAATCTACAGCAGACTTAGTGAGCCAGCTGATCCCCACTTTAAGCCTATGTTCATCCGTAGGTAATCTTATCAAGTATGCTGCTTTTCGTGCTGCCAAATGCCATAGCAAATTAGTGGGAATTACCCCAATAGAAGAGGAGGAAAAAATATAATTATTTATATACTACAAAATTTTAAAATTTATCGAAATAACATATTCTTTCTATAATATAGAGTTTTTAAGAACTAAACTTAATTTAGTTTTGATAATGTATTTCTAGTTTCAATAATCTATTGATAAAAATAAATTTTCTATTAAATTTTTTTTAAAAAAAATGATGATTTCAATGAAAATACATATCTAAAATCTGTTATTTGAGATACTTTTTATTAAAAGAATCAAAATAACAACGCAAACGCTCAAGGCTATTAGATCATACCTGCATGACCAATTGGGCCTTCCAAGGTCAGTCCTTCAATGAAACTTGGAGAAATTGAACCATCATTTCTACCCAAAGTCATCATCTCTCCTAGATTCTGAAACCTGAAAAGCCAAATAGATAATGAACAGAAATTTGTTACTTTAAGAAGGTAACTACAATAAAATGACAACAACATTAGTTTGGCGGGCAAGACATTCAAACCTAAATGGCAAAAGAGGACGATTGTTAATAGCAGCCCAGATATTCCAACCAGCAAAATCTGCTTGCTGGAAAGCAACCTGCTTAAAGCATAGAAGCATATCTTCAAATGGTAATAAACTTGAAAGAAAATGAATTTAAGATACTTAAAAAGGATGTAAGGGCGGTAAAAGAAAGAATAAAGTGCTGATAATTCCATGCACCAGATCAACATAAGAGAATATCAAGCATCTCAGACCTGTGCTGTGGCAGGAAGAAGCCGCCCCTTTGAATCTCTCAGAGAAGATGAGTCACCAAGCGCAAATATACGTGGATGACCCTTGACACGAAGAGTCTCGTCAGTTTCCGCCTGCCCACGACCATTCAGAGGAAGATTAAGGGAACTTTCAGAAGGTTTCAGAGTAGGAAGCAGAGATTTTGATCCAACAGTCCATAATATTAAATCTGCTTCCAAGATGCGACTTTGTAAACCCCTTTCGGTAGGTTGAAGTTCCAATGTGTAGCTACTAGAATCAAGATCTGATTGAGTGCCCTGGCTTGGTCTATCGTCATGCGGCTTCTCTGATGTTTCTACGTTGTGCACTCTCTGAATACTGCGAACAATGTAACCAAGGAGAAGTTCGACTTTGCGGGATGATAGAACCTATCATACATAACAAGATACCATATTTAATTTGTATTTCGATGGTAATTATTTTGATTCGGGCACCAATTTTCTTCCACAAAACTGAAACATGAGAAGACATGACCTATTTGGTTTTGATCTAAAAGTAGTTTTCTATTATCACATAAATTAAAAGTAACAAATCCAACGCACAGAAATTTGTGAAAATTATTTCCGAAAGTAGAATGTAAAAAGTTGAATCTTGGAAAATGTTAAAAATATGTTTTCTTATTTTAAGATCACATTTTCTTTCCCAAATTATTGTATTCTTAATCACTCATCAAACACTTGGACGTTAAAATAAGTCAAGCACAAATACAACAATAAATTATTATTTTTAATTAAAAATGTTAAATAAATAATATTGAGTCGAGCTAACTATTTTTTTTTAAATAAAGAACAATTTCACTGATATATGAAATGTACAAATACCAATTCATTGATATGGAGTCAAGCTAAACTATTAAATCTCCAAATATTAAATAACTAAAACTTTTTAAAAGATTATTTGTACTTTTAAAAATAGCAAAAGTAACCAGACCCCTGGATCTGAAAAAGTTTACATATACAAATGCATGTTTGTTTTGATATTTTAAAAACGAAACTCATTTTCAGGTCATGAACCAAACAAGAATCTAAACGGCTCAACTATCACTGAATTGAAACTGGATGACTTGTATTGTAATGCAAAGAACAATAATTTCACTTGACATACATAACTGTCTGTAAATTTTTTAACAAAAACTTATATTTTGGGAAATATCAAAGCAATTTACTCGCTCTATGCTTTCAAACTGTATACTTTAAAACATTTCGTAAAACACTTTTGATAACGTACTTTTAGTGCAGCTTCCCTATTCCCTGGTGGTGCAGTTGGGCAGATTATGGTTTCGGCGTTAATTGCTTGCACCGACCCTCTGTTCTGTAGTCTCTCAGATACTGTGGCAGCTAATTCAATGCCAGAGTAACCACAACCAACAACAGCCACACGAATTAAAGATTTCTTATCAAAGCTAATCCTCTCAAGGATTTTTAACTGGCTATCAACCCTCTGCAACACAAGGATACAGAAATATAAAATTAACAACTCACTCCAGTACAAGTGGTTGCATCTCACCGAGGTATTTTTTTAACAAGAATTATCTCACTTGTGCATCCTCCAGCGTGGAGAATGGTAGTGCAAATTCAGCAGCACCGGGTACAAGATCAAGTTTAGCTTCAGCACCCAAGGCAAGAACCAGCCTAACTGTCCAAGGCCCAGAGGAGAAAAAGTGAATACTACATATATACCTCCAAAGGAAAACAAGTATCTACTTCAAAGATCTCAAAACAACTAATAAAGAAGCTGAGAAATACCAATCATATTCGATAAGGATCCCACTTTCAAGATATACAGTTCCCCCACCACTAGCATTCTTAAGATTTTTTACATCATAATGATCACGGGGTTCTAAGAGTTTCACTTTATCTTGGAAAAACTGAATGCTAGTATTTGCCAGCAGATCTGAAAAACGAGGAGCAATTTCCCATGCATCTACCTCTGCATTCAATTAAACAATGCTTTTTATTCAAGTGATTCTAGGACACTATCCTATAAAGTTTTTTTTTAATCACTACGCTATAAAGTTGTAAATTCTATATTCCAATGATCAAAGGCAAACCTCCAGACAGAAGTTCGTACAACATTGGCTTGAAAACAAAACGTTCAGACTGGTCAACAAGAAGCACCTGATTCCATTTCAATAATGACATTAAACGACAATCTTAAAATTGAATAATATAAATTTCAACTATACCTTACATTGCCTAACTCCTGACAAATAAAAAGACACCAGGCAAGCATCCCACTAAGTCAAACAATTCTTAGGTTGGGTGTACAAAATTTTACACGTTAAAAGTTCCTTCAATACATATATCTTATTTTTGTTAGCAAAAAGCCCAACCACCTTGAAACTGAAAAGATCATCTTTCTAATCCATACAAATACTTAGATTAAAAATAAAATTAAAAAAAAAACAAGTCCACATATGAAAGAAGCAAAAAAATAGCACATTTTCTGTTAATTGTGCATTTTCTTATTCACAAATTTTTTAACTAGTAAGGGGAAATCATATTAAAATATAAAAATGATGCCTATGCACCATGACATTGGTCACAAAAACCACTTAGGAAAGCCTCTAGTTCGAGGGGTGGTAACCTCTATCTGAAAGAAGTTGATAGATTTTTTATTTAATCTTTATGGAGTTGTAGTTTTTTTTTGGTTGGGCTGTTCTTGAAGCCTCTAGTTCGAGGGGTGGTAAACTCCACCTTAGCCTCTTATTGGAAGGCTTTCTTGTAATTTTTGGCCGTCTTGGCTCTTTCATACATCAATGAAATAGCTTTTTTATTATCAAAAAAAAAAAAAAAAAAAAAAAAAAAAACCACTCAGGAATATAAATGAATCAAATAGAAATTTACCTGAGGCCTTTTGTTTTCTGGCCACACAAGAGATTCGAGTCTCAGAGCAGTATATAAACCTCCAAATCCTCCACCTAATATACACACTCGCGCTTTCTGTGAACAAAAGATTACATTACTATGGAGTTGTTCAATCGTCTACTTAACATTTATTCTAAGGGATTGCTAAAAAGAACACACCTAAAAAAAACAATCCACAAATGCACATTGCATAAAGAAGTAAATAACACACCTAAAAACAATGCACAAATGCACACTTCAGATGAAATAATGATGAACATAATGCTCTTTCATCCCTTGAACGAAAGTGGTGCATTTAAAAAAAGTGCATGACTACACCCCCAATAATATTCTTATTGTTCTGCAATTACGCATATTCTGTTATTATTTGATACAGAGATTTTAGCTCACAATACTGACCTAATTCCTTTACCTGTGCTGTTACGCTATACATGTCTACCTTTCTCTTGTTATGAAAATAAATCTTGTTTTGGTATCAGAGTGCCCTTCAACCAAATTGGAATAACCAACCAATACTATGGGCACAACTTCCTGTAAGAACCCGAGTTTTAGGTAAGGGTATTTTGGTCTTTTCCTCAATTTTGATCTAAATAATTTTATTTTGGGTTATTATTAAGTGTCGCGTCGCTACGAGTTCAACGCAATTGACTACGCTCAATTCCGAGTTTCGAGTAAAAAGATATGACCTGAATACCGTTTATGTCCTTTAGTTATATTTTTCTTAATAAGGGCATTCTAGTCTTTTGGTAGTTTTCATGCATTCATATTATACAAAACCCTAAACCTAAATCCACTAAGACTCACGCTCTCTCTACCGTCAACGTGCGCACGCTGCGATCGCTTCAAAAGTTCGTCGTTCTTCATCTAATTCGTAGGTAATTCAATTTCGGTTCATGTTATTTTCTTTTCTCTTTCGTTGATAAATAGCCTTTTAGCCATTGTTTTCGCCAGAAGCAGTACCCGCCACGAAAACCGCCTGAAAACCACAGGGAAACACTAGCCAAACTCGTGTTTTGCCTAGGTAAATACATCGGATTTTCTTTTAGTTCATTCCTCCGTGAATCTCAAGTTAATACCAAGCTAATCTACGCTCGTTTTCTTGGATCTCCATCGAGTTTAGGCCTCGCCGGAAAACTGGGTTTTTACTCACAGTTTTTCCGAGTTGTTCTCCGTGGGATAGCCGAGTCTGAGGTGGTTTCGGATCGGGTTCATCGTAAAGCTTGTTATCGGACATTTTCAAATTGTTTCCAACTAGTTTCCAGCCCCGGATCAGCTTCAGAAGGCGTCGTGGGTAAGCTGCTCAAATCTCTTCTTTTTTTTTCTTCCGTCTGCGTGCATGACTAATTGAGGAAGATGATACAGTCCAACTGGACTGGTCCAATTGGAGCCGGTTTTCGTCCCGTTAGCTTGGTTCTCTCAAAATTGACCTTAAATTAATAATATTTCAGGTTTTGGGCATCGTTAGGATTTTATTTGGAGTTATTTCGAGCTCGTTTGCTTGCTCAATTTGCAATTAAGGTAGGTTAATTCCTACTTATAGTGTTAAATTGAATTATTTTGTTTGATTAATTTGCCTATGATTATTCGTATGACTCAGGAGATGTTTTTATTAGATATCTAAGTATTTTTTTTGTGATTATATGACTTCCGGTTATCATTTAATTATTATTTGAGTTCGGCTATTTGATTAGTGATAAATAGAGCCTTCAGGTTTTACAACTTGGGTTGAACGTATGCATAATAAATATCAAATTTGTAGAGCGTATACTATGGCACGTATCATGAGTGGCCCTACATATATGCAAATTTAATTATAACAAAGACTAAAGGAAATGTTGTAGGCTAAGTACCTACTAAATATATAGGCTAAGTATCTATATTCATAAATGAGAAATTGGGGATTTGGACTAGTATCCAATAGTTATTACATTTGGTGTTCAATTTAGCTTACATATAAGTTGAAATTAATCTACTGAGCTAAAAACTCACGGTATTCGAATGCCCTGCAAATTTAAATTTTGCAGGTAACGATAATAATGTTGGGAATCGAGGCGCGTGACCAGGATGGTGCTACATGGAGGCCTTAGGACTTATTCATTTTCACTTTCGACTTTTCATTATTGGTCATTTTTCATTTATTTGGGATATTTTGTTTTTATTATTAAACTCATTCAGTTTATTTATTTTTCATTAGAATTTTATTCTTTAAAATGGCGCCACAATTAAACGTTTTGTTTTATCTTTTATCTGTTATTTAATAAAAAAATCTTCCGCATTTATTGATTTTACTTGATTTATTTATAAATTGAAATTAGTTCCTTTAATATTTATTTATTTATTTTACATTGAGTCGGGTCGTCACATTTGGTATCAGAGCCCTAGGTTTAAGGGTTCTGAAGATTGTATGTATCACATACATTAGAAAGTCTTTTGGGCCAGGGTAGCACCTCATCAGCGCCAGGTATGCCTTGAACTTAATGATTCAGGTTATATTATAACGACATTATTATGTTGGTGAACTAGTATACAATTATAAAGATAAACCTTAAGAGGTTTGTTTTTGTTTGTGATTCAGTATGCCTCCACGTTTGCAAACTTATGGGCGTAGAAGAGCTGCACCAGTGGATGAGGTCAATGTTAATGAACAAGGGATTCATGGAGAACAGGAAAACCAGCAAATTCTGTTGCACCAGCTCCTATCGTGACCTTTTCAGATGAGCAGTTTAATATGCTCTTGCAGGCGATAAGTGGAGCGCCGGCTGCGCCAGTTCAGGCACTTGAGCCATTATTGGACCGATCCGGGTTGACTGCGGAGGCGAGATTTCTTGCCATGCTTCGCAAGAATTTGATAAAAAAATTTGATGGGAAGTCTATGGAACCCGCGGCTGCTGATGCTTGGGTTTATCAGTTAGAGACTGGCTTTGATGAGATAAATGTTCCTGAGAGACTAAAAACTCATTGTGGGGCTGCTATGCTAAAAGAAAAAGCTCGTTATTGGTGGGATTCTACTGCGAGATCCATTGACCGAGTTGACGGCGTTATACCTTGGGAAATCTTCAAAGCGAAATTCTTTGATAAGTATTATCCTAGATCATTTAAGTATCAGATGAAGAAAGAATTGTTGACTTTGACTCAAGGGTCAAGAACTGTTGCTGAGTACGAGAGAGACTTCGACAGATTGTCTCGTTTTGCTCATGAGCATGTCGATGTTGAAGCTAAAAAAAATGGAAGCTTTCATCATGGGACTTAGAGAGGACATTCAGGGAAGTGTAGAAGCTCATTGTCCCACTACATATGCTACGGCTCTTAGTATTGCATTACTCCTAGATAAGGGGAGTAGTGTTAAGAATCAGCAACCGACACCTCAAGGGCAGAATTCTGGGCAGAAG